>CAXHSM010000003.1:0-1200000 GCA_964019185.1 Maratus speculifer
AAAATATGACAAACAACATTGCACACAGTACCCTGTAATCAGAATTAAAAAATAATAAAAATTGTATGAAAAATGAGTAGGTTTACTATATAATTTTTTACTGCGCATGCGTCAAAGATATCAAAATTTCATTTGCATATTATGTTAGCTAAATGTATAGAGCAACTTTTGTAAAAGTCTCAAAATCATAGCTTGAAAATTCTGAAAGTAATCGTCTATAGAAAAAGGACAAATTCCGTTGTTTCCAAAATGAAGCAAAAAAATGAGGGATTTTATCCAAATGCAGTAGTACATCCCATATTGTGTATTCTATATTGACACTAATCAATGAATATATGGATACAACTCCTCTTGTTTTTGCTTCATTTTGAGAATAACGGATTTTCGACTTATTCAATTGACGATTGTTGTCAGAATTTTCAAGTTATGATTTTGTGACTTTCACAAAAGTTGCTCTATACATTTAGCTAACATAATATGCAAATGAAATTTTGATATCGTTGACGCATGCGCAGTAAAAAATTATTTAGTAAACCAACTCATTTTTTATACAATTTTCATTATTTTTTAATTTATATTAAGAACTCTGAAAATTATAAGGAAAAACTTGGAAAAATTTGGGATCATTTTTATAAAAACCTTAATTACTCAGCGAGTATGCATGATATTTGCATAAAAATGAACAAGGCTTATTACAATAAGGCATTCAATTACAATCTAGAGTTTGAGCTCTTTTGCTACATTAGTTTTGACAGGGTTATTCAAAAGATATTCATTCTTTTTTAATTTCTTGACGGCCCCCTTTGGAGTTTCGGGAAAAAATCTTCACGGAGATGTATGACTTATACTATTATATTTATACACTAAGAGTTTCGAGATGATTCCTCATGTATTTTTCTAGATATTTAGTAAAATGTCTAAAATCGCAAGTGTCCCATAATCAATGGCAATATAGTGTACTTATATACAAAATTTCAAGTAGTTCCGATATTTTTATCATGAGTTATCGCGTTACGCACGTACGAACATACATACAGAACGGGCGGGCACATAAGCTCTCAAGCTATGATAGCCTGTGAGCTAAAAAACAACGTTTATACTATGCACAGATTTATAACATTTGTAGTAAAAAAACCCTCACAAAAGATAGAAGATTATATAATAAAAAACATGTACCGGTTTAAATCTCTTATTTGAAAAACGGGTGGAACCATAGGGGGGGAAAAGATAGAGCTCGATCTAAAGAATGTCAGTTAAAATTCACAAATATTGTCAAATTTTAATAAAGAATACTGCCCAGTTAAACTGATGGCATTGAGATCACAGGCTACAAAAACTAATTGTACATTAAAGCCTTATATTTTCAAGGGTAATTCCGTTCGAAAAAAAAAATTAAATGAAACAGCTCTCCCCTTTCCTTTTTTTATACTTAATCATTGAACCTCCTATACTATCAAAGACATGCTTTATCATAAAAAAATCTATATCCAAAATTCAGAGCAAATGAGATAATTCTTAATAAAAACCCATTTAGCATTTATATAATTTAAAAGGAGTTATCCCCCTCTTATATACTTAACCATTAAACTTCCAAAACAATTCAGAGATTTTGAACGAAATCTGAAAATTCTGCTTGATAAACCCATTATTTTATAAATTAGGGGGGGGGGCATTAGAACCCCTGTTCCCTCTATTTATACTTATTCAATGAACACCTAATAACAGTCACGGAAACGCCTCATCAGAATGATCCTAATCTAAATTTTGAACGAAAACTTAATTCTGCATGAAAATCCCATTTATATCAACTAAGGGGAGGGGCATGAGCATCCCGTTCCCCCTCTTATACATATCGAATGAACTCCAAAAACTAATCAGGGAAGCGCCTTATCAGGATATACCTACATACAAAATTTCAAGTGGATCGGACATTTTTATCATGAGTTATCGCGTTACGCACGAACACACAGAACGGACGGGCACATAAGCTCTCAGGCTATGATAGCCTGTGAGCTAAAAAGTGCACAGAAAAGTATTGGAATCAAAATATGTCTAAAACTCAAGACCAAATTTTTGATCATCGCTGAAAATGCGGTTTGGTGCTTAAAAATCAATGAAGGGGAAAAGTTATTTTTAAAAAACTCCATATTCAAATAATCCGTAATCTATTCAAAAATTTGGGATTGTAACTATACATTTTATGCTGATGTGTGAAGCACGCGAACCTGAGCGGTCCGCTCGGTACAAAGAGTGGAAAAAATTCCATTCCAAGTTTTTTTGGCTAAGTAAAAGGCCTAAGCTCAAAATAAGCCCAAAACCTTAAACATATACGATTCAACCATGCACTAATATTGGTGTTCAGAAATATATATCCACATCAATTCCTCAGCAAACTGACTATATTAATACTCTCATATTATATACTATATTGAAGTTATTACTTTACGGTTTATATTAATTTAACGTTGTGGAGAGCTTAGTTTACATTGAGACAACATAACTAAACATTTTGTTAATTACTTTGCTTAGTCATCATTTTGAGGGGATATTAGTAGGATTCTTAAGGGTGTATTCGAAAAAACGCTTTTCCATCTTCAACAGCTCGAAATTTTCCGATACAATTTCAGACACATTTTTAAACGTAGAAACATGAAATTTGCTGAGAGGATTCTTGAAGGGATGTGTGAGGTGCCGTATGATGTCTTTTTACGCTCAATTCATTAGAATTAGTTATAAACAATTATCTTCTCAGTATGACCCCTTTTTTCGTTCTCAGATCTCCCGCTAGGGAAAAATCGGTTTGAAATGCCGTTTTTGATTGCTTTTTTTGCAGTATTTTCTGCATTTATCAAAGAATCGACAATTACGGCACCTTGTGTACTTTTTAAATAAGAGATTTTGAAAGTGGTGTATTTGAGAGCAATAATGAGTTCAAAAATAAATCGGAAAATAGGCAGTTTGAATCGAAATACACCCTTAATACAGCGCACCAGCAAAGCTCAGTTCTTATTTTTAGATATCAACAAAAATTTTAATTATTTCATAAGCTATATTCTGATTTCATTACTTTTCTACGCACTATTTTAGAGATTGAAAATATTTGCCGATTTTTACCGATTTTAACATTTTTTGGATCAAGCTCAATTTTTTCTCTCTGGTTCCACCGATTTTTCGCATGATTTCACCTTTTTTTAGTTCCATTCGAAAATTTGAGCAATCACCTTCAACTAACAAATCATACTTCTGACTAACCAACCAATAACAATGGAATGGCTTAACCAATTGCTTTAATCAATAAAGAATACTGCCCAGTTAAACTGATGGCATTGAGCTCACAGGCTACAAATACTAATTGTACATTAAAGCCTTATATTTTCAAGGGTTAATTCCGTTCGAAAAAAAAATTAAAAAGGGGAAACAGCTCTCCCCTTTCCTCCTTTTTTTATACTTAATCATTGAACCTCCTATACTATCAAAGACATGCTTTATCATATAAAAAATCTGTATCCAAAATTCAAAGCAAATTAGATAATTCTTAATAAAAACCCATTTTGCATTTATATAATTTAAAAGGAGTTATCCCCTTCTTTTATACTTAACCATTAAACTTCCAAAACTATTCAGAGATTTGAACGAAATCTGAAAATTCTGCTTGAAAAACCTATTTATATAAATTAAGAGGGAGGGGAGGCATTAGAACCCCTGTTGCCCCTATTTATACTTATTCAATGAACACCTAATAGCAGTCACGGAATCGCCTCATCAGAATGATCCTAATCTAAATTTTGAACGAAAACTTAATTCTGCATGAAAATCCCATTTATATCAACTAACGGGGGGGGGCATTAGAACCCCTGTTCCCCCTATTTATACTTATTCAATGAACACCTAATAACAGCCACGGAATCGCCTCATCAGAATGATCCTAATCTAAATTTTGAACGAAAACTTAATTCTGCATGAAAATCCCATTTATATCAACTAACGGGGGGGGGGGCATTAGAACCCCTGTTCCCCCTATTTATACTTATTCAATGAACACCTAATAACAGTCACGGAATCGCCTCATCAGAATGATCCTAATCTAAATTTTGAACGAAAACTTAATTCTGCATGAAAATCCCATTTATATCAACTAACGGGGGGGGGGGATTAGAACCCCTGTTCCCCCTATTTATACTTATTCAATGAACACCTAATAACAGTCACGGAATCGCCTCATCAGAATGATCCTAATCTAAATTTTGAAAACTTAATTCTGCATGAAAATCCCATTTATATCAACTAACGGGGGGCATGACCCCCCCGTTCCCCCTCTTATACATATCGAATGAACTTCAAAAACTAATCAGGGAAGCGCCTTGTCAGGATATACCTACATACAAAATTTTAAGAGGATCGGATATTTTTTATCATGAGTTATCGCGTTACGCACATACGAACGAACATACAGAACGGGCGGGCACATAAGCTCTCAGGCTATGATAGCCTGTGAGCTAAAAACTAGCAGAAACATTGGTTCATCAGTGTACGTCAAGAGCTTGGGTGACTCAACACATATTGCTAACCAACAGATTTTTGCATCTTGATCTACACTTTAAGCAGTGATGGCCGAGAGATATCTCCTTATCCTACCGTATATACATAGAGCCCTTGAATTTTTCAGCCACATACTTATGTTTTGCTGGCTCAAGACGGCTTTCAAGTGCGCTGCTCAACGTTTAAGAAATTTCAAACGCAGTGGCTGCTAATGGATGGTGGCGGTCAATGCTTCACTTAAAATCTGACCGTATGTGTGTATGTATGCGATGCCATCTCCTCCGATCCCGGAAACAGAGAGGAGACGGGTTTGTCTTGAATTGAAGGGAAAAGATCCTGAGTTGCTACTTCTAATTACTTATAAATAGTAGCATAATTACTACTTAAACTACTTATAATTATTACAATTTTGTCGAGTCATTTCAAATTTTATGAAAATCGGATGCATAGTTCAATTACATGGACAATCAAAAGGATTCCGAAATATTACGATCAATGGGGAAAAAATTTCAAGTGCATTTTAATGGTCTTACACTCTTTCGAACATAATAAAGTTGCTATTCATCTATGAAGTATATATTATAATATATATTCTGTACAAGCTGTGGTGCAAATAATATTTCTTATTGATTTAAAGGACCACACAAAAATATGCCATTGCATACTTATATATTGAGACACTGTTTGGTTTGCATTTTAAAAGTATTTAACTATTTAATACTTATTAAACTATTTAATGCCCATAATTAATAAACTATTAAACTATTTAATACCCGTCTGTCTAAACAGACCAGCGTAGCAAGCGAAGGCCGCTAGTATGAGCTATATTTTAATATTGCTGTCACTACCACCTGGCGGCTGAAAAAGTTTTAAAAAAATTTCTTAATTGCGTTTTTTTGTACAACTAAGGTGTATAACATTTTAAAATTTGATATAATTGCTTAAAAAATGTAAATGAACCGTCGAAATAAAATACGATTTCTATCCAATTTGAGGATGTAATAAAGCGATTGTAAAAATAATGCTTGAGAATCAATGGTGGCAATCTCTGACCCCACCAGGCTACCAGGCTTTTAAGCCGGTGCCACTACCACCTGCGATTGGCAGGAACTTTCTAAAAAATCTTTTTTTAATTACGTTTTTATGGAATAATAGGAAACACCTAATCGATTTCAAAATTAAATGGTGGCAATTCCCGTTTCAACATAGGCATTTTATGTTTCTGCCACTAGCGCTCGAGAGACGTTAGAAAAGAAACTTTGAATTAGCCGGGATGGTTAATTGTATGATGTCAATACGTAACTCAGAAAATTGTTTCTAAAAAATTAAACTTCAAGTGAATACTGAAATAATCGTGTGGATTGAGCAAAATATATGAATATTGAAACAAGCTCCGATTTTGCTAAACAGTGTACAATGGGATAAAATATACAGTTTAAAATCTGCATACAATGATTTATGAAGTTTAAACATTAAAAACAATGATAAATTTATCCCGACTGTTTCAAACGAACTACTCTGCCTTTTTCCGGGGAAAATAAAAATTTGAACTAAATTTCAACTAAGTTCAAATCACAGTGTAAAGTCCACTCTTAACTATTGAATAATATATGTTCTAAATTATCATCATTTATTTAGAATTAGCTTCTCACATATTTCATCTCTTTTCTATCTAATAAGTTGCAATAATGTAGTTTAGTCAAACTGTGGCTAAAATAATTTCTTATAATAATCAGAAATACAGATATCACTTCGCCTATCTGAACTATGACGCGGGGTTTGCTAGTATTTGTATGGGGAAAAAAGTTAAACGGTTAATTATGTAATTGTGTGGGCGTATTTCAATAATTTCGGGATGTACGAATGAGTGCAAAACCCGAAAGAAAATCACTAAAGAGGGAGGGGTATAAGAGGTCAGAGTAAGAGTTTTGTGTCAAGTTTCAGCTGCAAATTTCGGTTAAAACAATTTTTTTTTCCGATTTAATCCATGCATCACTTTTGGTTAAGGGGCTGCTACATCAGGTGAAAACACCGTAGGGCAAGCGAGGATAAATTCATTTTAATCTCAAATGCATCCAATTGTCCTATTTAGAAAGTACACGAGGTGCCGTGACTGTCGATTCTTGAATAAATGCAGAAAATATTGCAAAAAAAAAAAAAAAAAAACAATCAAAAACGGCATTTTGAACCGATTTTTCCGAAGCGGGGGATTTGCGGACGAAAAAAAGAGTCCTACTGAGAAGTTAATATTTTATAAATCAAATTCTAATGAATGGAGCGTAAAATGACATTACACGGCATCTTATTACGTCTCTTCAAAAATCACCTCAGCAAGTTTCATGTTTTTGCTTTTAAAAATGTGTCTGAAATTGTATCGGAAAATTTCGAGCTGTTGAAGGCGTCGAATAGACTTGTTTCTTCCGCGTTAAAGATATCCTCTGCAGCATATTTAGTTAGCAATGCTTTAAAATCGCATTCTTTCCATTCATTTGCTAATGTCGTATTTGCTGTTCCACAATTTTCTTAAGTTCAAACTGTGCCTGGATTTACACTGGTGTCCAAAAGTTAAGCATAATTGGTAATTAAGTAATGATTTTTAAGTAACGAAAGAAATATGAATCGGAATGTGCTTAAACTCCAGGTGTGTAAACAAAATAGTACGCGTCACATATTTTCGCGAAGAGTTTTCCCCGAAATCGAACAGGGGACCGTCAACAAATTGAAAAAGAACGAAGATCTTTTGGATAACCCTGTCAAATCTAATGTAGCAAAAGCGTTCAAACTGCACGTTATGATTAATTGGCTTATTGTAATGTACTGTGTTAATTTTTACAAGGATAGCATGTATACTCGTAGAGAAATTAAGGTTTTTATAAAAACAGTCCTAAGTTTTTTTGCTTATAATTTGCAGAATTCTTTATAAAATAATGTTCTTTTTTGAAAAAATGACAAACATCATTGTACATAATACCCTGTCATCAGAATTAAAAAATAAAAATTGTATGACAAATGAGCAGGTTTACTAAATAATTTTTTACTGCGCATGCGTGAACGCTATTAAAATTTCATTTGCATATTATGTTAGTTAAATGTATAGAGCAACTTTTGTGAAAGTCTCAAAAACAAAGCTTAAAAATTCTGAAAATTATCCTTGATAGAATGAGATCAAAATCCTTTATTCCCTAAATGAAGCAAAAAGATGAGGGGCTGTATCCATATTCCATTGTTTAGTGCCTACACAATATTGCACGTACAACTATATTTAGGTAAAACCCCTGATTTTTTTTGCTTCCTTTAGGAATAACGGATTTTGAGTGGATTCTATAGGCAACCATTTTCAGAATTTTCAAGCTATGTTTTTGAAACTTTTACAGAAGTTGCTCTATACATTTAGCTAACACAATATGCAAATGACATTTTGATATCGTTGACGCATGCGCAATGAAAAATTATTTACTAAACATACTCATTTTTCATACAATTTTTATTATTTTTAAATTCTGATGACAGGGTATTGTGTACAATGATGTTCGTCATATTTTCAGAAAAGAACATTATTTTATAATTAGAACTCTGCAAATTATAAGCAAAAAAACTTGGAAAAATTTAGGCCTGTTTTTTTTAAAAAAAAACCTTAATTTCTCTACGAGTGTACATGCTATCCTTATAAAAATAAACACAGTACATTACAATAAGCCAATTAATCATAATGTGCAGTTTGAACACTTTTGCTATATTAGTTTTGACAGGGTTATCGAAAAGATCTTCGTTCTTTTTCAATTTGTTGACGGTCCCCTGTTTGATTTCGGGGAAAACTCTTCGTGAAAATATATGACGCGTACTATTTTGTTTACACACCTGGAGTTTCACCACATTTCGATTTATATTTCTTTCATTACTTAAAAATAATTAATTACCAATTATGCTTAACTTTTGGACACCAGTGTAAATTTTTGTAACCTGAAGTCGTTTATATTCAGCTTCAAAGCAAAAAAGTTCGATTGTTCTTTAAGGATACTATCTATAGGAATGTTCAAGTCCTCATATTTCTCATCCAAGAAATCATATTGGGAGGCGTTTTGATTCTCTGAAATATTTACGTTTTATTGGTACTTCTATTTCAGAAGATTTTCTATCGAGATTTTAAAGTTGTGGAGAGACTATTCTTTGGAATACCATACTTTTTAGGTGCGTTCGTAATTAAATACGTAGCACCTATTGTTGTCGCTCAATCCGTCCGTCTGTCCGTCCGCACATAACAACGCAAAAACTACCCAACCGAATCGTTTGAAATTTAAAATACATAATTATAACATAATTTTGTCGAGTCATTTCAAATGTTATGAAAATCGGATGCATAGATCAATTACAGGGACAATCAAAAGGATTCCGATACATTACGGTCAATTGAAAAAAAAAAATTTTCAAATGCATTTTAATCGTTTGAAATTTGAAACATAATTATTACGTAATTTTATCGAGTCATTTCAAATGTTATGAAAGTCGGATGCATAAATCATTTACAGGGACAATCAAAGGTATTCCATTACATTATGGTCAATGGGAAAAAAGTTTCAAATGCATTTTTATGATGTTACACTCATTCGAACATAATAGAATTGGCATGAATCTATGAAGTATATACTAAAATATGCAGTCTGTACAATCTGATGCAAAGAATTTTTATTATTAAATTACAGGGCCACACAAGAGTATTCCACTACATAATACTATACGGGGAAACATTGTTTGGGGCGTGTTTTAATTACATTCAACTATTTCACATAATATGAATAATATATACGTTTCTGAGGTGTAATAAAAATTACTTTCTGTATATTTACAGGAACACAAAAAAGATTTCGACTACTATACTGTATCCGAAGTACGCTCTACTATATCAGCAAGATTTGAATATTTTTAAAACTTCGTTATCGTACGAAAGCACCTGATTTATTACGTTCACGTGCAATTTCCAACTTATGTCTTACTTAAGATTTTCTTATTTACTTACTTTAAAATTTTCTTTTTTACCTCAACGGATAAGCGTTTCTTCAACTGCGACATACTAAAATTCTGTAATGCCTCTGGCCCAATCTCCCTCTCGACTAACGAGACTTCACAGATTGAGTAGCCCAGAGAAAATAGGCAATTACAGAATGCAATCTTTTAAAAGATTTTGTTTCCAGTCATCAAATTATTTAGTTTCTAATCATTTAAAAATTTTCGTTACTTAAATTTGAAATATCTTGTTATATAGTTTTCAATGTTGTGAAGATAATGATTGTTTAGAAGACTCTTATACTTGTATTCTAAAATGAAAAAAAGGAAAGTTTTTTTCATTTTGACTCAATCATAGAATTTTTTCTGTGTGAAATCTAAATCCTGCATCATTTTCACCATATCGAAATATTTGTATCACCTTTCATATCTATACTCATTATTAAAATAAAACGGTATTTTAATTTGATCAATTTGATTTAAAACTTGATGCCTCGATGCTGTTAGCTGAAACAGATACTAAACTATTTATATACTTTTATATGTAAATTAAATTTCGAAAATGAAATCAAAATTTATAGGGTTTTATAACGGGGTGGTAAAATGGTATTTTAATTTGATCATTTTGATTTAAAATTTTATGCCTCGATGCTGTTAGCTGAAACAGATACAAAACTATTTATATACTTTTAAGTGTAAATGAAATAAAAATTCACAGGGTTTTATAACGGGGATTTTTTTGACATCACAGCACGTATTTAAATTTAATTTTTTCCACCTTTAATGAGAAAATGGCAACATAAAGATACAGTAATCATTTTTTTTAATCCTTTTTCTCTTTGCTTTTAATAGAAGTGGAGTATACTTCTGTTGCCACAATTAGAAAAAGAGATTAAAAAATACAAAAAAATTAATATTTCGAAAATAAATTAAGATACAGTTTTCAAACAAATTGCATTTAAAAGTAGATTTTCCCTCCCTATACGACGGTATAAAAATTGTAACTGTGCGATGTTTAGTAGTTTAAAAATTTCCAGTAGCAAAAATTGCAAAATCGAAATTGCATTTCAAATTTCAGAGTGTTGCCATTCGCAAAATGACGTATGCGTTACGCACAGATACGTTTGGCCTTTATAATATAGATTCTAAATTTGACATATCAAATTAAATTCCTTAGTTACATATATGAATTATACTCGATTGGAACAAAGGAAATTCTTAACATTGGCCTTAAACTCATATTTGAACAGAAGATTGTACTTATCTCTTGACACGGAAGTTGTGAAATTACCCCCCTCCCCCCCGCGCCCAAAGATAAGAAATGCGGGGTTCAACCTTCTGATTCATTCCACATATTGACACTGATGCATGTGATGGACAATCCCTAGCGTTTTCGTCTGTTGATACTAGACCAAATTTAAGTCAATTTAATTCTAAATGTTTTATTTTAAAAATTATTTGCAAATGAAATATCGCGAATTTGCAAGTAATGAATAATGCACATCTTGCTTAAGAATCTTTTATATGACTTAGTAATTTATTATGTAGTAAATATTAATTTTCTATTGCATTTGAATTAAACAGTTAAGGGGTTTTAAATTAATATTAAGGTTAATCTTCTAAAAATGTAAAATATACGTATTTTAAAAAGAGACCTCTTAAAATTATTAAGTTCAGTTAAAAAATACTCTTTTTTTTGGGGGGGGGGGGTTGTATGGCTACGCATATTTACTATTAAACTAATGGGAATTACAATTTATTTTTCTTCGGGTTGTCAAAAATTCTTAATTATTTAATTTTTATTTTTCAATAATCTATACTATTAATGTTGACAAAAATGAAAGAGGAATTAACGTTTTTTCCAAAATTAACAAAAGGTTTGATTAAAACATATGATTTTATATAGTGTGGCAAGCTAACAATTTACAAATTCTTCGAATATTTGTTTTATTTTAAAACTCTTAAAGATGTGTTTTTTCGCTGATTTAAGTTTTATCCTAGTAAAAATCATATTGAAATATCGTTTATTAAGTGAAAACTTCCGACTAAATATGTATTTAGATTATAAAGTATTAAACTGCGACATGATACAATGAAAACCTATATAAATTAAAATGAAAAATATTAAAAGCAAAAAACGCATTATTAAATAGAAATTATAAAAAATTATTTAATGCAACAAGTAACATTCTCTTCTAAAATATATATCATTAAAAAAAAAGAGAAAGAAAAAGAAAAAAGAAAAAGAAACTTAATTCCTTATTTGAAATGAATTTAATTTTTTTAAAGTTGAATATCTTTCTAGAAAAAGATTAAAACAGTTCATGTTAAATTATACTTGAATTAAAAATGTCTTCCATAGTTACTTTTAACATCTAGGAAATGATTCATAACGCATATTAAAAGTATACATCAAATTTCCAATTCACACATTTGTTTTTTAGTAAAAATTTAATTAGTAAAATCAGAAACTATGACAAAAAAACTAACTTCTTTTTTTACTTAATGATAAATTAAAATTACTAACCGATTAAAATTTAATTCAAACTCTCGAAAAATTTAAATTTGTATTTTTTTATTGCTATTAATAATAAATTTTTCAATAAAATTTCTAATATATCTATATACTAGCTGTTACGCGTGACGTCGTTCACGTAGCATTGAAAAAAAGATAAACGTTTTAATTAAGCAAAACGTTTCATTAACAATAATTTAAAAAATTTATAACACATGTTATAGAAGGCTATGCAGTAGTTTTTTTTCTATAGGGAACTTAAAGAACTCGGTCAAATAAAAGGGTTTAGATAATATGAACAATCGCGAAAATGAAATTGCAACCACTTATACTGTAGAACAACTGTAACGCATCCCAACTGTACAGAAATCGTGTTGTAGTGCATTTCAGAATTCCATATCAAAGAAAGAAAAATCATGTGTTAAACCTAGGTAATAAAAAAAAAATATACATCCAACATTGCCATAATGCATAACTTCGCAGGCCCATTCTTTTCTGCAGCTGTGTATATGATCTATGTGTTTGTAAATATTCTAAATACAGTGTTAAAATTTTGCTTAGTGAGAAAAAGTATAACGAATATTAAAATTCACCTTTAGCAATTTCTAATAATAGGCAGAAACTTGAATTCTTTTTTACAATTCTGTATATTACGTGCAAATATGTATACGACCGCATATTTACCTTAAATTATTCAAGCCAAAAATTCCCGATTCAAATTATTGAATTCATATTTCCGGGAATCGCTATTGCACAGGTAACCAATCCAGTTTATTGTATAGTCTGATACATGATTTATTTAAATTCTAGAAACATCTCTTATATCAAATGTAGCTGAACTTCAGGGTGCATTAGTTTTCCTTAAAATACATACGATAATTGAAAAAGCTCTTCAGCAATCTTTTCTAATAGACCATACTTTGGATACTATATCTGAGATCTGGATACAGGTCCAAAATCTTTTATGCGTCTCTGTAAATGAACAACAAATGTGATGCAAATCATACTTAACTGCAAGCATTATTGTAGTAAATTTCAGTATTTATCATTGTATTGATTATCTCAGTATATTAATTTCATCATGTTTGAAATAGCGCAACGCAATTAAAATACGTACGCTTGGAATATTTTTTTCTCATTAGACTATTATATTACCGAACATTTTTCTGTGATCTTGTAAGTGAATGTTAAATCTTTTCACCTGATTTTCTACAGAAATCCTATTTTAGTGCACTTCAGAAACTGATATCGATTTCATAAAATAACCTTAATAAAATAACATTATTAAAATACGTTGCAAATGGTTTTTCTTCACAGACCATGATATATTGAAATACTTTTGAGTTCCCTGTAGGCACACTATAAGTACTACACTTAAAATATTCAATTCTAACCATGTTCTTCTAAACCTTAAAACTGCATGTAAATTTCATTACATTTAAAATTATGTAACATTATTAAAATACACCACAAATAATTTTTTCGCCTTAGACCATAATGTAAAGTCTCCTTTTGAGTGCTCCTGTAATTCAGCTATATTGATACCTGGTCCATTTTCAATGCCGCATATGCTATGGCAAATCTCAATAACGTATGTTATTTTCGTATGAATTCCACTATATTTACTCAAGTTGGAAAACAGACAGACGGCAGACCCCAGGCACTCGCCATCCAGTATACAGACAGGTTGAAGTCTTAAACAGTTTTAGACCATGTTAGAAAGTATCAAAAAGCGGGTAGTTTCCGTGAAACGAGAAAAAAAACAGTGTTAGGAAAAATATACTACAAAACTGTGTTTTAGGTGGCATTTTTGTATAATTTGTACATATATGCTCTGCATACCATAAAAATTTATAGAAATTTACTATAAAAAACATTCTTAAAAGTGACAACATAGTTTTACTTTTTAAGAGCTAAAAAAATGTGCAATTAATATCCATTTACAAACCTGTTCCCAGTACACTTTGAGCACATTATGCGAAATTGAGATATTGACTGAGGGAATGCATTTTCTTACAATTACATTAAATCTTTAGATTTTAAGCCTGAAAGTGAATTTTTAAAGTGATATTTATTTATATTTTCAGAATTTAACAATTTTCAGAATTGACACACAAAAATATTTTTTTGATTAGTTGAGCTTTTCTTTACGTTCTAAAAATGATAAGTTTTTCATTGATCGTCATTTACGATATGTATAAATTATTAACATTTTCTAGTCATTTAATATTTAACCTTTAAAAAAACTCATTGCATTTTAAAATTAAATATTAACCACGCTCTGACGATAAACTTAATTTTCTTTAAATAATAACTTTGTGAGGGAGTGACCTTTTGTCATAAAGGCACTCTAGTGTTTCTGAGATCGTGACGTCAATAATTTAACATTTTGTAGGCGTAAAAGCGACATCTATCCTCTCTTTTACTTTAACTTTCTAGAGTGTGTGTCTCTGGCATTAGCCAGCAGCCAGCGAGTGCGGACCTCTGCCATTAGACAATGAAGTGGATGATTGTTTAGCGAAGTGCTGACGAATAGAAAGTAGCAACGGCCTCCAGTAAAGTGGAAAGGAGTTTGGATAGTGGATTTAAGAGTCGGCCGTGGTAAGAAAGTTTAATAGTAGTTCCATTTTAATTATTGATGAAATAAAGAATTATCCACAGCCACGGGCTGTTTAACTAAGCTTTGTTCAACAGCTCAGCCAGGAGACAGTGTCAAGTGTTAGGCGGTGCCACGACTGAGCTAGGTTGGGGCCTGTGAGTATGATTTTAGCTGTTCATTGTTCTCAGTGTGTAAAATTTTAGACTTGCTCCACTTCCCTTCGGCCATTATCACTTGAATAAACTTTGTTGTTTTAACCTAAACTACTGAATATGTCTGCATATAACGTTACAAATAGCGCCCACCGTGAGTTTGCCGTTACAAATGGGGCCCAACGAAACATCGGACATTATGAGATTGTGCCACGTGTGTATTTCACCGGTGAGGGTGATATTAGTGAATTTTTATTAAATTAGATGATTATATTTTGTTCAATAATATACCTGAAAAAAGTAGATACGTAGTGCTTAAATGCTCGTTAAAGGGCGAAGCACTTTTGTGGTTAGAAAATATAGGAAAGTTTTTGATTAATGAAGAAGCGAAAAGATTTGAACAAACTGTGATCGAGTTAAAGAAGGCATTTCCTCCCGTTAAAGATAAAAGTATTTTGAGAAAAGAGTTCTATTGTAATAAGCAGAATATTTATGAGTCGGCGTCAAAATTCTATCTACGTAAGCTTGAACTAAAAAATAAATTAGATTTAGATATCACATTTGAGGAATTGTTGGACATTGTTTTTCCTCTTTTTAATCCAAATATACAGGACTTTATTGAAGTTAGAGCACCGAAGAATTTTGCAGAAATGCATCAGATATTATCGAAGTACGAGACTCGGCATAGCTCGGATCAACGGGATTTGCGTAGCCCTCGGCAGAGACCTGTCACGGATAGTAATTTGAGAAATGAGGGGGAACGTAATTTTGTGAGAGGGGGATAGCGATTTCCGGATAATAATGTGCGTAACAGAAATGATGGATTTGGTCGTAATATGTCGAATACGAGTAATGGTAATAGGAATGGTGGTGGTGCTAATAATTTTAGAAGTGGTGAGTGAAATATGTATGGAAATAGACAGAATAGTGGTTATAATCGTAATGGGGGAGGGGATACGGGACAGGAATGTTTCTTCGCAAGTAAGGAGATTAACTTCGGATGAGAATGTTGAAAAGGTCAAGTCTTGTGGTTCAGTCAGCACAGGGAGTAGCTTGCGATAATAAAGGTTCAGTAGAATTGGAAGTTGAAATTCGTTCGGTTAAGACATGTTGGGAGTTTTGTGTGTTAGATGGGTTAACAGTGCATTGTATAGTTGGTGTGGATTATATGAAGGATAGAGGAATTAGTTTGGATTTCTTTAAAAAGTCGTTAATAGTGAATAATGATGAGAATGTGAGTAAGAAAGAGCCAGTTTCGGTGTCAGTTAATTTGGAGGAGTCGGGGTTAAGTGAAATGGAGAGGGAGGAATTTAATAAGTTTTTGAATGAATTTGGAGAGGTTTTTTCTGATAAACCGGGTTTAACGCATGTTGCGTGGCATGAGATTGATACTGGTTTGAAAGCACCTGTTGCTAGTAAACCATATCGTTATGATAAAGTTAAACAAGGTATAATTGATTATCATATTCAAAAAATGCTAGCGGACGATATTATAATGCCAATTGAGTCTCCTTTTGCATCGCCAGTAGTGTTATGTCGTAAAAATAATGGGAAAAGTTTAGATAATCCAGAGGCATATAGGTTTGCAGTAGATTATAGAAAGTTAAATGCGAAAACGCAATACCCTCAGTATCCTATTCCAGTTATTGATGACATTTTGGCTAATATAACGAGTACGAATTATATGTCAACGTTAGATCTTACGTCGGGTTATTTTCAGATTGCAATGAAGCCGGAGGACATACCTAAGACTGCTTTTATTACTCGGGACGGTTGTTTTGCTTTTAAGAGAATGAGTTTTGGTTTATCGGGAGCGCCGGCAACGTTCCAGAAGGCCATGAATAATATCCTTAAACCTTTGCTTGGTAAGGGTGTCTTGGTCTACCTGGACGACATAATTATAATGGCAGCTACTTTTGAAGAGCATTTAAGATTGTTGAGGGAAGTATTTACGTTGTTAAGAGATGCTGGGTTAACAGTTAAGTTAGAAAAATGTAAATTTTTGAGAAAAGAGATAAAGTATTTAGGAGTTAAAATTACGCGTGATGGTATTAAAATAGATAATGAGAAAATTGAGGCAATTACGTCAATGAGTCCCCCCAAAAATAGTAAGGAAGTGGCGACATTTTTAGGGATGGTGGCTTGGTTTGCCAAGTTCATTCCACGTTTTTCGGAGTTATGTGAACCGTTGTATAATTTAAAAAGGAAAAGGGTTAAGTTTGTATGGTCATCAGCGGTTCAGAGATCGTTTGAATTATTAAGAGAGGCAGTAGTTTCCCCTCCTGTTTTGGCTCACCCCGATTATTCATCTCAGTTTGAAGTGTATTGTGATGCGAGTGCAGTGGGGGTTGGAGCGATGTTAGCACAGAAAGGTCGACCTATAGCATTTGCGTCAAGAATTTTAAATGCGGCGGAAAGGAATTATTCGATTACGGAAAGGGAGTGTCTTGCAGTAATTTGGGCTTTGAATAAATTTCGTTGTTTTTTCACTAATATACCGGTTAAAGTCTAACCGGTATATATTAAACTAATATACCGGATCATTCAGCTTTGACAAAGTTAACTAATGGAAAGGGTTTGTCGTCTCGTATGGTCAGATGGTGTTTGAAGTTAGCAGAGTATAATGTGGTTATAGAACATAGGGCTGGCAAGGAGAATGCGGTAGCGGACGCTCTGTCACGAAACCCGCATGGTGGTTTAGAGGTCACGGAGGAAGTTAAGTGTTGTGCATTGTCTTCATTGGTGTTAAGGTCGCGAGAGCAGTTGATAAGAGAACAGAAGCAAGATGAAGAGTTTGGTAGTTTGTATCGTTACTTGGAAAATCCTGATGATGTCCCGAGCGCAGATGTGCCTATGTTTGAGAAGTGGTCCCAATCTTTTAAGCTTATCGATGGTCTTCTTTTTTATTCTAAAATTGTAAATTCACGTGGTGAATTAAGAGTTTTTATTCCGGCTAGTCTTCGTAAGGCCATCATGAAAGAATTTCATGATAATCCATTAGCAGGTCACTTAGGAATCAGGAAAACTTATGCTCGAATTGGTGAATCCTGCTACTTCCCTAAAATGCGGGAAGCAGTGCGCGCTTATGTCTCCAGCTGTAGCACATGCCATCGTTATAATTATAAAAATGTAAGTCCAGCTGGCAAATTAATTCCTATTAAAGTAAATTTTCCTAATGAATGTGTAGGTGTAGATTTAATCGGTCCTTATCCATTGTCTAATCCTAAAAGATATAGATTTGTGCTAGTTATAGTTGATTATTTCAGTAAATGGGTAGAGTTAGTACCCCTCAGGAAGGCTTCTGCACCTGCAGTTGCCGATGCATTTTTCGATAATTATATTTCTAAATATGGTGCACCAATTAGGGTAGTGAGCGATCATGGCCCTTGTTTTATTTCTGATATATTTAAGGCCCTGTGTGAGAAGCTGGAGATCGATCATTCTTTTACTGTTCCGTATCGACCTCAGTCTAATATGGCTGAACGTGTAAATCGTACATTAATTCAAATGATTTCTTCATATGTTGGTTCTCATCATGCAAATTGGGACCAGTTTCTTCAGCATTTTGCGTACGCACTTCGTACAGCAGTTCACGAGTCAACGGGGAAAACGCCTGCTGAATTGTTTTTGGGTAGAAAAGTCATTACTCCATTCCAAAGGTTAGTTATGGTGTCGGATGCGGAAAGTCAGTACATGTGTCAGGATATTGAGAGGTTGGTTAAGGAAGCTCAGGTTCAGATGGGAAAAGCGCAAGAAAAGCAAGCTCAGTATTATAATATGCGTAGGAGGGAGTTAGAAGTGAAAGTTGGAGATTTTGTGTTAGTAGAAAAGCATTGGTTAAGTTCAAGTCGTCAAAAGAGAGTAGCTAAGTTTGGTCCGAAGTTTGTAGGTCCGTTCGAGGTTTTAGAAGTTCGAAATAATAATTTGGTTGTTGATGTCAATGGTGAAAGAATGACGGTTAATTTGAATCAGGTTAGAGTTTATAAGTTTAGAGAAAATGGTAGTGAAGGTTCTCATGTGTCGAGTGGTGTTTCGCGAAATTCCCGATCCAATGAGTGTCCCGAGTCCAGCACTTCTTCATCTAATTCTTTTCATCAATATTCAAGAAGAAAATTTGGTCAAACAGCTCCAAAAACTGTTCTTGAAAGTCGAAAGCCTAGCAATCCGAGAGCAAAGTATGATAATAAAAATAAGAGAATTGTGTCAGATACATCGGACTCTGTGTGCCATAAAAGACAAAAAATTATAAACTGTCCAGTTCCTCCACTTATGAGACAGCAACCTCACAAACATACATTATCTAATAGTTCACCATCTTCAGTGATTAATCCCCGGAAAAGATTTCGTATGGACACTCTACAAACTGTTAAAAGGACTTTAAAGTCGGAATTTTTGCCCAATAAGAAACAGCGTAGGTCTGGAAAGAAACGTGGTCTAGGATCTTCAGTAACTTCGGGTGCATCTAGAAAGAGGAGACAACGCTCAGATTACCGGCATCAACAGTGTGAATCTCGCCATGGAGTGACCCCGGCAAACCGGCCAGAGCAGAGTCGTAGAGCGGAACCTACAAGTATCCCGCGGCATCCATTCCGAACCAGGCTGCAGGCACGACAGTCAACTGTGGCGTCACCATACAGTTCCGATGACGAAAGATCCTTCGTACAAGGTTTCTGGGACAGGAGGAGAAAGCCATCCTGTAGTATGAAGCCAGCCAGCAGCGAATCATCTCTATGATTGGGTAATAATGTTCTTTATTAAATTTCTATTAGAGTGCATATATGTGGTAGCAATATGAAGGAATAGAAAGCAGAAAGACTGTTTGGTACTTTTGGCCATTTTTGGTATTTTTTGACGGACTCACGTTTAGTGCTTAATTGTGTTCAAAATTTGTTTGCAAAATTGTTAGTTTTATGTATGTTTGAGATTTTGGTCTTAACTGCTTTTAAAAATTCTGGATCTATTGTTAAATTGTTGTGTTATTTGTTTAAAATGTTACTATATTGTTATATTGTTCATGTGTTATAAAATGTATGTTAATGTATGTTTAAATTTTCAGAAAGAACAGATAGTAATTTGGGTTATTTTGTACACGCGCCGCGGTTCAGACGCGCACGTGTTTTGCGGTCAAGAAGTCCTTGACACGCGTTTCTATCTCTTATGCTAATATTTAATGAATTAACTTTCTTCTTATCGTTCGTGTTTTATGAGTTGTGTTTTGTACTTTAGTTGGGAATGGTTTCCGCAAGTTGCGAAGTTTTAAGCCGCGTTTGAATTTGAAATTGTATTGTATTAAAAATTGAATGTTAATGTGATTTTTCTTGCAGGGAAGTATACCTGTGTTATGTATTGATTCTGCTATTTTTCTTTTAGTTAATACAGATAAAGAGCATGATGACGTCATTTTGTAAATTTTTGATATTTTTTGATTGTTGCATAAGCACAGCGATATGCCGCTGTACGTATGTGCCCCAATTATTGTTAAAGTGGAGTTAAGTTCTGAAGAATTTTGGGAGTTAGTTCATTGGCTAATGGGTTTGTAGGTATTACGTAGTAGCTGAGTTATTTTAGTATGAAGTAATTGTAATTCTAGATGAAGTCGGAATTTGGATGAGGAAAATTTTTGCGCATTGGGTTTTTTGGACTTGGTGCGAATTCTAGTATATTAAAAGTTGTGGAGAAATTTTTGGTAAAGTTATAGTTGTATTGCAATATTGAGGAAAATTTCGGAAGTTTAGTATTTTGAGAAATTTTAGCACTCCCAGTGGAGTGGGCTGTTTTGAAAGAAGTAATTAGTTTTGAAAATTTTACGAGTTTTACGGAGGCTATTTGTAAGATAGAAGAATGATTGGATTGAATATGTGAATATTTGAGGCAAACTGAGTTTTTTTTTGGTTGTGATGGGTTAAAGTTAATATTTTAAAAGTTATGTTTCGGCGCTAAATTTCACCCATCACTGTGTTTTATTACGGCTCGAAATTTATAACAAGAAAAAGTTCTGGGCATGCATTTGGCCCAGCCCTTTTTCTCTGCGGAATCCGAGGGGGGGTTGTGAGGGAGTGACCTTTTGTCATAAAGGCACTCTAGTGTTTGAGATCGTGACGTCAATAATTTAACATTTTGTAGGCGTAAAAGCGACATCTATCCTCTCTTTTACTTTAACTTTCTAGAGTGTGTGTCTCTGGCATTAGCCAGCAGCCAGCGAGTGCGGACCTCTGCCATTAGACAATGAAGTGGATGATTGTTTAGCGAAGTGCTGACGAATAGAAAGTAGCAACGGCCTCCAGTAAAGTGGAAAGGAGTTTGGATAGTGGATTTAAGAGTCGGCCGTGGTAAGAAAGTTTAATAGTAGTTCCATTTTAATTATTGATGAAATAAAGAATTATCCACAGCCACGGGCTGTTTAACTAAGCTTTGTTCAACAGCTCAGCCAGGAGACAGTGTCAAGTGTTAGGCGGTGCCACGACTGAGCTAGGTTGGGGCCTGTGAGTATGATTTTAGCTGTTCATAGTGTTCTCAGTGTGTAAAATTTTAGACTTGCTCCACTTCCCTTCGGCCATTATCACTTGAATAAACTTTGTTGTTTTAACCTAAACTACTGAATATGTCTGCATATAACGTTACAAATAGCGCCCACCGTGAGTTTGCCGTTACAACTTTTGATATCAATCTCATTTCATTGCAACATCAGATATATTTATTTTTAATATGTGACGTCATAGTTTTTAGCACTTACTCAAAATTACATTGTGTTATTAAAAATGAAAACTTGAAAACTTATACTTTGTTTCAGATATGACGTTACATTGATATTTTTAAAATTCTTAATGGAAAGTATTCCTTTGACGTCACAATTGGTAAAAAGTTGAATTTTATAGCCTCGAACCGAAAGAAAAAGGTTCATGTTGATTACGGATTAATATCTGGAAAAATTACTAAATTATTTATATTCTTATAAAGTGTGAAGTTATATTCTTGTGACGTCTTCTAAGTGTAATGCATTAAAAATTAATCCAGAAAAAAAATCCCCGTGTGCAACAGTACATCAAAATAATCTCCCCAAAATTACCGATTAAAATCAAAAATAAGCCCTCGTACAAGAACACGGTGAATATATAACCATTAATACTATTACAATATATGAAACATTGAATTTAACTTATAGCACATTGAACATGAAAGGAAAAAAATAATATGAAGACAAATGGAATTTGTAGAACCAAAGCAGAATCTTCGGGTCCCAAATACTTTGGAACTACAAATGAAGTGTGTGGTTTCATCTTCGTATTTGCCATGAGAAGGCGAAACATTACGAATTTGGGATTACCAACACGCATAAAACCAAATAAAGAAAAAACATCAAAAACAAGACACATCAAAACTACCAAATTGGATAGCAAAATGAAAAGGGAAAAATAAAACTATCGTCAATATGATAACATATAAATAAATGAATTAAAAACAGAGTAAAGTGATAACAGGAAAATTAAACCATACATCATAGTTTACCTTATTTAGATTTAAAACAAAGTCATTTGACTGTTCTAAGCTGAACTCAATATCTTAATGCAAGATGATTTAAGATTTAAAAAAATAATATAATTACCCTATACACTTATAAATAATATTATAAGTCTCCAATTTATTAAAAGTTAGGTACAATTTAATAATGTAAATTAATTTAATTATATTAATAGAATTAATTGATGTAACTATACAATTATCCATAAAATTATCTATAAAAATTATAAAAATTATATTTAAATTACATTTATAATATATATATTATTAGATTATTTAAAAAGTTAAAATTTTTATTTCGTTGCAATATTTTAAGTTTTACTCAAGTGTACGTGGCAACATTTTTAAACTTAATTCATTTCGATTTTAATTTATTAGAAATATCTCTCGATCAAGATGCAAACTTAGTCCTTCCGTTATATTTTCGTGAAGACGCCCGCAGAAGACTGCGCGAAACGTTGATATTTTTATTTTATTTTAATTGTACAAATGTATATTAAAATTCTTGTTTTGTGCACCACTGAGCAATGTGTTGTATTTTAATAAATACATTCTTATTAGTTAAATTTTTTGGCGCAACTGTCCTGTATATATTTATTAATTATTTATTCGTTAGTGTCAAACATCCATTATAATATGCTTTTCTTTAACAAATGCATTCCCACTCTTTTTTTAATTATTAATTAACCATTGTGTATTATCCAGACAATACCGCCTTCCTCCGTACTCTAACATCTATTCACGCAGCCATCCTATTATATGCATTTTGATTTTTTCATGCAATTTTTGCAATTTTAAGTTTTAATAATTTTTTGTACTTTTTTACGTGCAATGTGTTAATTATTTTTGAGATCATGTATTGACTAATTGCATATTAAAAAAATATGAATTTTTTTAGGAAAACCATTAACTCAACAACACTTAACTCAATTTTTGTTAACAACTTAACTCAACAACACTTAACTCAATTTTTTCAATTTTGTCACTTATACCCCTTGGCTTCTGGGGTCTTCATATATTCAAAATATGTTTTCAAAATGGGCATTTGAGCCGAATTTCGTTTAAGAGGATTTTGATAAAATCAGTTCTTACAGAAAAATGAAATTAATTTTTTTTCAAATGTGGCCAAATAAAGAAGTTAAACTGGATTTATCGTTTATAATACTTCATTTTTTGTTGTTGAAATGAACTGAACTCTTGAATTAGTCAACACTTAACTCAACAACTATTTTGTACCCCTTGAGTTTAGTACATCATAAATTAGCTTTTTAATATTAGTATTAATTAGATGAGAAGAACATAAACATTTAATTCTATATAAATGATTAAGGATTATATTACGATACACAGAATTATGAAGACAGGATTTAAAATTAGTAAGTGTATTAAGTTTAAAATTATATATATTATACCCCTAAAAATTTCTTTCATCTATAATTCCCGCTTAAGTTATTTTAGAGTTCCCAAATTAAAACGAAAACTAAGCCCTAAAAATTAGTCGCCCCACAATCAAAAATAAATCCCCGCACAAAAGCACGGTGAAAAAAAAAATACCGTGCCCCTAAAAATTTCAATCTCCCAAAATTTCCACTTACATTAGTTTTAAGTTCCCCATTAATCACAAAAATTAATCCCTAAACTAAACTAAACTAAAAAAAAAAAAAGAAAAAAAGTCATCTCCCCATAATTTCCGCTTAAATAATTTTAAAGTTTCCCCATTAATCACAAAAATTAATCTCTAAAAAAAATTATTTTCTCCCCACATTAAAATCGGAAAATAACCACTTATACTATAGCATCACGAAAATGTCAAGTCCCCTATATTCCTGCTTAAAATAAATCCCTGTCGGCTTGGTCTATAGGCGGAGGTAGATTTCGAAGAGTTC
Source organism: Maratus speculifer (assembly GCA_964019185.1). Classification (NCBI taxonomy): domain Eukaryota; kingdom Metazoa; phylum Arthropoda; class Arachnida; order Araneae; family Salticidae; genus Maratus; species Maratus speculifer. Next base: position 24,211 of record CAXHSM010000003.1, read on the forward strand.
ATTTCAACAACAAAAAATGAAGTATTATAAACGATAAATCCAGTTTAACTTCTTTATTTGGCCACATTTGAAAAAAAATTAATTTCATTTTTCTGTAAGAACTGATTTTATCAAAATCCTCTTAAACGAAATTCGGCTCAAATGCCCATTTTGAAAACATATTTTGAATATATGAAGACCCCAGAAGCCAAGGGGTATAAGTGACAAAATTGAAAAAATTGAGTTAAGTGCACAAGGTATCTGGAAATATCCTTTTTTCATTTCAGGCAAAGAAATATAGTTCATTTTCTGATTATTTGGGGAGTTAGAGATAAACCACTTTTTTCGAAAAACAAACAATATTGATTAATTATACATTTAAAGAAAATTGTACTCTATTTTTTTTTTTTAAGTTATTGAAATGAGAGTTCAAAGATTAGAATGCAACAAGCAGATGTTTCCTATTTCAGTTTAGTCAATTGTTATTGATGTTCCAATTTAACATCAATCTTTAAACTCAATTTACTCCAAATCGACATTTTGTCGCTTGTACCCCTTGGCTTCTAGGTTCCTCATATATTCCGACTTTATTAAAAATTCGACCAATACGCACATTATATAATTCCTAAATAACAAAAAACTGCCAACTGAATGCGTTTGAGAGCAAAATTTAATTTCAAAATAAGTCAAAATAACCAATTTGTTATTTGAATACATCCACATTTCTTTATTCAAGATCGCTTTGGGAAATTTTGTGCGAATTTTGTGCGAGCAATTGGGCAGCTTTTTTCAAATATATATTTAGCCTTAATCAAAAAACTGACCAATACGGCCCATTACACAGTTTCTAACTAACTCAATTGAATGCATTTGAGAGCAAAATTGAATTTAACAAGTAAGAAAAATCATGCGTTAAGCATAGATTATGAAACACTTTCCAACACTTCCTGAAATCTTTAACAAAACTTTTTTATTTAGGGAAATAAGATGCTACTGTCCATAGCCAAATATGTTTTAAAATACCTTTGAACAGCCCTGTATTTGATCCGTTGGTTGATATATACAATATAATGGGAAAATTTAGTTTAGCAAGAAAATGTTTAACTGGCTGAAATATCTCCTGCAGATTTTTAATAGATGGAAAATACTTCAATACTTTTGTTCAGCCCTGTAATTCATCAAGTATCTTTACGACAGTATTTTGTTAAAATTTAGTTCAAACAAACACATTCTTAAAGCTACTTAAATCACATTTCTAGAAATTATCACATATGGGTGACCATGCAGCTAATACTTTGCGTGACTCTGTATATCATTTCATCTATATTCTACAAACATTTCTTAGTAAACTGAAAGCCAGTTGAACGTAAAAATGCATTACTACCACCTTTAAGTTAATTACTCTCATATTCAGTAAACTTTATGAGCTCTTTTGTGTAACCCTGTATATCAAGTATAACATTTATTACACCATATAATTTGCAAACATTTTGTAAAATTTAAAAGCCCTTATCATAATTGAAAATGCATTTCAACCATCCATCAGCTATCATCGATAATACACAATATTTCGGATAAAAATATAAGGTTTGAAATATTTTGTGTGTCCCTGTAAAAGCTATCCATTTCATATTATGCGTTAAATATTAAGTCGCAGCGGCGTATATCAATTTTATGGTACTTGAAATCGTTTAACATCATTAAAATGTAGCGCAAACAATTCCCTCCTTTATTATTGTGTAATGGAATTCTTTTGAGTGACCCTGTAAATCAATAATAACTATTATTTTGACAGCATATTTTACAGAATGCGTATTTTAGTGCCCTTTGTGAATCCATGTAAATTTGAATAAGTTTAACAGGGTGTAACACCTTTAAAATTCATTTGAAACTATTTTTTCCCCATTGGCCGTAATGTATCTGAAAACTTTTGACTATCCTTGTAAATAAACTAATCATAGTAGAAACTTCGTTTTTATTAGGATTCGTGCTAGGATAAACATCAATAACAAAAATTTCTGAGGAATCCGAATATAATTATGGGAGTTAGAGCGCGGACAGACGGCCATCCGGCCAGACAAACCGAATGCGTAAGCCTTTTCAACTTTGTTGGAAAGTGTTAAAAATGAGTTATAAAATAACCTATTTGTTATATGAATACATCCTTAATTCTTTAATCGTAATCGCTTTGGAATTTTTTTTTTTTTTTTTGCGCGAAGTGCCCACTTTGACAGCTTTTTTAAAAAAAATATTTAGCTTTTATCAAAAAATTGATGAATACGCACATTATATACAGTAAAACCTCCATAACGAACACTCCCGAATAGCGGACAGCTCTATTTAACGGACAGTTTTCAAATCCCCACTCCCAAAACTTTAATTTTTGTATGTTTAACCTCTGAATAACGGACATTCCGAATAGCGGACAGTAATTTTGGCAAAAAAGAATAAAAAAATATTTTTTAACGAGGAAAAAAAAATAAAAATCCTCTAAATTTATCAGGGCAGTGTATCACAAATTTTGTGATCACACGTAAATGTGGGGATGAGCTGGAGAAAAACCCCTCTCCCCCTTACATTTATTCCCTACATACCCCCACCCTCGGATGATTGGAGATTGTATGTTTTTAAGAAGCAAAAAAATACAATAAAAATTATACATTTTTTTCTTCTTAAAGGAAAAGATGATTTAAAAGGATTAAAACTACTGACAGAGGTAAAACTTCACATTGAAAAACAAATTACATGTAATCGCAAATAAAAACATACTTTTGTAACTTTTTTGTTTGTTTGTAAGAATGTCATAAGCAAAGAATAAAGGTATGCACAATTTTATTTCAATTTTATTGCTTTAAAAATTATTTTAATTTCTGGTTTAATCATATAATAGAGGTTTTAGGACATTTTTAAATCGACTAATGAAACATTAAGCATTCATTAGCATTTTTTCTATCGCTGAGGTTTTCCCAATAGCGGACACCTCCGAACAGCGGACAATTTCTGCGCTCCCAAGGTGTCCGTTATTTAGAGGTTTTACTGTAGTTTCTAAATAACAAACTCAATTGAATGCATTTAAGAGCAAAATTTTATTTAAAAACTAGCGGACCCGACAGACGTTGTCCTGTCACCGACAGACGTCGTCTTTCTTGGCACCGACTCCAGAAAATCAAATAAATGTATGTAAATATGGTAATACGCAGAATAATCACTACGCTCTTAGTTTAATTTCTTATTACAATTATGTAAGGAAATTATTTTTTACTCTTCATTAGTTTTTGAAGTCGGTTCAATTTTTGATAGAAAAGTTTATTTTTCTCTTTTTAGTTAAAAGTTAACGATTGTCTGAAGTCGGTTAATCAAAATTATATTACAGGAAATATTATTGTAAAGCATACACGTTTGTCAGCAGTGGGGTTCGAACATGCGATCGCTTTCTTCAAGAAGCTGAGCTTAAATCTGGCGCCGTAGACCGCTCCGACATTCCGTCCGCACTCCATTCATCGAACTCATTCAACACTTTTAATTAGCGAAAAATCACTAACTATTATTTTTTTCCTAATTACAAAAAAGTACTGAATCAAATTCGATGAGATGTGAATCTAAACCATTCTCAAATCCACAGGAACACACAAACAAAATTTCATTAAAATCGGTCCAGTCGTTTAGGAAGAATTCAGTGACATACACACGCACAGAAGATTTTTATATATAAAGATAAGCATTGAAAATTTGAGGTTTTTGCGCCGAAGACATCGCCAAATTAGGAAAATGTGAATTATCTCAGGAACTATTGGATTTAAACGAATTTGCTTAGTACCATTCGATTCAGAATGAGAGAATGCACTAAAATATGTTATCAGTTGAAAAATAACTATAAAAGCCGATTTTTAAGGAAATTTTAAAAGTTCGTTCTTTTTTCTATTCATCTTTGGGGTGGAATTTTCGAAAATCCTTTCTTACCGACAATCGATGTTATAAGAAGTATTTTTACCGAAATTTTCAAGATTTTTGGATCGGTAGATTTTTTTTGTGGTATGATTAATACGAAATCCTGACTTTCTTTAATATATGTAACACTTTTAATTAGCGAAAAATCACTAACTATTAGTTTTTGCCTAATTATTGAAAAAGTACTGAATCGATTTCGACGAAATGTGAATCTAAACCATTCTCGAATCTACTGGAACGCACACACAAAATTTCATCAAAATCGGTCCAGTCGTTTAGGAGGAGTTCAATTACATACACACGCACAGAAGATTTTTATATATAAAGATGAGTCGTAAAATTATCAATTTGTTATTTGAATACATCCTCAATTCTTTAATAATGATCGTTTTGGGAAATTTTGTGCGATGTGCCCATTTTAGCAGCCTTTTTTGAAATATATTCTGCCTTTATCAAAAAACTGGCAATCCGTCTCACTATATAGTTCCTAAATAAGAGGACCTGTAAATTGGAAGCGTTTGAGAACAAAAGTGGATTTAAAAATGACTCAAAAAATGCAATTTGTTATACTTCCTCAATTTTTCAATCACTATTACTTCGGGAAATTCTGTTCAAAATACCCTTTTTGGCAGCCTTTTAAAAAATATATTCTGTATTTATCGAAACACTGGCTAATACGTCCATTATATAGTTCCTAAATAAGAGGATCTACTATTTGGATGCGTTTAAAAATCAGAAATGAATTAAAAAATAAGTCGGAATATAAGCAGTTTGATTTGAGGTTTTTTCTCCAACTCCTATTTCATTAATTTATTTTTGATATAAGAATTGGTTCTATGAAAAACTTGTTAGTATAAAAGTTGTAGATATTATTGAGAAGATGTAAAATAAATTTAATCAGATTTTTATTGCTTAAGAATTGAGTAAGTTATGGATTTTTTTCTTTTTCCTCCCCCCTTTTTCTTTTCGTTTTTAATTTTTTTCATCGGTAAAAGTTGGTCCTATCAAAAACTTGTAAATACAAAAGTTTTAGATAATGTTGAGCACATTTATAAAAAAAAGTTGGATTTGATATCTTGAGAATTGATGAAGTTATGAATTTTTTTTCTCCCAAAAACCCTATTTTTGATCGCCTCTTGAGCCCGTTTTTAACTTTATCAAAAAACTCATGCATAAACTTTTATCCCATTTTTTAGAAGCAATATAAACTTTAAACTGATTCGATATTTTAATTAAGTTATCACGTTTTTTTTTTTAGTCTTTCACAAAAACCCTCCCCATTTCCATCCCCTTGGTCTGATTTTGCCCTTTAACGAACTCGACCGAGATTTTATGCCCCTTGATTTTATGTAAAAGTTTGAAGTAGATCTGAGCATAATTATGGAAGCTATCGTGTCTAGAAGAAAGTGAAATATATAGATAGACATATAAGCTTTTTTACTGATGGTAGTTTTGGTGTCTAGGAGATCGGTGTAAATCTGCAAAAAATTTTCCGAAATTCCAACGTGGGAGAGAATACAATAGGTAGTATTTTATACAAAATCTACCTAAAAATTCGTATCAACACTTACGTTTTAGGAAATTACGACCACCGGATGACCTTCACAACGCACAGAGGTCACACAGCTACCGGCGTAGAACTGGCCATTTTTATCTTACTAACCGGTAACATGTGACGTGAAACATCGATAGGATCTTAAATTTTAATATTTTGGCTGAAAATAAAATGTCATTTATTGCGGGTTTTTTTAACACTTTCCACCAAAGTTGAAAAGTGTCTGGTTCAGTTTGTCTGGCCGTGTGTCCGCGCTCTAACTCTCGTAAATATACTCTGATTTCCTGAAATTTTGGACGTTATTGACGTTTACCCTTGCACGAACCCTATTGAAAATCAAACTTCTACTATGATTAGTCTATTTACAGGGACAAAAGTTTTCCGTTGCATTACGGCATATGGGGAAAAATAGTTTCAAATGAATTTTAAAGAGTTTCATTCTGTGAAAAATTCAAATTTATATACATCTACGAAGTGTACTAAAATATGCATTTTGCAAAGTATGCAGAGAAAAGAATAGTTATTCATTTACAAGGCCACACAAAAGAATCCATTACAAAATAATTGGAGGAAATTGTGACAAATTTTAATTATGATTAATTATTGATTTGATGAATAATCAAATCGATATACATCACTGAAGTTTAATATTAGTTATTTCATGCATAATACGGAGCGCATAGCATTTATTGGGACTTACAAAATGATTTCAAATAGTATATTCTATCCTAAGTACTGTATATTATGGATTATGGTTGTTAGATGGATGAAATGATATGCGTTGATGATATTATGATATGCGTTTAAGTTTCACTAAATGTATGCATATTGTAATGGTGTGTATAAATGCTTATAGTTATACAATTTTGATAAACATTGTTACACCAAAGTTTTCGGAAATTTTACTGAGTGAGCGTAATTTACTTAAAGGTGGTTTTTAAATAAGCTGCATTCTGTTTACTAAGAAATGTTTCTAGAATATATATAAAATGATATACAGGGTTACGCAAAGAACTGAATACAGGGTCGCCTATGTAGAATAATTTCTGGAAATGTGATTTTAGTAGTTTTAAGAGTGTTTTTGTTTGAAATGAATTTGAGCAAAATACTTGTGTAATAAAGATACTAAGTAACTACGGGGTTAAACAAAAGTATTCATGTATGTTTCCATGCATAAATTGCTGCAACAGAAATTTTAATCAGTTAATAGTTTACTTGTTAAACTAAATTTCCCCATTATATAGTACTTATATCAACTGAAAGATCAAATATAGGGCTGCGGTAGGAGTTTAAAGATAGGAATTTGACGTATAAAAAAAACAAATTTAGAAAATTTAGAAGTTGTAAGAGTCCTGAGAGCCCTTAAATGAAATTATTTTTAACCACATAATGATCTCACACAAACCCGTGTGCTCCTACTCCGGTCACATGGCATTTTAATTGCAAACGATGCTAAGAATTAAATAAAATTTTGCTTTTACAATCAAAGCTTAAATTAAGAAGCTCTTATTTCTAAAAAAAAAAAAAAAAGTTTGTGTGTCAATTTATTTTACTTGCCTGTGCCGGAAAGGGTTAAGTGAAACTATGGGCGTTAACCCTGGAATGATACACCGGGGGTCTCGCAAACCCCAAGTTTTTTTAAATCAATTCCTAGAATAACGCTCTGAGTTTTTACAACAGTCCCATTTCCCGATGGCCACCTTGAGTATTAAGGCATCCTTATTATTGTAGTCCACTCTCAGCTATTCAATATCGTTAGGAATTTTTGGATAGCCAGATGGAAAAAATTCGAGAGCTAATTAATTTTTTTTTCTTCGTTCTCTTTTCCAATCGTTTAGTCTATGCAACACAATTATGTTTGTTAGCCATACAAGTAAGAAAAATCATGCGTTAAGTATATAGATTATGAAACACTTTCCGACACTTCTTCAAATCTTTAACAAAACCCCGGGAAAATAAGATATTTGATCCGTCGGTTGGGGAAATTTAATTCAGCAAGAACACGTTCGATGACGCTTACTTGAACATGTGATAATAGTTAATGCCGCACTGTAGAAGTCTTTTTTCCCGAAGCCTATTTACTTTCTATAACAAAGAATTTCTCGCGACAGCGCGTGACTGGCTATTGAACATCCCACATCACGCGCTGGCAGCGAATGTGTTAACTGGTTGAAATTTTTCTTTCAATAATTCATATTAATAGATGGAAACATACTTTAATACTTTTGCTCAGCCCTGTAGTTTACCTAGTACGTTTATTACATGAAAGTATTTCTAAAATTTAGTTCAAACGAAAATACTCAAATCGCATTTCCAGAAATTATCATTCGAAGGCAACCATGTATGCAGTTCTGTACGGGTACCTGTATGTCCTTATAACTATATTTTACTAACATTTCTTGGTAAACGGAATGAAATTCGACGTAAAAATTGCATAACGTATTAAAAAACGAACTTGGCTGGAAAATCAACTTTTAAACTTTGTTGGAAAGTGTTAAAGAAATTTAGACAAAAGATTTTCGATTTTGCAAACCTCCCCTCTTCCAATTATGTCAATATTTCTAAAAAATTTTGTCAGGGATAAACACTTTTTAGCTCACAGGTTATCAAAGCCTGAGAGCTTATGTGTCCGCCCGTTCTGTATGTATGTACGTACCTATGTTCATTCGTGCGTACGTAACTCGTGATAAAAATATCAGATCCACTTGAAATTTTGCATATAGGTATACTCTGATAAAGGCTTCCCTGATTAGTTTTTTGAGTTCATTCGATATGTATAATAGGGGGAACGGGGAGCTCATGTCCCTCCTCTTAATTGATATAAATGGGTTTTTCATGCGGAAATAACAGTTTTTGTTCAAAATTTAGATGTAGGATCATTCTGATGAGGCGATTCCGTGACTGTTATTAGGTGTTCATTGAATAAGTATAAACAGGGGGAACGGGCGTTCTAATGCCCCTCCCCTTGATTTATATTAATATGTTTTTCATGCAGAATTTCAGATTTCATTCAAATTTTCGGCATAGGCTCATTTTGATGAGGGCACCTCCACAATTTTTTTAAGAATTCATTGGATAAATCTAGGCGGGGGGGGGGGGGATATGTCAAATAACCCCCCCTCCCCCTAAAGGTTAAAATTCACGGTCGCCAGTGTAAAAAATTGGCGACTTTATGGTATGCATCTGATCGCCAAAATGGCGATCAATCATTTCCGGTAAAAAAATCGGTCATAAATCTGAAAATTAAGACATAAATTACATATATTGCGAATTTTAACAAATGGTCGCCGAAAATAACCAATTTCGCCAATCGTTCGTAGAACAATCGCTAATTTCGTCAAAGGATAGCGGGAAAACGCAAATTGAATCAAAGGATTTCGACAAATTTTGGTAAAAAATCGCGAAAAAAGTAAATTTCGTCAAGAAATTAAAATGCAGCAAATTTCATCAAAATAACGCAAAAATGACAAATTTCATCAAAATATCCCGAAAAACCGGCAAAAGATCGTGAAAAAACGGCAAAACTTCTAAAGATCGCGAAAAAAGGCAGTTCTCTTAAAAAAAAAAAAAAAAAAAAAAAAAAAAAAAATTGCGAAAAACGGCAAATTCTGTCAAAAAATGCAGAAAAATGGCAGTTTTGACAAAAAATCGCTAATAAACAGAAATTTCGTTCAAAAATCGCGAAAAAACGACAAATTTCTCCAAAAGATCGCCAAACTCTCCAAAAGATCACGGGAAAAAGGCAAACTTCTCCGATAGATCGCGAAAGAACGGCAAAACTTCTCCAAAAGTTCGCGAAAAAAAGCAGTTGTCTTCCAGAAAATGCGAAAAATGGCAATTTCGTCAAAAAATCGCTAATAAACAGCAAATGTTATTCAAAAATCGCGAAAAAACGACACACTTCTCCAAAAGAATTTCTGATCAGGGTCACAAAAATAAAACGGCAAACCCTCCAAGAGATCGCGGAAAGAGCCAAACTTTTCCGAAAGATCGCAAAAAAACGGCAAAACTTCCCCAAAAGATCGCGAAAAAACGGCAAGACTTCAAAAATCACACACACACACAAAAAGGGCAGATCTCGTCAAAAGATCGCGAAAAAACTGCAGATCTCTTCAAAATATTGCAAAAAAACTGCAAATTCCATAAAAAGAAAAAGCGAAAAATACAGTATTTATTATAGAAAATGCCATAAAACATTTTAAAGGGACACCAGTCCTTTGAAACAATTCAACAAACTCAATTTTTTTTTTTTTTTTTTAATAATAACTATAAACTTGAATGTTACATCCATATACAAAAATATTAAATACACCACAGAAAACAAATAAAAAAAACCTCTATCTTAATTAGGAAGAAAAAAAAGCCTTAGCATTTTTCAAACAAGCAAAATATAAAAATCAGTTTAAAAGCTTTTATTTATATGGGTCATTTTGTGTGCTTTATTTATTAACATAACTTACAATGATAATATAATTGTCGTGTTGCTAAAAATGAGGTGTTGAAGCATTCACAATTAGAGAAGCTTTCAGTTAATATTAAAAAAAGAAAATCTATTTTGACCAATTTCTAGGCACTGTGATCCCTTAACATAAGAAATATGTCAATGCAATATCCAATACAATGTAATTCACAAAATCTAAGCATAAATGTTGTGAAAAGTGTCGAAATTTTTCCTTCACATGATAATTACTTCTCAGTGGCATCCCTGATAGTAATTAGTGGCCACTAACTTGACAATAGTGGCTAATAAACATTCAGCCTCTACTGGCCACTAATACAAATATTGAATTTTAACTTTTACCCCCCCCCTCCCTTAATTAAGCTTATTGGGGATTTCCCGCAGAATTTATTGATTTGCTTCAATTTTGGATAGAGGTTTATTCTGATAAGGCGCTTCCCCGATTGCTTTTGGGAATTCATTGGATAAGTATAAATGGGGGACCGGTGGGATTACTCTCCTAATTTAAATATTTTTTCTTGCATAATTAAGATTTGCTTCAGTTTTTGGATACAGGTTCATAGGTATAAGATGCTTCATTAATTAGCTGTACGGTTCTTCTGTTAAGTTCTTCATAAGTGGTACTTGCAATTATATCCCCCCCCCCTTAAATTTGATGGATTTTTATGCAGAATTGTCCGATTTGATTTAATTTCGAATGTAGGTTCTTTCTGATAAAGCGAATCTGAATAGTTTTGGAAGTTTGATGGTTATGTGTAAAAGAAGGGGATAGCTCCTTAAATTATATAAATGTGTTAAGAATTTTCCGATTTTCTCTGGATTTTGGATACAGATTTTTTTTATATGATAAAGCATATCCCTGGGTAGTTTACTGGGTTCAATGATTAAGTATAAAAACGGGAAATGGAGGAAGCTGTTTCCCCTCCTTCACTTGTATTTCGAACGGAATTAACCCTTGAAAGTATAAGGCTGTAATGTACAATTAGTACGCGTAGCCTGCAAGCTCAGTGCCATCATTTTAACTGTTCAATATTCTTTTTATTAAGCCTTTGTTTTAGCATCGTTAACATTCTTCTATCTTTATAAGAAAGTATTAAATTTGTGAAAATTTTAGACTTAGATTTTCGACTAATTGACACATTTTAAAAGGATCTAAGATCCAGAAAAACGTTTTTACAAAATATCCGGCACAAATCTTGTGATAGCTCTATCTAAAATGAATGGAATTCAATCGATTTTAATCAGAATTTAGATTCAGTTGGTCCTTTATACAAATTGGTAAGGACTTTTGATGTAAATCACCCAACACGTGGCACTGATAGGCTGCATTTTTAACGATTTTTTGCAATAGCTCCATCTAAAAAATTATGGTGAATTTTCATAAAGTTTGCTAAGTTGCATTTTTCAGTATTTACACGATTTTAGAGATACTTCTATCGCGAGAAATAATGCACGGAATTTCATATTTTGTCATTTAATTCTGGCATTGGGCTGGTGATGTTTGGAATATTAACATGTATAAGGTTTTGATATTTTCACACTTGCTAGTTTCTTAAATTTTAGAGTCTTTAGAACTAAAACAATTTTATAAAAAATATAATTTTATAAACAATGTTATAAAAAAATGGTTAAAAAAAGTTAGGTTTTGTATGACTTCAGCATTTCAGACTGGTTCAAAACATGTGTGCGTCTCGTTGTAGTACATTATAATTTTAATAACCAAGGAAACTATTAGTTCTGCGCATTGTAAATTCCCAAATTTAAGATGTTACAACGTAGGGCAATTTTACTTTCAGAACTGCATAAATCTTTTACTTTTATCGTTTGTGTATAATGCCATAATGTAAGCTCCAGAGATTTAACCTATAACTACTGTTAGTCTCAGAGACCGCTTAGTTTTTCAAGTTTCACAGTTTAATTCTTTATTTAGTTTAATTATAGACACTGGTAAAATTTTGTTTCGTTTGGTTGTATTGCTATTTATAGAGACTTTTGAATACAGTTGGCAAAATAATTATTTGTACACTCTAATATGTTTAATTTTTAACTAAAAGAACAGATTTTAACACGAATGGAGTGAATAGTGTTTTTACTGTGCTTTTTAAACTAAACTACAGAAATTTTCGATCAAGGTGTAAAATAAATTTTATAACTGGAAAAGTTTAAAATTTTCTTGCAAAAAAGAGTATTTGTAGTACATTTTTCAGCAAGATTCGCAGTGTGTTTATGTTTGTAACCATTTGTAATGTTGTAACATAATTTGCTAGTTTTTAATAATTATTAACTTCATATTATGTTTGTCTGGCCTTTAATCCAATTTGCTCTTGAAGTAATTGAGAATGGTACTTAAAACTAGAGAGGTCCTTTGAACATAAGAAATGATATCTTTGAGCTTCATAAAAATAACAAGTTGGAAATTGCACGTGAAGCGTAGCAAATGAGGTGCGTTTGTACGATAACGAAGTTTTAAAATATTCAGATCTTGCTGATATAATAGAGCGTACTTTGGATACAGTATAGTGGTCGAAATCTTTGTGTTCCTGTAAATATGCAGGGAGTAATTTTTATTATACTTCATTAACATATACCTTATAAAATGTGAAATAGTTTAATTAAAACACGCCCCAAAAAATGTTTCCCCGTATAACATTATTTAGTGGAATACATTTGTGTGGCCCTGTAATTTAATAAATATTCTTTGCATCCCAGATTGTACAGAATGCATATTTTAGTACATACTTCATAGATTCATGTCAATTCTATTATGTTCAAATGAGTAACATCATTAAAATGCATTTGAAACTTTTCTCCCATTGACCGTAATGTAAGAGAATACTTTTGATTGTCTCTGTAACTGATCTATGCATCCGATTTTCATAACATTTAAAATGACCCGACAAAATTATGTAATAAATATACGTTTTAAATTTCAAACGATTAAAAGCATTTGAAACTCCACCCCCCCCAATTGACCGTAATGTTACGGAGTCCTTTTGATTGTCCCTGTAATTGATCTATCCATCAGATTTTCATAAAATTTGAAATGACTCGACAAAATTATGTAATAATTATATATTTTAAATTTCAAACGATTCGGTTGGATAATTTTTGCGTTGTTATATGTAGACAGACGGACTGAGCGACAATAGGTGCTACGCATTTACATAATTACGAACGCACCTAAAAATCATACCAAGAAATCAGAAAAGCTATTAAATTAAAATTTACAACTATTGGATACATTATGAGAAAGTATGAAGAAATTGGATGCATCGAAATTCAATGAAAACCAGGACTTCTCAGCAAATTAACAATGAGGAGAAAAAGGAGTGTTGTTAAAACAGCTTTGAAAAATCCTATGGGTTCAGTTCAAAAATTTGCTGGAGACCTTGCAACATCTTCTAACATCAGAGTATTACCTCAAACCACAACCTTCTCAATGCATAATTAAAAATAACCTCAAGGTTAAAATCCATTCATCAGTGAAAGAAATATGCGATAAAATTCGTTTTTGCATACAGAAGCAAATCATTGGATTTTTGGAAAACAGTAATTTTTTTCTGATGAGAGAAAATTCAGAATTTTCTTACCACCAAGCATTCGAAAAATTTGGCGTAAAAATAAAACTGTTCTGGATCCAAAACGTATATTTCAAACTATCAAGCATTGGGGGGGGGGGGATATTATGGTTTTGGGGTGTATAGCTTCTAATGGAGCAGGACATTTGGAATTTGACTTTGGAATGATAGCTTTAACATAGACTGATGTGTCGGGGTGTAATTTATTAAATAGTGCTAAGAAATTACGTGTAGAGGAAGCTTTTCACTTTCTGCAGGATAACAACCAAAGCATACTGCTGTGATTACCAGCACATGGTTACTCTACAATGCTCAAAGACGACTGGTAACTCCTCTGCAATCTCTACACTTTAATCCAATAGAAAATTTGTGGATGCTATTGGATGCAAAAGCAAAAGTATCAGCGAAAAACAGTTTTGAAGAAGCTCTTATTGAGTCATGGAATAAAATAAACCAGACCTCTACAAAAAAGTTTGAATATGTCTCACCATCTAGAAGTAGTCATAAACGCTAAAGGAATTCACACAAAATATGATTTTGTATCATTTAACTAAATTTTCATTAATTATAGTAGATTAATATAGTGTACTTTTTTTGCATTATATTTTTGTATATTTGTTTATTATAATGTAAAAAATCAATTCGTTTTATTTTATTTGTGCTTTTATATTATTAAAATGCATTACATTAATGAGTTACAGTATTTTTTTGCTTAAATCTTTTATTTAATTTCATTATAAATTTAAAAAAATGAAGTGCACAAATAAATTTTTGCCAACTGTACCTGAATTTTATTTCTAATAGTCTAGTGTATAAAGTTTGCTACTTAAATTGTGTTCTGAGAGTTAATGCAACATTTTATTATTCTTTAAATTAAGCGGTATGACAGACTGCTGACAGTAAGTTATGTGACGATTTTTGTCACAGCAATTAAGGGTCAATCCTTAGCTTTAACTTTCCCGCATTTTAAACGAAATAATTCGCCGATTTGAGTATCGATGGTTAAAAGGCGTGAAATGCAATCTCATAATTTAGTAGGACGCACTATCCTTGAGGTTGCGAAAAGAATGCCCTGCGAGAAAATTTTTGCGGGGTGTCAAATGAAAAAAAAATACCTTGTACATAAGAGCATTCTAAAAAAACTATGGACTGGAAGGCGAATGCAATAAACCATCACCTCAAAATATGCAAAGGCAAATGAAAAAAATTTAAAAATATATGTTGTGCAACAAATAATTCTTTTGGAGCAAGATAAAGTAATGTATCTGCAACTCATTCCAAATAAATTTATAACTAATTGACGCATTAAAAGAATTTAATAAGTAATTGTAATGGTACTTATAGTATCGTTGGTAGAAAAAGGGTTAAAACTGATCTGCCAAGTCCCATCTTTGTGAAACTATCTCAGATGTTAGAATACACCCTTTTAAGCCCTGGAAAAAATGTTAAGCTAAATTATTGACTAAAAATGTAATTTTTTCACATCTAAATTAAACAAAAATTGACATAAGTCTTATAGTGTCCATTTTCCAATACAAAATTTTAACCCGTCAGAACTCGCGCATGAGATTTTCTTTCACCATCGTACCCTTTTTAAGATTATTTTAAAGGTTATTTTTCATTTTATATGTCAATATGTATATATAGGATTCTAAATACTTATTTTTATCATATTAAACATTTTATCTAAAGAAAAGTTCAGCGAAGAATTTACTTGTTTCGATTTCCTTTTTGATACGCATTACTTCTTCTTGTGAACTTTTTCGATAGACAATACATTTGATTTAGAATGTTTTTAATAGAGAAGTAGGATTTAATTAACTTTGATATCCTTCCAATGAAAATTTGATTTTATGATGATATATTTTTCAATCCATTTGTACTGGCTGGTGTGTTGGGAAACAGTCACAACCGATAAAATTGCGTTTTAAAACTACTATTGAATTTTGGGTGTATTGCAGATCTTCAACACAATTATACAAAGGGTTAACCCTTAGAAATTTTATTTTGATACATTAAAAAAGTACAAAAATTTAAATTCAGTCAAATTTTTTAATTCATTTAATTTTAGTCAAATATTTAGTTATGACTAAAATTTTTTTTTCTGTTTGGGGGGGGGGGGGGGAGTATTTAAACATGGATAGGAATAGCTAAATATTATCGCCAAATCATCAAATGTTTGATTTGAAAACTATTCATTAATGTCTATAATGGATTGTAGCTGACTTAGGATTCATTTTGTAAGCCAATTATTTATTGAGTTCAGATATCTTGTAGTTTTCTCATTGTTTTGAAATGAAACTATTTTCTTTTTTCTTCCATACTTTGTGATCCAATAATGATTTCAACATCAACCAACATTGGTAACATTTGGAGGGTACATTGAAATAAATTTCAATTTTTTAATGACATTTGTGAGCATAAAAAACACGATTCGTATACATACAGTGGAACCTGTGTAAAGTGACCCCATTTGGGACCGGCTAAAATGGTAGGGTAACTGATAGCCAGTGTCCCATCTGAAACATCACAGGGTATCATATATGTTAGCCAGTGATGTTTCACTGGCTAAGTGTTAAACATCTAAGAAGATTTTCTTTTCTAGACAGAGAATATTTTCTTTTCCTTTATTTTATTCTACTTTTATCTAATAAAATAAAAAGAAAAGAAAAATCTAATAAAAAAGAAAATATTCTCTGTGGAAGAACCTGATAAAAAGTGAATAATGATTTAAGGAAAATAAACATTACAAATTTGTAAAGTAAAAAATATCTTACTTAGCACAAAAATCAGGCAAGACTATTCTGGAAAATTGTTAAATATCTTCACTTATTAATTTTTTTTTTTTTTTGCGCAATTTTTTTTTTTTTTTTGATAACAATAACCAAAGGGGGCGAGTGCTTGAAGACGTGATGTTTTATAACCTCGGCAAGTGACCATTTTCCCGAAACTCTCTCCTATTGGTCAATTTTTCTGCTTCATGGGGCATGTTCAGCGCAACTCACCGAAGTGACCCATGTTACCGACCGATCGTAGGGCAGTACGATACGAACGCGAATTGTGGCACCCATGAATTCAACCAATCCTGTTGAATGGCAACTGACGTCGCGATTCGCTTCGATTTTCATTTGGTACTGCCCTACAATACAACCGATCGGTAACATGGGTCACTTCAGTCAGTTGCGCTGAACATGCCTCATGTTCAAACATCTATGGGGGGAAATATCTAAAATAGCTTTTATATTCAAAAATTAACCTTATCTTCGAAATGGAGAATTTTTATTTATCATAGTTCAACATAAAAAGGTTATTTAATTACATATTTTATAAGTAAAAATATTAGTGCTCAATGCAAATAAAAATATTTTTTCATAACTGCATTTAAGAAAAATTAAATTCACCTACTGTCGATTTGGGCCCATCCCATAAAATAGGTTTTATTCTTTGTGTTGAACCAATAATAAAATTAACAGTTTTTGCCCTTTAAAAATATTTTAGATAGTATTTGAAAAGTTTGATTAACTTAAATTTTTGAGCAGTGGTAACCCTGGATGTGTTTTGTAAACACGTCTTGGTATTTGTGTGATGGGCCTCCGTGGCCGAGTGGTTAAGGCGCCGCTCTGCTAACCTGGAGGTTGTAGGTTCGATTCCCGCTGGCTCCATTGCACACACACTTTGTGTGGAGCTCCTGGTTGTGTTTCTCTTGTGTTGTAAATTTCCTTGTTCCATCTCGTCCTTGTATATTGAAGATGACTTATAAACAGGCTTTCATGTCGAACACAGTAGTAACAGAGCCTCAACACGGCTTGAAAAGAACACCCTCAGTGGATCATTTAAAAACTAAACCATCGCGTTGGCGATTTTAATCCTCATGATTTCTGTTTAACTGTATCCTTATTCTGTTTGGCGCTTCTTGCTGAATGCTGATTTCATTATCTTTGCACATATGCTTATGCTATTTGATCTTAGATTTACGCGCTTATATTGATTCGTAATTATTACTGTTATTATTCTTGAATTTTCAAGTTTAAATTATTAGATCGTTATGTTACGAAGAGACGCATGCATTGTTTTCAAGACGAATACGTCAAAGTTATTTCAAAATTCTTTTATAAATTTTAAAACAAGAAGCAGCAAGCCGTCGCTGTATTTTTTTCCCTTATTTGTCGCCAAGTAAGCGATGATTCGCCGAATTATCAACCTCTCTTATGTTATTATCGTTGTTTCAGAGTGGTCCGCTCGTGTCGCTACTGTCTATGCGTAATCCCATGTTAAACAAGTTGCCATTACAGTCCATGAAAGTTCATTCTCTGTTCCGTACTCTGTGATGACTAGCACACAAGTCGGATGTATGTTATTCAAATAAAATTCGTGCGACGATTTTAATTATCCAAACTTTTTACAGTGAAACAAGATAATTTTTATAGAATATCACCCTTTTGGCGAATGAGAATGCTCTATGACAGCCTGAAGCAGTCGTTTTCTATAAAAGCGGTGGAATGACGATGCAGTAAAAGGGTCATATTTTTTACAGTGTGTTATTCCCATTTGCTCCAGCATCACTCCACCGCTTTTATAGAAAACGATTACTTTACAGTGTTAAGAAGCATTCTTATTGGTCATAAAAGAGATATTTTTTAAATGCGGTGCACTGTAAAAAAAAATTGACCCTGTTTGTGCCTCGTCACTTCCCCGCTTTTATAGAATATTACAACCGCCATGATAGCCTGAAGTATTCGTTTTCTATAAAAGCGGTGGAGTGACGATGCAGCAAAAGGGTAATTTTTTACAGTGTGTTATTCCCATTTCCTGCAGCGTCACTCCACCGCTTCTATGGAAAATGATTACATTACAGTGTTAAGGAGCATTATTATTGGTCCTAAAAGAGATATTCTATAAAAGCGGTGCACTTAAAAAAAATTGATCCTTTTGGTGCATCGTCACTTCCCCGCTTTTATAGAATATCACACTTTTAGCCAATGAGAATGTTGCATGATAGCCTGAAGTAGTATTTTTCTATAAAAGTCTTAGAGTAACGAAGTAGAAAAAGTGACAAATTTTTTATTGCGAGCAGTGATGCTGCAGCAAATGGGTCAAATGCATTTAACAATCTCATTTCGCTAATAGAGAAATATTTATCTGGAGCCTTGGATTCCAAACTATGGTTTGCAAAGGGTTTTCGTTGAGAATTCTTCAGCATCGTACACTGTAAAAATAATTACCCTTTTTCTACATCGTCACTCCCAAGCTTTTATAAAATATCACTCTTTTGGCGTATCAGGATGCTCCATGATAGCCTCAAGTAGTCGTTCTCTATAAAAGCGGTTGTGTGACGATGCAGCAAAAGGGTCATATTTTTCACAGTGTGTTGTTCCCATTTGCTGCGTGGTGACACCCCTGCTTTTATAGAATATCAATCTTTTGGCCAATTAAGAATGCTCCATGTAGCCTGAAGTAGTCGTTTTCTATAAAAGCGGTGGAGTGACGATACAGAAAAAGGTTTTTACAGTGTGCTATTCAAATGTCCTGCAGCGTCATTCCACTGCTTTTATAGAATATCACTCTTTTGGCAAATGTGAACGCTCCATGAGAGCCTGAAGTAGTCGTTCTCTTTAAAAGCGGTGGAGTAACGATGTAGCAAAAGGGGCAAATATTTTACTGTGTGGAGTGACGCTGCAGCAAATGGGTCAAATGCGTTTATCAATCTCATTTCGATAATAAGAAATATTTAACTGGAGCCTTGGATCCCAAACTATGGTTTTCAAAGGGTTTTATTAGGAAATTCTTCAGTATCGTACACTTTAAAAAAAATTTACCCTTTTGCTGCATCGTCATTCCCCCGATTTTATGGAATATCCCTCTTTTGGCGTATGAGAATGCTACATGATAGCATGAAGTAGTCGTTTTCTATAAAAGCGGTTGACTGATGATGCAGCAAAAGGGTCAAATTTTTTACTGTGTGTTATTCCTGCACCGTGCTGTTCTATTCCATTTGCTGCATCGTGACTCCCTCGCTTTTATAAAATATCACTCTTTTGTTGAAAGAGGCAGGCTCCATCCTTATTTCAAGGTCCATGAGACCCTGAAATAATCGTTTTCTATAAAAGTTGTGGAGTTACGATGCAGCGAAAGGGTCATATTTTTTACAGTGTGTTATTCCCATTTACTGCATCGTGACTTCCCGCTTTTATAGAATATCACTCTTTTGCCTATGAGAATGCTCCATGATAGTCTTAAGTAGTCATTTTCTAGAAAAGCCGTGCAGTAACGATGTAGCAAATGGATCATTTTTTTACAGTGTGTTATTCCAAGGCAACACTAGATACCGGGCTTGCTCATTCCTTTCATGACGTCACAAAAGGTGGCTGAATGACATCTAGCGATTGGTACAAAACGATGGTGCGTCACTTTGAGCACTATTTGTACCAATCTCAGATAGCGGCCAGCCAACTTTTTGACGTCGTGATAAATCGATTTTGACGTCGCCATAAAACAGATATTCTATAAAAGCTGTGCTCTGTAAAAATAATTGACCGTTTTGGTTCATCGTCACTCCACCGCTTTTATAGAAAACGGTGTATAAATTTTATATACTTCAGCTTACACTGTAAAAAAATATGACCATTTTGCTGCGTCCTCACTTCCCCGCTTTTATAGAATATTACTGGGCCTCCCTGGCCGAGTGGTTAAGACGCCGCTCTGCTAACCTGGAGGTTGTGGGTTCGATTCCCGCTGGCTCCATTGCACACACGCTTGGTGTGGGGCTCCTGGTTGTATTTCTCATGTGTTGTAAATTTCCTTGTGCTATCTCGTCCTTGTATATTGACGATGACTTATAAGCAGATTTTCATGTCGAGCACACAAGTCGGATGTATGTCATTCAAATAAAATAAATAAAAGAATATTACTCTTTTGTCCAATGAGAATGCTTCATGATAGCCTGAAGTATGCGTTTTTTATAAAATCGGTGGACAAACGATGTAGAAAAAGGGACAAACTTTTTAACTGCGTGGAGTGATGCTGCAGAAAATTGCATCAAATGCATTTATCAATCTCATTTCGATAATAGTGAAATATTTATCTGGAGCCCTGGATCACAAACTATGGTTTGCGAAGGGTTTTCGTTGGGAATTCTTCAGCATCGTACACTGTAAAAACAATTACCGTTTTGCTACATCGTCACTCCCAAGCTTTTATAGAAATCACTCTTTTGTCGAATGAGGATGCCTCATGGTAGCCTTAATTAGTCGTTTTCTATAAAAGTGTTGGAATGACGATGCAGCAAAATGGTCATATTTTTTACAGTGTGTTATTCCCACTTTCTGCAGCATCACTCCACAGCTTTTATCGAAAATCACTCTTTTGTCCAATGAGAAAGCTCCATGATAACATGAAGTAGTCGTTCTTTATAAAAGCGTTGGAGTAAAGATGCAGCGAAATAGTCATATTTTTTATAGTGTGTTATTCCCATTTGCTGCATCCTCACTCCACAGCTTTTATAGAATATCACTCTTTTGGCCAATGAGAATGCTTCATGACAGCCTGAATTAGTCGTTTTATATAAACGTGGTGGAATGACAATGCAGCAAAAGGGTAATATTTTTTACAGTGTGTTATTCCTCTTTGCTTCAGCATCACTCAACCGCTTTATAGAAAGCGATTACTTTACAGTATTCAGGAGCATTCTTATTGGTCATAAAAGAGATATTCTATAAAACCGGTGCACTGTAAAAAAATTGACTCTTTTTGTGCATCGCTTTTATAGAATATTACTCTTTTGGCTAATGAGAATGCTCCATGATAGACTGAAGTATTCGTTTTCTATAAAAGCGTTGGCGTGACGATGCAGCAAAGGGTCATATTTTTCACAGAGTGTTATTCCCATTTGCAGCAGCGTCACACCACCGCTTCTGTAGAATACGATTACTTTACAGTGTTATGGAGCTTTCTCATTGGCCATAAAACAGATATTCTATAAAAGCTGTGCTCTGTAAAAATAATTGACCGTTTTGGTTCATCGTCACTCCGCCGCTTTTATAGAACACGGTGTATAATTTTTATATACTTCAGACTACACTGTAAAAAATATGATCATTTTGCTGCGTCGTCACTTCCCCGCTTTTATAGAATATTACTCTTTTGTCCAATGAGAATGCTTCATGATAGCCTGAAGTATACGTTTTTTATAAAAGCGGTGGAGAAACGATGTAGCAAAAGGGACAAATTTTTTACTGTGTGGAGAGACGCTGCAGCAAATGTGTCAAATGCATTTATCAATCTCATTTCGCTAATAGTGAAGTATTTATCTGGAGCCTTGGATACAAAACTATGGTTTGCAAAGGGTTTTCGTTGGGAATTCTTCAGCATCGTACACTGTAAAAAAAAAAATTACCCTTGTGCTACATCTTCATTCCCAAGCTTTTATAGAATATCATTCTTATGGCGAATGAGGATGCTCCATGATAGCTTGAAATAGTCGCTTTCTATAAAAGCGGTTGAGTGACTATGCAGCAAATGGATCATTTTTTTAATGTGTGTTATTCCAAGGCAACACTAGATACCGGGCTTGCTCATTCCTTTCATGACGTCACAAAAGGTGGCTGAGTTGGAACAAAACGATGGTGCGTCACTTTGAGCTCTGTTTGTAGCAATCGCAGATAGCGGCCAGCCAACTTTTTGACGTCGTGATAAAGAATGTGCAAGCCCATTTCCTGCAGCGTCACTCCACCGCTTCTATGGAAAACGTTTACTTTACAGTGTTAAGGAGCATTCTTATTCCTCATAAAAGAGATATTCTACATAAGCGGTGCCCTGTAAAAAATATTGATACTTTTGGTGCATCGTCACTCCCGCGCTTTTATAGAATATCCCTCTTTTGGCCATTGAGAATGCTCCATGATAGCCTGATTTAGTCGTTTTCTATAAAAGCGATGGAGTGACATTGTAGGAAAAGGGTCAAAGTTTTTATAGTGTGCAGTGAAGCTGCAGCAAATAGGTCAAATGCATTTATCAATCTCATTTCGCTAATAGTGAAATATTTATCTGGAGCCTTGGATCCCAAACTATGGTTTGCAAAGGGTTTTCGTTGGGAATTCTTCAGCATCGTACACTGTAAAAATTATTACCCTTTTGCTACATCGTCACTCCCAAGATTTTATAGAATATCACACTTTTGGCAAATGAGGATGCTCCATGATAGCGCCTCAAGTAGTCGTTGTCTATAAAAGCGGTTGTGTGACGATGCAGCAAAAGGGTCATATTTTTCACAGTGTGTCATTCCCATTTGATGCATCTTGACACCCCTGCTTTTATAGAATATCACTCTTTTGGCAAATGAGAAAGCTCCATGAGAGCCTGAAGTAGTCGTTCTCTTTAAAAGCGGTGGAGTAACGATGTAGCAAAAGGGACAAATATTTTACTGTGTGGAGTGACGCTGCAGAAAATGGGTCAATGGATACATATTTAATAATGGGTACATATTTAAGTGGAGCCTAGGATCCCAAACTATACTTTGCAACGGGTTTTATTAGGGAATTCTTCAGTATCGTACACTGTAAAAAATATTTACCCTTTTGCTGCATCGTCATTCCCCCGATTTTATGGAATATCACTCTTTTGGCGTATGAGAATGCTCCATGATAGCATAAAATAGTCGTTTTCTATAAAAGCGGAGGAGTGACGATGCACCAAAATAGTTAAATGTTTTACAGTGTGTTATTCCCATTTCCTGCTGCGTCACTCCCCCGCTTGTATGGAAAACGATTACTTTACAGTGTTAAGGAGCATTCTTATTGATCATAAAAGAGATATTCTATATAAGCGGTGCACTGTAAAAAATATTTACCCTTTTGCTGCATCGTCATTCCCCCGATTTTATGGAATATCACTCTTTTGGCGTATGAGAATGCTCCATGATAGCATGAAGTAGTCGTTTTCTATAAAAGCGGTTGACTGATGATGCAGCAAAAGGGACAAATTTTTTACTGTGTGTTATTCCTGCATCGTGCTGTTCTATTCCATTTGCTGCATCGTGACTCCCTCCTTTTATAAAATACTAGCAGGCTATGCCCGCTTCGCTGGTCCATATTTCCAAACGAACCTTGACTAAAAAAAATGGCAATTTAAAAATTTTATTTTAAAGCAGTATAGACCACCCTGGAATGTTCTTCCGTATTGCTGAAAATCAAGCCAACTCCATTGCAATATTGTACTATTGTAAGTCTTGGCGAAAATTTGGACAATTAAGCACCATCTCTTTTATTTTATCATTTACAGTAGAGTTTCGTATGAACATGAGACCGTTATGACAACAGGAATCAAAATGTTCTCGAGTCATCACACTATTACATTAGAGGCATTGCAATGATTAGCGAGATTGATTATCAAACTCTATTAACTTTCGGATTGTACTTTATCATTTCTTAGTTCTTAAAATCCCGACATCTGAACTTGCATTATGTGTAGTTCTGGTAGCCTACATACAATGTCATTTCATGTTACATTTTTTAATAAACGTCCTCTTCTAGCAGGCTCACTGTAGTTTCTTATCTACCTTAATCTGTTCCAGCAAGAATACATAGAGTAAAAAATGTAAAGAATTATTGACAGATAAAGAAGAGTTTTTGTTTGTTTGTATTTATGACGGCCATTTATCTACATGTGGGATATAGGCCCTAAGGAAAGGATGCCCTCCGTGGGGGTGGCAGACGAAGAAGGGTGTTTCACTTATATATTTAGTAGAACAATGAAGCATAAAAAGTATGTTTTAAATCTGTATTATTTGAATAACATTAAAATTACATCAGTTTCACTGCCTCTTCCTTTTATAAAACAGTTGCTAACATGTAGCCATCAAATAAAAATAATCTTGATGACTAAATTTTGTAGAAAAATATGTCTTTAGTTTGCATCTAATAAAATCTTTCTACCTTCTGTAATCGATTCCATTATGACCAAAGAATCAATAAATTACTAAAATGTTAATAGAAATACAAATAAACATCGAATTAAAATTGGTTGATGAAGTAACAATTACGTATAACAAATTTAATGTCAAATGGTCGATGGGATTATCAAGTATTACCAAATTATATAAACAAATTGTATAAACAACGATATTGCCAATAATATGTAGGGCAGGTGTCATCTACGGATCCCGTTGGCGCGATTGCAGCAAATTGCGATTTTATGTCTCACGTGGTAATCCGGTAATAGTTGATTATTTTTGAGTAAATTATTTCATTATTTTTCTTTTCTCTTTTAAAATTATATAAATTGTTTTGTTCCATAATTATTTATTGACTTAGTTTATTATTATTATTTCCTTTTTAAAATAATAGAAAATAAATAAGAGTAATATAAATGTAATTGGTATTTGAAAACGCAGTGTTCTCCAAATTGGCATCATAAAAAAAATCACGCCAAGGTGATGCGTGTATAAAAGTGGAAAAATGTTTGCAATAATATAAACAAAAAAAAACGTAAACAAATAATTAAAAATTCGCCATTTCGATAGTTTTTCAAAATAACATCAAGCTTAATTCTCCAGTCGGGCAGCAATAGTAAATTTTCTTTTCTTCGTCTGTTTCATAATAAAAAAACATAAATTTAATAACTTCTAATTAAATAATCTGACTAATTTTCTGTAATCGGATTTATGATCTAAAAGTATCCTTAATACATAAACAAAACAGTGCAGTTGTCATGTACGCGCTGAGATCGGCGCGATAATTTTTTACACTAATTTGGCGGAAAAATCGTTTTCGAATACCAGTTTCATATATATATTTAAATTATTTTCTATTATTTAAAAAATAATAACAATTAGTATTTAAATAATAAGTATAGAACAAAACAGTTTACATATTTTTAAAGAAGAGAAAGGAAATAAAAATTTTTTTTATTAATAATTAAATAACAACAGTTTACATAATTTTAAAGAAGAGAAAGGAAATAAAAAAACATTTTATCTTATACTATAATGTGAGCAAAAATTGTGTGTGTGTGTGTGTGTGTGTGTGTCTGTGTGGGTAAATTTTATCTCAAAAACGGCTCTAACGATTTTCGCAAAAATTTGGATTTTACCATTTTCGGGCACGAGAAGACCATTGGGCTAGGTCCCACGTTCGGGAAAATTCGATTACTGGGTCATTTTGGGTCATAATGGGTCAGGATAAAGCTATTTATATCTATAGAACAGCTGGATCGATTTTAAGGAAATTTTGTACCCAATCGTTTTTTGGTACGAGAAAACTATTGTGCTGGGTCACATGTTCGAAAAATTTCGATTAGTGGGTCATTTTTGGGTCATTATGGGTCAAGCCATTTTTATCTAAAAAACGGCTCTAACGATTTTGACCAAATTTTATATTGTATCGTTTTGGATTACAAGAAGACCATTGGGTTAGGTAACATGTTCGAGAAAATTCGGTTAGTGGGTCATTTTTGGGGTCATTGTGGGTCATGCTATTTTTATCTAGAGATTTTCTCACGCAATTTTGACTAAAAATTGCATTCTATGGTTTTCGGGCACGAGAAAAACATTGGGCTAGGTTACATGTTCGAGAAAAAAATTTTAATGGGTCATATTGGGTCATTAAGAGTCTGGGTCAAGCTATTTATATTTAAAGAACGGCGTGATGGATTATAACGAAATTTTGTATGTAACAGTTTTTTGACATGAGAAAACTAATGGGCTAAATCACATGTTTGAGAGATTTCGACTATGAGGGTCATGATGGGTCATGGTCAAGCTATATCTAAAGAACAGGTGGATCGATTTTAACGATATTTTGTATGCAACATTTTTTTTGGCACAATAAAATCATTGGACTAGGTTACATGTTCGAAAAATTTCGATTAATGGGTCATTTTGGGTCATTAAGAGTCTGGGTCAAGCTATTTATATTTAAAGAACGGCGTGATGGATTATAACGAAATTTTGTATGTAACAGTTTTTTGACATGAGAAAACTAATGGGCTAAATCACATGTTTGAGAGATTTCGACTATGAGGGTCATTTGTGGGTCATGATGGGTCATAATAGGTCATAATCAAGCTATATCTAAAGAACAGGTGGATCGATTTTAATGAAATTTTGTATGCAGCATTTTTTTGGCACGATAAAATCATTGGACTAGGTTACGTGTTCGAAAAATTTCGATTAATGGGTCATTTTGGATCATAAAGGGTCTGGGTCAAGCTATATATAATTAAAGAACGGCAGCATCAATTTTAACGGAATACTGTATGTAACAATTTTTAGAAACGAGAAAACTAATGGACTAAGTCACATATTCGAGAGCTTTCGATTATAAGGGTCATTTGTGGGTCTTAATGGGTCAAGGTCAAGTTATATCTAAAGAATGGGTGGGTCGATTTTAACGAAATTTTGTATACAACATATTTTTGGCATGAGAAAATCATTGGGGTAGGTCACATGTTCGAGAAATTTCGATTAGTGGGCCACTTTTGGGTCATTCTAATTTTATCTAGACAACGTTTCGCTCAATTTTGACTAAATTTTGTATTTTATCGTTTTCGGGCACAAGAAAATCCTTGGGTTATGACAGATTTTTGAGAAAATTGGATCAATGGGTCATATTGGATCATAAGGGGTCAGGGTCAAACTAACTATATCTAAAAAACGGCCCAATCGATTTTATCTAAATTTTGTATCTAATGTTTTTCGGCATGCTAAAACTAATGAGCTAGGCCACACGTTCGAGAGATTTCGATTATAAGGGTCATTTGTCGGTCATGATGGGTCATGCTAATTTTATATAGAAAATGGTACTCACCATTTTGACTATACTTTGTATTATATCGTTTTTGAGCAAGAGAAAACCATTTGGCTTGGACACATGCTCGCGAAAATTCGATTAGTGGGTCATTTTGGGTCTTAATGAGCTAGGGTCATTCTAATTATATATAACAACGACTCAATCAATTTTACCTAAATTTTGAAACAAAATGTTTTTTGTCACGAGGACTATTGGGCTGAGTCGCATGTTAAACAAAATTATATCAGTGGGTCATTTCGCTTCATTGCTGAATGCTGCCAAGCTAATTTTACCTAAAAAATGGCTTAAACGATTTTGATTAAATTTTATATTCTACTGTTTTTGATTACCTGAAGACGATTGAGCTATGTCACATGCTTGATCAAATTTGATTAGTGGCTCATTTTGGGTAATACGGGTCAGGGTCACGAGAATCAGGCAAAAGCCAATAACTTGGTGATATTTGACAAAATATTGGCGACATATGGCCAAAAAAATCGACTATAAAAATTACGAAAACCAAAACACGTATTTGGAGCCAAATGAAAGAATGCCTCCGAATTTGGCTATATCTAGCAAAAAATATTGTCTTTCAGAATGTAAAGAAATTTTTTATACATTCTAAAGAGGATTCGAGATGCATGATTAAACTAATCAGAATCGAGCTAAAAAAGTGATTTAGATCGATGTCCTTTCGTTGGCAATTTTAAAATAAAGTAAAATTTATAAACATGCGCATAAAAACATAGTTTTCTTATTGATTGTTTTTCTAAATAATACTATTATAAACATGTTTTACAGTAATAATACAGAGTTAATGATACAGTGAAAATACTATATCGAGTTGAACACAAAGTTAATTTTGACCGAGCTAAGCTCGGTCTCCCCTGCTAGTTAATAATTAAATAACAATAGTCGGGTTGCCATGCCAGGCAAAATAACATTAATTTAGTGTCCATTAGTTACCTCGGTGTGTATATGATATCTGTGCAAACAAAACTTCCGATAATGTAATAAATGACGTCATATTTATTTCCTTTGAATTTTTTTTATTTTAATTTTTCACGTGGATACTGTTCAACTAAAAATTAATTGCCGAGGAGAAATTATTTTCCATATTTTGATTTTTTTGGCAACGGGAAAGAAAATGGTTATTTTTTATCGGAAAAATTTTAATTGATTCTGTATGAAAAATAATGAAATTTTGAATTATTAAGGAAAATATTTGAATAAATCAATTAAAAATTAGCCTATGTTCACCTGAAATAGTGTAGCTATCCAACGATGAAAGAATTTTTCAAAACCGTCAAGTAGTTTCGGAGCCTATTCAATTCAAACAAACAAACAAACAAACAAACAATCAAATATTTCCTCTTTATAATATTAGTATAGATCACTCTTTTGTTGAAAGAGGCAGGCTCCATCCTTATTTCAGGCTCCATGAGACCCTGAAATAATCGTTTTCTATAAAAGTTGTGGATTTACGTTGCAGCGAAAGTGTCATATTTTTTACAGTGTCATATTTATTACCATTTACTGGATCGTGACACCCCACTTTTATAGAATATCACTCTTTTGTCTATGAGAATGCTCCATGATAGTCTGAAGTAGTCGTTTTCTATAAAAGCCGTGGAGTAACGATGTAGCAAAATGGACAATTTTTTACTGCGTGGAGTGACGCTGCAACAAATGGGTCAAATGCGTTTATCAATCTCATTTCGATATTAGTGAAATATTTATCTTGAGCCCTGGATCACAAACTATGGTTTGCGAGGGTTTTCGTTGGGAATTCTTCAGCATCGTACACTGTAAAAACAATTACCGTTTTGCTGCATCGTGACTCCACAGCTTTTATAGAATATCACTCTTTTAGCCAATGAGAATGCTTCATGATAGCCTGAATTAATCGTTTTATATAAAAGTGGTGGAATGACGATGCAGCAAAAGGGTCATATTTTTTACAGTGTGTTATTTCTCTTTGCTGCAGCATCACTCCACCGCTTTTATAGAAAACGATTACTTTACAGTGTCAAGGAGCATTCTTATTGGTCATAAGAGAGATATTCAATAAAGGCGGTGCACTGTAAAAAAATTGACCCTTTTTGTGCATCGCTTTTATAGAATATTACTCTTTTGGCCAATGAGAATGCTCCATGATAGCCTGAAGTATTCGTTTTCTATAAAAGTTGTTGAGTGACGATGCAGCATATGGGTCATATTTTTTACAGTGTGTTATTCCCATTTGCTGCAGCGTCACACCACCGCTTTTATAGAATACGATTATTTTACAGTGTTATGGAGCTTTCTCATTGGCCGTAAAACAGATATTCTATAAAAGCTGTGCTCTGTAAAAATAATTGACCTTTTTGGTTCATCGTCACTCCACCGCTTTTATAGAAAACGGTGTATAATTTTTATATACTTCACCTACACTGTAAAAAATATGATCATTTTGCTGCGTCGTCACTTCCCCGCTTTTATAGAATATTACTTTTTTGTCCAATGAGAATGCTTCATGATAGTCTAAAATATTCGTTTTTTATAAAAGCGGTGGAGAAACGATGTAGCAAAAGGGACAAATTTTTTACTGTGTGGAGAAACGCTGCAGCAAATGTGTCAAATGCATTGATCAATCTCATTTCGCTAATTGTGAAGTATTTATCTGGAGCCTTGGATCCAAAACTATGGAACCGGCAATCACCTTTAACAGAAACTCAAAACCCCCCCTAGAACCGAATTCTGGCTGCGCCACTGTATATAACCACCATATGAAAAACACAAATTTGTAGAGAAGATCAGTTAATGAAATGACCATGCTATATTATGTCAGTTTTTTTCCTCATTTTTACAATTTTGTCTTTGGTTTGGCGCAGCATGTCCCTCAAGGGATTTTGTGCCATTAAAACCTATACAACCAACCAACCAACCAAAACTATGGTTTGCAAAGGGTTTTCGTTGGGAATTCTTCAGCATCGTACACTGTAAAAAAAAATTACCCTTGTGCTACATTTTCATTCCGAAGCTTTTATAGAATATCATTCTTATGGCGAATGAGGATGCTCCGTGATAGCTTGAAATAGTCGCTTTCTATAAAAGCGGTTGAGTGACTATGCAGCAAATGGATCATTTTTTTACAGTGTGTTATTCCAAGGCAACACTAGATACCGGGCTTGCTCATTCCTTTCATGACGCCACAAAAGGTGGCTGAATGACATCTAGCGATTGGTACAAAAAGATGGTGCGTCACTTTGAGCACTGTTTGTACCAATCGCAGATAGCGGCCAGCCACCTTTTCGACGTCGTGATAAAGAATGTGCAAGCCCATTTCCTGCAGCGTCACTCCACCGCTTCTATGGAAAACGTTTACTTTACAGTGTTAAGGAGCATTCTTATTCCTCATAAAAGAAATATTCCATAAAAGCGGTGCCCTGTAAAAAATATTGATGCTTTTGGTGCATCGTCACTCCCGCGCTTTTATAGAATATCTCTCTTTTGGCCAATGAGAATTCTCCATGATAGCCTGAAGTAGTCGTTTTCTATAAAAGCGATGGAGTGACGACGTAGCAAAAGGGTCAAATTTTTTAGAGTGTGCAGTGAAGCTACAGCAAATGGGTCAAATGTATTGATCAATCTCATTTCGGGAATAACAAAATATTTATCTGGAGCCTTGGATTCCAAATTATCATTTAAAACGGTTTTCTTTGAAAAATCTTCAGCATCATTCACTGTAAAAAAAAATTTACCCTCTTGTTGCATCGTCACTCCCCCGCTTTCATAAAATATCACTCTTTTGGCCAATGAGAATGCTTCACGATAGCATGAAGTAGTCGTTTTCTATAAAAGCGGTGGAGTGACGATGCAGCAAAAGCGTCATATTTTTCATAGTGTGTTATTCCCTTCGGCTGCAGCATCACTCCACCGCTTTTATAGAAAACGATTACTTTACAGTGTTAAGGAGCATTCTTATTGGTCATAAAAGAGATATTCTATAAAGGCGGTGCACTGTAAAAATAATTGACCCTTTTTGTGCATCGCTTTTAAAGAATATCACTCTTTTGGTCAAAGAGAATGCTCCATGAGAGCCTTATATAGTCGTTTTATATAAAAGTTGTGGAGTGACGATGAAGCAAACGGGTCATATTTTTTACAGTGTTTTATTCCCATTTGCTGCAGCGTCACTCCACCGCTTTTATAGAAAACGATTACTTTACAGTGTTATGGAGCATTCTCATTGTCCATAAAAGAGATATTCTATAAAAGCTGCGCACTGTAAAAATAATTGACCCCTTTGGTTCATCGTCACTCCACCGCTTTTATAGAAAACGGTATAAAATTTCTATATACTTCAGCCTACACTGTAAAAAATATTACCCTTTTGCTGCATCATCACTTACCCGCTTTTATAGAATATTACTCTTTTGGCCAATGAGAATGCTCCATTATAGACTGAAGTATTCGTTTTCTATAAAAGCCGTGGAGTAACGATGTAGCAAAAGGGACAAATTTTTTACTGCGTGTAGTGACGCAGCAGCAAATTGGGCAAATGCATTTATCAATCTCATTTCGCTAATACTGAAATATTTATCTGGATCCTTGGATTCCAAACTATGGTGTGCAAAGGGTTTTAGTTGAGTATCATATTTCAGCATCGTACACTGTAAAAAAAAATCGCCTTTTCGCTACATCGTCACTCATTAGCTTTTATAGAATATCACCCTTTTGGCGAATGAGGATGCTCCATGATAGCCTGAATTAGTCGTTTTCTATAAAAGCGGTGGAGTGACGATGCAGTAAAAGGGTCATATTTTTCACATTGTGTTATTTCCATTTGCTGCAGCGTCACTCCACCGCTTTTATAGTATATCACACTTTTGGCCAATGAGAATGCTCCATGACAGCCTGAAGTAGTCGTTTTCTATAAAAGCGGTGGAATGACGATGCAGCGAAAGGGTCATATTTTTTAGTGTGTTATTCCCGTTTGCTCCAGCATCACTCCACCGCTATTATAGATAACGATTACTTTACAGTGTTATGGAGCATTCTTATTGGTCATAATAGTGATATTCCATAAAAGCGGTGTACTGTGAAAAAAAATGTCCCTTTTTGTGCATCGTCACTTACCCGCTTTTATAGAATATTACTCTTTTGGCCAATGGGGAGCTCCATGTTAGCCTGAAGTAGTCGTTTTCTATAAATGCCGTGAAGTGACGATGCAGCAAAAGGGTCATATTTTTCACAGTGTGTTATTCCCATTCGCTGCAGCGTCACTCCACCGCTTTTATAGAATATCACTCTTTTGTCCAATGAGAATGCTCCATGAGAGCCTGAAGTAGTCGTTTTTCTATAAAAATTGTGGAGTGACGATCCAGCAAACGGGTCAAATTTTTTACAGTGTATTATTCCCATTTGCTGCAGCGTCACTCCACCGCTTTTATGGAATACGATTACTTTACAGTATTAAGGAGCTTTCTTATAGGTCATAAAAACAGTTATAATAAAAAATCATGTCTTGGCGGCATCATGTGGCGAGGTATTTGGGATTTCGATACTTTGGCAAATTTGGTGGATGGATTAATCAAGTAGGTACCGAGCATTTATACATATATATAGAATTCCTTTGAATGTACTTCATAGTGTAATTGAAGACTTTGGTGGAAAAACATGTTATGATACACATTCTATTTTTTTTTTTTTTTTTTTAAAGAAAGCGTGATGGTGTATTTATAACATTAAAAGGAAATAAAATATTAAATTTGTACTTGGCATTGAAGATAAGAGACAATAACCTTTTAATTTTTAGGCCATTTTCACCATTCGCTTTATATTTCAGAATTTTATTTTTATTTTTCAAACTTAATAATTTCTTTTAAAAATGAAGACAGATGTTGAAGTGAATGTTTGAGGTACATGAGAAAAAAAAATGGTTGTGTACTTTGCCCTACAATATAATATGAAAAGGCCATTTAAAGTTGGCTTGTAAGGCAAACTGTCAAATACGTTACCATAGAAAATTACTAAAAATACTCAGATTTAAATTTATTAAATTTCCTAAAATCAACTTACTTTGAAGTGACTTATGTCCCTAAATTTTAAAACATATTTATCAATAATACTTAAATTAAATAGAAATGAGACAGTTTTAGCCACAAGATTTTAATCACATAGAAATTATACAAGAACTTTTTTCCAATAGTTACAGTATTTATTCATGTAAATTATTAAATTTTAAGAAAATTAAATATTTGTTTTTTAGTTGAATAAAAAATAAAAGTAGAATAATGAAAAAATTATAATCATTAAAAAACCGTGCAGTAACAGACTCGACTTTTGGTAACGGACTTGATGTATGTTAAAAATGGCCGATTTAATACTTCAATATAAATGGTTCAGTTTCAGTGGTGAAAAAGATTTTCTAATAATTAAGCATTGGAATTCTTACCTTAGAGGGGTTTAGAATTGCCTATTAACATGCAAAACTTAGGCTACTAAGAAGGAATTAAATAGATAACTAAATCGTAATAAAAACTTTCACTTCTATTTTCTGGAATTCTGATTTTACATTCTTCCACTCAGGTCTTCAATTGTAATCTTTATGTGGCATTGTATGTGCGGTGAATAAATTAATATGAACACCTCAATATCTTAAAAAAAACTGTAAAAACCATGGCTATCTATACGGCCCATCTGTTTGAGACCCTGCCCAAGTGATTCTGACCAATCGTGCAAACTCTGAACCAAAACAATGATTAAGTGCACAGAAGAGCTTATTCAATGCTAATTTGGGCAGGATTTGCGTCCAATGAAATGATTCGTGGTTTAAAGCTGAATTCAGCTTCACTTTCACGGCGGTTTTTAGCGAAATGCGCAGGCCGTTATATATCTAGTTGGCCATGGTAAAAACACACCTCTCTATAAATCGCAAACAGAATTTCTAAAAAGTTAAAAAAAGAATTTCTAAAAATTCTTTTTTTAACTTGTTTAAAAAAAAAAAACTTTGAAAAAAGATCTCGGTGAAAGTTGCCTTTTTTCAGAAAATCATTTGTCTCTAGCTGAAATATTCCCTACCTAATGGTGTATCAGACAACATTTGAAAACAGATCTAATTGTGAAACGCAAATAGCATTTCTTCACAAAGCATTCATTCTTGATCTGCAATTTCTATGCTTGAACCTAAACTAGATAGAATGTTTGAAAACAGTAAAGAAACTCGCTAAAAATTGAATTCCTTCATTAAAAAAAATTGCAACCTACATGATATTTATTTTTTAACTCATTTATGTAGGTTGCGTTTCTTTTAAAATATCTGTATGAAATAATAGCAACCCTGCTGGATAGGTCAAATCGTCGTTTTAAAAGCAATCTAGTCATGTGATTCGTCAGCAGTCGTCAATATTCAGCTAAATATCAACGTCATTATTTATTATCATCTCGTCAATATTAACGTTTGGAGATTGTCCTAAAAGTAGTGTTTATTATGTTACTGTCAACTTACTAAAATCAGTCGTGTAAGTGAAATGCACGTTTTTTTTTAAATTTGTTATCAAATATATGTATTAACCGTTTTGCTCTGACTTGGTTTACGGTCTGCCATTTTACATTAGAAACTGACAGATGAAAAATTATTGTAGCATTCGAAATAAACATTTCAGCCCTTTATGTTTTCGAATGATCTTTGTTTTTATAACTATTCGAATATTTCTGAATTAAATTCTTCTGCATTTCTTGACATAGCTATAAGATTCTGCCTGCGAATTGTTTGCATGATAGCTACCTGTTGATTATGACGTTTATACCATGAATGCATACACTTTCCTTTTCCTAGCTGTGGTGAAGCAAGATATAAATTTCTGTGAAGTAATACTGTTTAATTCTATGAAAAGCAGCAGCACAATTACGAAACGTTCTTGGGAATTGTTAAATAACGTTATCAGAATTATGTGCATCGAAATAGCAATAGTGCATTAAACACAGCTTGGAGTCCAATCATCGAATCAAAACTGGCGTGAAATATTTCTCCAAGGATCGTTAATATGTTTTGAACATAACATTAAGTTTGAATTAAAGGACAGATACATGGCACAGATTGTCACATACACAATTACTGAAATTTTGTGCAAAAAAAGAAAAGGTTGCAATTATGAAGTTAAAAATGTTTTAACTTTATATGATTTTACATTTGCATTTATTACACTGCCAGGAAATTAATCTTGAAACCAAGATAAAATAAAATTTTGCTACTAGATTTCCCGCAAGATTATATAAGTGTTCACATTAATTTATCCACCCCCTGTACGTTTATTCTGTAATAAATATAATAATATTTTAAAAATCTCCTTAACACTGTGTTAAAAAAAGCATTTTTTTAAACTGACTGCATAGTTCTTTATATTGTTTATTTAAGAATTGTTTAAAAAATCTCTAAATGTCTTGTCATAAAATATTCAGTATGCATTTTTGTAATAACGGTACGAAATACTTTCATAAAACGTTAGTTTTATACATAGTTTTAAGGCATTTAAAAATGTACTAAGCAATGTCCAATCACTATCCAGCATTAAATCTGCAGTACTAATTTTGCTTATGATATGTTATTTTAATGTTCTTAATTTGATGTTATTTTGTTATGTATAATGTTATTTGCATGTTTAATAATCTCAAATCTGCAATAAAAATGAACGGGGAGGAATTAGATAAAAAATTTATAATTGAGACGGCATGGCGTAAAGAATATAACTGATTACACTAAATGCATAATTTTCTAATTCAAGTATTTAAGCAGTCTCTCTATTCTTTGAAATTTAAGACTTTCATGTTAAACTAGTCTTCAAAAAAGAGAAAATCTA
The DNA here is from genome assembly GCA_964019185.1 of Maratus speculifer. Classification (NCBI taxonomy): domain Eukaryota; kingdom Metazoa; phylum Arthropoda; class Arachnida; order Araneae; family Salticidae; genus Maratus; species Maratus speculifer. Next base: position 60,354 of record CAXHSM010000003.1, read on the forward strand.
CAACCCCCCCCCCAAAAAAAAAAAAAAAAAAAATCGAAAAAACAACTGCAGCTTTAGGAAAAAAAGCTTCAGTAACCTTTTCTAACACCATCCCCCACACAAGAAAGCAAAACAAAAATTTATAGGAGAAAAAAAAAATTAACTCTGCTAAAAGAAAAAAAAAAAAAAAAAAAAAAAAAAAAAAAAAAATACAGCTGATTTCTTCATATTTGTGCAAAAAATACTATAAGCTTAAATTTTTTATGCCTCAGTAAATAAATAAATATTAAACATCGAAACTTATCGAGAATTAAATGTATGCTGCTAAATATGTTTATATTTTTTGATATGTTAAATCAATTTTTCTTTATTATTCTAGTATTTATTTTGTTATTTAGTTTTAAAAATTAAAACATTTTTAGGATGTAACTTAAATTCCTAACAACACTCAATATACTGCGTTAATTTTTATATCTTTTGTGGTTTGGTATTTTAATTCATTATTTTTCTAACTGCAAATATTTTCAAAAATAAATTGCAGAAGAAAAGATTCTTAAAATTGTGAATACTTCTTAACTTAAATACAGTTTAATAAATGTGTGAAGATGTAGCATTCTGCTTGTAATAATTATTAGCAACTTTCATACAGCATTTGTACATGTTAATCAAGCTTTGATACATTTTAAAATGTATTAAACGAAAAGTTTACTAGCTCAACAAAGAAATTGGTACAATGATAAGGTAAAGCTTTCAAGTGACCCAACATATGTTATCTTCAATTTCCACTAATATGAAGTATAAACTTTATCAAAACTTTTCCCATGAAGAAATTTCACAAAAATGATAAATTTTTTCATAAACTTTTTTGAAATCTATATATATATAAAAGAAAGTCTGGATTTCGTATTAATCACAGCACAAAAAAATCTACCTAACCAAAAATCTTGTAAATTGGGGTAAAAATACTTCTAATAGCATCGAGTGCCGCTAAGAAGGGATTTTAGAAAATTCCACTTCTAAGGGGGGTAAAAAAAGGAACGAACTTTTAAAAAAATCCTTAAAAATCGGCTTTAATACTTATTTTTCAACTGATAACATATTTCAGTGTATTTTTTCATGCTCAATCGAATGGTACTAAGCAATTTCTTTTAAATCCAGTAGTTCGTTAGATACTTCACACTTTCCTAATTTGGCGATGTCTTTGGCGAAAAAACCTGAAATTTTCAATTATTATCTATATATATAAAAGAATGTCTGGATTTCGTATTAATCACAGCACAAAAAAAAATCTACAGAACCAAAAATCTTGAAAATTGGGGTAAAAATACTTCTAATCTCATCTACTGCCGCTAAGAAGGGATTTTAGAAAATTCCATTTCTAAGGGGGGGGGGGATAAAGAAAGGAACGAACTTTTAAAAAATTCCTTAAAAATCGGCTTTAATACTTATTTTTCAACTGATAACATATTTAAGTGAAGAGATGTTTGTAGAATTTAAATAAATCATGTATTTGCCTATACAATAAACTGGATATATGGTCACCTGTGCACTAGCGATTCCCGGAAATATGAATTCAATAATTTGAATCGGATTTTTTGCTTGAATAATTTATGCTAAATATGCGGTCGTATAAATATTTGCACGTAATATACAGGACTGTACAAAAGAATTCAAGTATGTTTCTGTCTATTATTAGAAATTGCTAAAGGTGAATTTTAATCTTCGTTGTACTTTTTCTAACTAAGCAAAATTTTAACATTGTATTTAGAATCACAGATGCAGAAAAGAATGGGCCGCCGAAGTTATGTATTATGGAAATGTTGGATATTTTTTTTATTACCTAGGTTTAACACATGATTTTTCTTTCGTTGATATGGAATTCTGAAATGCACTACAACATGATTTCTGTACCATTGGGGTGCGTTACAGGTGTTCTACAATATAAATGGTTGCAATTTCATTTTCGCGATCGTTAATATTATCTAACACATTTTCCATTTATTTGAATGAGTTCTTTAAGTCCTCTATAAAAGAAAAACTACTGCATAGCCTGGTATAAGATATGTGTTATATATATTTTAAATTATTGTTAATGAAATGTTTTGTTTAATTAAAGCGTTCATCTTTTTTTTATGCTACGTGAACGACGTCACGGGTAACAGCTAGTGTAAAAATAAATTTAATATTAATACAACGCTTTTGAAAACTCTATGCATTGTATTTTCCGATTGTCTCAATTTTTTCAAAATTCTGTGTATCCTAAGTGTATACTGCTTTGAAAAGTAAACTTTATAAAAATCCACCTCCATGATAATTTTATTCAAGCTTTTAAGGTTTGTTTTATACGAGTTTCGAAGATAAAGAATTTTCTTTATTATAAAAATTGTCTTTTTATGAGAATTTTAAAGTTTTAAAGATTACATGGATTTCGAAGATTAAAAAAGCATATTTTTCTGTTTTTTAATATATAAAATAAATTATTTTATCTTAAAATTCTAAAGAAGAACGACATTAAAAGAGCAATATTTTATAAAATTTCCAGAATTCAGCCAGTGAAACCACAATGTTTTCATTTTGGCCAAGATAATTCATGGTAGCTTTAGCTGAAATTAATAAAGCAATTTTTTTCTTTTTAGTAGACAGGTATAGCTTGTGATTGAGCGAAGGATTTAAATATTATATTTTGGACAGAATTGTATGCAAAACAGTACGATTTTAGTACAATTGACCTCACGTATAGACTTGTAAATGAATTATAGTTAAGAAAAAAAAAAAAAAACCTTCGTTCAATCACTTGGCTATACTTTCACTATTTTGAAGAAGAGCGCATAATTTCATTAAATTTCGAGGACGTTTGTCTACCAACTTCAAAAATAGTGATAAAGTCAAATGAGGAAAATTTCCGAAAGCTTTCTTTCTTAGACGTTGACTCCGATGCATTTCGAGAAATATTTTAGACTAATCCATTTACTTTATAGTAAATAGATTATTTGAAATTTTCAAACCTCTTAAATGTATGTTTTATGTGTATTTCTCTTTCATGAGATTAATATCTAAATTGACACATACAAAAATAATGTTCTACACTTGTAAAAATGTCTTTAATACTAAAATAATCCTTCTAACGTTTATTTCATATGTTGGTGGTCTTTGCCATACAGTTTTTGAACAGTCAAAAATGTAATATTAAAAACCCTAAAAGATAATTTTGTTCAAATGTTTTTAAATGATTAATTTTCTGTAGCAGTATTGAATTTGTATTAGGGATGGTCATTATTTATCGTATTAGGATAAATAACAGTGTTACAACGCTGGAACTTAATATTGTATTAACATGTTACCGAAAAGTCCCTGTTAAATAAATAACACATGGTGTTTAATGATAGCATCTTTCTTCACTTACTTTAATCAAGATTTCATTTTTTGTACCTCTAAAATAAAAATATTATTCATTAAAAACGCCCCCAATCGTTTATTTTGAGACGGACCCTATAATGTTGAATTCAGACACTTTTCTCGAGAGATATTTTTGTGCTCTCGAAGAGGAACATTATATAGAGTTCCGGGAGGTGGGAGAGAGGCATCACTTTTTCTGACCATTGAAAACCCAAAATCGCAAATCTTCCGAGGGGACATCTGATTGTTCAGCGGGGTTTCCCCCCCCCCCGGACCAGGGGCGTGCGAAGAGAAAACTAACCCGGGGCGAAGCCTCAAACTGGCATCGCCTCCCCCATCTTTTTCTTGTAAAATACCAAAAATGACGCTAATACTATAAATTTGGCGCCCCCTAAACTTACGCGCCCGGAGTGACAGCCCCCTTCTCCCCTCCCCCTTTTCACAGGGCGCTGCCCCGGAACATCCCCTGAATTCAGCACTACCGCTCATCATGACCCTATCTTCACCCTTGGTTATGACCTGCTCTCTTAGGTATGTGATGCTAATTTTTTTGCAGTTCATCAATCACTATGACTAGTAGTGAATACATGCATGAATAGTAATAACTTACACCACTAATTAAACACTTTTTCTGCTTGGTGTCTTATGATAGGTCACCATAATAACACACTTTCTCCTATTTTGATAGCACAAAATACTACAGCACAATATCTAGACCACAAAATACAGAAATTTTAAATCAGGAAAATATTTGAAAATTTATCAGAAAAACCTCATGCTTGAAATGTTTTTCTCGATAATCTATATATTATATTCAATATATTATAATATATTATAATCAATATATAAATATATTATATATAACACATAATTTAATGATTCAAAAATAATTAAATTCTGTTTAAAACATCCCTAAACATGTAAATCGATTAAAAGTCGGGAATCGAATATCATGAATCATTTCTCTTTAGTAAAAATATGAAGAAAAAATGTGTGCAGAAATGTATATTCAACATATCCTAAAAATTGCTTTAAATGCAATCTTATGTTGCAATTTCATTTTAAATCAATAGAGTTTTATATTTTAAAAAGAAAATCCTTTTTAAATGCTGCATAACCTAGCGTATATGATTGTTAGATTTTGTTAGTATATTTACCATTACGTAAAAGAAAAAAGCAATTATTTCTACCCTTTCACCCCCGAAAATATAGCAAAACTTGAGTTCAGAGATTAATTTTATAAAAAGTACCTTTTTTCTACATATTACTAAAATGCATTTATTTATAATTCAATGCCTGAAAAATTCAGTTCTCGATTTTAGTTGGAAAATCTATTTTAAAACTAACAAAACAATATTTTGTCACATTCAAATAAAATGCTTGAATCAATGCATTTTTAATTAATTAGTTCATTTAAAACGTCTACATTAAAACTTCAGATTGATTTGAATTCAAAGCAGCAAGTGGAAACCAACCCATACGCGTAACCGCGGGGAGGGAGGGGGGGCTGGGTGCCCGGACACCCCCCCCCCTCGCTTGCCCAGAGCCATTCACAATTATTTTAAAAATTTGCGTCCCTCCCCTTATTAAAACACCCTTATTAAAAAATGTTACAATTATGCACTCTAAGATAAAAGCCTGTCTAAAACGGAATTTAAAACTGTTTTATAGACTTCCGTTTTAGAAGGTTTTACTATGTAAGATATTGTTTGTATCCAGCATGTTCAGGTTAAAAATTCTGGGCACCCACCCGTTCAAAAGGCTGGTTACGCCTATGCAACCGCTGTAGAAATAATTCCTTAATATTCGCTAATTCAATATTTGTAAGAATTTCCACCAGTTTTTCAATAACTGTAGTTCTTTTCTGTTAGATTTTCTACCAGTTTTTCAATAAATGTAGTTCTTTTCTGTTAGATTTTCCATCAGTTTTTCAATAAATGCAGTTTTTTGCATTACAAAAGAACATTTTATCGCTTCGTAACGACTGTTTATTTTCAAACGTTTTGTTACAAATAATTTGACAACCTTGAAAAGTGCTGAGTAATACACATTATCTGAGGATATTTTTTTTCCGTTTACGACTTTTGATTTAAAGTTTCGGTTCCTGCTTTTGGAAAGGAAAAAGGGGTGGTTTTTATTAGCGGTTGTTAATGAGCAGAGAATAAATAAAAAATGATTTCGTCTCTTTTTATTAAATATCAGAAAGATTAAATTAAAGATTTGAGAATTTGATTTGTAAGGGCTCTTCTGGAGGAGGGGGGGTCAGCCCCCAAGCATACACCTTAAAATTTCGCTCATTTAGCTCTCTACCATTTTTAACTTAAAAGTTTAAGCTACATGGCACCCCCCCCCCCCCCAACCGCTTTCGGTGACTGGCCTAATTTTGCTCATTTCTTCACTTCATTTCAATCTTTAAAAGGCTATAACTTTGCTTCTATTAGAGCTACAGCGGAGAAAAAAATTCTAGCATAGCTAACTTTTCCTCCCCGTTCTTTTTGCTATTTCAATTTTCTGGTTTTTCTCTATCGGACCATTTGGGAGGCGGGGGAGAGCAGGGGGGCGCATTTCTCAGTTTTTGATGTAATATGTCTATCGAACGCTTATGCTTCATACATTACAAATCTAGCATAAAAAATTTTCTTCCGTTATTCTGGGTCACGTTACGAGCCCATAATGGATTGAAATTTAAATTTCTCAAACTTCTTCGATGTTTTTTGCCAAATCGATATCTGAAAAAGATTGTGCCAATGTGATGTGTGTATGACATCTGTGCAGTGATGTGGGGCGGGTAAATACCCAGTGGGTAGGTAAATATTTTTTGGGTATTTACCTGGGTATTTACCAAAGCCTCGGGTAAATACCCAAAAACTGGGTATTTTCATATTTCAGCTTGAAAAAGCATATTTAAAGTAAAATTTATTTTTATTTGAAACTTAAATATTTATGAAGTCCAAAATCATAGAATGAGATATTCAAATTATGAAAGTTGTATGGCTTCAGCCACAATTAAAGAGAAGTCGAAACTTACATCGCAAAATTGCTTAATTTTACTGCTAGTGTGCTTCAGCTGCAAAGTAAGTGAATTGAATTTGTAGGAAATTTTCAAAGTAAATAATGTGAAGCTCTATTACATTTTTTAAAAAGAAAATATAAGACTACCTATCTGCACAGTTTATTGCAGAGCATTATACAGATTACATGTCACATCTATTTATTAAGAAAATAATAATAATAATCCATACTTAAGAGAAATTTAAATTGCTAATAATAAAAAAAAGATAAATTACACAGTCAAGCATTTAAATAAATAATTTAACAAGCAATTTATTGATTTATGTTTATTAAACAATTTTTATTATTTTACAGTCTATAAATATTCACAAATGTCAGCTGAACTACAAAATTTTGGTTTTAGAAATTTAATTATCTTTTCCTAATATTGCAGACATGTATAAAGATTAAATAGGAATTTACTGATTTTCTCTAAATATTAACAGTAGTTTAAAGGAATTGCAATTTCAAAGTATTCACTTTCTAAATAAATATTTTCATTTCCGATTTTATGAGTTGTGATTATTTCTTGCTGAATTAAAAAGCTGCCCAAAAATTTAAAATATTTTGCCTCAATACAAAACACTATTCAAATATTATGTGTTTGATCATCAACTTAATTATAAACCTCAATGAATCATCTTTTAAGTTTTAAAATGTCATTCCCATTTTCTATAAATTTAGTAAAACACACTCTTTTCTTGCTTTGTTTATAATCTGCAATTCCTTTAAACTTCAATTAGAAATTTCCACCAGAAGCAATAGATGGCGCCCAATCATTGCATAAGTATGAACCAAAACTAAACTAGATTTTACAAAGTAAAACTATGCTAGATTTTACAAACCAAAACCATGCTAGTTTTGGTTTGGATTTTGATTCTATAAACTGTTCTTCACTTGCTTTTAGATTTCTATGGTGTGCGTTTGAAAGAGTTAGAAGTAAAAATGCGAGGAAAAAAAGGACTTGCATGGAATTTTTTTAATCTGAAAGGAAAAAGTGTGCAGTGCAAATATTGTAATAAGGATTACAAGCATGCTAATGTAAACAAAATGGAAAATCATATTAAGAAATGTTTCAAATGTCCTGCAGGTTTGAAAAAGGTTTTTGACAGTGATTCTAAATGCAAAAAATATCATAAGGAATCTATTTCTACTATGCCTTCAACTTCAAATGTAGAAAAAAATATAACAATTAGTGATAGAGATGAACCTAATACTGGTCAAATGTCCAGTACATCTTCTAACACTTCATCGATACCGATAACAAGTGTACCTTCGCTTCTAAAAAAATGCTGGAGATGGAACATCTAGTTTTTTGACAAATAAAAAAATTTCAAAGTCACAGATATCTATGACAGCATTTTTGGATCAGATGGATGAAATAACAAATGTAAGTACATTTACATATTAATAAACAAAAAAAAAAAAAAAAAAAAAAAAATAAGTGTGGCACTCGGGGACTGCCGCGGTAAAGCTATTGCATAGCATTTTTTATGAACTTATGCAAAAATACCGCGTCAGTGTCTGCCGAAGTCTACCGAAGGATACCGTGCCGAAGTCTGCCGAACTGAAGCGACGTTAGCCGGAGTGTTAGGATTTTTTCTCGTTACGGAATTTCTAGATTCGGTCGCCGCGCTCAAAGCCCGCGATAAAAGCTATGCAATAGTTTAATAAATTACAAAACAAAATTTGGTCGCGCTACGAAAATTAGATCGCGAGTTATAAGCATTTTAAATTTTTCGACCCTCACGGTGGGGGGGGAGGGGTCTCCTGTCTCCAAAAATTAACACTGTCTCATAATAAATTACCAAACAAAATTTGGCCGCGCTACGAAAAGTAGATCGTGAGTTATAAGCATTTTAAATTTTTCGACCGTCACCGTGGGGGGGGGGTCTCCTGTCACCAAAAATTAACCCTGTCTCATAATAAATTACCAAACAAAATTTGGCCGCGCTACAAAAATTAGATCGCCAGTTATAAGCATTTTTAATTTTTCTACCCTCACCGGGGGTTGGGGGGGGGAGGGCTCCCGTCACCAAAAAGTAACACTGCCTCATTATAAATTACCAAACAAAATTTGGCCGCGCTACGAAAATTAGATCGTGAGTTATAAGCATTTTAAATTTTTTGACCCTCACCTTGGGGGGTCTCCTGTCACCAAAAATTAACACTGTCTCATAATAAATTACCAAACAAAATTTGGCCGCGCTACGAAAATTAGATCGCGAGTTATAAGCATTTTAAATTTTTCGACCCTCACCATTCCTGTCACCAAAAATTAACAATGTCTCATAATAAATTACCAAACAAAATTTGGCCGCGCTACGAAAATTACATCGCGAGTTATAAGCATTTTAAATTTTTCGAACCTCACCATGGGGGTCTCCTGTCACCAAAAATTAACAATGTCTCATAATAAATTACCAAACAAAATTTGGCCGCGCTACGAAATTTAGATCGCGAGTTTTAAGCATTTTAGATTTTTCGACCCTCACCGCGGGGGGTCTCCTGTCACCAAAAATTAACACTGTCTCATAATAAATTACCAAACAAAATTTGGCCACGCTATGAAAATTAGATCATAAGAAACATAAGTTTGAGACTTGATATCCTAATATCTGAAAAATACCGCGTCAATGTCTGCCGAAGTCTACCGAACGATACCGTGCCGAAGTTTGCCGAACTAAAACGACGTTAGCCGAAGTGTTAGGTTTTTTCGTTACGGAAGTGTTAGGTTTTCTCGTTACGGAATTTTTAGATTCGGTCGCTGCGCTCAAAGCCCGCGATAAAAGCTATTCAATAGCTTAATAAATACAATTTTGTTCTTTTAAAAGTAAATACTTTGTCAAATACTTTGTGTTTTGTCAATTAGAACTGATATTAATTGAAATAAATTATTTGAAGCTTTTCTCTAGTATATGTCTCTGATTTTTAATATTACAATTTTTAATAAATTAATAAATTGTTTATTTTAAAATTCAAAAGATTCATTGAAATAAGCCTTTGCATTTTAATATATTTTTTTCTTTTAATAAAAAAAATCTTTAATTTGTTTTGAAGTGTAGATAAAGAAACACTGTTAAACACTGATGTGAACAATATATAATTTAAAAGCAAGAATTCACTTTGTGATTGAAATAATACAGAGCTATAAGCAGTGGCATGGAATGAGTGTATGTGTTCATGGGAAAGGGGGGGGGGGGCAGTTGGGAAAATTTTCATATCCCCAAGGAACCCATTCCCTTGCCATTATACAATTTTATAAGACAAATATTTTTTGGCGGTTTCAATGTAATCCTATTTTTATATAGAATAGCAAAGCAAAAATAGATTGCTTAAAGCCACAAGTTTATAAATTTATTTGTAATGAAAACAGTCTGCTTTCAAGATTCATAGTTTCTATAGGCTTTCAAAAAACATTCAATATAAAAAATAACGTTACAGGATATATGCATTTATTATTTAAAGAACATTTTGGATAAAAGTCAAATACTACATTTTAATTAAATGTAAATTTGACTTAAAAATAACGTTTTTAGAATAAACAATATTTTCAATTAATTTCCTTAAAAAGGAAATTAATTGAAAATATTGTTTATTCTAAAAGATAGTTATAGACACATAAATTCCTGATAAATTAATTTAAATTACAAATAATAAGTATAATAAATATTGTTAATACCTTCTAAAATCCCCATCCCTTATGTAAATCCATATAAGGGTCTCCCCCATTTTTTAACTTTATCCTTAGCTGCCGAAGTTTTTAAAGTATAAATCGGTTGGTTTGCAGTATTTCGATTCAAAACAATTAATTAATGTAATTAAATATCATATCTGACAAAATATCATATGCTGAATCCCATATCTTTAATCCGGAATCATTTGAACCACGGCAGTAGCGAATTAGAGAAAATTTGAAACCAGAATGCATTTAGGTAAATGATAATAACATCAAGCATTATTATGATGATACAAAACACTAAGGCAATTTATAAATAAATAATACTAAGGAGTTCCACTTAAAAATATCTCAAAATTCAAAAATATGTATATTTTGTATGGTGTCGCCATCTGTTGTTAGTTGTGGGAAACAATAAAATTTTTTTTTTAACTTGGAATTTTATATTATTGAATAATAAATAACACAAATCACGAAACTGATAAATATAAATTAAAAAAATAAAAACAATATAAAACATTTAAATAAGATTTACAGTTAAATAATTAAAATAGGACTTGCCATTAATAAATAAAAAAAAATTATTATTACTTTACCATACTGAACCGTACTGTTAAACACGCAAGGCGGAAGGAATTAGGAGAAACTAAGTAATTAATACTTAAAAATATCAATTTCAAGCATAAATTCAAAATTTTGAAAAAGGAAAATATATATAGCTGCATAAAATAGCGTTTTCTGAAATGTATTCTTGTATTCTAGTGGTGGCATCTATTATCATTTCATGAAAGAAAAGAAATAATAAAATAATAATAAAAGGTTTTGGAATATCTGAATTACAAGATTACAGATGCTATAGAAGTCTGGATTAAAAATGTAAAAATTCTATGCCTTGTATATTTTTATTTTGGATAAATAAAACTACAAATGCTTCTTTTTTGTTTTAGGAAACACTCAATCAACATTTGGCTAAGGCCATTTTCATCAGTGGAAGTCCATTATCATTGGTTGAACATCCTTTGTGGATTGAATTTTTTTAAGAAAGTTCGACCTTCTTACAATTTACCTTCACGTTTTCGTCTTGCCTCAACTTACTTAGATTCTCAATATTCTGAAATGCAATGTGAAGTTAAGAGACAACTAACTGAATCAAAACACCTCCATTTGCAATGTGATGGTTGGAGTAACATAAGAAATGAGTCAATAATAAATTTTGTGATTTCAAAACCACAACCTCTATTTGTTGATTTTATCATGTCAAAGGAAAACAAGCATGATGCTTGTTATTTGGCTGAGCAAATTGAAAAAATTATGAAAGATCATGATCCTGAAAATTTTTTTGTGATTATAGGTGACAATGCTAAAAATATGATAGCAGCGTTTAGATTAGTAAAAGAAAAATATCCGCATGTTGTTCCATTAGGTTGCCTTGCCCATCTTTTACACTTATTGTGTTCTGATATTTCAGGATGCAAGTCAGTTAAACAATTCTTTACAAATGTAATTGATATAGTGAAAACTATCAAACGTAGCAACCGTTTAAGTGCATTGTTTAACCGGATTCAAGATCAAGAAAGCAAGAAAAATATTTCCTTGAAATTGCCAGGTAAAACTAGGTGGGGAAGCTACTTACACAGTCTTAAAAGCTTAAAAGATAACAAGTTTAAGCTACAAACTATGGCAGTTTGTGAAGAAGCTCAATTGTCTTCTGAGTTAAAAAAAAAAAAAAAAACTTTTAGATACTTTTTAGATTCGTATTGAAAATATGATTGATATCTTTACTCCGATTGTAGAACTTATAGAATCTTTTGAATCAGATGAACCTCAGATTCATTTGGTGTATAACAAAATAAACAACTTAGAAAAAGTATTGCTAGAATTACTTCCTGTATCTTTATTGGAAAAAAATGAAGAAAAGCATATTATGGAGCAATTTAGAAAAAGAAAAGAATGTGGTATTGGTCCTCTCCATCTTGCAGCAGACATTTTAAATCCTATAATGCAAGGAAGTACCTTAGAACCTTCAGATTTGCTTGATGGTTTAACATTCATTTATGATGTTGGCCATCACATGAAATTAGAGAGCACACAACTTAAAATGGATCTTGTTCATTACAGAGAAAAAGAAGGTCTCTGGGAAAGAAAAATCTTGTGGGAAGGGCTAGAGAATATGCCTCCTCTACTATGGTGGAAAAGCTTACGGGACACTAATATATTACCTGAAGTAGCTTTGCGCATATTAAGTGCACCTATTACGTCTGCCGCGACGGAAAAAACCTTTAGCACCTTTAGCTGGATTCACAGTAAAAAAAACCGCTTGACATCAGAAAGAGCAGCTAAGCTAACCTACCTATCGTATAATTGGAAGCTGCCACACAATGAAGTAAAGAAACAGAATACACCCAAAATAAAGAAACAGGAAACAAATGAAAATGTTTCAGAAACAATAAATCGTATAGAAGAATTACTTTCAAGTGACGACAGCTTAGAAATTGAGGACTTTGAAAATTCAGATTCCGAAGTTATTGTGTCTGAAGTCTGACTGATTTTAAACTGAGAGAAAAATTGTGTCGATATGATAAAATTATATTTTTCATTTTCTATTTTATTATCTATATCTGTAGTTTTGCATATTATTTATATATAAATGATAAATTGTGTTTAATATTAGGCTGCTTTCTCAATCCAAAATTACTGAGTTTTATTTCCTTAAAGTCAAGCTATTGCTGATGCTAAATGGTTCTCTTCAACATAAGAATATTGAATTAAGAAAATTATATTTTTCACTTTTATATTATATCTTTGCATAGTTTGTATATTTTTTATTTATATTTTTCACTTTTATATTTAATATGTGCTTAATTTGTGTATTATATATTTGTATATTATTTTTATATCAATATTATCCCTTAAATTTATTGAAAAAACAATTCTCTATAAACACATTAACTTTTTTATATGCTTCATTTTTAAAAATTACATTTAAATTCAATACTTAAGTGTAAAAAGTTGATTTTTTTTTTTAATTAAAGGATTGTAAGAAGTCTAAAGTTCGATAATTGTCTTTCTTTTATACTCTTTTATCATAACTAAAAGTAAAATTAGTGTAATTTCCCAAATATATAATTGAAAATAAATACCCAGGTAAATACCCAAATTGGGTATTTACCCGGGTATTTACCCTGGGTATTTACCCTTAAAAATAAATACCCGGGTATTTTACATCACTGCATCTGTGCCATATAAATATTATTCATATTATTCATATTATAGATATTTATTGAAATTTTTATGTATGCATTATTTTTCATGTACAATTGCGCATTAAATGAAAATTGTAATGTAATTTTTGTAGTAGTACTTTATAATAATAAATAAAAAAAAAACCACTTAATTTAAAAGTATTTCCTGCACAATAAAATGTTTCCTAGCGATTAAAAAAATATGTCCTGACAATTCAAGAAATACAAAAGTAATTGTCCAAGTTTTCACTTCTGTCGGAACTCCTAAAATGTCACCTTTTTTCTGGGGGGGGGGGGGATGAAAATTTTGCTGAAATAAGTCTTATTTTTTTATTTATGTATGGGTCCATATAAAAAAGCATGAACTAGTGAACTTTTGAACCATTTTAATACAACTCATATTAAAAATATTAAAATAATTGAGAAAAAATTATTAAAAAAGTTATTTTTAGTTTAATCATTTTTATACTAAGTAAATGCAATTAAATTTCTTATAAATTGAATCTGAAATGTTTAGATAAGATTTTAATATTTACAAAATATAAAATACAGTACAATATATTAGTTTTATAGCTTTCTGAAAGACATAAAAATAGTAGGATAAAATTTAGATGAGTTCAAAAGTATTAGAATATTTTATTTTACGCAACAATATTACCTTGTTAATATGAAGTAAATGGTAGTTAATATTTTGTAGCACTCTCTTTTGCTTTCATAACAGCGTACAATCGATCTTGCATATTATAGATATCTGCTATTTAAAACTAGATGAAAAAACTGAGTCTGGAAAAAATTTCATTCTCTACCATCTGTCCTATCTCATAAGTTTCTGTGTCCTATCAGTTAATATTTGTTTTATGTTTTGCAGCCGCTCTAGTAGTGGCAGCACGTGTTGACTTGCTGTAAAAAAATTCATTATGCATTTCATCTCAGATTTTGAAACATCAACAGCGCTGATTGAGAAAATCCGGTATTTTGAAAAATTCGTTTTCCACTGTATGATAAAGAAAGTTTTCTTAATATGTTTTCTTGTACTTTCTAATTTTTCTGTTTTTTCGTATTTCCGACAGGATTCATTATTTAATATTCAAAAATATATGTGCCTATAGATTTTTTCTTAAATGTTGTTGCCTCACCAGTGGCCGAGATATTCTGCCCTAAAAAGTGGTAGACGGCAGATGCTGGATTAGAAGAGAACCCAATCGCGCACTGCAAATCCTCAAAACACATTCTACTCACTATGCAACACATTTTTAAACGCTATAGGTGTCACGATGTGTTTCCAATGTGTTTAATCCATTCCCAAGTGTTTCAGATTGTGTAAAAAAATGCGTTTCCGCTGTACTTCCCCAAAGCATTAACCGCAAATGCAACACATAACGTATAACAGAACACATGAAAACGCATCGTAGTAAACGCCGCGTTCAGTTGAATTCAAATATTTCTCACCGGAAAGGATTCCTTAAGTTCTATGAAAAATGATTAAACTTTCAAAAAAAAAAAAAAAAAAAAAAAATTGAAATTTTGATTTTTTTTTGGGGGGGGGGGGGGGTGGGTAGACACGACTCCATTAATTTATCGTTGGCCACATGATTATAAAGATAAAACCAGTTATTTAAGCCAGTGTTGAATTCAAGGGGTGGCCTGCGGTGTACCCCCGTATACCCTCCACTACATCCCTGCTATTATGTAAAACTTTCTTAAACTGAAAATGTTTTTATCTGAAAAAGGAATATAACAGAAATATTAGTACATTTACAACAGACGATATACCTATAATAACCTGTCTATAATGCAATTTTCTTCTCCATTGTGCGCAGTGTATAATTCAAACATTTTTTCCGGGAGGGATTTTTGTGGTTTCGGGTGGATATTATAGAGTTCCGGGAGAGGTTTGCAATTTTTTTAACCATTGAAAACAGAAAATCTCAATGTTTTTTGTGGGGGGAGCATTTTACTGCCTGGGCCATCCCTATATTCAACACTGATTGTGCAATCTTGTCTTGGATGACTTTAGTATATAGCATTTTTTAATTTTGGTTTATTTTCTGAAGGCCGATAAGCTACTCGAGGAATATAGGCCCTCAGAGAAGTGACCTTCGTGAGGGCCTTTCTAAGGGAACTTAATCCGTAATCATGCAAGGATTCCCAAGATTCGAAGAAAACCACGAAAACTCCGAACGGTTAAGTCGACAGGCGTGACTGTGTTCGAACCCAGCACCTCCCGTCTAACCAGTTTCGAGAGCACAACCTCTCAATTACGCGATTTTCTAAATTGTGTTCGATTCGCCACCTTGGCGAAAATCGTCGGCGAAAGTGCTTGGCGAGAGTGCTAAAGCAATAGGGTTATACAAATTAAATTCACTCGCGCAACTTATGTCGCGCATGCGAAGCTCGACGAGGTCACGAGGTTTGTTTACACCACGAAATACCTGTAGATGTATA
Source organism: Maratus speculifer (assembly GCA_964019185.1). Taxonomy (NCBI): domain Eukaryota; kingdom Metazoa; phylum Arthropoda; class Arachnida; order Araneae; family Salticidae; genus Maratus; species Maratus speculifer. Next base: position 76,146 of record CAXHSM010000003.1, read on the forward strand.
GTATAGATTTTAAAAATATGTTTATTTGAATGATTTACTTGTAGTATATGAAATATTTTTTTTCTATTATGCATAAACCAAGGAAATGTCATAATTTAGTTAGCAGTTATTTTTAGTTTTGTAATTTTAATTTATGTAGTTGCCATGTGCTTCGCGAAACAGAGCGATTGCTTATGTAAGATTTTTTCAATATTAAAGAAAGTGCGGACATTTTTTTAATTCAATTTATGAAATAATTGGCCAGCTGGGGACACTTTTGAAGCAGCAAGTGAAATTTCTTCTTCTGCTTTGAAGGTGTATACTTGCTAGCCAAACACTAAATAATCTGCTGTAAAATTTAATTTAATGGATCCACTATGAAAATAGAGCAGTTTCAAGTTTGGTAAGCATAGCTTTTTCTTCCCATTTATGTTGATTTTTATTCCAAACACCTGCGTATTATTTTCCTAGTGCATATTTAATAACATTAAACTGTGATTTATGTATTTCAAATTCAAATCCTAGCATTCATCAAAAGAATAAAAGTAATTTAAATCTGTATTATTAATGAACGATTTTCAAATTGATTAATACCCTATTTAATGTTTTAAACTTTGAACACGTTTTCAACGGTTCTCAAATCTTGATATATAACACATGCATCAACATCAGTGAAATAAAATGTATTTGTTAGGTGTTTCTGTATATTTACATGTTGGATTATTTTAAATTATAGAAATCTAAAATAAAAATATCTAATTTGACAAGGTTCTTCCTAAAGCTTTTCACTTACACTAGTTATTGCAATCCATGAATTTATGACAATACATTATAATATATGAGAATCGAATTATTTCTTATAATGCTGTATTTATAAAATAAATGATTTTTTAATGTTTGTTTTTTAGTTTTTTTCATGTTCGATTGAAGAATGGATTTTGCATAGTTTCACTATAAAATATAAAATATTGCGGTTTTCCTTGAGAATTAAAAAATATTACTGCAAGTATTCCATACTTGTAAAAGAAAGAAATTAAGAGGGCAAAATTTTGCAGACTATTTTAAATCTTTTCCTAAAAAAAAAAAAAAAAAAAAAAAAAAAAAAATACACCTATGCACTTCAGAACACACACTGTATAAAGTTGTAACAGCCTTAGGATACTTGTAGACAGGGGTGCCAGAGTGGGGTTTGGTGACGTTAGATGCGTCATAAAATTTAGTTTTAGGGGGGAATTTGAGAAAAAGTTCACTTTTTTTGGGGGGGGGGGGATTTTTAAATTCTTCATATTTCAATTTTTTTTACTGTTAAAAAAATCGTGATTTTTTAATATCACTTTTAAATTTTTTCAACATTTAATTTCCAGGGTTTGCTTTCTTTAAATTCTAGATAAGGACAATAAGAACTCATTCTGCTATACTGAACTCGCTATCTTTTGTAAATCTTGATTCTTTTAATAGCATTTTTAAATTTTTTCAACATTGAATTTTCAGAAATTTTCCTGTTTTTTTTTTCTCTAAATTCTAGATAAGGGCAATATGAACTCATTCTGCTATGTTCAACTCGCTATCTTTTGAATTGCAGTAGATTATAAGTAGAATATATTTTACAATTGATATTCTGTTTAGGGGGGGGAGGGGTTAATGTTAAAGTATGAAGATTTTTTTTTTGGGGGGGGGGATTTGCGTCATTGGGTTTGGGGGGGATGGTCACCACTGCTTGTACAAATGAAACCTGTCTAGAATTAATCCTGTTGCGATTTTTTTTTTTTTTTCTGTGGATTTTATATGCCAATTAGCTTTACTTACTATATGTTCCAGTATACTGAATAATGTATGATATTAGTACATGAAACCTTGAATTATTTTTATTATTTATTTTTTACTGTTATATGAGCTTCTAAGATAAAATATAATCCAAAGGTAGTTTTCATTTATATTATAGGTGCAGATTCTCAAAATATAGATGGAGCCAATGGCTCCTAAACCTAAAGAATCCAGTGGCCACATTGTTTAATGAAAACATAAAAATAATAATTGTTTACATGAGAAAAAATATAAGCAAATAACTCAGAAATTCTAACAGGGCTTGAATTTCAAGGCAGGATGAAGGGATTCGCACCCAAAATTTTGAAATCCCGCCCAAAGGAATAGCGTGGGCGGGAGGCTCCCGCCCAAAAAAATTTACATTTTGAAACTACGATCCACTCCCATGACCGTTTAGTAAATTTTGTGATAATTTCGTGCGACTGACTGACACATTTTGCAAGTTTTTTTACACTAAAGATCATTGAAATTTAGGATTGTTTCCGATTAGGGCCGATTGACAAATTTCGCAATTTTTTTCCTCTGATCAATTGTCAAATTTTGTTTTATTTTCTGCGGCAAAAAAAAGGTGATTCTGTTCCGAATTTTTCAAAAAATATTAACGTATTCAATTCCAAAAATTATGAAAAATTCAGACAGATATATATCGTGAATTATGACGAATGGTTGCTGAAAAAATCAATTTCGTCAATCGCTCTCAGAAACTGGCCAGTTGTCAAAAGATCGTGAAAAAAAAAATCAATTTTCTCGAAGGAATGCGAAATATAGCAATTTTGGTCGAAAGACCAGAAAAAAAAAATCTTTAAACGATAGCGGAAAAAACGCCAAATTTGTCAAAAGGTCGCTTCAAAGGTGATTCTGTGTGAGAGAAAAAATCTAAAATTCACAGCATTTCTGACAGTTTTCAACAAAGTATGTATGTGGAAGGAGATCCAGTTTAGACACTTTTTTTATGCGGCCCTATAACAGATTTTTCAAAATTTTTTGGAGAAATTTGCAGATTTTCACAATTTTTAGATGAAAATTCCTGATTTTTAGTGATTTTTTGCTGATTTTTCCCAATCTTTTGACAAAATTTGTCATTTTGTTGCGATCATTTAAAGATTTTTGCATTTTTTCTCTGATCCCTGTATGAAATCCGCGTTTTTATTTTTAACCCTTTGATGAAATTTGTGATTTTTAAAGTTTTTTTTGAAGAAATTTGTGGGTTTTTTTTATGATTTTCTAAGAAAATTTTTTTTTTTTTGTGATCTGACGAAATTAGTGGGTTTTTTTTGTGATCTTCTGATCAAATTTGTGTTTTTTCACGATCTTCTGACAAAATATACATTTTTCCAGCGATTCTCTGACGAAATTCGAGATTGTTCAGCGAGTGATTTACAAAATTGAATTTTTCGGCGACCATTTGTGTGAAATTCGCAATATTGTTTTTTTTTTAATTTTTGGAACCGAATACCTTAAATTTTTGAAAAATTCATAACAAAATCACGCCTGGGTCACTTAATAAATGGGAATTTCGTCTCAAGATTGCAGAAAAAAATCGACAGAGTTATCGTAAAATAAATATGTGAATTTCATCAAAAAATCTCAAAAAGTGAGAAATTCGTCAAAAAATGTTATATATAACAAGGATTTTTTTTCGATCGTTAAAAAAAGTTATACACAAAAAGTTAGTGGCCACAACAAAAAAATCTAGTTAACACATGCATGTCTACGGTGAATCTGTACCTATGATGTATATATGTAAATATGTTTATATATGTGTGAATTATATATACTCATACAATATTTTTATTACAAAATATAATTTTAAACAGGAAACACTTTATTTGATAGGTTTGTTTAACTTTTTGATAGCAATATTATTAAGATATATAAGTTTTTTGAAAGATATTAAAGAGAAATTAGTAAAAACCTTCAAAATATAAATTATTTAAAGAATTTGCATATTATGAACATTGAATTATTTTTCAAGATAAGACATTTGCATTTTTCTAATAAGATATATATAATATTTTTTCATTTTTTAATCTTCTGAATATTTGAGTTTGATTTTTTTTTTCTCTCTAAACATCCATAGTTTGAAACCATTTTATATTATTCAATATTTCATCAATAGATGGTGCTGGTGCCTATATCATTGTTATGTTAAAGCAGCACCAGGGGGCGCTGTTTACACATTGTTTGTTTATGTTTATTGCTTGCTGTGTTTGCTGTTTCTTTTTTGTTTAATAGTCATAAGGATTTTTTATTGCTAAAGAATTATTGATGTGATATTAATATTTATTTTCATTTTTATTCATTTAATATTTTTCATTTTTAATTACTTTTTTTTATCAGTTTTTAAACTTTTTCACATGTAGTAAGTATCATGGGAATTGTATTCAGATTGTCCCTGCCTAATTTTTATTTACTTTAAATTCAATTTTTGCTATGTATAAACATCTATAAAATTTAGAGTAATCAAAATCTCAAAAGTTATATTTTTTACTTGAAGTCTTTTTTGAAACTTTTCATAAATTTTCTTTGTAATAAGTATAGTTTAGAATAAAAAGTAGTTTGATAACACATGGTTTTTGTTATGTGTGTATTGATATTCCTTTATGAAGTTTCCACTTTCTCCCATCTTTTATTAATTCCTAACCCTATATTTAATACCATCTTTTAAATTTTCTTCCCCCCCCCCCCCCAGAGTTATTTATGAATTTGATTTCTTATTTACTGTGCAATAAAAGTAAACAAATCAAAATTGTCAGGTTTTTTGAGTGATGCTGGATTTTAATAGATTTTAACTATGAGTTTTCTTCTCTCAAAAAAATGTGTCTGTTCAAAACCTTTTAAAATGCCATTTCTAGATAAAAATTATTTTCATGTATGAGAATTTTAATTCCATAAAATTGTAAATTAGTATAAGTGGTAGTAGTTTCTCAATTGCCTTTATATCTAGAAATTTTAAATTTCCATAACTATTTCAAAATTATACTGCAAAGGATAGCTTCTAGAAATATAGATGTCAGAGCATTTCCATTCAAAAGTTCATATATTGAATATTTCTTATGATAACATGAACAGATAAAAGGTATTAATCATATTTTGTTCTGTTTTTTTTTTTTTTTTTTTTTTTTTTTTTTTTTTTTTTCCTTTAATGATATTGTTGAAGTATTTTCTTTCATAATTTATTAAATTCTGGATCTGGTATGATTCTACCTCCAGTTATGTACATATAGTTTTTGGTGTCTTGGAATTTTATGAAAAATGGTTTATGCAATTAGGGCTTCAGAAAGTGCAATTTTTTTTCGAATGATATAATAAATGACTATGAGAAGAAGAAGAAACCTTGTGAGGTTTGTTTATATTTATATATACAGTTATTTATACATATGTATATATTATTGCTTTTTACATACTATTTACTTCTGTTTTTATATAAAAACTGACTTCTTTATATTATATAATTTATAAATAACATAGAATCTCGATCCATCATTTTTTCAGCGTTTCAAAAAAAAAAAAAAAAAAAAAAAAAAAACGATGAATACGGATTAACTTCAAAATATGAAAAGGCACAATGTTTATGCATTGCAATGTATACAACATACTGTTAAATACTAATTTGTTGCTTACTAAACAGTAAAAGAAATAAACTGAAGTTATAGAATGTTGATATTTATTTTGAAAAATCAATAATATTGTTTGAATTTTTGTTAATTTTTTTTTTAATTAAAAAAAAAAATTTGCAAGACATACAACATTTTTCGGTAGCTTTCATTACAAAAACTAAAAAGCTGCCTATTGCAGCCGTCCGGAGGAAAGCACTTCCAGAAAATTTTGGTATATTTTCACCAATCATGGCCCCCAGACACCAAAACCACTCTCCGTTCAAATGTTGACATATATATATATATATCTGATTTTTGTCATGTGATAACTAACGTATTTATGAACCGATTTGAATGAAACTTCCTATGTACATAGTACATACAAATATCTCGACCGAGTTCGTTGGCCAGCATCATCTGCCATTTTGTTTCAAAATGGCGGCCATTTAAATTTTTTTAGAAATTTAAAATAAAATGCAAAAAAATTAAAAGTTGAAAAATATTTTTATTTTATGTGTTAGATCTTAAAACATCAATTCCAGAACACTTTTTACTTTGTCTATATCTTAAAAATGATTGAGTTATAGCACTTTGAATTTTTCTTATGGCTGACATTTTGAAACGATCTGATTTTTGTTACATGATAACACTCATATTTATAAATCGATTTGGATTTAACTTGGTGTGTACATTAGTACATAATAAAGCCTGGAACGAGTTCCTTAATCAGTTCCATCCACCGTCTTGTTTAAAAAAACCAACCATTTAAATTTTTTTTTAAAAATTTAAAATTTGAAATTAGGTACAAAAAAGTGAGAAATTGAAAAAGATTTTTCTTTTATGCATTTGACCTTGATACAAAGATTCCAAAGTATTTTTTTGTTTCGTCTGTATCTTAAAAAATGTCTGAGTTATAGTCATAGGCGTAGTGTGACCAAAACTTTGGGGGGGGGGGGCACCAGCGAAGTAAAAACTGCGTCCCTTGGCAGATTTTCAATTTGGCGCCCCCCCCCCCTTCCCCACCCTAGCCGCAAAAAAGTAACAAAAAGTCTTTTTTTTTTTTTTGTAGGCATCAGAAAACTAACAAACATAAATTAAATTAATAATTATTTCGCGTTTATTTTAGAACTTTAAAAGGTTTAATTTTAATTTAGAAATTCAGAACTAAATAACACACAGAAATTTGCATTTTTTTGTCAAAGAGTTCACAATGTTTTAAAACAGGGGGAAAGAAGATCAAGAGAGATAAAGAAATTCCCTTAAAATGATTGTCGGTCAAAAAATGAATAAAATCGTGGCTCGCAGAATAAATATCACGCATGGTGGTGACGGTCTCTTTACCCTCTCCCTCTAGTGGGACATGCTAGAGGTCTACATGGACAGGAATTTCCAGGCACGGGCTCAGCACGGCCCGGCGTGGGTATGAAATATTATTAGCTCACAGGCTATCATAGCCTGAGAGCTTATGTGCCCGTCCGTTCTGTATGTATGTTCGTATGTACGTAACGCGATAACTCATGATAAAAATATCGGATCCACTTGAAATTTTGTATATAGGTATATCCTGATAAGGCGCTTCCCTGATTAGTTTTTGGAGTTCATTCGATATGTATAAGAGGGGGAACGGGGGGCTCATGCCCCTCCCCTTAATTGATTTAATGGGTTTTTCATGCAGAATTAACAGTTTTCGTTCAAAATTTAGATATAGGATCATTTTGATGAGGCAATTTCGTGACTTTTATTAGGTGTTCATTGAATAAGTATAAATAGGGGGAACAGGGGTTCTAATGCCTCCCCCCGTTACTTGACATAAATGGGATTTTCATGCAGAATTAAGTTTTCGTTCAAAATTTAGTTTAGGATCATTCTGATGAGGCGATTCCATGACTGTTATTAGGTGTTCATTGAATAAGTATAAATAGGGGGAACAGGGGTTCTAATGCCCCCCCCCCCCCCGTTATTTGATATAAATGGGATTTTCATGCAGAATTAAGTTTTCGTTCAAAATTTAGATTAGGATCATTCTGATGAGGCGATTTTGTGACTGTTATTAGGTGTTCATTGAATAAGTAAAAATAGGGGGAACAGGGGTTCTAATGCCCCCCCCCCCCCGTTAGTTGATATAAATGGGATTTTCATGCAGAATTAAGTTTTCGTTCAAAATTTAGATTAGGATCATTCTGATGAGGCGATTTCGTGACTGTTATTAGGTGTTCATTGAATAAGTATAAATAGGGGGAACAGGGGTTCTAATGCCCCCCCCCCTTAATTTATATAAATGGGTTTTTCAAGCAGAATTTTCAGATTTCGTTCAAATCTCTGAATAGTTTTGGAAGTTTAATGGTTAAGTATAAAAGAGGGGGATAACTCTTTTTAAATTATATAAATGCTAAATGGGTTTTTATTAAGAATTATCTAATTTGCTCTGAATTTTGGATATAGATTTTTTATATGATAAAGCATGTCTTTCATAGTATAGGAGGTTCAATGATTAAGTATAAAAAAAGAGGAAAGGGGAGAGCTGTTTCCCCTTCTTAATTTTTTTTTCGAACGGAATTAACCCTTGAAAATATAAGGCTTTAATGTGCAATTAGTATTTGTAGCCTGTGAGCTCAATGCCATCAGTTTAACTGGGCAGTATTCTTTATTATTAATATGTGGGTATTGCCGAGCCCGGCCCGTTTGTATTTTCATAGTTAACGACCAGGTCCTGCTCGTACAAAAAATCAATGAAAAAACATAAGTATTAATTGGATAATTTTACAGTATACTTTAAAATACTATGCGTTCACAAGCCAGAAAATACTCACTAGCAGGATTAATAATTGCTTAGACATTTAAGACTTTTCAACATCCAAATAAAGATTCATAAAACTTGATGCAGTTTAGAATTTAAAAAAAAGTTGGTTAAAAAAATCCTTAATTTTTTGAAACTTTAAAAAAAGTAGATTTTGAAATATGATGGTCATCGAAAAAACGAGTTTTCCATGGCATTTAAAAAGAAACAAAACATAATTACCCGGAAATTTGGATGCAATTGAACTGGATCCTGTTGAAGTACTTGTTTACTTCATCGTGGTATTGCTGTAAATTAATGCGAAAAAGATTCTCAATGCAGGAAACCATCACGAAACACCTGTTTATCTGGAAACTGTGCGTCAGGTGGGTGCCTAATCAACTTACACCTGAACACAAAACCAAACGTGGGAAAGCAGCATTGATGTTTCTGTACCAATATCACGATGAAGGCAATGAATACCTTAACAAGATTTTTAGGGTTGATGAGACGTGAGGTGATAACTGTAACAAGTTCCTGGCTCCATTCCCAGCTGGCAGGCTTGTATGACACTGGACTCAAAAACTTATCCCACGTAGTGACAAGCGTTTTAATTCCGTTGGTTCTAATGTGGAGAAGTAGTTAAAACATTGCTGCATCTTTTGTAATAGTTCTTTTTGAATGATTATATTTTGTTTCTTTCTAGCCACGGAAAACTTATTTTATTGATGACCCCCGTATTTTTCAGTAAATTATTATTCTGATTCAATTTAGCTAATTTCTGACACATTTCTGAATTCATTTCTTTTCGGAAACACATAAATTTTGCAGACGTTCTTATTCAGAAACTATGTATCGAATGGAATTTTCCATTTTTCGTAAAAGACAAACAATCTTTGAGAAGATACTGCCAAAGCTGTCATTTTAAATCAAAACTAGACGGTTGCCCGCCCTCAGTAGCCCGAAGACTATCTGAATGCCAGTTCTCTCGGTGTTCTGGGGTTTCGTTTGCATATCTTTTTTTATTGTTAATGAAGAGGTCTTCCATTTGTTCTTCCATCTGTTCTTCTTTCTGTTCTTCCATCTGTTCTTCCATTTGTTCTTCCATTTGTTCTTCCATTTGTTCTTCCATTTGTCTGGGGTTTCGTTTGCATATCTTTTTTTATTGTTAATGAAGAGGTCTTCCATTTGTTCTTCCATCTGTTCTTCTTTCTGTTCTTCCATCTGTTCTTCCATTTGTTCTTCCATTTGTTCTTCCATTTGTTCTTCAATTATATTCGACGATTCACTGTTTGAGAGCCTATCTGTCCTTTTATTTATAGAAGTTCAAAATGAAAAAAGATTTTCTTAGCAGACGATTTTTTCTGTGCCTCAATTAATTAAATAATTATTCAATTAATTATCCTCAGAATTCCTTTTATTTATAGAGATTCAAGACGCAATAGTACTGGAGAGAATAAAAACTTGTCATCAAGTGATTAGAATAGCTTAAATCAAAAACTTATTTATTTTAAAAAATTGAAAATGCTATTCGATGCCAAATTACTTCAATCATCAAGTCTCTCAATTTTATGCCTTTATAAAGAAATATGAGTCAGAAAGTGTGCCAAATTTCACGTTTGTTGAACTGGGAATATGAGAAAAATCTTAAGCTGTACTTACAAAGATTATGTTATTATCCGAGACACATGTCCCCTGTGCAACCCCTAGAGAAATCGCTTGGTTTCAGGTTGTGAGGCATTTTTATGCGAATTCCATACATATACATTTCTGTTTGTAAAGACAAAATCTCCATTTGGTGCCCTCTCTGCAACCCCTAGGGAAATCACTTGGTTTCAGACTGTGAGACATTTTTATGCAAATTCCATACATATATAATTTTGTTTGTAAAGACACAAAATCTTCATTTGGCGCCCTCGCTGCAACCCCTAGGGAAATCACTTGGTTTCAGGCTGTGAGACATTTTTATGCAAATTGCATACATATATAATTTTGTTTGTAAAGACACAAAATCTTCATTTGGCACCCTCTCTGCAACCCCTCGGGAAATAAATCACTTGGTTTCAGGCTGTGAAACATTTTTATGCAAATTCCATACATATACATTTTTGTATGTAAAGATAGAAAATCTTTATTTGGCGCCCCCTCTGCAATCCCTAGGGAAATCGCTTGGTTTCAAGCTGTGAGACATTTTTATGCAAATTCCATACATATACATTTTTGTATGTAAAGACAAATAAAATCTTGGCACCCCTTTCGCCTTTCGTTGTGGCATCCGAGACACATGCCCCCCTCTGCAACCCCTAGGGAAACCGCTTGGTTTCCGTCTGTGAAGACATTTTTATGCAAATTCAATGTATACGCATATACATTTTGGTATTTAAAGAGAAACAAATCTTCATTTCGCGCCCCCTTCACCTTTTGTTTTGGCGTCCAAGCCACATGCCATCTCTGCAACCCCTAGGGAAATCGCTTGATTTTTGGCAATTGTCGGTGAGGTACAGTTTCACACAGAAGTGGGTTTTTAAGTAGAACCTGATTTATTTAAATGACAGAATGCATTACGATACAATTGGTTTAGTTTTGCTTTTGAATTTTCCGTTTGTGAGATCTTTTTATTCAAATTCGATACATATATTGGGTTGGGGGAAAAGTAAATTCGTTTTTTCCCAATAGATAGCTTTAAAGTCGCATATCTCGAGTAATACTTACTCAATTAAGCCATACTATACAGCGTTTGAAAGGTAACAGTCTCTAGAAAATTCTAGATATAAAGCTAGCGTCATATGTTTAACCAGTCAAAAGTTATTGCCTTTTTAATATAGAGATTTCAGAAGATCATTTTCATCACATTTTAGTTTTTTACTTCCAAAAAGGGAAAAATTGGCGCAGGCTCATTGAAACTTGTGTGGCATTTATGGTGATCAGTGCTTAAGTAAACGCCAAAGTCAGAATCAGTTTGCTTGTTTTCCTTCTGAAAATTTCGATGTTAAAGATGAACCTTTCCCTGGCCAGCCAATCCTTGAACAATTCGATGAAATTTTAAAAACAATCCAGATAGACTGACATATTTCTTCCCACGACATTGCTACGGAACTAAACATCAACCATAAACCACTTTTGAACCATTTACATACAATTGGATACCAAAAGAAACTCGATACTTGGGTTTCCCATAAACTTACAGTGAAAAATTTAATGGAGAGAGTTTTCATTTGTGAATTGCTACTGAAACGATATGAAATCGAGCCATTTTTGAAACAAATCATTATGGGTGATGAAAAGGGAATCACGTATAACAACAATGTGCTAAAAAGATCATGATCGAAGCTTCACAAACGGTGGCAAAGCCCGGATTGATGCATACGAAAGTGATTCTGAGTGTTTGGTGGGATTGAAAAGGAATTTTCCATCATGAGCTGCTCAAACTTGGCCAAACCATCAATTCAACTATCTTCTGTAAACAACGAATGTGATTGAAGCAGGCAATTAAAAAATCCGGTCAAAATTGATTGAAAGGAAATTCTCTATCTTCCATCACGACAACGCTAAACCACGCGCATCTTTAGTCACTCGGCAAAAATTGAAAGAGCTTTGTTGGGAAGTTTTGATGAACCCACTGTATAGTCCGAACCTGGATCCGACGGATTACCATTTGTTCCGCCCTATGCAGTACTCTCTTGAAGGTGTTAAGCTGACTTCAAAAAAGGCTTGTGAAAATCACCTTGTTCAGTTTTTTGCCCAGAACTCTCAGAAATTCTACAGTGATGGAATTATTGTTTTACCAGAAAAATGGCAAAAGGTCATCGAACAAATAGCACATAAATTTTGATTAGTTTTTTTTATTTATATAAATAAATTCACTTTGAAAAACACGAAAAAAGTGAACTTACTTTTTCCCCAACCCAATACATATATACATATTTTTGCATGTAAAGAAAAAAAAAGGCCTTTATTTGGCGCCCGGGCACAGATGATTGGAGGGGCACGTGCCCCCCCCCCCCCCGACGCTACACCTATGGTTATACAGTGAAACCTCCAAATAAGGGACACCTCTATTTAAGGGACAAAACTTCCGGTCCCGGTCCCTTGGTATAGGACGTGTAATGTATTTACCTCTAAATAAGGGACAGTTGAAAATGAAATCAAAGTGACCAGTTTTTGCATTCCAGGTAAAGAAATAGTTCATAATCAAAATAAAAATACAGTTTTTGTGAATTTATGAAACAAGCAGACAGTCATGTCGATACAGAGGCATATGACATAATTGACGAGTATTTATTCACCCATAATTCTGATTTGATATCAGTGCGTTTATTCTTCATTGAAAGTAACGCTGAAATTTTGAGGATGATTCTGAACGTTGAGAATAAGAAAAAAATTGTGAAGTAAAGAACTTTACAGATGCTTTTAGACTGTTCTCAAATTTGAAAGAGCAACTTTTGTGACATAAGTTTTAAATTATTTTTATTCGGAAATGTTTAAAACTAGCAGGTGTTGTTGTGCAGAAAATATGTAATCACACTTTTTTGCGTGCTCACAACCGCAATAGATCTTCCAGAAAATATTGTTAAAGTGGTTGTTTTCAACTGAATTTTCATACAAAAGAAGAATAGCTATTCAGAAAGGGTGAAAACTTATTTGCGTATCAATATTGGGTATAACACAACATGTAATTTATTTATCAAAATATCGAAAACAAAGTGATTCCAAATCGCTACCACAGACAGGAATTCCAATGTTATACCTTTCAGTTAAAAATGAATTTGCAAATGTGTCAAAACTTTTTCCGCTAGCTGAGCAAAGCAGTTGAATACTTTTTTGTAAATACTGCTGATAATGAAGAACTAAAATTTATAAGTACGGTAAATGAGCACTTGAAAGGTTTGTAGTAAAATATTGAAATTTGCAAAACAATTACTTTTGATTGCTTATTTCCAGTAAGAAAATTTTAATGTTTTTATACTTTTTGCATGCACAGAATTTGCAAATAAAATAAAAACCAATAATTCTACAAATAATTTAATGATTTAGTAATCAATTAAAAATTTTAATTTATTAATTTTGTATTCCTTTTGTCAGAGATGGCAGTATCGAAAATACATGTATTTGAAATACATTTTCAAAATACATTTGTATTTTGTATTTTATCCCGACGAAACGAAAGTATTTTAGTAATGTATTTTGAAACTCTTTTTCCAAGTATTTTGTATTTTGAAAATACATTTCATTTTCAAAATACATTTCTATAAATTTCAAGTTGCGTCGTTTAAACCACCGCAGATATAAGACTCACTAAAGCTAAACAGGTGCCTCTCTGTTTTGTTTTGTCTGATAGGATTCGTTTCTAGAAGTTAATGTAAACATACTTTTTCAACTATTGCTATGATAAGGATTAGAATGAATGTTTCTGTTTTACTTAAGCATTTTTGCTGAATTGTACATGTACAATTCTAATGTTCTAGTTTTTATAATTATAACGTTGCTGTGAGAACGACAAAAACTATTGTGTAATAAACAGGAAGAATCATTCAGCTGTTTTGCTGTGTATAGTAGGGTGGGCCGAAAAAAACTTTTTTTCGATTTTCGATTATGGCGGGTGCGGAAAAGTGGTCACTGGTGGCACTCAGTTCACACAAAAAATTTGAAATTTTTTGGACTCTGCCGCAAATGGCTTGAAGTTTTGCAAAAATGCTGATTTTTGAACTTTTTAGCAAAAGAATTAAAAATGCTAAATTAAGTTTATTTTGGTTGTATTTAGTTGAAAAGATATATTTAACGTGCCAAATGTTTAAATAACCTCTAATTGTGCATTATTTTAGTGCTATGTTCTTTAAAAATGCACTGCTTTTATAGCTTGTTTTGAGTTCGGTACCAATGCGAAACATCCCAGAATTCATCACGAAGGTGTAATTTAATTGAACCTGAAAGCCGAGTTTTACCCGCTTTCACACCCACATAATTTTTATTGAAAATTTATACTTTTTTACGCTACAAAGTCCTTCTTAGAAATGAACTTTAGTATATTTTTCCTTGCTTACAATTTTGCATCTCTTCCTTCACTCCTGCGTACCTTTGATGCAGCTTCTGTCACAATTTTAATGACTCTTTCCATAGTCTGGGAGTGACTTGGAAAGTACACTAATGATTCATCCAACATGGATCTTGAAATTACGTTTTCTCCAATTTCTTCTAGTGAAAAGGTTTTTGTTACAGGAGGTTCGCGGATTTCGGCAAGGATCCAGTCGATACACTCATAGTGTTCCGTTGCTTTAAAGTTCAGCTTTGCAACTTGAAGCTCTCGCATTATGTTGTTTTTTATCTTTTTTAAATTGCTGCATATTTTTATTCTTTCCCATGTCATCCTTCTAATATTTGTTTATCGTCAGTTGCAATTTCTATCAGTAAATTCTCGGTATACCATAGTATCCATTTGTTGACGGAATGCAGTGCCCTCTTTAGGTCATCTGGTAAAAACTTTGAAAATTTAACAATCTGCGACGTATGTCTAGGTTCGACCCCATTTTGATTACAGAAAACATAAATATGTATAAACTCATATCATACTAAGCGAGATAAATTTTAACGCTTTATCAGGATTTGAACTACTAACGTACAGGAGTAAAATTCTGCAAGCACTTATGATCCCTCTTGATTTCACAACTGGCCCTGGTTTTCTGTTTTTTAGTTCTCGAAACCGAACTTCGGCTGAAACCGCGGCACAAATATTTAATAAGTACTTTTGATCGGTATTTAGATCTTCAGTATTTTTCATTTCTGATGTCCATAAAACAGCAATAGGGTCGAACAAACTGACATGCAGATTTTCACAACCTGTTAGTCTAACACCGATCGGACCGGCAAAGGTCTTAGGTCCCGTTGTTACATTATCAAGTTTAGAGAGTACACTGTAAAAAAAAAGGGTCGATCTACTAAAAAACTTTAGTGATCCTTGTAATTACTAAAAAATTTTTAGTAATCTTAGTCGGTTACAAAAAAATCTGTAAGAATTACTAGAAAAAAGTTAGCAACGAATAGGGTATAGTTTTATATTTTTAATAGCTCTTACTAAAACTCAGTTGGTGTGGCCTTGATAGCATAGTGGTTATAGTAACGGACTCCAGGCTAAAAGGTCCCGGGTTCGAAACTTGCCACCGCCAAATACGCCCCGAATGTATGTAGTGTCTCGTTAATAAAGGGATTATGAAAATCCTATCGGAGTGGGTAGGAATGTTTGGTGCTGCCATCTATTGCAGTTTTGCCGAAAATCTTCCGCTTCAGAAGTCTGGATGCAGCTTGAAGGAAGCTCCTGCCTTTTGGGTGCACGTAATGGTTATTAAAAATAATTTTGGAGCTATTACTAAAATTTGCTTGGTGGCTCATACTAAAAATTTTTAAGTTAGTTATACAAAAAATTCTTTTGTTCAGTTTACAAAAGAAATGCTTGTTTCACTTGCAAAAAAAAAGTTTGTAATGGTTACTAAAAATTTCTGTGGAATACAAATTTACTAAGAAATTTTTAGTAACCTCTTGAATTTTTTTTTACAGTGTAGATGTCGGAGTGAAAGTTCGTTCATATGAAAAATACATATCAAATGTTGCAGTTCTCTTCCTAGATTTTTTTTCCTTCTTTTTTTTTCAAGACAGGCAATGACATCATTACGTTGTCCGACAAACACGTTTATTGTTTCTGTCCGAGTGGTTAATCTTCTTACGCGCATAAATGCAGTTCAAAACGCCCACTTTGATACTATTTTCTGAAATGTTTATTGTGTTTCTAAAAACACGGGAAAATGAGTGCGATTCCATTACTTTTGAATTACAACACTTGCTACTTTCTTCCATTTCGAACAAAAAATAAATCAAAACTTATTTCATAAAGATAACAATTTGGATTTAAGAACAGCCTTAAGACAGGATTCCTTGACAGATTCATTTTCAGAGTTCCTTTTATTGGGCTTTAATTTTATTGTCCAGAAATATATTTACCTTTCTTTAAAAATGATAAAATTAAAACTTTTAACTATAAAATTTTAGCAATTTAAAAACACATAAATTATTTGGAAAAACTGTTGTGTCGGGCCAGATTGTACTGATTTTTGGATAGTTCAGGCCGGGATGGGATACCCAACTTACGGTCTGGGTTCGGAAAAATACTACAATTTTTGACTAATTCAGACCTCTAGGAAGGATGAAGTCCATTCCTGGTCCGGTCTGGACAGAATAAATCAGGCCCGGCCCGAATTTGCATAGAAAAAAGTAAAGTCCTTGAGCCGAAAGAGTAATGAACAGGTCCATTTGAGACTATTCTTCAGGAAAATATAAACTGGATATAACAACTAAAGAGGGCTGGGGTTTGGTTGGGATAAAAAAAATGTCCGAAACCGGACTGCTGACCGTGCCGGACACGGTGTGTGAAAAGCCCCAATGTGATACACAAACTTTTAAAAATTTCAAATGTATTTTGTATTTTAAATGTATTTTCAAAATACATGTATTTTGTATTTTGAATTTTTTTGAATAGGAAAGTATTTTGTATTTTAGGTTCTAAAACTAATGTATTTTGTATCGAAAATGATTTTTTGATGTATTTTGCCCAACTCTGCCTTTTGTGTCTGATTAACGTAATCTATACACTTTGGTTACATTCTAACTTCACTTTAATGATTTGTTATTTTTATATACCTCTGAACGATTAATTAAAAATAACAATCAAAACTCTGAATAAGGGACACCTCTATTTAAGGGACGAAAGTTCCGGTCCCATGAGTGTCCCTTATTTGGAGGTTTCACTGTAGTACTTTTAATTTCTGGTGTTGCTCACATTTTGAAATGATTTGATTTTCGTCATGTGATAACATGCATATTTATACATCAATTTGGATGAAACTTGATGCCTAGACCAAGTTTGTTGGCCAGTTCCAACCGCCATCTTGTTTCAAAATGGCAGAATATTAATTTCTTTTAATTTAAATTTTAAAATTAGGTACAAAAGAATAAGAAATTAAAAAAGATTTTTCTTTTGTGTTTTGACCTTGATACAAAAATTCCAGAGCATTTTTTGTTTCATCTATATCTTGAAAAATGGCTGAGGCACTTTCAAGTGTGATTGACATTTTGAAACAGTCTGAAATTTGTCACGCGTTAATATGCATATTTATAAACTGATTTCGGTATAACTCCGAGTGTTCATGGAATGTGCCAATGTCTTGACAGAGTTCACGGGCCAACTTCATCAGCCATCTTGTTTCAAAATGGTGGCCATTTAAATTTGTCAAAAATCTTTTAAATAAACAAGATCTGTATAAACAAAAAAATTAGAAATTGAAAAAAGGTTCTTTCTAAACTATTTATCTTAATAATGAATTCCGGAGTATTTTTTGCTTTGTCTTTACCTTGTAAAACGCCAGGGATATGGCATTTTGAATTTCTAATGTGGGTGACATTTTTTAAAAAAGTCAATTTGCCCGCGACAGCACTCACATATATTAATCGATTTCGATGTGAGTGTGCATGTTAACATGAATTAAGATTTCGATCAATTGAGTTTTTTTATCCATCATGCTGCTTTAAAATGGATATCATGGAATTTGGCGATCCTATAAATTGCTTAAAATAAAACCAAGTTGAATAAAAGATGACTAATTTCTAAAAAATCCTATTAATATTCAGTATTGACAAAAACTAGTATTCAATCTTATATAATCACATTCTAGTGTTTTGAGCTTCGTATATTTTATTTATATAACTTAATTTAAAATAAATAAATCAGTATATGAAAGCTACCCCTTCCTCCCGGCACTGCCAGAAGGACTTTTTGTAATTTCATATGCATATATAAAAGTTTATATAGTTAGAAATGCCATAATTGTATCAGAAAAAGTTGGCACTGGTGGCTCAGCTTCATCGGTCTGAATGTTACCTTGTATTTTATCAACATTATTTTCAGTTTTTGCATTATCACACATTTCTTCTATGTTTAGGACAACACTTTGATCAATGGAACTAAAAGCGCATCCTCTGCTATATACAACCATTCTTCATTTGTTTATTGTATAATAATTCCAGTTTGTATGTCATATGGATTTGTATGATTTTCAATTTCATTCCGGTGAAGAGAAACATTTTACAACGATGAATGCTTTCATTAACATTATTTAAGTATAATTTGTGCAGGGACCATAGAAACAAAACAATCAATGCAGGAACAATAGATGAGGATTTTACTGTATTGGGGGAAAAATATATATATATTTGTATGTACAGTAGATAGTTTTAAATTTGCAGCTTGGGATCAGAGGTTGTACAGATTTTAGAATTTTGTTGATTTCTGGACATTGCTTTATTTATATTTTTTAAACGGTATAATTTGAAAGTAATAATGCAACTGAAATTAAAATTAATGCTTGCAATTTAATAAAATATTAAATTCTATACTAATAGAGAAAACTGTGTGGACGATGTTCTGAACAGACCACTGCATGTAGAGCAACAAAATTTGAAGGGAAGATCTATATATGAAGTTTTGCACCTAGAAGCCCAATTTTCGATTTTTTAATTCAATTTATATGCATTTTTTCTACATTTAGTGAAATGAATGTGGTTTCATTCTTTGAACCCAATATAATACATTTTGCCCCTTTTCAATGAAGTTTATTCGTAATTTGTACATTGATTTTTCAATTTCTAGCGATTTTTTTTAAATGCAAATTTTAGTGCTTTTTCACCTTTAGCGGCTACATTTTTTATATTGATAAAGGGAATATTGTTTTAATTACTAATTACTTAATTTTGTCTGCTATGATTTTTGAAAATCAGCGATTTCCTAAGTAAGTTTTTTTTTTTTTTTTCAATATTTTTTTTTTTTTTTTTTTTTTTTTTGTTATTTATGAAATATATTTGATTATAATGTTTTACTTCATTACAATTTTTGACCATGCTATTTTTAGGGGGGTGGGGTTCAAGTTCTACTTTGATTTTATTTTTTTAATTTTCAGAAATAAAGTTTTTAGTTTCAAACTTTTAGCGTAATATAAAGAAAGTCACCAATTTCAATTCAATTTTTTTTTTTTTTATTTTATGTTGATTTTTTATTCTTGAAACATTTTAAATTACAATGATATATATCCATTCAATATTCTGCAATTTTTAATGTGATTTTCAGCATTCTTTCGATTTCCACAGTGATTTTTGGCATTCGAAAAAAGATTTTGGATTGAAATTTTTAGTCTAACATAGTGAAACTATTTTGAATTTTAAGTTTTTAATGTCATTTTTTAAAAATTTTTGAAAATATGACTTAGTAGCAAAAAAATCCTGAATATTTGCTTCCCCCCTCCCCCCAATGAAACAAAATAATTTTTACACTGAAGAATAGAATAATAAAATTTCTATAAAAAAAAAAAAATGGGGGTTATTAGACTTCATACAATTAATTTTAGTTACACATACATTCATGAATTTTTTTTTTTGAGAAAATTGTGAAAGTTGTCAATAAAAATTATTTACAATATTTTTTTCCTTCTGAAAAATTATGAGTTTTTCACAAAATGTTATATAAAAAATATTTTATTTATTTAAAAATTCTGAATGAAAATTATTATTCATTCCTTTTTGTGTGTAGTCACGAATGATTAAAAAAGAAAAAAAACTTATTCGGTAAGAAGATATATCAATTTTAAAAATTAAATTTTAAGATAATAAATTTAAACATGGTCAGCTAAAATTAGTTTTAAAAATTTACATCTCTATAAATGAGTGCACATGTAATGTGAAAATATTAATTATCAGTTTTGCATCATTGTACTTGAGAAATTGTTGTTATCCACAGAAGTGATATATGAGAAAGATATATGAATAGGATATGACAGGATAATGAAAAATAAAAATAATTAATTGTTCTTAATATTTTTTTAGTTCTGATTATTTTAATACGATTTTAAAATCCTTCTTGTATCTGCACCAGCAGGGGATGCCCAGGCACCCCCCCCCCCCTTGGTTACATGCATGAGTTGAAAATAAATTGTTGAATAACAATTGCAATTTTAAAAAAGCAATTCTAAATAATAAACATAGTAATAAATATAAAAATCAAAATAAATTGTAAATATTAACACTTAAAGCAATATTTAAAAAAAAAAAAAAAAGAAAAAAATTACCAAACTAGCGGGAGAAAAAAATTGAGCCAGCGTGGTGCATTATGTTTGTCCCATTTCTCTTACAAATGTCTTAGAAACCCACTATGTGGAAATGTTTTTCCATACATTTACGTAGCCCAGCCTATTTCTCGCCAATAGCATTTTAATCCTGACAGTATCAGTTTTTCACACAAGAAAATTAGAAAAATTATTTTGATGATGAAACAGATTCTTTTGCTTTACAGTGTTATTTCTGATTTTCATTCTTTTGGTTTTTTTTTTTAATGAAATGTGTAAAGGTTATATATTTTATATTTTTGCAGTATGTATATTCTACGTTAATATATTTTAAATAAAATGAGTGAAATGTTTATATTTTAAATGAAACAAATGTAAAGAATCTTGGTGGTTAGAACAATTTTTGGCGATTCATATATACTTACACACACGCATATATATATGTATAAACATATATATATTTTTTGTTGATTTCTTCCATTTCTTTCCAGTTTCTTCCACTAGCTTGGAATAAACCAACCCTGCAAGCAACATATATCTTTATAGATATTAAATTCATACTTTTTTTTTTTTTTTTTTTACTGCTTCAAAATAGAATTTGTATGAAATATTAAATATATAGCTTATTTGCTGCTGTAACATTTTAATGTATGAGCATTTTACCATAAACAAAAAATAAGTTCATGATAAATATGATATTACAAGCAATTTTTCTCATGTCAACACCTGATTAGCCAAAAAATTTATTTTAAGGAATAATTTCACAACTTTTAGAAGTTTTATTCAACTGTATTTTGATGCTAATTTTACCTTTAATATTATAAAACATAAGTTGTTATATCGAAAAATGAAAATTAAGTACACTATCAACTTTTATCATTACAGGTGTTTATATCTAATAAAATTTCTTTAACTTTTATTTTTCAAAGATTTTTTGGGGGAAATTTTCTCGCTCTAGTCTTTTGGCAAGACATTTTCGTAAATATTTATTCTAAATTTTACACTTAAATATTTTATTTTGCAATTGACAACGAAGCACACAATTAACTGAAAGATGTACTTATTAAATGTGTGAAAATATATTTTATAGTAAAAAAAAAAAAATCTGCAGAATAAAAGGACGAAAAGTAAAATATAAACATATTATGATTCTATCTTATTATAATACTGCTGCTACTTCGGAAATAAAATAAAATGCAGCATAAACACACAAAAGAATACAAAGATGAGTAGCATTATTTATTTATTTATTGTTGTTAGTAGGTGTAACGTGAATAAAATTTAAAAACGGACGCAAAAATAAGTCAAAATCGTAATAGAAAATCTAAACGCATACGCAATAACAACAACGTCTTGCCATCGAATCGGAATCAACAGCGGAAGAACGCACAGGCGCACATGAGCTACCGGAGTTCCATATTTCATTTGCATCTCAAAACCGCTCTCGCCAAGGTTTTTCGCCAATGTGGCGAATCGAACACAATTTAGAAATACGCCTCAATTACTGGTGGGGTTCTTCTCTTTTTTCAAACTTTTAAGTATCTAAGCAATAGGATATAGATGAACGATGTTGCATTAGTCAACTACATACAAATAAAAAATATAAAAATAAAGCAAAAAAAGATCGCGGCGCTTTTTTTTATTTATGAAGACTGTAAACATAAATAAATGTAAAATAAAAATATTTTGACAGAATTTCTCTTCGTACAACAATTATTTATTAATAACCATATAACAATAAACAATCTATGTTTTGTAAATTTTGCGTCGGACCACACTTTTAGCGTTTATATTGGCCCGGGCAGTGTTAAATTCAGACACTTTTCTCCGTAAAGGATTTCTATGGCTCCGGGGGGATAACACTTTTTGACCATTAAAAACACAAAATTTAAAATTTTCCGGGGGGGGTGCTTTACTGCCCCAGGGGGGATCCCCCCGGGCGACCCCCTTAAATTCATCACTGGACCCGGGCACGTTCCGAATTTTTAACTTTAATGACGGGTCTGAATCTGGAAATTTTAATTCATGCAGCCCTCTAATTCGTACTTCTTCAAATAGCATATTTATTTTCTTTGAAATTGAAGACACGCGCAGGGCCATCGCTAAGACTTTTTATTGAGGGGGAAGAGGACCTAAAATTGCCAAGTCAAATTTCAATGTTTGCCAACTCATTTTACAATTTTTCCAACTTACCACAATTAGAAAATGTAATATAGCCCCTATTTGTTAAAAGGTTAATATTTCCAATTAGTTTTGTAATTTTTGCCAATTCTATCAAAAATTGAAAATATATTATAGTTTTTATTAAAATTTTAAAGAAAATTTGCCAACTAAGTTTGTGAATTTGCCAAGTGTAACAACATTCACGAATGTTTGGGGGGGAGGCTCCCTCCCCCCATCCCCCCCCCTTAGCGAGGCCCCTGGACACGCGCTTATTGCAAACGCCTAGCATAATTTGAATCTCATATCTTTCCAAAGTTCCTTACGGGAATGCGAATGCCTGTCTGTGCGTTTACACGCGCACGCGTTTTGCGCATCTCTGGGAAGTAAACAAGAAGAATTCGACACCGACGCTTTTCAATGGCGCCTATTTCAACGGCCAATTCGAACCGCTAAAAACGATTTCTAACGCTACAAAAAGTAAGTACCATTATTTATTTTCTAAAGTTCGTATATATTGTTTTAGTTTACTTTCCATGTATGTAATATCTTTTACCTTTTCATGTATATAAGTTTAGTTTCGTGGGTTGTGTCGTGTTATTACTGACCATGACAATGTTAATCAAACAAGACAAGAGGGAGTAATATCTCACCTCTTGCAGTTTCCACACTCATTCAATGAAAATTTTACTGAAAAAGGTTAAGAGCTGGTTTTACGTCATTAATTTGTATTGTATTAATATTTTTATGAATATTAAGAGCAGCGATTCCCAAACTATGGGTCGCGGCGAATGCTTTAATGGGTCGTGGAACAATCTAGATTTGTCACAAGTCACAAAAATATAATTTTTATTTCTTCTGTTTAAAAAACGGGGGGGGGGGGGGGGTAGACAGACATTTTTATCAACGAAACAAGTGCACAATATTCTTCTTCTTTTATTTATTAGTAAACACAAGTTTCATTTCAAATACAGTAAAACCTCTGAATAACAGCCACCACTGGGAGAATGATAAAGTGACCTTACTTCAGAGGTTAACATTTTAAAAGGGCAAAATCACATTACTTTAAAATCAAAATAACTGCAAAAATTATTTTACTTTTACACTTATATATGCATGCTATTATGCAAACTATTATTTTGCATTAAAGAAATCACTTATTTGTAATAGTTTTGTTTTTATTAAAGTACTACATCTCTTTCTATAAATGCATTGTCATTTCCACAGATTTTTAATGTAATTTTTTATCATTTTGGATGAGCACCAGGATTCGTTGATTTAAATCAGCTTGATTTTAATCATGATTTAAATCAATTGATTTTTTTAAAAAATCATTGATTTAAATCTTTTTTTCTTTTAAGTTATTTTTTAATAAATTTAAAGATTTTAAGTTTAAAAATTTAAAGTTTTAATAATTTATTTTTTAATATTATTAATAGATAATACTTATAAATGCACGTCTATGTGTGTAAAATTTGTGTTATTTAAATTAAACAAAAAGTTATAAAATAATAATAATGTGTGGCATTTTAAATCTGATTTAAATTTTAAAAAATCTGATTTAAATAAAAAAAATCAGATTGTTTTGATTTTTATTAAAAAAATCATGAACCCTTGTGAGCACACAAATTTTCATTTCTGTGAAACTTAAAAAAAAAAAAAAAAAAAAAAAAAAAAAAAAATCAGAACATGATTTTATTCTACAATTTTATGATAATTCCATGCTATCCTTTAATTTATTTTTCGCCAACACTTTAATTCTCACTGAACTTACTTTTTATCTATTTTTCTATTAAGACTTGCTAAAAGATTATTAGCATCATATTTATCAATAAATATAAAAACTTTGTTAAATCACCATAAAAAGAAAAATTAAACAGGATGCGTTTCGAGCTGCAAAATTACCGCTCGTCATCAGCTGATCCAAACACGTGTCACAACGGACAGAGTGGAAACATCATATTTATTTATTGTAAAACGTTTACTCATTTACATTTCATAACTGTGAAATAATTATTTAAAAATGTTATTAATTATCATATTTCATCTTTTAATATGTATTTTAAAATTAATATTGGTATCTTTAGTAACTATTTTTTTCCATTTTTCTTTCTTTTTTTTTTTTTTTTTTTTTTTTTTTTTGTACTTAATCCCCCTGAAAGTATTGGTGAGGGGGTCCCATAAGCATCTGTGCCCAGGAACCCTAAATTTGTAAATCGGTCCCTGCTTTCTTTGAGAGTATCAGATATTTGAAACGGGGAAAAATGATTATATATATTTCCATATAAACGAGTGTTTCCTCTACGCCATTATTTAAATCACAGCACTCTGCCTTTTCTAAAATTCAAAAAATGCACAGTTCCCTTTTTTAGCACTTTCCAACAAAGTTGAAAAGTGCTTATGCATTCGGTTTGTCTGGCCGTCTGTCCGTCTGGCCGGATGGCCGTCTGTCCGTCTGTCCGTCTGTCCGTCTGTCCGTCTGTCCGCGCTCTAACTCCCGTAAATATACTCGGATTGCTATGAAATTTTTATACGTTATTGAGGTTTACCCTAGCACGAACCCTATTGAAAATGAAGTATCTACTATGATTAGTTTATCTACAGAGAGAATCAAAAGTTTCCCATTACATTACGGCCTATGGGGAAAAATCGCTTATATACTCGGATTGCCATGAAATTTTAGGACGTTATTGACGTTTACCCTAGCACAAGTCCTATTGAAAATGAAGTTTCTACCATGATTAGTTTATCTACAGGGCGAATCAAAAGTTTCCCATTACATTACGGCCTATGAGGAAAAATCGTTAATATACTCGGATTGCCATGAAATTTTAGGACGTTATTAAGGTTTACCCTAGCACGAACCCTACTGAAACTGAAGTATCTACCATGATTAATTTATCTACAGAGAGATTCAAAAGTTTACCGTTACATTACGGTCTATGGGGAAACTCGTTAATATACTCGGATTGCCATGAAATTTTAGGACGTTATTGACGTTTACCCTAGCACGAACCCTATTGAAAATGAAGTTTCTATTATGATTAGTTTATCTACAGGGCGAATCAAAAGTTTTCCATTACATTATGGCTCATGGGAAAAAATCGTTAATATACTCGGATTGCCATGAAATTTTAGGACGTTATTGACGTTTACCATAGCACAAGTTATATCAAAAATGAAGTTTCTACCATGATTAGTTTATCTACAGGGCGAATCAAAAGTTTCCTATTACATTACGGCCTATGGGAAAAAATCGTTTCTAAGGAACTTTAAAGATGTTATACCCTGTCAAACGTATTAAAATATACATTCTATAAAATATAAGGTGAAAATGTAGCTATTATTCATTTACAGGGCCACACAAAAGAATTCCATTAGATAATGGTAAAAGGGGGAATTGTGTGATATATTTTAAATATATTGAGCTTTTTCATGTACAATAAAATTGATATATGTCACTGAAGCTTAATATAAATTATACGCTACTGTCTTGCATAATATGAAGTACATAGCATTTACAGGGCCATACAAAAGATTTCAAATAGTATATTCTTTCCGAAGTACCGTATATGTGTCGGATGATGGCTGATGGAGGGATGAAATGCATTTTAATTATGATATTCGCGTTTGTATTTCGCTAAATATATGCACATTATATGGTGTGTATAAATGTTATAGTTGATATACAGGGCTACCCAAAAGAGCTCACCAACGTTACTGAATATGAGCGTAAATTATTTAAACGTGGTTCTTAAATAAGCTATGCATTTTTATGCTGAGCTGCATTCAATTTACTGAGAAATGTTTGCAGAATATAGATAAAGTGATATACAGGGCCACGCAAAGAATTCGGTACATGGACGCCTATGAATGATAATTTATGAGAATGTGATTTCAGTTGTTTTAAAAGTGTTTTAGTTTACAATAAATTTTAGCCTAATGCTGACGTGTAATAAAGGTAGAATGTAAACTACAGGGCTGAACAAAAATATTCAAGTATGTTTCCATCTAATAGTATTAATTGCTGAAAAAGAAATTTCAAGCTACTAGGTATTTTCTTGCTGAGCTAAATTTTCCCATTATATGAACTGACATATGAAATACAGGGCTGTTCTAATGTACTGGAATACATATTTGGGTATATTTGGCTATACAGTATTTATTTCCCTAAATAACAAAGTTGTGTTAAAGATTTCATTAAGTGTTGGAAAGTGCTTCATAATCTATGCTTAACGCATGATTTTTCTTACTTGTATTAATATTGAAATGCACTTTTGGTTGTATCCAGAAATCTTTTGTACAAGTTTTCTATAGAGTTTCTAAATTAATGCATTCGAAAACTTGCAAAAATTATAAATTGTCTTTATATGTTTACAAAAAACACAGGAGATTATTAAATCATTAAATATTTTTTTTTCTCTTTTAATCTTTAACACCCCCCCCCCCCCTAAATACCCCTTTTTTTTTACTGAAGAGTGAATTTTTATTTCTATGGTACACTAATATATATAAAAATGGCAATATGGTTTAATTATTAGATGGTTATTTAAAATTTGGCATTCCTTGGTATGATTTTTTTTTTTTTTTAATTAGAGATAATGTATGTGTGGAGAGGGGAGGGCGGGATGAATGATAAGAAAACTTTTATGTTGTGATTGTAAACAGTTTATAAAGTTATCATATTATTAAATTACATTCTCATGACTTTTTTTACTCCTACTAATATATACTCCTATTCTATTACAGGGGTGCAGAAAATGTTTCTACTCTTGAAATTTCCCCAATCCACATGAAAATTTCCCCAAAATTGTACTTTGTTATCAGTAATTGCTGTACTACCGTAGATATAGAACATTTATTTTTCCAATATTTTTCAACTTAGACTTTGAGTATATATGGCAGAAGTGAAATTCAAAACAGAATCACCCCAATTATACGATACACATTATTCTGACATCGATTTTCTGGAAGTTGCCATATAGATCTTATATTTGTAGTGAAAGTTTTCTATCTCAGGAAATTACAGTATTTGTTCTTAAAATCTAAATCAATTGTATATGTTTCTGCAGACTTTCCCCAGGTGATTAAAATTTCCCCCAATCCTAGATCACCGGATCGGACGTATTCTGCACCCGTGCTCTATTATTGAATCGGGTGACCCTGCAGACACCAAGGAATTGGTTTACCTCTACCAATGCATCGTGGTTGAAAATGTTTACTGCAGGTAGTCTTTAACAATGAAACCTCAATGTGGTTCCAGCACCATATTGCTGGAAATAAAATGGCAGGGTTGGGTTTCTTCCGGAAGAAACCTATTTCTTCCAGGACAGTGGAAGAAACTGGAAAAAACCGGAAGAAACTGGAAGAAATGGAAAAAACTGGAAGAAATGGAAGAAACTACCAGAAACCAAAACTAATGCTCAAAGTTAAAGTAAATTAACTATGTAAAAGAATTAAAGTATATTTACATGAAATCTAAATTGGAAAATTTAATTTTTTTTTTTTTTTTTTTTTGCAAAGATAAGTTATTTTTTTAATAACAAACTTCAGGTTCAGCAGACATTTTCAGGTGATGGATTTTTACTACTCTAAAGGTAGTGAGATTTTTTTTTTAATTAATTACTCTATGTAAAAAGAAAAAAAAACACCTACAAATTGTTTATTTTTCATATAAAAATTTATTATTTTTGTATAAAAATATATTATTTTTATATAAAAATACCTTATTTTAAACTGTGCAACATAGTTGTAATCAGTGTTCTCGCTGTCGCTCGCCAATGTGCCAAATTGCGACTAAATTCTTCATTTGGCGAGTAAACAAGTGGTTAGATTCGCCAAATTGCTAGTGCTCAATTTTTGCCTTTTCCTTTTTCGATTTTCATACATATGCATATGTATATATATATGTATTTAATCTATACATATGTTTTATATTTGTAGCGGATAGTTGAAATTAGATTAATAAGAATCGCTGTCACAGTTATAAAAACTTGGGTTATTTTAGAACATATTGAAAAAAAGAGGGTACACATTAAAGGATTAAAGTTTTTTTTTTTTTTTGGCTACCCGGCGAATCTATTTTGCTAATACTTTTCTCATTTGGCGAATGTTTTTTATTTTTAATTAGCCAAATTACTAACGTTGGTCAAATGTCAGCGAGAACACTGGTTGTAATGCACAGTTGTTGTGCAACAAATTTGTAATTATTTATACTAACATCTAGCATGAATATCTCAATGCTGTAGTGTTCTAAAAATATCTATTGGTATGTCAAAATGCTTTTAAACTATCTTGAAATGTAGGACTAGGGGGAAAAAATCATTTTTTGCATTTATCAAATTTAAGTTGAGAAACTTATTGCAGCATCCTACTGCTAAAAATCTTTTTTGCTATACTAAGCTGCATTGTACTAAGAAAATTTAGAATTTTAACTAGTTTTTTTTTTTTTTCTTTTTAATATTAGGATTGATTGATACAGGTTTTTAAGACCAAAACCAATTTACAGAAAATTCAAAGTTTCAGCCAAAAATGAACACATAAAAAAAATTTAAGTAATTAAATTGTATGTTTTAAAGTAATTAATACATACATAAATTTAAATTAATTATATTTATTAATTATGCACAATTGTTAATTATCCCAAGACTTTATTTTCAAATACAATAAAACATAATTCATCAATGATGAGGAAGATTTTCTAATTATAAAAATTTCATTTAATTAAAAAATATTTTAGTTTTAAGTATACACATCTTGATTTTTCTTCTATAATGATTTTTTTAAATGATCATTTATTGTTCTAGAACTTTCTCAAAGAATATTTGAAACACTAATGCAGTTTAAACTAAAAATTTTCTATAAGATGATTGCTAATTCATGACTGATAATTATAAACAACGAAGTTCATTGCAATACACTCATTAGAGTTGATACAGTTCAAATCTATGACTAATATTGAAAATTTCCGAAGGAAAAAACAAGAAATTTGGAATACTGAGAGTTTCAGTCAAGCCACATTTTTGGCTAAACTCTGATTTTCGGCCGAAAATGAAACCATATTTTTGATTGATCTCTGTTTAATACTGTAATATTAAAAATTTAATATTTCAGTAATTATTGTATATTACTTACATTAATAAAACTGATGTAAATTAAAAGCTTTTAATTAAATGGGTTTCATTCTACCATAAGTAAAAAAATCCCTATTATTTACTACTAGTTTTAGAAATATAAATAATTAAAAAAAATATGTTAATAAAATTGAAATGAATAACATTTAATTAATTTTGTGAATTTTAATTTTGGATAAAATTTCTTTTCATTCAGCCAATGATTGAAGATCTTTAGACAGACATTGTGTGTGATATTGGCTAAAAAATAGATGCAATTATTAATTTAGCATATATATTTAATTAAATTTGTTTTAATCCAATGGAATTAATTTATATAAGATTATAGGAAGAAGACATTTATTATATCTTGCAAAATTGAAAGTATATGGTAAATTCTAGAAGAAAAACAGTTTCTTCCATTTCTTCCACTTGGAAGAAACCTATTTCTTCCGGCCGGTTTTTTCCATGGTTTTTTCCGTGGTTTTTTCCACTGCGGAAGAAACTTGCCAACCCTGTAAAATGGTGACTGAAAAACAAGCTGTTTAAATTGTTTTCGCATTTGAGCAACAGTAGCACTAGCTGCATTCTTTTATTTTCAGGGGTGGGGAATTTTTCAAAAATCTTACCAGCCAAGGATTTATTTCACCAGCCCGCAAGATGCAACACACATGCAGTTGAATATAGTTATGATAAAATCGCATGCGATTACAGATGAAATTACTGTTACTACAATGCATTTCGTAATTTTTTCTTCTAAAATATTAACACAGGTAAGCTTAATATAAGATAGAACTTAGTGCCATATTTACACTATAATATTTTGGGAAGTTAAAATATCTAGATTAAAAAAGTGTCTCTGATAATGTTTCTATTGCCTACAATTTTTCAAAATACACTCGCCTTGCCAGAAAATCCACTCGCCATTGGCACGTAAAAGGATGTATTTCCCCACCCCTGTTTATTTTTGTTTAATAGAACTTCGAAATGTGCTCAATAATTTATTCTCACCCTATATTATTTTTTAACTGCTGTTTTGATTACTTTGATTTTACAAATCTTCTTCAATATTAATTATTTTTTAATATTCAAAACTAAACGATTTTTCAATTTTAACGTTATTTGAATATATAAAAGTTTTTTTTGTTTTAATCTACCATTTTATATTAAGAGTTATTAATATTTTAAATCTTGTTTGAGACCACTAATATTATATAATTAAGTTAAATATTTAAAAAATAATAAAATATACTCAACAGTGCCATTTCAGATCATATAAAATTTCTCTGGAAAATATCGAGAATCAATTTTATGATATCCAAAAGGAAAAGGTGATTTTTTTTCTTTTTTTTAAATCGTGATTTCAATAAAAAATTTTACTTTGCTTCAATCTGATAATTTGTCTCAAAAAATACAAAACATTTGCCTTACTGTTACTAAGTTATTTTCTTTGTTTCACAAACACACCTACCTCTATAACACAAACTAGTACAGAAAAATTTTGCTATTGTGCTTTGCTTGAAAATTTTGTTACTTTAACCACTTAACCGGCGAGGGGTATGGAGAAATAGTGCTTTTACCCCCGACTTATCTCGGGGCAGACGGTTAAGTGGTTAAGCAACCTTTGAAGATCTTTTTCATGTATAACTTTTTCTCACCATATTAAATTTTTTTTTTTTTTTTTGGGGGGGGGGGGATTCTAAACATATTTTACTATTTGTAAGCTAAGGTTTTATTAATATTTGTTTTAAGTCTTAATACTAAAGAGTTTTTTTCTAATGATCTTACATCTGAGTTATTGGAGAGAAAATTTTTCTGAAGACTTTATTTTTTTTTTTATAGAAGTGCATCTCATGTGAAGTCCTTGCTTATTTAATAGAATGCTGAAATTCAAGTATTTTTCTATGCAGTAGAATCTGTGCAGCTTTGTTCTAAGTGGTTTGTGGATTTTAACACTTTTTTGATTTATATGTTATGTCTATTTATATTTAATCTATGTTTACAATTTCTTTTATTTAGACAAATTTAGATTTTGTGTAATTTGTTTATAGGGTCATTCCATGTCAAATCAACCATAAAAATTCATTATTCAACCTGACCATTTCTGATTTCAATGAAACTGCCAGGGATCATTGTCTATGATGATGTAAATTAGAGAATATTTTTATTTTTTGTTTGGCACTTTAAATTTTCTTACAGTTAATTATTTAAATTTTGAAAAATCATTTTTTGACTTGCATAAATATTTTCAATTTTGAATTTCTCAAGTTCTATCAAGTGGATAAATCCAAAATTTGAAAATATTCGCTCAGTTGAGGCTGAGCTGCATGGACTGGAATGGAAACGCACCATGAGCAGTATGAATTCACTTGGTATATTGTTTTTCTTCAAGCCTTTCCACCATACTGCTGCTGGAACATCTTGAGCTGAGAAGAAACTTTTAGGGTATGGTGGAGATTCAGCTTCAAAAGCAATGATAAATCCGAGAAAATCTGAGTTTCTTTCAAGCAGCCATGTCCGAGCTGCTTCCCTCTGTTCATCGTTTAGCACCTTTGTATGCTGGATGCGTCATGTATGCCAGATAATGAAAAGGTTGTAGATAGGATTCCATACGCTCCATAATTACATCATAGTGTGAAGCCAGATTTGGAGGGGGGAAAAAAGGAGGGGTTGGTGGGTTATTTTATAATGCATAAAAGAAAAATTTAACATGAACAAATTGTTCTAAAGAATTAAACTGAAACTGACATAGTAAAATGAAGATATATATGGGTAACTGAAAATAAAACACCTTCTTTTAACATGTTGATTTAAAGAACATTTAATTATATTGATTTCATATTATAATTTAATTACTCTTAGAATTAAATTATATTTATGTCATATTATACTTAATTTAATTACTTTTTGTGCTGCAATTGTGGTTTATATCTATGTATGAAAACAAACATTTAGAATCAATAAAAATAGAAAGAACTTATAATCAGTCATTGAATAGCGATCACTTTAAATTTACACAAGCTTTTTTTTTTTTTTTTTTTAAAGCATAAATCAATGTTTTTAGCTATTTTCCTATACATGACAATTGACATATAATTTAAATTGTGATACATAATTTTATTGCAACTCATAGTATAACTAAATAAAAATTATTAACATTATATAAATTATTATTTAACCAGTTTTTAGCTTTATTTAATATAAAATAACACTAATGATTGATTTAAAAAAATGTGTATAAAGTTTGACACTTTTAGACAGGTTTTCGACATGTCATGTCAAAAACCACTTTTTGACGTCGAAAATCCAACCCTGCAATGGGATCAGGAGTTATGAAATAAAAGCTGAAAATTACCATACAAATCATAAATAAATAACAAAATAGATAGAATTGCTATTTTAATGGTAATTTTTGCCTTTATTTAATATCTCCTGATCCCATTGTGATCCCACTCTAAAAATTTCAGAATTTTAAGCTTATAATATTACAACAAACATACAATTTTTTCAAAAATTTTAAAAATAACTATCTAAAAAAAATTTCAATTTTAGAATTTTATTTATTTTAACTATACATAGTCAACTTGCATATTAAATTAAACCTTATAAATTCCTCTTTGAAATGAGTGGTCATAAAATTTTCTATGTTTGATAGAACTTGAGAAATTCAAAATTAAAAACATGTAAGCAACCAAAAAATGATGATTTTTCAAATTTTAAATAATTAACTATATGAAATTTTGATGCGAAAAAAGAATTATATATTTTCATTTATCTTATCAGGCAGAATGATTCCTGAGAATTTCATCGAAATCTGAAAGGATCAGGTTGAGTCACTAGCAGGGTTGGAAAAAAAAAAAAAACTGGTTTTTTCGGAAAAAACCAAAGAAACCGTTTTTTTTTTTTTTTTTTTTGTTGGTTTAAACCAGGTTTTTTTTTTTTTTTTTTTTTTTTTTTTTAAACATCATTTCTTATTACATATGCATGCATATTTATTGATGAAAACAGACACTGATGGATTATAAGTAATTTAACTTCATTTCAAATAATTTAAATTAAATAATTACAGTGAATTTATGTAAAAAATTGAAAAAATTCATATTTTAGTTTAAACAGTATCAGTAAACAATCTTATGTTCAAAGAATAAACTTGCTCTACAGAATGAAAGATTAATGCTCTGAAAATCTTTATAAACAATCAATTGATTGCTAATAATAAACATTTGGATGTAGATTGTGATAAATATAATGTCTTTTTCTACAGTTATTTAAATATTTCTTAGGAATTTATTTTTTGAGTGACAATTTAAAATCTATATTTTTCGCCATTAAATTCAGCAGATAACAGGGGGGGGGGGAATAAAAAAATAAGATGGGTGCCAGTTATTTCATTTTAATAATAACAATCTTTGAATACTCTCTTTTTCGACTTCATATTTTGACTTTAATTCTTCAAGATAATCTCCCCAATCAAGAAAAAATTCTTTTACATCTTGAGCAAAATCTTGAAGATTATCCTATTATGTTACTAATTACATTAAATAAGCTGCATTTTTTTAAAAAATAAAATATTTTATACTAAATATTGAATACTTTAATCTATTTTATCTTTGATCAATTCAGAAGTTTGAAGCTTTTCCTTCAGAGCAATAGATATGTTCATACTGCATATCAAACACATACAGATTTTAATCCTATACATAAAAAAATGACCTAAATGCACTTTATCTAATACTTATTGCTGAAATAAATTGTTAAAAGTAGAAGTTATTAATAGACAATTTAAAATACGCAAATTATATAGAAAAAAAAAAAAGAAAATGTCATTAGATTTCTTCTTAAAAAACATTTGGTTTTTTTTTGAGAAAAAAACCAATTGGTTTAAATCATGCCAACCCTGGTCACTAGTTGATTTGGCATGGAATTGACCCTATATTTAAACATTAACAAACCTATAAATAATGTAAGAATCACCAATCATGTAAAAAAGAAAGTTGATGAAAAAAAGAAATTTATTGATATTTTAAAAATTTATTATTTTTATTAATAATTGTTTGTACATGAAGTTTGGTTTATGTTCATGTATTCTGTCTTCTAATATATAAATAGTCGTAGATGTCTGTTGAATTCCAAAATTTTGTTTTAATTAATTTATTATTTTTTTTTAATTTAACAATCGTACAATCTGAATAAAATTACTCACACTACATTCAACACTAATACATTCAGGGTTGGGTTTCTGCCGTGCCAGTGGCAAAAAGTGGTTATAACCGGTTTTAACTGGCATAAACCGGCAACAACTGGCATAAAGACATTCTGTGACATAATCTGATTTCTTTTTAGTAATATTAAATTTATTAAGTAGTTCATCCATAAATAATTAGTACTTAAATAATTCAGAATAAATGTATGCACACAAATAAAATATTGTGGATAGTTTTAATTAAAAAAAATTTTGATTTTTGAAAAATTGAGTAATGTAAGTTTTTTTTTTTTTTTTTTTTTGTTACATATGCATAAGTAATTTATGTTTAAACAATTATTTTAAAATCTCAGTTTAAAAACCAAAATAGAAAACTATATGCAATGCTTATTTTAAATAAAGCACTGAAAAGAAAAAAATAGATATATATTTACTCAAAATATTTTTCTGTAATCTAACATGATTTAATAATAACATAATAAATAAGTTATAAAAAAACTCTCTCATAGAATTGTTATAATGATATGTGGATTTAGTAATCTTTGGATTTTGAAAAGATTTCATTTAAACAGTAAGAAAAGTAATTTGTTATTAAATCAGAATTTTTTGTAAATTTATTTTTAAAAGAAATAGAAATTCAACTGTAAACAATAATATTAATAATTAAACTTGTACAGTATCAGGTTATTGTTGTGAAAGTTTGTTTTTCAAGTGAATGAAAATTAGTGTTTTAAATAAGCAAGGTGTATGTATTTATATAATCATTTTTAGCTCACAGGCTATCATAGCCTGAGAGCTTATGTGCCCGTCCGTTCTGTATGTATGTGCGTATGTGCGTAACGCGATAACTCATGATAAAAATATCGGATCCACTTGAAATTTTGTATGTAGGTATATCCTGACAAGGCGCTTCCCTGATTAGTTTTTGGAGTTCATTCGATATTAGTTGCAGAATTAAGTTTTCGTTCAAAATTTAGATTAGGATCATTCTGATGAGACGATTCCGTGACTGTTATTAGGTGTTCATTGAATAAGTATAAATAGGGGGAACAGGGGTTCTAAACCCCCCCCCCCCCCCCGTTAGTTGATATAAACAGGATTTTCATGCAGAATTAAGTTTTCGTTCAAAATTTAGATTAGGATCATTCTGATGAGGCGATTCCGTGACCGTTATTAGGTGTTCATTGAATAAGTATAAATAGGGGGAACAGGGGTTCTAATGCCCCCCCCCCCCCCCCGTTAGTTGATATAAATGGGATTTTCATGCAGAATTAAGTTTTCGTTTAAAATTTAGATTAGGATCATTCTGATAAGGCGATTCCGTGACTGTTATTAGGTGTTCATTGAATAAGTATAAATAGGGGGAACAGGGGCTCTAATCCCCCCCCCCCCCCGTTAGTTGATATAAATGGGATTTTCATGTAGAATTGAGTTTTCGTTCAAAATTTAGATTAGGATCATTCTGATGAGACGATTCCGTGACTGTTATTAGGTGTTCATTGAATAAGTATAAATAGGGGGAACAGGGGCTCTAATCCCCCCCCCCCCGTTAGTTGATATAAATGGGATTTTCATGCAGAATTAAGTTTTCGTTCAAAATTTAGATTAGGATCATTCTGATGAGACGATTCCGTGACTGTTATTAGGTGTTCATTGAATAAGTATAAATAGGGGGAACAGGGGTTCTAAACCCCCCCCCCCCCCCCCCCCGTTAGTTGATATAAATGGGATTTTCATGCAGAATTAAGTTTTCGTTCAAAATTTAGATTAGGATCATTCAGATGAGGCAATTCAGTGACTGTTATTAGGTGTTCATTGTATAAGTATAAATAGGGGGAACAGGGGTTCTAATGCCCCCCCCCCCCCTTAATTTATATAAATGGGTTTTTCAAGCAGAATTTTCAGATTTCGTTCAAATCTCTGAATAGTTTTGGAAGTTTAATGGTTAAGTATAAAAGAGGGGGATAACTCCTTTTAAATTATATAAATGCTAAATGGGTTTTTATTAAGAATTATCTAATTTGCTCTGAATTTTGGATATAGATTTTTTATATGATAAAGCATGTCTTTGATAGTATAGGAGGTTCAATGATTAAGTATAAAAAAAGAGGAAAGAAGAGAGCTGTTTCCCTTTCTTAATTTTTTAACGGAATTAACCCTTGAAACTATAAGGCTTTAATGTACAATTAGTATTTGTAGCCTGTGAGCTCAATGCCATCAGTTTAACTGGGCAGTATTCTTTATTAAATGTTTTGATACTTTGAATAACATTCATAATCTTATGTTTTAATTTTTAGCTCAATGGTTTACATATCAAATGTGTGAATTATGAATCATTGCTGAGTAAAGTTCTTATTTAGTACTGTTTCTTAGTTTCTACCAGTTTTTGCCACTTACTGACAGAAACCAGTTTCTGCCATGCCGGTTTTAACCGGTTTCTGTCGCTGGTTTTAACCACCCCGGCAGAAACTTGCCAACCATGAATACATTAGCTATCCCATTGTTTGAGTTAATTTCTTTAAAATTTCAGGAGTTGGCAGGGTTTGAAAATATAAAAAATATCTGATATTTTCGATACATATATGATTTTTTAAAAAATAGGCTATTTAATTCTGATAATAAATAAATAAGCATTCCAAGCATAATATAAATTAGAAACTAAAACATATCGCACTTAACGTAAAAACTTAATCAAACTATATATTAAAACTGCTTTTTTTTTTGCTGTTGTTTGTTTGTTTGTTTACTTAAAAAAGTATTGAAGATTGACTAATCGAAAATAGGAACAATTTTCTTTATAAATTTAAATACAGTTTTCTTTTTTATATTAAAAAATGAGAGCTCTAGGATTTAGTATAAATTATTACAAAATATTTTTGTAATTGAAATTTCTTACATAAATATAAGCTTATCTTATTTTTTAACTTGTAACATCTTGTACAATTTAAACTGAACAAAATCAAGACCAGAACAGATTCTTTTCAATGTAATCTTTTTCTTCTCTTTTGGGCCAAAGTTAACCCAGTTAATGTTACCAATTATGTTTACTCTGTGTATATGAATTAACAAATTAGTTTTCATATTATTTTGTTTAGTATACCCATATGCAGCATTTGAAATCTTTGGTGGTCCACTTGTCTGAGACCACTAATTAAAAAATAATTTGCAAGTCTGCAAGACAAGTAACTTTTCCCCCCTCTTTGACAAGTAAGTATAAATTTCCCCGTCCCTCAGAAAACTGAACCAAACACAAACCACAAAATTTTATTTTATTTGAAAAAAAAAAAAAAAAAAAAAAAAAAAACCTTTCTGGCACTGACAAATTCTGTTTGTAAAAAGAGAAAATATTGATTAACATCAGGATTTACTAACGATTTTTGTAGAAATTAGAAACGCCTTTATTCAAGCTTTCATCATAAAAGAAAAATTTTCTTAAAATATTCTTGATGTCGTTTGCAAGTTTTGTATTAAAATTAGGTATGCCTCGAGTGGACACAATGTGCCAGAAAAATTTAATCCTTACAGTCAGTTGAAATAAATAATCGGAAATAAAATATATAATTAATCATTTTTTAGTTAAAATGAAATTTTATATTTAAAATAAAATTGTGATCAATGAAAAAAGATAGTCATATTTTTTTTTTAGCATTCAAAATTTATCTCTGATAAAAGTTTATTTTGTTTCTAAAATTTCAACAATATTTATTATTATTAATTTACAACCATAGAAAAATGAGACTATAGCTTTCTCCCCAAAATTAATTTTATCATTTACTGAAAGTTGGCAATATTCCATGTTTAGTAATGTAGTGATTTTAAAATCATTTAGTGACTATTAATAACTTTGTATTTCTATAAAATTAGATAAAATTATTTTGATGTTAAGTAAAAGTAAGAAAAAATGATTGGGTAAAAAAAAAGACTTTCTCCTTCTTTGAATGATAAGTGCCTCACTCTCTCCCTGAAGTTAGAATATTATATGCGTGCTTAATTCATAAAGGTATTCAAAATTATAGACTGGCAATCTCATATAAGAATTAGCATTTTGAGCAAGTGAAGAAAAATACTAAATATACAATTTGATTACTAAAAATTTAAATAAAGTAAGGTTTTCTTGAATTAAAATGAATTCATTTTTGTCGGATTGAAAATTTACAATTTTTTAGAAAGTAAAGTATTTGCTTGTTTCCCATTATGTTGAAGTTTTCAGCTTATCTTTGTTAGTTTGTATGTTACTTATGGACTTCATTTTCATTTCAGATAGCAGATGGATATTTTCAGAATATAATGAAGTATCCTACAAATTGACTTTTCAAGAATTTGTGTCTTTTGCTAATATTTTATTCTGTCATATCATTAATTTTAACTGTAGAATTTTTGACTTAATAAAAAAGCTTCATTTAAGTAATGTAAGGTAGTGATTTCTGTTTAATGTATTGAAAAAAAAAAAAACTTGCTTTTACACTCATTAATAATTCAGTTTACATTCATTTTATGTATATTGTATTATGTAAATATCTCAAGTTGCAAATAGGTTCTGATATTTTAAATAGCATAAGCATTTTGACATAATGCATAGCAACTTTATTGATTTTTGATGGTTTTAAATATTAAGGTTTGTTCTTATTAACCTTCTACTAATTATGCTTATGCATTTTGTTAATCTAGTTTGATATTTATTAAATTTATAGATAGGTTAAATGCTGATTGCTGAATATTTTTATTGTAGCAAGTAATAATATAGACTATTCAAAATATTTTGTTCGATAAATGAAAATATATATACAAAATTTTGAAATAGCAAATATTTCAGTAAATTTTCTAGTAAACTACTGAAAAAAAAGTGATGTATGTAAGAAATATTTTTCCATTCCTTATTACTATAAGTGTTTTTATTTATTTTTGTGGGTAAAAACAGTAAAAGTTGCATTTTATACCTCATTTTCCTTCTAAATCTTGCCATTTATGCAGAATTTTACAATATACTTAGATAAGGAATGTGTAATTGATCTTATTCATTAACATATTGATGATAACTAAATATGGGGAGGGGGGGGGGGGGCTTTTGATAAAAAAAAGCTCTGGAAAATGCATTTATTGGTAAATTATTAAAATATTTAAATTATTTAAAAATGTTTTCAAACTTTCCATTTATTCATAATAAATTTAGATATCCAAAACTGAGTGGAAAAATCTGCAAAATTTCTGTTGTTACCTGAATTTTAATAAAAGATGGAGTCAATTTTTATTTAAAACTTTTTGCCAAAGAGACTTAAAATGAAATGTGAGCTTATCATATAAGCATCTGAATTTCGTGTAAATGAGGTTGTTCGAAATAAAAGAGTTTCTTTTTGGAATATTTTGTACTATTTATGCAACGCTTTTAGGCAACTTCTGTCATACCTTTTTCAAAATGAAGTAAAGATCAATTCAGCAAGTAGGTTTTTTAAGGGTGCAGTAAACCATTTATAATATTTTATTTTTTAATTAATGACTGCATTTCTTAAGTTGATCGGTATATTTGGATTTATATTTTTAGCAGCATTATTAATGCTTGCTAAGTTTTGATTTTTTTTTTTTTTTTTTTTTTAATAGCAGTCATATGTGCACTTACATTTAATTTTATTGTGTAGGTAGCTGTTAAGATGACATTTAAATTATAAGAATTTGGCAAATAGATAGAAGAAAATTACCACCTTTTATCTCATTTTTCACTTTCATGCCTCCATTATAGTGAATAGTTATTACATTTATAGTGAATATTAAATTCGATTTGAATAACATGCATATTATTTGCATTGAGAATGTTACATAAATTTACATAGACAAATGGGGAAACAAATATATTTTCATTGAAATAAAATAGATTCATGTGTTAGCAATTGTTTGAAATGTTATATATTTTTAAAATATTTTTAGTATAAGAGAAATAATAAAAAAAAATGAATATTAAAGTTATTTATTAATTTATTTTGTCAAAATGCACTTTTTTGTTATGTTGGTAAAAACACGAGATTGTTCTTAGAAAAAAATTGCAAGAGATATTTTTGGTCAAAATTGTGATAATTCTCACACACCTACATTTCAAAGCATGTAGTAACAATATAAAATTTTTATAAAAGGAACTGTAAAATTAGTCTATTAAAATATGCAAATGTATATGATTTAGCACTCTCAAATCTTTTTTTTTAGTTTCATACTAGTACTTTAAAAAACATGCATTTTTGTTAAAAAAAAAAAGT
Organism: Maratus speculifer; assembly: GCA_964019185.1. Taxonomy (NCBI): domain Eukaryota; kingdom Metazoa; phylum Arthropoda; class Arachnida; order Araneae; family Salticidae; genus Maratus; species Maratus speculifer. Next base: position 117,196 of record CAXHSM010000003.1, read on the forward strand.
TTTTTCATAATTTAACAAAAAAATAAGTAAATTTATCATCCCAAACCTTGTATCCAAAATATCTCTAAATCTTGTCTTTTGTTGTGCCTTACCACATGTGTTTTAGCTATTGAATGTGGGTGGGTTCAATTCAGTTACAGGGGGGGGGGGGAAGCTTAGTTTTGGGGCAATGTATAAAACAAAATTTAAAAAGAAATCAAAAGTTTTCAATGTTAATTCTTGTGTTATTTAATTTTGTAGATTAATCTAACTGGTGTGAGTGATCAGTAAACTAAAATGACCATTTATTTTACTATTTACACAGTTAAATTATCTTCAAATGTGAATATTTAAAAAGTTAAATTGAGTATTTTATTTAGTTTCTAGAAAATAATTATTTTTCCCAATCAGAGGAATTTTTTTTTTCTTTTTTACAATTAGAACCATTTTTTTAAAGCAATAATGCAGAAAGCTTATAAAGTATGTTCAAAAGTGAGAAACTAAGATATTGTGAAAATTTTTAGTAATCAATGTGTGCAATGTAATATAGTTTAATATTGGGTAAAAATGACATGTGTGTTTTTATCAGTTTGCGATTTTATGGATATCTTGGTTACGTTGTTGTTTTACTGTGACTTCAATCTATCAATTTCTTGCTGTTCATATCCAGTTTCACTAAGAATATCCATGTTGGATGAATCCAAACAATCTATGAAGCTGTCACATGAAGTCGGACACAAATGGTTTGTCATATTTTCGCAAAGACTTTCACACGTTTCCCTTCCTACCTGGGAGGCAGCTCATAAAGTTACATTGAGCGTAAAGCTTTGGCATTCCGTTTTGCAGTGGGAATTTCAGGTTTAGTTGATTTTTGATTCAAAATATAATTTCTAGATGAAATGCATTGTTTCCCCCCCTTTTTTTTAGCAAATTATTTTGGTTAGAAGATTTGCTTATGTTATTTAATTCTGTGGGATTTTTTTAAATGTGTAGTTTGTTTTGCAGTCTTTTTATGTGCGTTCGTAATTATATAATACGTAGCACCTATAGTTGTCGTTCAGTCCGTCCGTCTGTCCGCATATAACAACGCAAAAACTACCCAACCGAATCGTTTGAAATTTAAAATACATAAATATTAGATATTTTTGTCGAGTCATTTCAAATTTTATGAGAATCGGATGGATAGATCAATTACAGGGACGATCAAAAGTATTCCATTACATTACGGTCAATGGGGAAAAAAGTTTCAAATGCATTTTAATCGTTTGAAATTTAAAATACGCAATTATTACATAATTCTGTCGTGTTATTTCAAATTTTTTGATAATCGTGTGCATAGATCAATTACAGGGGCAATCAAAAGTATTCAATTACATTATGGTCAATGGGGAAAAAGTTTCAAATATATTCTATACGTTTGAAATTTAAAATACATAATTATTACATAATTTTTTCGAGTTATTTCAAATTTTATGAAACTCGGACGAATAGATCAATTACAGGGACAATCAAAAGTATTCCATTACATTACAGTCAATGGGAAAAAATGTTTCAAATGCATTTTAATCGTTTGAAATTTAAAATACGCAATTATTACATAATTCTGTCGAGTTATTTCAAATTTTTTGATTATCGTGTGCATAGATCAATTACAGGGACAATCAAAAGTATTCAATTACATTATGGTCAATGGGGAAAAAGTTTCAAATATATTCTATACGTTTGAAATTTAAAATACATAATTATTACATAATTTTTTCGAGTTATTTCAAATTTTATGAAACTCTGACGAATAGATCAATTACAGGGACAATCAAAAGTATTCCATTACATTACAGTCAATGGGAAAAAATGTTTCAAATGCATTTTAATCGTTTGAAATTTAAAATACGCAATTATTACATAATTCTGTCGAGTTATTTCAAATTTTTTGATTATCGTGTGCATAGATCAATTACAGGGACAATCAAAAGTATTCAATTACATTATGGTCAATGGGGAAAAAGTTTCAAATATATTCTATACGTTTGAAATTTAAAATACATAATTATTGTATAATATTTTCGAGTTATTACAAATTTTATGAAAATCGGATGCATAGATCAATTACAGGGACAATCAAAAGTATTCCATTACATTACGGTCAATGGGGAAAAATGTTTCAAATGCATTTTAATCGTGTTACACTCATGCGAACTTAATAAAATTTATATGCAACTATAAAGTACATATTATAATATACATCTTACATAATTTGTGGTGCAAAGAACATTTGTTATTGATTTACAAGGCCACACAAAAGTATTCCATTACATAATGGTATAGGGAGAACATTGTTTGATGAGCGTTTTAATTGTAGTTCACTATTTACAATGTTATGAGATTGATATATGAACGTAATATTTTTAAAACTTCGTTATCGTTCGAACGCACCTAATTTGCTACGCTTCACGTGCAATTTCCAACTTGTTTAAATTTTATCTCAAATGGCTATATATAATGGCTAAAAATATCTACAAACTGGATTTATAACAAGTCACTGATGAATTTATACTATATATATTTATGCATTAATTGTATAGTTATTCATTTTGCACATATCACTTTTTTTTAACACATCCACATCATAATTTTATGTACACATTAAAACGCATTATTTTGCATTTTTGGTTGCATTGGGAGCTCATACGAAGATGCGTATGCGTCAGGAAGCATATTTTGATAAGGATTTCAGGTTTGTCTCTTGATTTAAATCATAATTTCCCGAAAAAATGTATTGGCTTCTCCAGTCTTTTTTGCTAGAAACTGATTTTGGTTAAAACACATGGTGGTTTATGTTATTTAATTCTGTGGGATATATATATATATTTTTTTAAGGCATAGTTTCAATTTTGGTCATTTATTTATTTTAATCTCTAGTTGTTTCTGGATTTAGAATGAGAGTAACTGTCCGCAATGAATTTATCATACAGTTGTATATTTATGCATTTTTTAAAGAGGCGCTTTCTTTTTTAGCTCACAGGCTATCATAGCCTGAGAGCTTATGTGCCTGTCCGTTCTGTATGTATGTTTGTATGTACGTAACGCAATAACTCATGATAAAAATATCCGATCCACTTGAAATTTTGTATGTAGGTATATCCTGACAAGGCGCTTCCCTGATTAGTTTTTGGAGTTCATTCGATATGTATAAGAGGGGGAACGGGGGGCTCATGCCCCCCGTTAGTTGATATAGATGGGATTTTCATGCAGAATTAAGTTTTCAAAATTTAGATTAGGATCATTCTGATGAGGCGATTCCGTGACTGTTATTAGGTGTTCATTGATTAAGTATAAATAGGGGGAACAGGGGTTCTAATCCCCCCCCCCCTGTTAGTTGATATAAATGGGATTTTCATGCAGAATTAAGTTTTCGTTGAAAATTTAGATTAGGATCATTCTGATGAGGCGATTCCGTGACTGTTATTAGGTGTTCATTGAATAAGTATAAATAGGGGGAACAGGGGTTCTAATCCCCCCCCCCCCCCGTTAGTTGATATAAATGGGATTTTCATGCAGAATTAAGTTTTCGTTCAAAATTTAGATTAGGATCATTCTGATGAGGCGATTCCGTGACTGTTATTAGGTGTTCATTGAATAAGTATAAATAGGGGGAACAGGGGTTCTAATGCCCCCCCCCCCCGTTAGTTGATATAAATGGGATTTTCATGCAGAATTAAGTTTTCGTTCAAAATTTAGATTAGGATCATTCTGATGAGGCGATTCAGTGACTGTTATTAGTTGTTCATTGAATAAGTATAAATAGGGGGAACAGGGGTTCTAATGCCCCCCCCCACCCCCGTTAGTTGATATAAATGGGATTTTAATGCAGAATTAAGTTTTCTTTCAAAATTTAGATTAGGATCATTCTGATGAGGCGATTCCGTGACTGTTATTAGGTGTTCATTGAATAAGTATAAATAAGGGGAACAGGGGCTCTAATGCCCCCCCCCCGTTAGTTGATATAAATGGGATTTTCATGCAGAATTAATTTTCGTTCAAAATTTAGATTAGGATCATTCTGATGAGGCGATTCCGTGACTGTTATTAGGTGTTCATTGAATAAGTATAAATAAGGGGAACAGGGGTTCTAATGTCCCCCCCCCTTAATTTATATAAATGGGTTTTTCAAGCAGAATTGTCAGATTTCGTTCAAATCTCTGAATAGTTTTGGAAGTTTAATGGTTAAGTATAAAAGAGGGGGATAACTCTTTAAATTATATAAATGCTAAATGGGTTTTTATTAAGAATTATCTCATTTGCTCTGAATTTTGGATATAGATTTTTTATATGATAAAGCATGTCTTTGGTAGTATAGGAGGTTCAATGATTAAGTATAAAAAAAGAGAAAAGGGGAGAGCTGTTTCCCCTTCTTAATTTTTTTTTTCGAACGGAATTAACCCTTGAAAATATAAAGCTTTAATGTGCAATTAGTATTTGTAGCCTGTGAGCTCAATGCCTTCAGTTTAACTGGGCAGTATTCTTTATTCAATAGTTAACCCATCTTTTTTTTCATTTTGTTTTTCAATTACCCCACCCCTCCTCTTCTACCCCTATATATTTTGTCTTTTATTTCTCCTTCTTTTCTCCCTTCTCATTTTCATCATTATCACTATCTAGACAACATGTCTTTATTGAAAGCTTTTGTCACTGTATGCTAAGACATTCACCAGCTAATGCTAATCTCATAGGGAAGTTATTTTCTGATATTTCGTCTGCATTTTGACATTTTTTTTTTATTCGATAGTCTAGGTCCGTACGTCTTTATGTAGCTTCTTTTTTATTTCTTCGATTTTGGTTGCAGATATTTTTTTATAAGGTTATTTACTTTTTTGAAACCAGTTTCAAAAATGAAAGTATTCTAAAAATATCTGCAAACAAAATCGAAAAGTAAATAAGAAGCAATGTAGAAATAGACCACAACTATACCCCCCCCCCCCCAAAAAAAAAAAAAAAAAAAGATTGAATTACAAATGAGGTATCAGAAAATAACCACCCAGTAGATTTAGCTTTAACTCTTAAATGTCTTCGCCAGTAGGGATAAGAGCCTTAAGTAAGGACATATTGTCTTGGTCATGATAATGGAAAAGATCAGATCCAAAGAAAGAGGAAGAAGCAATGAAAGAGAAAAGCTATAGGGGTAGAAGGGAAGGGGTGGGGTAACTGAAAAACAAAATGAAAACATGGGTTAACTATTGAAAATTAAAAAAAAGCACCTCTTTAAAAAATGCATAAATATACAACTGTGTAATAAATTCATTGTTGACAGTTACCCTCATTCTAAATGCAGAAACAACTAGAGATTAAAATAAATAAATGACCAAAATTGAAACTATGCCTTAAGAAAAAAAAAAAAAAAAACTTACAGAATTAAATAAAATAAACCACCATGTCTTTTAGCCAAAATCAGTTTCTAGCAAAAAAGACTGGAGAAGCCAATACATTTTTTCGGGAAATTATGATTTAAATCAAGAGATAAACCTGATATCCCTGACAAAATATGCTTCCTGACGCATACGCATCTCGTTATGAGCTTCCAATGCAACCAAAAATGCAAAACATTGTGTATTAATGTGTATATAAAATTGTGATGATAATGCGTTTAAAAAAGTGATGCGTGTAAAATGTGTTTCGAAAAACGGAACATGAACGCTTTATACAACACCTGCGGCAAACGCTTAGTACAACGCCAGAAGCACCATGAAACACATTATCAACGCATTTTTCGCGTGCAAAAGTCGGACCCTTTTGGTGTTGATTTGGCGTTTCGGATTGTGTTGCCGGGATTTGCAGTGCGGCCGTCAGCCTAATCATTCGGAGTTTTTTGTGGTTTTCTTCGAACTTTGGATTTCCTTGCGTAAATACGGGTTGGGTTCCCTTAGAAAGACCTCCTTCACGGAGGGCACCCCCTTAGGGCCCATATCCCATGTGTTGTCCGTTTGGGAGCATATTTAGCAATTGCTTATAAATTGTTTATTGTATCCTGTTACAAAAATAACAGGATGTTGGAACCTGTTACCAGCGCTACTGTGGAATGATGTAACCTGTTATCGAAAAATAACCATATTTCCCATCTCTAGTTTGTATTGTCATAAAAAGAGAGCTTCGACTTATCATTTTTCATACTAAAAAAGAATTAAAAATATTTTTAATTATTAAGAGAAGAACCATTTAGATGAATATTTTCATTTCGGAGATAGATTATTGAAAAGCACTCCTGAAAAAAAATTCTTACTTCGCTATTTCAAAGAAAAAATCAGCTCATTACATAAGAATTTTTTGTTACTTGAATCGGTAAATATGTAAGTTATATGCTTTAGTAGTAAGTATTTTTTTTCAGAAGAAAAGCTGAATAAACGGGTAGGTACCAAAAGTTGCCTTTATACTAGTATATCAACTGCGTGAAATTTAACCGCTGAAAAAAAAAATGGCTTAAGTCTGCGCTTTTGCTCCAAAAATCGAAATTTTGGGTAAAATTTGTCATTTTTTGACATTTTTTCAAAAAAAAAAATCCTACAGAGCTGGTTATTATTTAAAAGTGTTACTTAAACCTTTATATTTATCTGCTTAACATATTTAAACTAAAAAACAATAACTGTAGTCTGTATAGTTGGAGCAAATCTGACAACTTTTGATAAAAACCAGCGTTACGTTTCTATTGGAGCATACAAAGAAATGTTTTGAATGCATTTCTTACCTATCTGCTTTCAAAACTATTCTGTGTATAACTCGTGGATGTTTCATATCCCATCCGTCTCAGCCACCCAGCAATCTAGGCCCAGTGTTTTATTTTTGTATTGAATTGTTATTTTTTTCCCGAAGAAGGGCATAAGTTTTCTATGTATCAAATTAGTTTACCCCTTCTTTGTTTTTACTGACATTGGATGCTACTGGTGTGACCTGCTGCACGTATATTTTAATACCTTGTACAACAGAAGAGGAAGCTGAGTAATGTATTAGGTATGTTCTTAATTGAACCTATTCAGCAATCTATTATCTTCATTAAATTTTCATACAATTAATACATTATGATTGGGAGTTCTGTTACCACAACATTTTTTCAATCAATTACATTATACAGGGTGAGTCATAAATATCGAAACAATAGGCTATCTCCTTAAATATTGCCCCTAGACCCATACTTCCAATTGCAAAGTTTCATCAAAAAAGGTAAATTTTTTGATAAGATAAGTTGCAACTCCATGGGGGGTCTATTTTAAAAATTAAGAAAATTATATTTTTATACGACCCCCAGAGAATAAAACTTCCAATTAGAAAATTTTTCCTTATCCTCATCTGAATCGAACAAAAAAAAATTCATCTCGATATCTGCAAATCCCTGGATGATATTAAAATTCAAAATTTTTCAAAATTCGTGACTTACACCACTTTAGCATACATCTGAGTGCAGCGATATCAGTTCATTTGAAATACAATTTAGGGATCGACCATTAATTTACGCATTGTTAAATGTAGACCCAAGACAATACTTTAACTTTTAAATATAAAATAAAAGCGTATAGCTTTTTGCTTTAAACTTCCTTGACATATGCTAGATGTCTGCAATATCTCGAGCTTGGCGCCAGGCTCGTAATTGGCACGACCCATTGGCCGGACCGTCTTATTAAACACTTATTAAAAGTGTTATTAAATTAAGTGATATTAATTAAACTCTCATTAACCGTGTCTTTAAAACTTATTGCCGCAGGCAATAAGTTTAGTAAAAATAGTAATAGCGATAATGACCCTTCTATTAACTGGATCATATGGAATATATTTTAATGTTATTGTACATTTTAATGTTAATGGAAATATATTTTAATAAATTACTTAGAATTTTTTCAAAAATCTAGTTTGTACTATTCAGCTTCAAAATTTATGTGGTTTTAAACATATTTTTACTTTTTTCTTTCTTTACAAGAGAAAAGTATTGGATTCATGAAAATTTTGAATTCCGGTTTTCGACGGTTTCACACGTTTTAGGGCTCAGAGATACCGAAATACATGTTTTTACAAAATGTCTGTCTGTGAGTTACTGCTTCTGTATCTCTGTATATGATATACATTTTGTGAGCGCTCTATCTCAAGAACTAATACACAAAATTTAATAAAAAATTATATTTACTTAGTTCTTGATATACATTGATGCTGATTAGTTTTTGGTGTGAATCGCTTAACAGGTGACCCTACTGTAAAGGCTTTTGTGCGATTTCTGATATCGCTGTATCTCCAGAATGCAAAGAATATCATCAATCTTCAGAATCAGTTATTCCTTGACATGAATTGATGTTATTTATATTTTGTTGTATATGGCTCCATGAGAGGCGCTGCAACACTGAATTTGTTACGATTTCTGCAATAGCTCTACTTTAAGAACTAATGCAGGAATTTCCATAAAAAGTCAGATGCAGTTACTTCTTGACATGAATTGGTTTTGTTTACGTTTTTGTATCAATCATCTTTCGGATGGCGTTTTCATAATGAATTTTGTATAGTTTACACGATTTCAGTGATATTTTGTACTAATCCACGAAATTTCGTATCTTTAGAGTCCTCTGATTGCTACATCCGAGTAGTTTATTTATTCCAAACGGCATTAAAAAAATATTTATTCGAATGTTAAAGTCGAAGAGTATAACGTTTCTGTTACGTATTTTTTTTATGCTAAGCTCCCACTAATATTTCATTCTAAGTGTATTTAATTGATCAAGGTTTAATGCGTTCGAACCAAACATCATTTAAGAAATTCACTTATATAATTTCAACTTAAAACGTTTAAATGAAATATGCAGAAGATTCATTAAACACCTGTTCTTGTTTTAAAAAGATGATTCGCAAGTAAAACAAAATTTAAAATGTATTTGTATTTGAACTGAAAACTGTATGTTAAACTCTAAGAAATGAAAAAAAAAAAAAAAAAAAAAAGCGCAGCGGCCTTTGAGTTCGCTTACAGCGGTTAACACGTTGGGGATTTTTTTTTTTTTATTCCGGCCAATTATCTGCAATAGGAAATACAGGGTTCGAAAAAAACCACAGAAAACTTCGAACGGTTAGGCCGATGGTTCGGATTGGGTTCGAACCCAGTACCTACCGTCTACCAGTTTGGAGGCCCGTAATTAGAAGCATCTTTTACGCATCGTGTAGTGGCAATTTTAACAAGAAAAATATGAAGTTGACAGGGATAAAACAATAAAAAAATTGAAGTCGGCGTGATAAAAAATTTAAGTTTAAATAACTTATTTAAATAGTAATTAAAGAAGACAAAAATGGCAAAACTTAAACAAAATCTGAAATCGAAACTACACAAGAAGGAGTTAATCACCTAGACACTTTTAAAAAAGCATTTAAACGTCCAATCTTTGTTTAAAACTAAATGCACTTTTCTTCATCAGATGTTTTTATTTCAATATTTCTAATTTTTAAACTTACATCATAAGTCAGTAACCGTTGGTTACGGTAACAATTCAATAGTTCTTTAACACCTCAATTAAAAAAAAAAAAAAAAAAAAAAAAAAAAAAAAAAAAAAAATGCCAAAAGATGTTTTTGCTTCAGAAAATTTACTTTTAAAAATATGATTTGTTCACAAAAAATTGTATCTTTTTTTAAATTGCTATTTTAAATACTATTTTTTAAAAATATTATTTAAATTGCTGAATCAAATTGAAAATTAAACATTTTAATTTAATTAAAAGAAAAAAATTCAACGCGACAAATAATATTTTGAGTTATGACAATTTTAATTTACTCTAAATTTTTTGAAAAAAAAATTATTAAGAAAGCTTATGATGTGTTAGTGCTTACAAATTATGTGGTTAACCATCACAAAACTTTCAAAATTCAAACTCTATAAATAAATAAATAAAATAAATGTTTCCTGGACAACATACAGCAACATTGTTTCTTCAATTACACGCATTTCAATTCGTGTCTGATCCCTTGAAACCTCACGATTTATTAAAATTGTCATAACTCTCTGAGTTTTGGAGATATCAAGATGGAATTTTTTTTGTTCAATTCAGGAATGGATAAGGAAAATTTTTCTAATTGGAAGTTTTATCCTCTGGGGGCCGTATAAAAATTTAATTTTTGTATTTTTTTAAATAGACCCCCCTTGGAGTTGCAACTTATCTTATCAAAAAATTTACCTTTTTAGGTGAAACTTTGCAATTGGAAGTATGGGTCTAGGGGCAATATTTAAGGAGATAGCCTATTGTTTCGATATTTATGACTCACCCTGTATATATAATGATATGCCTAAAAATTGATTGTATGAAGTCAATTTCTAGTATGTCTCATATATTTTGAGAAGCTAGCAGTTTAATATTATGACGATCGTCATAGAGGATTGCAAACAAAATTTGCGTGTAAAGCAACAATATTTCGAAAGAAGATTTAGTATTTATTTTATGTTGTTTTCTGTGTTGTTCCGTAGTCGAGTAATTTCTAATAAGTTTTTAGACCTATTCTTTAGGTGTGTATTATATTTGGTATAAAATATCCCGCAGTATAAAATTTGATTATATATTTTGTGAGAGAATCTATCGACTCTGATTGCCAATCTGTGCTTATATAAAGCGGAAAATTTTATTCGCTTTATGAGCTGTTTTTTGTGCGAGATGTTTTCTAAATTCCTATTCCCCATTTCCTCTGAGAAATAGCTTTCCTTATGAATTACCTTTGCAATCTCCGACATAAATTTCTAGTCTGTTCTGAGTATCTTTTACTTAATTTGAGAAAATAATTTTTTTAAATTATTATCTATTTTATAAAAAATTGCAATAAGGAATGAATAGTACGTAGACAAAGATTTTCTTATTGATCCAGTGAATCCATGTAGATTATAACGTTTTACATCGACTTCTCTAATAATTGACGCAGAGGAAATTCATTGGAGTTGAAATAGCACATGATCCATTATTATACACAATTCTAAGCTTACCCAATGCAAAATGGTTCACAGCAACAAGTAGAATTCTCCAAAATTTAAATGAGTACTTATAGTCCATTAGAGTCTGTACATTCTCTCAAAAAGTACAACTCATTATAAGCTTATCGTCATCAAATACTGTTCACTTATAAAATGAGGATCTAATTGTTAATGAGAAATTACCTGGCTACGAAAACACTTAGAAAACGGCATAAAACTAATGCAAAAAAAAAATAAATACAACAACGGTTGCTCTGAACGTGCAGTACAAACTCCCATTGCAATTCTCTCTGACGATCACCAGAAATCACATCAAACAGCTCGCTTCTCAACATATAAAAAATGCAAAAGCAGAATAAATGATGGCATACTTATAGTTGAAATACCTGAAATCATCTTTGAAGCAGGTCATTGCGTAAAAAAATATGATTGACTGAAAAAAATGTTGTGGTAACAGAACTTCCAATCACTTTCATCAACTGGATGTAAGTTTGATAAAGATAATAGATGGCTGAATAGATCCCTCTAATAATATTCCCGTACATTACTCTGCTTGTCATTTTTTTTGTATAAGCGGTAAAGATATACATTTAAATAGACACAGCAGCATGTGGATACAAGGTGGATGGTCGAAAACATGCCAAATTTTGATAAAGAAAATCACAAATCAATATATAAATAAAACACTACTAAGATGATCGAATAGTTGGGACGGGCGGTATATGAAATTTAGCCACCTCCGCGACGTATGTCCAAAGTAGTTTTGAAAAGAAAAGCTGTATTAAAAACAACAATTAATTGTATGTGTGGTAATGCCGTTTTCTTACCAAAAGTTGTCTGTTTTGCTCCAGCTATACAGAATAAAGATATTGTTTTATAGTTTAAATGTGTAAAGTAGATAAATATAAAGGTTTAAGTAACACTTTTAAATAATAACCAGCTCTGTAGAATTTTTTTAATTTTTTTGAAAAAAATGTCAAAAAATGACAAATTTCACCATTTTTTGGAGCAAAAGCGCAGACTCAAGCCATTTTTTTTCAGCGGTAAAATTTCACACAGTTGATGTAATAAAGGCATATGATGTAATAAAAGCATATGTAATAAAAACAAGTTGGAAATTGCACGTGAACGTAGCAAATGAGGTGCGTTCGTACGATAACGATGTTTTAAAAATATTCAGATCTTGCTGATATAGTAGAGTGTACTTCGGATACAGTATAGTAGTCGAAATCTTTGTTTCTGTAAATATGCAGAAAGTAATTTTTATTACACCTCAGAAACGTATATCTTATTCATAAACTGTAAAAAAAGTTGAATATAATTAAAACACGCCCCAAACAATGTTTCCCCGTGTAGCATTATTTAGTGGAATGCATTTGTGTGGCCCTGTAATTTAATTGTCTGAGCGAAGCGAAGTCTTATACTCAGAGTACGTAACGATATTAAAAGTCAAAAAAATTCTTTCGTCAAGCAAATCTCAAAAAATACTTGTCGGATTTTGATTATTTTGTACCATTAGGTACCTACGGAGGTAATCTGGTGAATGCACCACCTACGAAAAATTAGTTGCAAATAGTTTAAAAGTTATATTAAAAAAACTAATAAAAAAGCACAATTTATTTGCATACGTCACAGAAATTTGGTGTGCGTCATTTTCACAAGCTGGATGTTTTCATTAGATTTCCAAATTCAAGCACATGGAGCACGGAAAATATGCAAATAATTTTCATGTAAGTGCTATAAAACATATTTAAACTTAAGAAATAAACTGAAAAAGAAATTTTTTTTTTTTTTTTTTTATTCGTTAATTGGAAAAAAAGCCATAATTCTTAGTAACTTAGCATTTGATATTTTGCGATTTTTTTTTTAGGTGCGTTCGTAATTATGTAAATACGTAGCACCTATTGTTGTCGCTCAGTCCGTCCGTCTGTCTGTCTGTCTGTCTGTCTGTCCGTCTGTCTGTCCGTCTGTCTGTCTGTCCGTCCGCATATAACAACGCAAAAACTACCCAACCGAATCGTTTGAAATTTAAAATACATAATTATACCATAATTTTGTCGAGTCATTTCAAATTTTATGAAAATCGGATGGATAGATCAATTACAGGGACAATCAAAAGGATTCCGTTACATTACGGTCAATGGGGAAAAAATTTCAAATGCATTTTAATCGTTTGTAATTTAAAACATAATTATTGCGTAATTTTGTCGAGTCATTTCTAATTTTATGAAAATCGGATGCATAGATCAATTACAGGGACAATCAAAAGTATTCCGTTACATTACGGTCAATGGGGACAAATGTTTCAAATGCATCTTAATCGTTTGAAATTTAAAACATATAATTATTACGTAATTTTCTCGAGTCATTTCAAAAGTTATGAAAGTCGGATGCATAGATCATTTACAGGGACAATCAAAAGGATTCCATTACATTACGGTCAATGGGAAAAAAGATTCAAATGCATTTTAATGAAGTTACACTCATTCGAACATAATGGAATTGGCATGAATCTATGAAATATATACTAAAGTATGCATTCTGTACAATCTGTGATGCAAAGAATTTTTATTATTAAATTACAAGGCCACCCAAAAGTATTCCACTACATAATGCTATACGGGGAAACATTGTTTGGGGCGTGTTTTAATTATATTCAAATATTTCACATTTTATGAATAAGATATACGTTGCTTAGGTGTAATAAAAATTACTTCTTGCATATTTACAGAAACGTAAAGATTTCGACTACTATACTGTATCCGGAGTACGCTCTACTATATCAGCAAGATCTGAATATTTTTAAAACTTCGTTATCGTAGGAACGCACCTCATTTGCTACGTTCACGTGCAATTTCCAACTTGTTTATAATTGCGTTTTATAATCGCCATGTAACATCTTTTATATTTCGAGCGTGCAAATTGGAAACAATTTTTTCGTATTTAAATTAAATACGAGTTTAACATGGCTGCTTTAGATTTTATTTTTATTAATAGATTATATATTGTTATTATGTTTACATCGATCACTTTTTTTGTTGTTGTAATATTTGGTTATTTTGTCATCCAATTTCCCCAACTTATACGAATCGCCAAACTAATAGCCAAATTACACATATTGATATATTTTTTTTATTTTAAATAACGAAAGAAGAAACTAGTTGGATGTGTCAATCCCAAAACTTTCTTCTATCTCATAAGTACATTTTAATATTAAAAAAAAAAAAAAAAAAAAAAACGTGGTGACCCCAAAGTTATTCACTATCGAATTTCCTCGAACATTTGACCTAGTCTAATGAGATTCTGGTATCCGAAAAGCCTAAAACGCAAAATTTAATTAATATTCTGAGAAAATGAGCTTAGTAGTGCCTCATGTTGGATAATTTATACTAAAACCTAATAAGCATCTATTTATGTCAAGACATAACAGAATCTGAAATTTAATGGAATTTCGTCCATTAGTTCTTGAGATATAGTTATAACAAAAAAATTTGCAAAACGTAGCACAGCAACACTATATCTAGGACAATTTATGTTAAAACGTAAAAAAGCGTCTAATTATGTTATGGTGTAAAATAATCTGAAGTTTGAAGAAATTCTGTGCATTAGTTCTTGAGATATAGCTAGTTTAAAAAAAAAACGTGTAAAATATAGCACAGCAGCACCATCAGTTGAAGGATTTATAACAAAACGTAATCATCGTGTAATTATGTTATGTCATTTTGTAACAAAATCTGAAGTTTGATGAAATTCTGTGCGTTGGTTGTTGAGATATAGCTATCGGAAAAATCGTGCAAAATGCAGCATAGCTGCACCACCTGTTGCAAGGTTAATACCAAAATGTAATCAGCGTCTAATTATGTTATATAATATAGTGTAACAGAATCTAAAATTTGATTAAGTTCTCTGCATTAGTTCTTGAGATATAACTATCGCAAAAATCGTGCAAAATGTAGCATAGCAGCGCCACCTATAGGGCAGTTCACACCAAAACCTTATCAGCGGCTATGTATCGCAAGGTATCGCGGAATCTGAAGTTTGGTGAAATTCTGTGCATTAGTTCTTGAGATATAGCTATCATGAAAATCATGAAAAACGTGGCATAACAGCGCCACCTGCTGGCCAATTTACACCAAAACTTAATCAGCATTTATGTATATCAAGGGGTCACAGAATCTGAAGTTTGGTGAAATTCTGTGCATTAGTTCTTGAGATATAGCAATCTGGAAAATCATGAAAAACGTAGTATAGCAGCGCCACCTACTGGCCAATTTTCACCAAAAACCAATAGGCACTAATTCATATCAAGGTCTAACTGAATATAAAATTTTATTAAATTTCGAGCATAAGTTCTTGAGATAGAGCGCCCACAAATTTCTTGTCACATACAGACAGACATTTTCTAAAAATAGTCAAAACGTGTTCAGGACCTTCTAAAACGTATAAATCCGTCGAAAACCGGAAGTCGAAAATTTTCATGAATCCAATACTTTCTTCTTGTAAAGATAGAAGAAAGTAATAAATTAATAAAACATTTATAAAAATACAAATAAAAAGTGGGATTAAAAATCCCTTGATGACGTTTTAACCTCTTGAAGAGAGCCATTCGCAGTATGTAAACGGTTAATTTCTGGCATCAGTAAATTTTTAGTACAATTTTGATCTCATAATATACGTGACGAAACGGTTTTGATTATTTCAGATTATTTTCAATTAAATTTGTTCGTAAATATAAATTGACCATTTTTGGAGCACAAATGCCTTGCCCCTGAAAGGTTTAAACACATGTATCGTGTTTAATACGATTGAATGAAACATTCCCGATCATCCATTATTGGCGTTTAATCTTATAGTTTGGCTTAATCTTACAGTTTGTCGACAGTTTAATCAAGTAGTACCAAAAAAGAAACAATAGTTGAAGCAATAAATAAAAATTTTAAATAACAATAATAATAATAAATATAATAAAAAATATACATATCACAATAAATCGAAAATATTCACTTACAGCAATATTCAAAATCAAAGTTTTCATCAATTTGGCGACAGATAAAGACATAATGGCGACAGCACCAACTTGCCGCATATATGACATTTATGCCATATTTATGTGTAAAAAATAAGCATAAACGTTCATCAGATATGAAATCTGACTTTCTGAAGCCCAAAAAGGACCAAGATTTATAAAAACGCCGAAGTGAAGGTATTAATGGAAAAGTACCATAAAAATAGAACAAAAATATCATATACGTATTTCGGGTACTACTTGGTTATGCCGTCGACCAAAAAAAATATCGCCAAATTATTAGATTAAATTCCGACAACAGATGACCTTGAATGTCCCATTCAATAACATTAAACATGATACGCGTGCGTAAAACATCATAAAGTAATTTTTATCTCGACTTTTTATTAACGTTTTACTAATTTAATTTTTCTTCTATTGATTAAAATAAAAATTTAGTCAACATACATAAGTTGGCTATTACTTTGGCGATTTGTATCATTTGGCGAAATTGGTCGACGGGATAACTAAGTAGTACCGTATTTGATTTGGCGAAAATTTGGCGAAAATCACTTTTGAATTATTTTCTGTTATATTAAAAAGGAAGCAACAATAAATAAAAACGCGATTAAATACAGATTTAATTAATATAGAAAAAAAATTGCCCTGTTACCATGTTATGCAAAACAAGTTGGAAATTGCACGTGAAGTGTAGCAAATGTGATGCGTTCGTACGATAACTAAGTTTTAAAAACATTCAGATCTTGCTGTTATAGTAGACAGTACTTCGGATACAGTATAGTGTCCGAAATCTTTTTTGTTTTCCTGTAAAAATACAGGAACTAACTTTTATTACACCTCAGCAACGCATATCATATTCATAAAATGTGAAATAGTTTAATATAATTAAAACGCGTCCCAAACAAAGTTTTCCCGTATAACATTATGTAGTGGAATGCTTTTAGGTGGTATATATATATATATATATATATATGTACTTCATAGGTTTATGTCAAATCTACTTTAAACTATTGTTACAGCGTATATACGGTTCTTTTGATCTTATGGTTAGACAACTTCAAACTCTTGTTTCTTAGAAAAATAGAAAATAATTTATTTACAGATCTTCAGAACAACAGAGTCTTCAAAACTCACAAATGTTACTAGATATTCTAAAATAACTGCTCAAATCTATCGTATAAGTACAGCTTTAGATCCCAGAGACTCTTTATACAACGTCTCAACACTTAATAACATTCAAAACAACATAAATGAAACTCAAGCAAACTCGCTTAACAAACGCCTTGTTCATGTTCACTCAATGACTGACTGGTAAATAATAACAACAGCTCGCATCGCTTCTCTTCTTATATAGGCTCGCAGCATGTGCGGGAAATTTCTAGAACCATCTCGAAAAATCCACGGAACAACAAACAATGTATCAGCATACCTAAGGGGGGTTACCATACAGAGGAAAGGGTTACCATCGCCAACAATCGCCAAGTTTGTCGCCAACTTGGCGATATATCGCCAAATTTGGTGACCAAAATTAGTCGCACAAATTGACGCCAACTTGGCGATATCTCTAATATTTCGCAAAGCTGCCATAGACATTCACTGAAAATAATAGACAAGTTTGCTTGATAACAGAGACAATGTAACAAAAACTAATATTAGTAAAGAAATGGAGCTTAATAAAATTATCTACATTATTTTACAGTACAAACACTAACTATTTACAAAATTCGTAACACTACCCCCTCCTCAAAGACTGCACGTCCCGGGCAGTGCAATCCTTGAGTTAGAGGAAAACACTTAAAATAAATAAACAAATAAATAAATAAATAATAATAAGATTTACATAAATAAGAACTAATTACTACTTGCATATTTACAAAAAGTGACTTTCATGACCATGGTCTGAAATTGCAGTTTTGAATTTCTAATCACTTTGGCCAAAATAAGGGGGTAGCCGGTTATAGTGTACGACCTAGGGTTTGGCGTGTGGCGATTTTTGTATTCGTACGACGACGTCATTCAGCCTGTTGACGACTGTGTAAAGACCGTCCCAGTTTCTTTGTAATTTTGGCGACAGTCCCTTATGACGTATGGGATTCCACAACCAAACTTTGTCACCTTCGTTGAATTCATGTCCAGTTGCCTTTATGTCGTACCGTGTCTTCATCTTTTCCGATGCCAGTCCGATTCGGTTCCTCGCTAAACAATGAACCTCCTCAATCTGTGCCTGGAGTCTATCCACGTATTCTTCAGGCGACAAAGGAGCGTCAGGAGGACGGCCAAACAAAAGATCCGCAGGCAGACGAAGATCACGACCAAAGAGCATTTGAGAAGGGGAGTAACCAGTGGCCTCATGAGTGGCACTCCTGTAGGCAAGAAGGAAAAGAGGCAATTTCTTGTCCCAGTCCTGTTGGTCTCTAGACACCAGGAGAGAGAGGCTATTTAGGATGGTACGATTGAACCGCTCCACCATGCCGTCCGATTGAGGGTGTAGAGGTGTTGTTCGAGTTTTGTCCATGCCGAGTAGTTCACACATTTCCTTGAACACAGCCGAATCAAAATTTCTTCCTTGATCGGAATGGATTTGAAGAGGAACTCCGTATCTGGAAACCCAGTGTTGAATCAGTATGTCTGCTACGGTTACCGCCTCTTGATTAGGAATGGCGTAGGCTTCAGGCCACTTAGTGAAGTAGTCCATGACAACGAGGATGTACTTATTGCCATCAGATGTTCTAGGAAGTGGACCCAGGATGTCTAGAGCAATTCGTTCGAAAGGAGCTCCTACATTATAACGTTGCAATCGTCCACGGGTGCGCCTCTTTGGACCTTTACGTGCTACACAGGTGTCACAAGTTCGACACCACTTCTCCACATCACTGCGAACATTATTCCAGTAGAAACGCTCTCGAACCTTCTGCAGGGTCTTCATTACACCAAAATGACCTCCTGTGGTCATTTTGGTGTAATGAAGCCATGCAGTTCTTGAAGGACCATAGAAATTCTCGACTTAGGGAGTAGTAGTTGCCATCTACATGTCTTTCCATCATCAGACTCCCATTTTCGGTACAAGATACCGTTCTTCAAATGTAGGGAATCTCAGAGAGCCCAATAACGTTTAGTTGTAGGATGGTAATGGGCCATGTCTTGCCAGCTGGGCTTCCTGTTGGACTCCTCTTTCAGCTCTAGAATTGGCTTAATTTCAGGATCAGCAATATGATCTTTACGCAGGCTCTCGTCACTCCACGGATCTTGCGATGATGTAGACCCAGTTGTAACTTGTCTTACTATAGGATCTTTGACATTAAATTTCTTCTCAACCCGGTCGCAGTATCTACAATTCTCTGAGCAGGGTCTTCTTGAGAGAGCATCTGCATTTCCATGTGATGAGCCTTTTCGATGGCGTATCTCCATATCGTACTCTTGAAGCTTTTGTATCCACCTGGCTATTTGGCCTTCAGGGTTCTTAAAATTTAATAGCCAAGTTAGAGAAGCATGATCAGTTCGGATCAGGAACTTTCGACCGTAAAGATAGTGATGAAAATGGTCGACGGCTTTCACTACAGCAAGAAGCTCTTTTCTTGTTACGCAGTAGTTTCGCTCTGCCTTTGATAAGCACTTGCTGAAATAGGCGATAACACGCTCCTGACCGTCGATTTCCTGGGAAAGTACAGCGGCAATGCTTTCGTTACTTGCATCCGTATCAAGTATAAACTGTTTATCGATTTGAGGATATGACAGAATTTGAGTGGATGTTAATGCCTCCTTAAACTTTTCGAAAGCGGCTTCACATTCCTGTGTCCACATAAATTTTTGATTGGCTTCTGTTAATTTATGAAGTGGTCTTGCAATCATCGAGCAGCCTTTGACGAATTTCCTGTAATAGGTGCATAATCCTAGAAAACTTCGAAGCTGGTGAATATCTGCTGGACGACTCCAATTTTTCACAGCCGATATCTTCTCCGGATCAGTCCTAACTCCTTCCGCCGAAATGATGTGTCCAAGGTATGCGACTTCATTGCGAAATAAGCTGCACTTCGAAGGGCTTAACTTCAAATTAGCTTCCTTCAATTTTTGTAGCACCCGCCTGAGGTTGTTCAGATGTTCATCAAAAGATTTTCCTATGATTATGATATCGTCTAAATAAACAAGACATGCTTCATATGACAGTCCCCGGAGAACCGTTTCCATAAGCCGTTCGAAAGTTGCAGGTGCGTTACATAGACCAAAAGGCATTAACTTGAACTGCCATAATCCTTGTCCCGTTGTAAAGGCAGTCTTCTCGCGGTCGTCCGGATGGATCTCTACCTGCCAGTAACCACTCTTCAGATCCAGAGTCGAGAACCAAGTGTTGCCCGCAAGTGTGTCGAGAGTGTCGTCGATCCTTGGTAGAGGGTAACTATCCTTTTTAGTGACGTCATTCAGTCGGCGGTAGTCTACACAAAATCTTGTAGAACCATCCTTCTTTCTTACTAATACAATGGGAGACGCCCATGGTCTTGTCGATGGTTCGATGATGTCATTTTCTTCCATATCCTTAATTAAATTCTGCACCTCTTCTTGCTTGGCAAAAGGTAATCGTCTAGGGTGCTGTTTAATAGGAGAGTGATCTCCCGTGTCAATTCGGTGTTGTGCCATTTTAATTCGTCCAAAGTCTTCAGATGTTTGGGAAAATAAACTTTGGAATTCTCTAATTAAACTTTCCGCAGCATCCCTTTGATTTGGATCTAAGTCTGTATTTTGTAGCAAATCCTTGACTAAATTATCTGAAGATTTCTGGGGGTGATTGTAATTTTGACTTATGCACATCACAGGAGCACATGATGCTATCACATCTCCTTTCTTGATAGTCCTCGTCTTATCACTGATGTTAGCAATTCTGACTGGAATGGTCTTTTTCGAGAGGTCTACCACAGAAGAAGCCACCAATACTCCTACTTGTGTGCTATTGTCTTCTGGATAATCTATATAGCCAAATCGGTAATTAGTTTCATTTTTAATTACAGCTGGAACTAAAAATTCTGTTCTTGGATCTAGATTGATGTCTTCTTTGGCTATTACTAATTGTTTACGTCCAATTTCGTTATTTAATCCAAAAAGACTTATTTCTTCAAATTTTGAGAGCATTTTGTTATTTTTGAAATCAAGTTTGAAGCCAAACTTCTTCAGAAAATCTAGTCCTATTAAGCAAGGATCTGTTATGTCAATCACATATGCCGTATGGTAATATTTCGTTTCTCCAAAGTTGATAGTTAAATTTGCCTTTCCATATATGCCTATCTTGTCGCCCGTCACAGTTTGCAGGGTAACGCATGGTGGAGTCCAGATGAGTTTAGATTTCAATTTCCGAGCCAATCTTCTCTTATTATTGTCATATTGGCTCCTGTATCAACAATCATACGGCATTGAATCTCGTTAATAAAGCCTATCACATATAATTCATTATCACCGCCACTCATTTCCGATATTTGAAGGATCTTCAGTTGGGGCTTTCTATTCTCTGGTCTTGAATTCATCTCACGTTCATGGACTTTGGGGCAGTTTCTTCGGAGATGTCCTGTATCACCGCACTCCCAGCACCTGAGATTCTGTCTTCTTGAGCTTGTTCTTCCATATTTTAAAGCTTCCAGCTCTTGATTTATTTTCCTAATTTCTTTCAAGACGTCGCTCTCAGTGTCTGAGCTTTTGTTCACCATTGCCCCTCGGACTGAATGACGATTTCTTCGGCTGGCTTGTGTAGCTGCTTCCAACTTTAAGGCATATAGTAATGCAGCCTTTAAATCCTGCACATCTGCCATTCGTACCGCTCTCTGCACTTCTGGATCTTTTATTCCGTCTACAAAGTACTGCAATGAGAGCATTTCCCGTACATTTGTTGGGCAGTCGATGAAGGCTAAATTTGCCAGACGTTCTATTTCTGAGGCAAACTCTTGAAGGGTTTCATTCGATTTTTGATGGCGGCTCTTCATTTGTATTCTCGCATAATCTTTGAAGAATTTTTCATCGAATCTCATTTCAAGTGCACAACTTAGTCTCAAAATTGAGTTGCGTCATATCGGGCAATGTTTGCAGCACGTCGGCGGCTTCTCCTCTCAAAGATGCTGCCAGTTGACAAGCTTTCACCTCGTCACTCCATTTGTTCGCTTCGGCTACAATGGTGAATTGGGTTTTGTAAACTTGCCAGGAACTCTTTCCGTCGTATGTCGACAGCTTGACTTGCACAGGAGAAGCAGGCGGATTCCTAAATTCTTCATAATTACCACTGGACGCTGAAAGTTTCTTCAAGATCTTGTACTTTTTTATTTAGCTTTTCATCTACTTCACCTAGTATTTTCTCTTCAACGTTGCAAACTTCATTCGGAATTTTCTCTTCTACTTCCGCCATTTTCCTTTCCATTTTCTGTTCAACATTACTAACTTCATTCTGAATTTTCTCTTCTACTTCCTCTATTTTCTCTTCTACCGAGCCTATTCTTCTCTCTACCGATGAGAACTTTTCTTTCAAAGTTTTCTTCATTTCTTCTTGGCTTTTATTAACTTCCTCCTTTAATTCTTCCATTCTCTCTTGGCTTCTTTTCATTTCTTCAGTCACATCTTCTTGGACTTTGTCGATTTTATTCGATAACTCTTCTTGGCCTTTATTCATCTTTTCCATCAACTCTTCTTGGCCTTTAATCATCTTTTCCGCCAACTCTTCTTGGCCTTTAATCATCTTTTCCGCCAACTCCTCTTGGCCTTTATCCATTTTATTTGATAATCCATTAATAGCTTTCAGAATTATTTCATTCAGTTGCTCTTCCGTTGCTCTCGTTTTCGCCATAAGATTCCAAATTCTGACACCAAATGTTGCAGCGTATATAGGGTTCTTTTGATCTTAAGGTTAGACAACTTCAAACTCTTGCTTATAGAAAAGTAGAAAATAATTTATTTACAGAACTTCAGAACAACAGAGTCTTCGAAACTCACAAATATTTCTAGATATTCAAAAATAATTGTTCAAATCTATCGTATAAGTGCAGATATAGGTTTCAGAGACTATACAACGTCTCAACACTAAATCACATTCAAAATAACGTAAATAAGACTCAAGCAAACTTGCTTAACAAACGCGTTGCTCACTCAATGACTGACTGGTAAACAATAACAACAGCTCGCATCGCTTCCCTTCTTATATAGGCTCGCAGCATGTGCGGGAAATTTCTAGAACCATCTCGAAAAATCCACGGAACAACAAACAATGTATCAGTAGACCTAAAGGGGGGGTTACCATTGAGAGGGAAGGGTTACAATCGCCAATAATCGCCAAGTTTGGCGACGAAAATTAGTCGCCAAAAGTGACGCCAACTTGGCGATATCTTTAATATTTCGCCAATCTGCCGTAGATATACACTGAAAATAATAGACAAGTTTGCTTGATAACAGAGACAATGTAACAAAAACTAATATTAGTAAAGGAATGGAGCTTAATAAGATTATTTACATTATTTTACAGTACAAACACTAACTATTTACAAAATTCGTAACAATAATAATATTTTGATTATTGTTAATGTAACAAACGAAAATATAAGTTTGACCTGGAGTGAGATGACATACAATCTACTTATAACTCAATAAATCGATGGCTTCATGAACAAAAATTGTCTGTCTTGATAGCTATTATGAATCTCAAAAGTTTTTCTTTCTTGTTTTGGAAAAGCAAGAAACTGATTATTTACTGAAAAAAATTCAAGAACTTGCATTTGTAAAACATTTAATTCTAAGAGAATCCTGATTAATCACCATTTTAATACTTCTCATGATTGTTTTTCTTAAGTTATACTTTACAAACAATAAATATAAAAATACTCTATTTTATTTAAATATGATTTTTTTCTAATTGTTTTAAATATATTTATAAATTGACAGTTAAAAGTAGAAATTTCGAAAAGTTTTCTAAAACTTTTTATTAAATTCCTGGATTTCGCCGATTAGCTTGATGTTCGGCCAAACCGAATGTTAATTATTAAATGCACACACAACACAATTCTTCATAGGCACTGGTTATATTAAAAAACTCTTTATTAAAGAAATAACACTCACTCGCAGCTCACTGCTGCATTATCGTCTGCATTTATCTCAAAAACAACTTTAGAATAAAAACAGAAAAAACATTTCACTTCTCTTCAGTTTCTCAACACTGACATTTTAATTTAGGTAGCACGGTATCGTCTGCCTACATGGAACATACCGGCCCCCATTGACATGTTTCACATTCAATAATAACTCTTTTTTTACTAAGTACACTAATTACACAAATAAATACAAAAGTTCACTATATATGTTACTTAAATATAAAATTGAAAGAAAAAAAACAATATAACTCTCACACACACATATATATATATACACTTTTTTTTTTTAAGTACTATGGGTTTCAGGCATAGGTAAAATACATATTTTACTAATCGATCTTTTAAAAATTCCATTCTGAGTTTTTACCTGAACTACGCGAATTTTCTTATCATTACCATAATATACTTCAATAATTCTGCCTAAAGGCCACTTATTGCTGGATATATTTTCCTCTACTAACAACACTAGATCTCCTATTTTTACATTATCCTTTTCAAATCTCCACTTACCCCTCTGTTGTAATTCACTTAAATAATTATGGTGCCATTTGCGCCAAAAAAGTTGTACAATTTTAGTTATTCTTTGCCATTTTTTGAGGCGATTTTCTTTTATATTGGTTAAATCAGGCTCAATAATGACATTTAATGGTCTGTTTATAAGAAAATGAGCTGGAGTTAGGACTCCAAAATCATCTGCGTCATCTGATAACGGACTCAAAGGCCTCGAATTTAATATTCCCTCTATTTGTATCACTACTGTAAGAAATTCCTCATAAGTGAGATTAGCACCTCCCACAATTCTCTTAAAATGAAATTTAAAGGATTTTATTGCGGCCTCCCAAAGACCCCCGAAATTGGGTGATCTGGGGGGAATAAATTTCCACTCAATGCCTTCACTAGACAAATATGCTGCTAATTTCTCATCAGGTTTTCTTACTAATTCATAAAAGACCCTAAGTGTTTTATCTGCCCCAATAAAATTTTTTGCATTATCAGAATACAATTTGGCACATTTACCTCTGCGTGCTATGAATCTTTTCAGTGCCGCAATAAATGATTCGGAAGTTAAATCTGAAACAATTTCTATGTGTATAGCCTTAAATACAAAACAAACAAAAATACAGACAAATTTTTTGTAAGATGGTCCTACGTGCATAACCAATTTTGATCATAAATGGCCCACACAGATCAACACCCGAAATATTAAAGCAATAGTCTAATTGGACTCTATCCCTGGGCAAATCGCCCATCAATTGATTTGCAATAACCGGTTTAGCTTTAAAACATGGAATGCACTGATGAACCACCTTTCGACACATTGCACGACCATTTATTGGCCAAAATTTATTTCTTACTAAGGATAGTAAAGTTGACGCACCAACATGCAAATATTTCTTATGATAATAATTTATAACAATTACAGTAAATTTATTACTCTTTGGTAAAATAGCTGGGTGCTTTTTTGAAAAATTTAAATTACTATTATTTAACCTGCCACCAACCCTTAAAATTCCAAATTCATCTAAGTAAGGGTTGAGGCCTTTTAACTTGCTACTCTGACTTACCGATCCTTTAGTCTGAAGACTATGTATGTCGGTACTGAAGGCTTCATTTTGCACTAATTTAATTAAATATTTCTCTGCCAATTCCAGTTCTGACGTACTCAAGGGTCCATTACACTTATAAAGAGGGTTTCTTGTATTCATCACAAATCTGAAAATATAACTAAGAATACGCACAATCGTTAAATAATTATTACTAAGATTAATCAAGTTATATACAAAACAATTCTCGGTGATATTAAAACTTATAACATTAAATTCATTCGAGGATTTAACATTAAATTTGAGCTCTTTATTGAACTCATCATTTGTTTCTGGTATGGTTATTGTACGTTGAGGATAATCACTGTTCTGAAGAAATGAAGGTCCCTTCCACCACAATTCACAGTTTGCAAGTTTGTCAGGATCCATACCTCTGGAAAGTTTGTCAGCAGGATTTTCTTCTGAGCAAATATGATGCCACTGTTCAGCACTAGAGTTTTCTTGTATGTTAGCCACTCGATTTTGAACAAATTGCTTTAGGTCGATAGGTTCCTTTTGAATCCATGCTAACACAATCATTGAATCTGACCAAAGAAAAACATTAGTCACTATTACTTTCATGGATGATAATACTCTGTTTACCAGTTTGGTTAGCAACACTGCTGCACATAACTCCAATCTTGGAATAGTTAGACTCTTTATCGGTGTAACTCGCGACTTGCTAGCGATTAAATTCACCATCACATTTCCTAAGGAATCACTGGATTTGCAATAAACTGCTGCCCCATAGCAACGTTCTGAGGCGTCAGCAAAATCGTGTATTTCTATGATTTCTGGGTTTTCAATTATAATACGCCTACAAATTTTTATATTATTTACACATTTAAATGACGTAAGAAATTGATGCCACTCATGAAACTCTGATTCAGGAAGCTCGTCATCCCAGTCAATATTGATTCTCCACAATTTTTGCATTAGTATTTTGGCTTTAGATATAACTGGACCAAGAAGTCCCAATGGATCAAAGAGTCTCGCGATTGTTGACAATACTTCTCGCTTTGTGTAGGAATTGTTCAGTTCCACCTTAACTCGAAAAGTGAAACAATCATCTCTTGGGTTCCACGAAACCCCTAAAGTTTTAGTTTCAATTTCATTTTCAAATTTGTACCCTTCTTCATATGTCAGCGAAAGATTTTTATCACTTGTACACCACTTATGGAGTCTCATACCTGCTTTATGCATAATTGCTATGAGCTGCCGCTGCAACTCTTTGGCTTCTTCAAGCGTAGGTGCACCGCACAAAATATCATCCATGTAAATATTTTCTCGAAGAACCGATGCTGCCATCGGATAATTATTTCCTTCATCAATCGATAGCTGGTTGAGAGTTTTCATTGCTAAATAAGGCGCACTAACCGTACCGTATGTAACGGTCTGTAGTTCAAAAATTTTAGTCTCTTCTTCGAAATTATCGTTCCACAAAATTCTCTGCAATGCGTGCTGACTAGGATCAATATTGATCATTCGATACATCATTTGAATATCCGCAGTCAGTGCATAAATATGCTCTCGAAAACTAACCATAATTGTGAATAAATCATTCTGAATAACACCGCCATTATATTGCAATGAATTAAGTGATGTGCCATTTGTTGTTGTGGCAGAACAGTTAAATACAACTCTCAGTTTTGTGGTGGACTTTTCTGGTCTAAAAATGCCATGATGTGGAGCATAATACACGACGTCAGGTTCTTTCACTTCTTTAACCTGTTTCATATGCCCCAACATTTCATATTCATTTAAAAAATCTTTATACAATTTGAAGTATTTCTTATCTTTTGATAAGCGAGTCCACAGCGATTTGAGTTTTTTAAGAGCAAGCTCCCTTGATTGGCCTAAACACGAAGGATTTTCCTTTAAAGGCATTTTCACCACGTATCTCCCTTCCTCATTTCTCCAATGCGTACGCGCAAAATGCTGCTCACATATCTCAAATTCCTTACTTTTTGATAACTCTACTTCGACGTTTTCAACTTCCCAAAACTTTTTTAATGTTTGGTTTAAATCTTCCTCCCGAATCAGCCCACAATGAACTTTTACATCACTTTCCTGCTCTATGCATCCACTAGCCACATACCCAAATACGGTATTTTGCAAAAGTAAATTTGAACTCTGAGAATATATTTGTCCCGGTCTTAATAACTCATAAAATATTTCTGCACCCAACAACATATCAATTTTATCAGGGAAATTAAATCTATAATCTGCTAATATAGTTAATTCTGGTACTTCAACATTTATGTTAACCACTTGTTGCGGAATTAAATCTGTAATTTTCCTTACTACTAGCATAGTCAATTCTCTTTCAAAACTTTTATCTCTATTCGCGATTTTTGTATTTACGCAGCCTTTTATTGTCATAGAAGTGTCATCCAAACATGAAATTAAAGTATTCGTTTTATTAATTCTAAGCTGCAATCGATTAGCACACTGCGAAGTAATCAAACATGCTTGTGAACCGACATCTAGTAAGCATCTAACTTCCTGCCATTCCGAGAACTTATCTTTAATGAGGATACGCGCCGTACTTAATAAAACGGATTTTGTTTTATTTTTCACAAAAGTAGAGGCGACAGTCTGACTCGGAGGGTAGGAAAGGATTTCCTCGGGTTGTGAATTTTTTATTCCTGCAGCCGATTGAAACACATGACCAAAATTTTTATTTTTATTATTTAATTCCTTTTCTTCTCTAGAAAAATGTATTAGCTCAGAATGCGGTAGGTTACATCTAGCACAATTTTTAGACTTACATTTCTGTACGCAGCAATTGTAATTTAAACATTTGAAACATGCTTTATTTAATTTCACAACTTCTACTCTATCTTTAATGGACAGTTTTTTGAATTGCGGACAAGAATGTAAACCGTGATACTCATTAGATTTACACAAGACACATTTTACATTTTTTGTTTCCGAAAAAAATATATTTGAAGTGCTCTTTTGAGGCCGATTTTGAAATTTATTTGTCGCTATACGTTTATTTTCATTTATCGTGTTTCTCGAATACACATTTGATTCACCTTTAGATTTATTTTTAATCGACAAAAAAATATCGCATTCTCTTCCTAGTTGCTGTGGTTTAAAATATGACTCTGATTGTTTAATTGCGATATGATTCATTAATTCGCGATCTAAAGAACTGAAAATTTTATCTGAAACAATCAGATCGCATAATGATTTAAAATCATTTACCTCACGCAAATTACAGTAATACTGAAAAATTGAACTCAGCCTAGCTGCAAATTGAACGTAACTTTCCGACGGTAATTTTTGCGCACTCTTGAAATTGTTTAAACATTCTTGTGCCGTAGGTTGAAATTCCCTTAACACTATATTTTTCAATTTATCATAACTAATCAACTCTTCCTCTGATAAATAGATCATTAAATTGCTCGCTTTTTCGCCGAGAATATTTAACAGAATTTCGGCCTTAAACTCTTCAGGTACATTTTTAGTTCGAAACGCTTTCTCAAGAGATTGAAAAAAAAGATTAAATGACTCAGCTCTCGTTGGTAAAGGAATAGTTAAAGTTTTAATACTTTTAATAAAACTTTCCAAGTTATTGTTCCCTATTTCCGTTTCCGATTTTTCTGTTACGGACGGCAAATTTTCCCGAGATTCTTTACGCAATTTGGCTATTTCTAATTCTTTCTCTAACTGAGCTAGTTTAATTTTTTCAAATTCCGAATTTTGGGATGGTTCTTTACGAATATTTGCTAATTCTAACTCTTTTTCTAACTGCGCTAATTTAATTTTTTCTAATTCTAATTTTGTTTTCTCAGTTTCTGTTCGTGATTTATACTCCTCAACAACCGAATTAACGATGCTTTTTAATAACTGCTCATTTGAGTAATATTCACTATTCTCTATAATATTTCTTAAATCAATAATTTTACTACTTTCAAGAGCAGTTAAACCCAATTCCTCAACTACAAGCTTAAGCTCGTGTTTATTTAGATTATCAATAACAGACATAATTAAATCAAAATAAACTAAAAAATTGCTCTTACCTCACTCAAATCGCTGCGAAATTCCGAGGAAGACTCATTATAATTCTTAAATTTATCATCTTCAACACAATATTTCACTTGTTGAGCTCGATATTATTCGAAGATTCTCATGTTAAACGTTGACAGATCTATAATAGAACTCTTAATATCACATCAGCACATCGTTCAAATTCCATGATTTTTCACTCTCATAAATAATTATTTTCACCTTACGGCTCGGCGGTCCATTTTAATTATTAAATGCACACACAACACAATTCTTCATAGGCACTGGTTATATTAAAAAACTCTTTATTAAAGAAATAACACTCACTCGCAGCTCACTGCTGCATTATCGTCTGCATTTATCTCAAAAACAACTTTAGAATAAAAACA
Source organism: Maratus speculifer (assembly GCA_964019185.1). Lineage (NCBI taxonomy): Eukaryota > Metazoa > Arthropoda > Arachnida > Araneae > Salticidae > Maratus > Maratus speculifer. Next base: position 147,265 of record CAXHSM010000003.1, read on the forward strand.
GAAAAAACATTTCACTTCTCTTCAGTTTCTCAACACTGACATTTTAATTTAGGTAGCACGGTATCGTCTGCCTACATGGAACACCGAATATTCGGCAGGCAAAATAGTTTCATATCCGGCCAAGCCGAATATTCAGCTTAACCGAATATTCGACCTAACCGAATATTCGGTAACATGGTCGAATACCAGATAGATACCGAATATTAGATACATCCTTAGTTGTGACCCTCCCCCCCCCTGAGGATTGGGCTAGATCCGCCCTTTGTGTCAGGTCTAAATAGGTTAGTTTTTGCTTAAAAATCTCTTCAGTGTGAAACTGTACCCCACCGACAATTGCCAAAAACCAAGCGATTTCCCTAGGGGTTGCAGAGGGGAGGAATGTTTCTCGGACGCTAAAACGAAATGCGAAGGAGGCGCCAAACGGAGATTTTGTTTGTCTCTACATACAAAAATACATGAGTATGGAATTTGGTAAAAATGTCTCACTGGCAAAAAATTCAAAAGGAAAACTAAATCAAATGCATCTCTATGCCTTCTGACATTTAAACAAGTCAGTCTCTACTCAAAACTATTTTCTATGTGAAACTGTACCTCACCGATAATTTCCATATGCCAAACGATTTCCGTAGGGGTGCAGAGGCGGCATGTGCCTCGAACGAAAGGCAAAAGGGGGCTCCAAATGACTTTTTTTTTTGTCTTTACATACAAAGATGTATATGTATATATATTGAATTTACATAAAAATGGCTCACAACAGGAAAATGCAAAAGGAAAACTGTATCAAATGCATCTCTATGCCTTGTATCATTTAAATAGGTTAGTAAATCTCTTCAGTATTATACTGTACCCTCACCGATAATTGCAAACGGCAACCAATTTCCCTAGGAATTGCTAAGGGGACATGGGCCGCGGACGCCAGAACGAAAGGCAAAGGGGGCGCCGATTAAAATTTTGTTTGTTTTTATATATACTATAAAAAATGAATTTGAAACGAAATGTACGATGTCGACACGGATACATATAAATTTAGCTTTTGTAACTATTAACAGTTACTAAAGATGCAAGTTAAACTAGAATTTTTACAGGATACCATGCTATAAATGTAATGAAGGAGAGAATAAAATAAGTAAATTGATTTAGTATGTCAATTTCATGAAATCTAAAATAATGATTAAAATCAGTGTATGTTATGTATTAAGATGTTGAAGCAAAAGTTAGAAAATAACTATTATAATGTCAAAGTAATCTTCCATGTTGGGGAAGCATAAAATTGCAGCTTAAGTCTACTTGTTTCTTAATTTAATTTTGTAAATATGGTTTTCTTTTATTAATAACTTGTAAATAAATGTAATTAATCGAGACATTATCTCAGCCTGTTTTATTTAGTGATAAGTCTATGTGTGTCATCTTTTCTAGGAATAATTTCCTTGTAGCATATTTGTTACATTTTTCTTTTAGGGTTACAATTGATTTAAAAGGAAAAACTTCTAGTTCTATTATAAATATTTCTATTTTAGGGACGCAAACTTATTTAAAATTGAAATTTTGCGAAAAATTTATAAACAGTGGTAGGGCCCTTGTAAATAATCACGATGCAAACTTATATATTTATTTTAATTAACATTAAATAATTAACCTATTTAGAGCGAGGGTTTTTTTTAATTATTTTTATCTCGCAATGTCTTATCACTAGAATTTCTTTTGATGTACGATCACAATGATTTGTTATTTTAAGTAAATTAAATTGTACCAAAGTTACTTTAGGTGTAGTTAGGAAATGTTTGGATAAAGTATGTAAAATTTTAACCAGTTATAAAGAGTGTGTTTATTTCTATCCAGCAAACTGCAAAATTATATGTATTCCGCTTATTTAAAAAAAAAAAAAATGTGTTATATGTTATTGTGGCAGTATTAACCATTCAAAATGCAGTAGATCAATGTTTTGAGAATCTAAAGAAATTTTGTTCTATGATTTTCTTGAAGGGGGGAGGGGGGCGTAAAATCCGAGAACACTGTTTCCCACTGGAACAAAATATAATTTTATAATTAGCGCATGAAGCAAAAAAAAAAGAAATTATATAAAACAGAACTCAAGATTACTTTATTATTTTATAAGAAACCGAAAAATAACTTTTGTTAAGTTGGTAATGCTTTATTATTGATCTTATTTTTTAAAAAAACCTACAAACTAAAATTTTTATCATTGCTAAATATCGTAAGAAACGATTTTTTTCAACGTACCGTAAAATGGGGTGAATAGGAACGAAACTTCCCGGTCATACAAATAAATTCATTATAAATATATGTGATGATATTTTTAGTAGCCAATTTTTTATAAGAAGGTAATAACACAAAGAGTTGAGAAATTTAGTTTCGACATGTTGGGGTATATAAAGAAACTTCAAGAGGATCCTCAAAAACCTCATTTTTTTCAACATCTTCAAAACTTTGTAACTACAGTATTTTTCGTATTCTAAATCTAAGAGAGGGTATTTTTAATTAATGACTGTCCTGTTAATGATATGCTGTATTAAATTCTACTTATTTCTAAACTACATAATGAAAAAATGAAAAATGGCTTGTAACATCAGAGGTTTAAGATTTATGGGGTGAATCGGAACACGTTTTCTATCATGGTTTATTTTTCTATACAGTAACAGTTTCATGTAATATATGAAAACATATGTGAGAATATGTATTGTAACAAAATTTTGTTTGTTCTAATTACTTGAAGAGTTTAAAGGTGCCAAGAAATTATTTGGTTAAACAAAAAAGTCAATGAATAAACCAACAGACATGGAACACACAATAAAAGAATTTAAAAATAGCAAATTAGTTAGAAAAACTGCACAAAATTATTCTCTGACATGCACAACATCACCCAAATATCTCAAAATGAAAAACCAATTAAAAAAAGAGAGGAATGCAAAATGTACTAAGAGCTGGGGATGAGGGCGTATTAGTAGATCGCATTAATACATGCAGCGATTAGGGCTACTTAATATTTTCACTTACCTAATGACTACTTGTAAAGGATAACACAGAACAGGGTTGAATTTGTATTAAATTCTACTTCTGCAATTCGAATATAATTTCTTAAAATAAATTTTAATTTTTTTTTATTTCAAAGTTTTCTAATTTTTTAAAAGGCATATCTTTATTTATATATGTTACAGGCCAAACCCGATTTTAGGCCAAACTAGATTGGCCTAGGCCAAACTAGTTTATCCTAACACCCATCGGATAGACTAGTTTTTCCTAGGCCAAACCGGTCTATCCTAACGTCCATCGGATAGACTAGTTTTTCCTAGGCCAAACCGGTTTATCCTAACGCCCATCGGATAAACTAGTTTTTCCTGGGCCAAACTAGTCTATCCTAAGGCCCATAGAACAATCTAGTTTTTCCTAGGCCAAACTAGTTTGGCCTAACTCTTATAGGATAAACTAGTTTAGCCTGCTGTTTATTGGTCTGAACTAGTTTCTCCTAGACCAATTCAATTTGGCGTGATTTTATTGAATTCAATGACCGCTTCAGCGCCAACAATCCAGTTTGTCCTAGGCTGATCTAGTTTATCCTAGGCCAATTTAATTTTATGTGTTTTTAGTTCACAGGCGTCAAAGCCTGAGAAATAATGGGCTCACAGGTTCTGTATAAATGAATGTACGTATGTATGCACGAATGTACGTACGTATGTACGTAACGCGATAACTCGTGATAGAAATATCCGATTTGCTTCAAATTTTGGATACACGTTCATTGATATAAAGTACTTTTCTGATTAATTTTGGGAATTCATTGGATAACAATAAAGGGGAGCGAACGGGAGGCTAGTCCCCCACCGTTAATTTAGAAAATTGATTTTTCATGCAGAATTATCAGTTTTCATTTAAAATTTTAGATATAGGATCATTATGACAAGGCGCCTCCGTGATTAGTTGTGGAAGTTTATTATTTAAGTGTAAAAAAACGGCAATGTAGGTTAACGCCACCCCATAATTTAGATAAGTGGTTTTTGACGCAGAATTTACGGATTTGCTTCACATTTGCATATAGGTTCTTTCTGATAAGGCGATTTCCTGAATAGTTTTGGGGGTTTAATGCTTAAGTATGAAGGGAAAAATGAACGATTACATCTCCTACATAGAAAAAAACTAGTTTATCCTATGGGCATTTAGATAAACAGTTTGGTGTAAAAAAAACTAGTTTATTTAATTGGCATAAGAATAAAATAGTTTGGCCGAGGCTAAACTAATTTAGCTCGAAAACGGGTTTGGCCAGTAAAAAGCATATCTTTCACAAGAAAAAGTATAAATGTGTGTCAAAAGTCATTGCTTATAACATCAATACAGAAATTTAACATGTTCACCTTAGAGATATGATGCATTGGACATGGTGTTTGCTTTTTTTCTGCACACTCGTGCCAACTGAGATCTGACTTGCGTTTATTATTATTATTATTATTATTATTATTATTGCATATTTGAGCCAGATTGAAGCTGAACATAATTTGGAATCGAACAGCGTTTTCCATTTTTGAGAAATTAAATACCTGTCGACATATAAGCTATTCTTGTCACGGCGTCAATTTTTTTTTTCGTGAAGTCGTAACCGAAAATTCGATTCAAAACGTAGCTTTATTATTTTCTCAAAGATACATCGTTTTTATGAAAAAATGGTTTACGCCATTCGATTACATATTATCTGAATCTGTTAACCTTATGCATTTCCAAAAATTAAGTGGGTCATAAATGTGTTAGAATGTAGCTCTTTAGGATTTAAGAAAAGCCTTACGGAATGACAGAGAAATATATTCACAAATCTACTTTTTACTGAACGGATTCAAAAGTTATGATGTTTATAACTCTCATCTTTCTTCTTTTGTTCTAAACTACATTGATTATTTAATGAATCCGTATTTGAATATTGAAACTCTAAGAATCTAGATAATCATTAATACATTGTGTATTTTCCATTCTGTGAACACATCATAATTTAAAAATACATTGTAAATTTATCCAATTAGTATATAAGCAGTATTTTTTAAAGGAATCTTAATTGTATGTGAAGTAAAACCTGAATTTTTTTGCAGAAATTAAGTAGGGCCAGATCGAGCCGGACAGAGTATTTTTTCATAGATTTATGTACAGACAGAGCTCTGCCTATACGAAAGTAAATAATATTAAAGTAAATAATAATAATTTGCTTGAATAAGCAAACACCATGTCCAATACATCATGCCTTTAAGGTGAACATGTTAAATTTCTGTATTGGTGTTATAAGCAATGATTCTTGACACACATTTATACTTTTTCTAGTTAGATATGTTTAGAAGAATAGGGAGAGCTAGAAAGATGTTTTTTACTGGCCAAACCCGTTTTCGAGCTAAATTAGATTAGCCTCGGCCAAACTATTTTATCCTTATGCCAATTGGATAAACTAGTTTTTTTACACCAAACTGATTTATCTAAATGCCCATAAGATAAACTAGTTTTTTCTATGTAAGAGTTTAATCGTTCATTTTTCCCTTCATACTTAACCATTAAACCCCCAAAACTATTCAGGGAGTCGCCTTATCAGAAAGAACCTATATGCAAATGTGAAGCATATCCGTAAATTCTGCGTCAAAAATCATTTATCTAAATTATGGGGGGGGGAACCTACATTGCCCTTTTTTTACACTTAAACAATAAACATCCACAACTAATCATGGAGGCACCTTGTCAGAGTGATCCTATATCTAAAATTTTAAATGAAAACTGATAATTCTGCATGAAAAATCCATTTCTCGAAATTAACGGTGGCGGATTAGCCTCCCGTTCGTTTCCCTTTATTCTTATCCAATGAATTTCCAAAATTAATCAGAAAAGTACCTTATATCATAATACGTACATCCAAAATTTGAAGAAAATCGGATATTTCTATCATGGGTTATCGCGTTACGTACATACGCACGTACATTCGTACATACATACGTACATTCATACATACAGAATCTGCGAGCCCATTATTTCTTAGGCTTTGACGCCTGCGAACTAAAAACACGTAAAATTAAATTGGCCCAGGATAAACTAGATCAGCCTAGGACAAACTAGAATGTTGGCGCTGTGGCGCCATTGAATTCAATAAAATCACGCGAAATTGAATTGGCCTAGGATAAACTAGATCGGCCTAGGAGAAACTATTTCAGACCAATAAACTGCAGGCTCAACTAGTTTATCCTATAAGAGTTAGGCCAAACTAGTTTGGCCTAAGAAAAACTAGATTGTCCTATGGGCGTTAGGATAGACCAGTTTAGCCTAGGAAAAACTAGTTTATCCGATGGGCGTTAGGATAGACCGGTTTGGCCTAGGAAAAACTAGTTTATCCGATGGGCGTTAGGATAGACCGGTTTGACCTAGGAAAAACTAGTCTATCCGATGGGCGTTAGGATAAACTAGTTCGGCCTGGGCCAATCTAGTTTGGCCTAATCTCGGGTTTGGCCTGTAACATATATAAAATAAAGGCTTCATTCACAGTAACTACGTGTTCCTACTCTTCCCTTATCATTATTACCTGTTTTTACTAACCCTATTAAAGTGTGAATCGGAATAATTAAAATTTATAACATTTGTTCCGATTGACCCCTATCTGCGGGGTGAATCGGAACACCATTAAAATTTTAAATAATATATATATGTAATGATTCGACGAGATCGATGTTCCATAACAATGTACAAGTTCCAGTGGCACACCATCTATGAGGCAGAACAGATTACTACTACCAAGAATCAACAGTGGGACGAGCTGAGCAGTCGCTCCGGCAATTTGACCAGCAGTGGATGAGTTTATTGGGCTATTTCCCCATAAGAAAGTTCAATCAAGCAGTCTTTAAATTAATTTTATTAGAACTCATAAATAAGTTAAGTTCTTTCACGCAATCACCTTGGCACTCTCATCGAATAACTTCCACTTCACCAACTCCGTGATTAAGCTACATTCCACAATATTAGAATTTTGGGGAGAAAGAAGAAACAGCATCCTAATAATTTTTGAAAGTCAATCGCATTCTCGGGAAACATGACATGGCTTCCGAGTAGTTTTTTAAGAAAAAATGCATTCTAATTCAGCGGAGAAATAAAACGCGCGTCTTGATAGTTTAAAGAAAAGGTGCATTCTAACTCTCCTGAAAAGCCAAATGAAAAAATCATTTTCACGACAAAACTAGAGCCCTCCTACTTCGCGTCAATCATTTTAAAAATTTAATCAGGATGGACTCGAGCCTCTAACGGACAAAATGATCAATTCTAATTGGCCGTAATAGGCGGTCTATTGGCAAGAACTATATTTTTTCCTCGGAACACTAAGCCCTTTAGCAACGCGTAGTAACACTTGTCACGCGATGTTAAAAAATAAAAAATAAAATTAAAATCGCAGGAATATGCCAGAAAGTAAAAAGCTTACGAAATACTTCCCGCCTTTTTGAGAAGCAAGAAATAATTTATTAATAACTAAAGTAAGGAAAAGAATTTTAGCTGTTACAAGCCACGAAACTAAGATTGGAATATGTTCCACAAATTTAGAATTGAAGCTAAGAGAGAACAAAAATAAAACTGGCGCAAAATTTTTTTTATTTTATTACATATATACAGTAAAAATGTTTCGTTTTTGATTAAAAAGTAAAGAACAAAACAAGACCGAAGTCTCTAGCAGAAAAATAAAAAATAAAAAAAATCAGTTGTTGCTTTTTTTTTTTAACGTTAAAGTTGAAAAGTGTACCGATTCACCCCATTTTACGGTAACTCTCAGATCCAAACTGCATTTTTTCACACCGAACTGGTGCTGTTATTTTTAATTTTATATCGGAATATTATTTTTCACTTTTCGATAAACTCCGAAATACTTTTAGAAGATGTTATCAATTTGGCATCTCGAACTGAATTTCCGAGCGGAGACAAAAAAATTACCGCCTTGAGATAGTAACTTGCCTTATGATTTAATTCGTTTATCGGAAAATAGAAGTAAAAATATTTGATCATAAATCTCTTCAATAATCGCGAATGCAATTGTCATGCTTTTACGTTTAAAACTTCAGAAAATATGTCAGAAAGTTTTTTGTTATGCAACGAAAAAAAAATATCTTTTAGAGAATCGGCTTGAATGTCTATTTAAATTCTTTATTTTCTGCGTTTGGCAACATATTTTCTTTATATATTTACAAATTCACTTTCATCAGTATATATAATAGAAGGAAGATTTGAAACTAGAAAAGTCCTGAAAATTTTCACCATGATTTTCAATCATATATTCAACTGTCTTCGGGATTTATTATTGTTATTATTCTTATTATTATTCGGGATTTTTTTTTTTTTTAATTTCCAGTCCTTATTTTCAATGAATCTTGTAGCAAAGAATATGAAAAATACTATTTTTTCTTTTAAAAGATACTTTTCAAAAATAAATATTTTTGTAAATAGCAAAGATGATTTAATTTTTTATCTGTAGAATTCAAAACTTTTTAAAAAGAATTTCATTTTTCAGAAAATATATCGACTTTCAAACATGATTAATATTTAAAATTTTTAAATTAAAATTTTACATTTTTAAATCAAAATTGACTTTTTTGTATTATTTACCCATTATACGTAGCATACGGTAATCTTGCAATCGTTTTGAAAATCGAAGAAATTTTTTTGACGGATTTACACGTTTCAGATACTGGAGATTCCGAAAAACATTTTTATTTCCAGAAAAAAAAATTGCCGTCCATCTCTGTGTCTGTAAATTTCCCGAACAAATTGAGATGGAGACTTGAAACTTTGAATGTTCTTAGTATGTAAGAATGGAACGAAGCCTATTTAATATCAGTTACCTCGATTATTCGGAACTATTTTTTTCGGACTCTCGAAAAATTCGTTCTCATGAAAGGTATATATAAAGTTTAACGAAATTTTGTATTTTAATGAATAGATGTAAAAGGAAATAAAATAACACAAATTTTGCATGAAGAATGAAGTCGATTGGATTATTAGTTGCCGAGATATTTGTAATCCTGTTTTCCACATTCTTAGATTTTTCATACCCTGTATTTCATTCAAATTTCAATCCAAAGATATATTTTACTGCTTGAGTAGCTTGGCGTTTTATATAATTTGTCGAAATTGGTTCATCAGCAATTCCTTCGCGACGGAGCCTTTTATCAAATTTTTAATGTTTGTCAACTATTTTTTAAAACAGAAATTTGTGCCTTTATTAAATTGGGAATATGCTGCAATTAAATAAGGTAAATTTTACAGTATAAATTTGTCCCCAAGGGATTAATAGAGCATTACTATGTATCTTAAAAAATTTAAATATACGATTAAATTTTGTTTTGGAATTGCAATGTATTTTATAAATATTTCACACATGTTTTATTTTCATATATTATATTATGCATATCCATGATGGGTAAGTATTACGATGGTTTCCAACGACTAGTTTTTTTATTCATTTTATTTATTCATTCATTAACGGCTCTACATAAAATTTTAAGCGAAGCCGATAAAATATGGACCATTTTCATTGGTTATGACTTTCGCGAGAATAACAATTATAAATGTGTTTTACGAACCGATACTAGTTTGACAAAATCACTATAGAAATTATAATATGTCCAGATTAGAGATCAGATAATCGGACATTCACATAGTATCTGAGCACAAACTCAATTTCATAAGCAGACTCGTGCCGGATCGAGATCAGGCTATGTATATATAAGTATGTTTTTTTTCCCCAGCATAGTCGAGTCAAGGCGAAACTGTATCTAGTTGTTTACAGTGGGACAAGCATCATGTTTTGGAGAAATATTACCAGTAAAATTACCTCTAAATGAATTTAAAGAACCTGGCCAACATAAAAAAATTGAACTAACCTGCCGTTCCGGATCGATAAAAAAATGATGATTGAAGTAATCTGGAATCGAATAGCATTTTCCATTTTTTTAAATAAATAACTTTTTGATTTATAAGCTATTCTAATCACATGAAGGCAAGTTTTTCTTCTCTCCAGTATTATTGAGTCTTGAATTAGATTCAAAATGACAACTTAGGCAGTATCTTCTCAAAGATTTTTTGAATTTCTGAATAAGAACATCTGCCAATTTTGTGTGTTTCCGAAAAGAAATGAATTCAGAAATGTGTCAGAAAATAGCTAAATCGGATCAGAGTAATAATTTACTGAAAAATAAGGGGGTCATTCATAAAATAAGTTTTCCGTAACTAGAAAGAAACAATATAATTACCCAAAAAGAACTACTGCAAAAGATACAGCAATGTTTTAACTATTTCTCCACATTAGAACCAACGGAATTAATACGCTTGTCACAAAGTGGGATAAGTTTTTGAGTCCAGTGTCACACAAGTCTGCCACCTAGGAATGGAGCCAGGAACTTGTTACAGTTGTGAACTCGTGTCTCATCATCCGTAAAATTCTTGTTGAGGTATTCGTTACCTTCATCGTGATATCGCTACAGAAACATCAATGCTGCTTTCCCATGTTTGGTTTTGTGTTCAGGTGTAAGTTTATTAGGCACCCACCTGACGCACAGTTTCCAGATAAACAGGTGTTTCGTAGCGTTTTCTTGCATAGATAATCTTTTCTTCGCACTTTTTTAGAGCGATACCACGATGAGGGCAACGAGTACTTCAACAGTTGGATCCAGTTCAATTGGATCCAACTTTCCGGGTAATTATGTTTTGTTTCTTTTTAAATGCCGTGGAAAGCTTGTTTTTTCGATGACCCTCGTATTTCTAAATCTACTTTTTTATACTTTCAAAAATTAGGATTTTTTTAACCAACTTTTTTTTTTAAATTCTAAACTACATCAAGTTTTATGAATCTTTATTTGAATGTTGAAAATCTTAAATGTCAAAGCAATTATTAATGCTGCTATTGAGTATTTTCTGGCTTGTGAACACATAGTAATTTAAAGTACACTTTAAAATTATCCAATTAATACTCATGTTTTTTCACCGATTTTTTGTACGAGCAGGAACTGGCCGTAAACTATGAAAATATAATCGGGTCGGGCTCGGGTGAAACTTTTAATACCCACACCGAGACGGGCCGAGCCCGTGCCTGGAAATTCCTGTCCATGTAGACCTCTAGCATGTCCCACTGGATGGACATGCTAAAGAAACGGTCAGCACATGAACGAAATTTATTCTGCAAACCACGATTTAATTAATTTTTTCACCGAGAATCATTTTCAGGGAATTTTTCTCTTGATCATTTACCCCCTGTTTTAAAACATTGCGAACTCTTTGACAAAAAAATGCAAATTTCTATGTTATTTAGTCCTGAATTTCTAAATCAAAATTAAACCTTTTAAAGTTCCAAAATAAACGTGAAATAATTATTTAATAAAATTTATTTATGTTTATTAGTTTTATGACGCCTACTAAAAGAAAAATATTTTTTGTTACTTTTTTTGGGACTAGGGGAAAGGGGGCATCAAACTGAAAATTTGACAAGGGGCGCAGTTTTTACTTCGCAGGTGCCCCCCCGAAAAGTTTTGGTCACGCTACGCCTATGTTTGTGACTTATCCTTTAATCACAAACAATAAATAACAATAAATCACAAACAATAAACACTGTGGCAAAAGTATAGACAATTTATATATTTACAGAAAAATCATTACAAATTACAATCGAATTGCACCTACATTGTCTACAATTAGTGAAAGGATGTGACTTTTCATCGAAGAAACTAAATGCTGCGTCACTGGAGGGTCTATTTTGTACTAAACATATTCAACAGTAGCTCGAAGCTCAATAACAGAAAAGTATAGCAAAAATTTGCATAAACCTTACGAAATATGATGTTACAAAGGTTTTCGATTGGGTCTAGATCAGAGCTACACGCCGGCCAATTGAAATCAGTAGTATTTTCAGAATTAAACAAAGTTCTTGTTTTGTGTGCAACATGCATAGACGCTAAAATCATATTTTGGGCCAGCTAAAAGTTCCCCCAAAATGACTAAAAATTGATCTCCATCGTATGTATGTATTCTTGCGTTGCTTGACAACTCTTGAATAACTCCAGACATACTCGAGCATTAAAAAGTCACCTCCTTGTTGTCGATTAAGAAAGTCCCAGGCTCTTTATTGCAAGTCGTGCCAATAGTATGACCACCCGTTTGGGCCATTCAAATTCCACTTTTTTTTCGTTACTGAATATCATAGCGTACCATTTGGATCCATATGACGTATGTTTGCAAGTTTATTGCTTTCGCGCCAATTCTTAGGGAGATTTTAAAGCTGATTGTTTTATAATTTTTATGTAAATTGGAACCTGTTTCTTTAATTCAGCTACGAATCATGTCCGTCGATACAGAAAGTCCTGGCTTACTTTTAATGTGATTAGCAATCATCATTTGTGTAAATGTCAGTTTATGGATCCTTTTGTCATCTCATTTTCTGGTCACACAAGGTCTTCCAGATTTATATTTTGTTTTGAAGGAGTCACCATTAGACTATATTTCATAGACAGGCCACTTTGGACGATTCAATGCTGTTGAAATTTCTGCAACTGTCTTCCCTTTCCACTTCAGATTTCCTACTTCAATTATCTCATCTAACTGAATATTTTTAGCTCGTTACATCTTCACTAACTGATGCTATATCGAGGAATACTTCAGACATGTGACATTTTAACTTAGAAATTTGAATTTTTCTATGAACAGTTGTCAAAAAAGTGTCCAAACTTTTGCAATATGCAAATTTTACTTTTTTCAGTTAAATTAAATATTATATTATAACCATTATTTTTATCCTACATTGTTTAAAATATATTTAAAAATAAGTATAGCCATTTGTAAAACTCAAGTGTTCGTATTTTTCATTTAAAGCTTAAAAAACACCTGTGTCTAAAGTTTTGCAGAGCACTGTAGTACAATAGACCTATTAGATCAAAATTTTAATGTCTTTTTTAATTAAAATTGACTAAAAGATACGGAAATTTAGATTAACTAGTCTAGTCTATTTGCAGTAGGATAAACAGCATAATGCTTTAAGGAGTCAGGTACCCTTTAAATAATTCAAAAAACGATTTTTTCAAAAAAAAAAAAAAAAAAAAAAAAGCTCATGATTAAATATGATTTTTTGGGAACATTTAAAAACAAACCGCATACAAAAATTCGCATTAGACGTTCCTATATCATCAATGGGCGATGTAATCTTTAAAGTCAATTTTCTCAATACACCGATTTTGATCATTGCGTGCATAAAAATGGTTGCCTAGAATTTCACAAAATTTTCGCTGAATATATTACACGCTTAGAAGCACAAGATGATCTATTAATATGGTTTCTACCAAGTTTGAAGTTTAGAACTCACGATTACTTTTGTATTTAAAAAAAATCCAATATTTCGAATTTCTTTTTAAAAAAAATCCGTGGATCTATAATTTATATTTTTCCATTGTAGCTCATTTTCAAAACATTTCTCTACGCAATAAAAAAAAAATCTATTTGTTTTAGCCATTTCAATGTGGAAAATCATGAGCGCAATGCATGCTTTAAGGATTCTTTCATAAAAATTTTATGCTATTTAAAAATAAATTTTAAAAACTTTATGTGTGTGTACTTTTTTAAAATATAACTTTAAATGATAAATCTTAATATGCGTTTTCAATTTTATAATTGAAAGTCAATTCTTACAGAGGTCACAGTTTCGCGTATTTTGTTAGATTAAAGGGTACCCGACTCCTTAAAACATTCCATTAACTTAAAAAAATATGTGAATTGAAACACTCGTGTATATTTTTAACATTACATGCGAAATTGTTAGTTGCTAATACAAGTTCATACTCTTCACCAGTTTCTCATATGCTTTTCCTTGCTCGAATCCAATTCGAGTTTCCTTCATCTTTTGATATACACGACAGAAACAAAATCAGTCTTATGTAGTTCTATTCTAATGAATGTGGGAAAAATTTAAGCCAAAGTATTAACATAGAAGAGATTTTTTTTAAATTTAAGTTTAAAAAAATGAACAAATTTTAATAAAATAGGCAGTTTTACGGAATTTTTTTTATTATTAATTTAAGAATTGTGACACCACATATTAAAATATTCAAAATCGAAGAGATTGTTTCAGAAAGGTTCCATTAATGATTGAAAATGTGTTCATTATCTCCCAGTAGGTGGAAGCATACCATATTAAAATTCACGTACAAGAACAACAAACATTCATATTTTTTGCTTGTTACGTAACATTCAGCATTTAAAGCCCCTGTCCTCGCTCGAGGAAACGCTCGCGAGCTAATGGGGAAGCATTTTTCAAATACACTCTTTCGCATTTTGACATTTTTGAATAATTATTTTTGCATTGGATAGCCGACAGCGCACCTTTTTTACTTTTTCGATTTTGGTTGCAGATATTTTTTTAAAAGCACTTTCAGTTTCGAAACCGGTTTTGAAAGTGAAACTAACTTTGTAAAAGACATCTGCAACGAAAATCGAAAAAGTAAAAAAAGTGCGCTGTCGGCATGCACATTAGCTATCCAATGCAAAAAAAATGTTCAAAAATGTCAAAATGCGAAAGAGTTTAGAAAAATGCTCCCCCGTAGGAATAGCATTAGCTTGCGAGCGTTTCCTCAAGCGAGGACAGGGGCCTTAATATCTTTTGATATGTTAATACTATTTTAAATTTCTAAATATTCAAGAAACTGAAAAGAATAATTATCAGTCCAATTTTATCAATTTACTAGTTGAACCCGTCGAAATTCGAGGAAAAAGAATATGTATTAGATATGATATATATCAGTCTAGTATGCACAATAAGAGACTGAGCGAAATAAAGAATTGCCACCTCTTAATATGGGAATAACATAACTTTTCATAATAAAGATACAAACTTCAAAAAATTATAAAAAAAAAAAAAAAAATTGGTTGCCTGTAAAGTCGGTATACGGGCGAAAGTTTTACGTGACAACGACTTTGAGTTGTAAAATAATTTTAATGTGAATATTCATTCGTATAGTAGGAAGAAGGATGAAATAATAGTAACAATTTAAAACATTTATTTATACAAAGAATTATATTTAAAACATTAATTTATACAAAGAATCTCGCACTGAATTTCATATTAACAAAATTTTATTTTTACCTTTACACATGTATATTTATATACAAATATACATACAATAACTTGCAATACACTGTGTTTGTTAAACACATTTTACTTCATGTTTATTGATGTCAAATGTTGAATTTTGTAAACAGCATATTAAAGAATTTTTCAATGAGCAGAATATAACTAAAGTAAAATGGCTTTCACTAATCACATATCATTAGTTTTCCATAATATACCACCGAATCACGAAATAAACTACACTTATTTTCTTTGTACTTTATACTAATAACTAATACATAACGTATTTCGTCTTAGTTTGATACTATCTAAAATTCCTATTAAGCACCGCCCCTTCCTTGCAGCGAATTCACATTCACGTTCAGAAAATGGTCCCACAAGTGACCGGAAAAAGTTAAGAGAAAAGTGAGCGCGTATCGTGAGCGGAGCGTAACGTAACGCAGTTTCTTGAAGTGTCTCCCGGCAAACCAATTTACAAGACGTTGTCACGTCAAAATACAGAAAACAACTCAAATTATTATGTTTGACTTAACACCAGCTACAAATATTTTTAATGCGGTTTCTAAACCTTAAACATTATTTAA
This sequence comes from Maratus speculifer, assembly GCA_964019185.1. Lineage (NCBI taxonomy): Eukaryota > Metazoa > Arthropoda > Arachnida > Araneae > Salticidae > Maratus > Maratus speculifer. Next base: position 162,961 of record CAXHSM010000003.1, read on the forward strand.
ATGCCAAGTTATTTAGGAAGTTAATATAATGCCTCAGAAGACTAATTCAAAAATATCTGCATAGTTTATTTCTTATCTGCTTAAATATCACTTGGTAACTGTACAATAATTATAATATCGATAAAACATTTTAATTATAATATAAACAGAGTTACTAAACCGCCTAACAAACCCACTACACATTTACAGCACTTGCAATAAATTTTATTTATTGGCTTGTAGCCTCCATGAACATGTCAAAGTTAATTTTTTTGTCATGGCAACGAAATGAAAACTGATATATTTGTTATTAAAAAGAATAAAATTTTTGTGTTTGTTGCTGATATGCAGAATTTTTTTTTTTTTTTTTTTTTTTTTTTAATAACAATTTTAATTTTTCTTAAAGGTGTTATAGTAAAAATAAAATACATTGACGTGTTTCGGAACCGTCAAATAAGTTCCATAGTCATAATATAAATAAAACAAAATTTCAAAATATTTCTCGGACAATACAAATGACACGCGACAATGAGATATAAATAACAAAAAACACGCGCTCTATTGCAAAAAATTAAATTAAAATATAGACCATGATCTAAACTTAACGAAAAATAAAAATTTCAAACTATTTCACGGTCAATACAAATGACACGCGACAAAGAGATATAAAAACACCAAAAAACACGCACGCTACTGTAAAAAATTAAATTAAAATAAAAATAGACCATGATCAAAGGAAATTCCAACTTGGTTCTATTTTTACTATAACACCTTTCTTAAGAAAAATTAAAATTGTTATTAAAATGTTTATATAAAAAGGTGAATATTTAAAATCTGATGATTTAAAAAATCAATTGGATTTAATTAACTTTTTATCATTTTATTTTTATTTAAAATAACTTAATACAACGAAATGATTAATTTTTGATATTATGTAAAATACAAATACCGGCATATCACAAATTTTATACCCTTTTTTTTAATATGACATCATTTACACATTCAGAAACACTCATTTTTCCGAAATAAAAGCGTGAAGTTATTTAAAAATTCTTTAGTTTAATAAAATATTTATTATAATTAAATAGGAATCGCGCGATTTATAGAAATATTTTTATTCGTATACACCACGGACCTTTAAATAAATAGAAGTTTAGTTTATTTAGATATAGGAATAAAAGTCAGTGAATATGACATCATCGCTGTCACAGCTATAACAATGTATAATTACATAGCTGCCAACTTTTACTATCACTAAAATTGAACAGAGATTTTCCATTTGTTTTAACCTTAAGCTTCCGATGATTAAATAAGATATTTATTGTAAAATTTTTGTGGTAGGAAAATGTGTAAAAGTTGGCAGCTATGATATTATATTCATGGGACAAATTTATCTGTTTTCTGAATGACGACATTTTCTCCATCGACAAAAATTCGCTTCAGATACTATATTTTATTAAAGCTTATTTTCTGTTATTTTATTTACACAATACTTAATAATATTACTCAGTAAATAATGTGCGCATTGTACCGCGGTTAGTGAATAATTAAGTGCAATCATTTTATTAGGATTAAATTTCACGAAAACCATTATTTTTTTCTTTGAAATGCGATTACACATTCACCAATGAGATCAAGCTCCTGATTGGTGGAAAGTAATAAAGCAAAATAAATTCTTATAGTCAGAAAAGCTTAACACTTTCTCTGCCACTCACGCGCCATTGCGTGATAAGGCATCAACGTTAAGGGGCCACTCACGCGCCAGCGCGGGATGTGGGGTGATGTCCAATAGCCAATCACGCGCTGGTGCGGAAAAATCTTTCACCGATTCTTTGTTATAAAAAGTAAATCGGCTTCTGGGAAAAACTATTCTACAGTGCGGCATTAACTATCATCACATCCTCGCGTAAGCGAACGTGTTAACCTGTTGCCACTGTTTTGAAGAAATGCCACGAAAAAACTTTTAAAATTAAAAATAAATTATAAAAATGGGAATAAATTTAAAATTAGGTAGAATGGGCCCTTCTACACATAAACAGCTTTCATTTAAAAATATAATTATCAAAATCGGGCCAGTTGAAATCTCAGGGCTGATGACTAAAAAAACAGCCAGGTCATTTAAACATAGATTTTCGTGATATAAAATATTTGTGTAAAATACAGTTATTTATATGCAAAAAGAATTTTTAATTACATTTTCTAACGATATTTCTAACGATATTTTTTAATTATTTCTTTTTTAGTGCTTGAGAAAATTCGAAATTCCACAAATACATAAATGCAAGTGTGTGTAATTAAAGTGTCTCCAATTTACTTAATCAGCAAGATGTAAACAGCCGTATTTATCCCGGCTTATTAAATTTAAATCCTATTGGAATTAATCTTTATAACAAGTAAGAAAAATCATGCATAGATTTATTAAGCGTAGTTAATAGATAAATTCGTTAAGTATAGATTATGAAGCACTTTCCAACACTTAATGAAATCTTTAACAAAACTTTGTTATTTAGGGAAATAAGTGATCAAATATACCCAAATATGTATTCCAGTACTTTTGAACAGCCCTGTATTTCATATGTCAGTTGATATAATGGGAAAATTTAGTTTAGCAAGAAAATATTCAGTAACTTGAAATTTCTTTTTCAGCAATTCATACTATTAGATGGAAACATACTTGAATACTTTTGTTCAGCCCTGTAGCTTATACTGTACCTTTATTACACGTCAGCATTGGGCTAAAATTTATTGTAAACTAAAACACTTTTAAAACAACTGAAATCATTCTCATAAATTATCATTCATAGGCGTCTATGGACCGAATTCTTTGCGTGGCCCTGTATATCCCTTTATCTATATTCTTCAAACATTTCTCAGTAAATTGAATGAAGATCAGCGTAAAAAATGCATAGCTTATTTAAGAACCACGTTTAAATAATTTACGCTCATATTCAGTAACGTTGGTGAGCTCTTTTGTGTAGCCCTGTATATCAACTATAACATTTATACACACCATATAATGTGAATATATTTAGCGTAATATAAACGCGACTATCATAATTAAAATACATTTCATCCCTCCATCAGCCATCATTGGACACATACGGTACTTCGGAAAAAATATATTATTTGAAATCTTTTGTATGGCCCTGTAAATGCTATGTACTTTATATTATGCAAGACAGTTGCGTATAATTTATATTAAGCTTCAGTGACATATATCAATTTTATTATACATGAAAAAGCTTAATATATTTAAAATATGTCACACACAATCCCCCCTTTTACCATTATCTAATGGAATTCTTTTGTGTGACCCTGTAAATGAATAATAGCTACATTTTCACTTTATATTTTATAGAATGCATATTTTAATATGTTTGATAGTGTATAACATCTTTAAAATCCCTTTGAAACGATTTTTTCCCATAGGCCGTAATGTAATGGGAAACTTTTGATTCGCCTTGTAGATAGGTGGAACTTATCATGGTAGAAACTTCATTTTCGATAGGACTTGTGCTAGGGTAAACGTCAATAACGTCCTAAAATTTCATGGCAATCCGAGTATATTAACGATTTTTCCCCATAGACTATAATGTAATGGGAAACTTGATTCTCTCTGTAGATAAACTAATCATGGTAGATACTTCATTTTCAATAGGGTTCGTGCTAGGGTAAACCTCAATGACGTATAAAAATTTCATAGCAATCCGAGTATATTTAAGGGCGTTAGAGCGCGGACAGACGGACAGACAAACCGAATGCATAAGTACTTTTCAACTTTGTAGGAAAATGCTAACTTTGGAAAGTGCTAAAAAGGCTCATTTCTTCAGTTTTGCAAAGAAAAGCACAAATTTAGTCTAAAGATTACGGAAAAGAACAATATTAGTCCAAAAGATCTCATAAAACATGCAAATTTCATCCAAGGTTTGCTTAAAAAAAATGAATTTCATGAAAGGTTCGTGTAAAAGCAAGAATTTAGTCAAAAGATCGCGAAAAACGTGCAAATTTCATTTAAATTTTCACGAAAAAAAATTTCCTCTACAGATCGCGAAAAAACACGCAAATTTTCATCTAAAGATCGCGAAAAACACTCAAATTTCGTCAAAGGATTGCAAAAAATGTTCGAATTTTGTCAAGAGATCGCGAAAAATGTACACATTTCGTCAGAAGATTGCTAAAATTGACGAATTAGGTTAAAAGATCGCAAATGATTATATGTCTTTTTATCAGATCTTATTAATTTTTATATGTAGCCTATTTGGCAATGAATCAATTATGTTGGTAAGGTGAAAACAAATATTTTCGCAGAGAGAAAAATTTTTTGTATTTTTTATCAAGTTCCCTGATATTTCCCTGTTTTTTTCAGATTGATAAACTTCCCTGATTTTTCTCAGATTCCATGATTTCCCGAATTTGTAGCCGCCCTGCTATCTTTTTCGCTAGGCTCGCGAAAGGTAATCTTGCATTAATGTTTTTCACTTTATAGGGAGAATTTTACTATTGAAAAATATAGCGACTGTGTCGTAGAAACCACAAACCTTTTGCATGGAGCTTTTTTTCTTTAATCAAAAGTGTGTGCATTCGTTAAAAAGGGAAGGGCGTGCCTTATTTTGTTAAACTGTATTTAGTCTCAGGCAACGTTGCCAGGTCCAATGTCAGTAAAAAGCGAAAAATGGATACATAAAATCCAATAAGAGCTTAGGTTGTTAGGGCGGAGTTCAGGATGTATCATGTGATTTAAGGCTGTCCCAAACAGCTCTAGTTTATAACCCCTTACTACTTTCTTAAAACTTGAGCCACAAAATAACTCAAGTTGAGCCAAAATCCACTCATCTCACGATTTGAAAGTCAGCTTCTCGTAAGAAGAACTGAAACAAACCCTTACCTTAAAGTTTTACCTTAAAATTTATTGGATCGTGGCGAGTTGTTTTTTAAATGTTTTACTCATCTTGATTCAAACTGTATTTAAATGGCTCATCTTGATTTAAAGTTCAACTCTTTCCTGAAAAACCAAATCCACTCTTTCGTTTTAAGAGCAAGGCAGCTTTCTCGGGGGATTGGGTCGACGGAGATCACATGATCTGACGTCCTAAGGACCGTTTTAACAAGCAAAAGCTTCTGCGGCCTCTGATGAAGTTGGCCTTATAGGAGGTTCCTAGTAAGATTTCTGGCCTAGACATTTTTCGCGAAGTAGTTGGGGGAAAATCAGTCCACTCTGATAAATTTTAATGGTCCAGGCTAATTAATATACTAGTGTTGGTTAAAAAATAAAAAGGGTAACAAAAGAAAAATAATGCAAAAATTTCACCACTTCGGTTTTAGTTGTAAGAGCTTCGAAAGAAAAGAAAGAAAAAAGATAATTTGCTTTTTGCTAATTTTTTTTTTTAATTTTACGTCCAACAAACCCGAAAAATTCAATTATCAAAATCTATAGAAGAAAAAAACAAAATCGAAAAGTTTACAGTTTCCAATCCGTGGACTCTAAAACGCGAAATCGTTACTATTTTGATGTTATTTAGTTAAACAGATAGTCCAGAGCAGAAAAATTTGATAGAAAGGGAAAAAAATAATGAAAATCTTACTATCTTGGAAATAATTCGGAATCTACTAGAGTTAATTTAAAACTGTTCATCTACCGTATACGCCGCGACCGGCAGTGACTTGGTCATTTTAAACTTTGATAGTATGATATAATCCAAAAATAATTCCTTTTACACATTAAAAATAACATTTCAACTGTCTAAGAAAAAAAGCCGGAGTCTAAGTAGGCTTGTTTTTTAGCGACTCCGACCCTATTACTCAAAAATAAGCCCTGATTTTTTTCGACCTACTGGTAATTGACAATTCATGATTTATTTACCCACTAGAATAATTGTGTTAAAATTATTCTGGTATAATACGAATCCATCGCTTACTAATGGTCCACTTTGCTGTGTTGATTTAAATATCAGACGCCCAACAATAGGGTTAACTACATATTTTTCAACACACAAATTCACACATTTTTCTCCGGGGGGGGGGGGGGATTATACTTCATTTACCATAGAAAACCAAATTAAATTTTCCAGGAGTGCAGACATCTGATAACTCCGGAAGATAAATGCCGGCCACCCTCTGCATTCAACGATGTGTCCAGGAAAACTCAATTGACAGAATTTCGATAGCTTCTGAATCTTGGCTTGGTCCAGTCGGTAGGTGATTTATTGACCCATTAGAATAATTGTGTTAAAACTAATTTATCCACTTTATTGCTTTCGTAGATTCTTCAAAAATTAAGTTTTAGTCATCTCTAGACAGAGAATTCCACGAGTGAGACTTATATTGACATTAAGAGAATTTTGCATCAGAATATAATAGCTTAGTATTTTTAAACTTCTATTTAAAAAAGAAATACAATAAGAATTAATTACTATTCAGAAAATAACTTCATAATTGCGTTTACAGTGTAACTTTTTGAAAATTCTGTAATATGTATTATGAAATTGTATGCATCCATATTCAAATAAAATATATAATAGAAATCAATACTTTTGAAACATTTATAGACTCAAATCAACGAATAGATCAGTTCAATTTTAATTCTGATTAAAAATAAATAACTCATTCGTTTATTTTAATTTACAAATTCATTTAACTCGATGTTGCAATAAAATAGTGTACATTAAATTTTCTTGTTCCTTTGTTTCTTTGTTACATTAATAAATTGGTATACTATCATTTCCCACATTCTTTTTAAAATGCAACTTTTGTGTTTGTTTTTTATACTAAAAAAATATATTTTTATTATTAGACAAATATGCTATTCAAACGTAGTTTTGCTGCTTATAAATATTTTATTTACTTATGGATTTGAATTCTTACATAGTAATATATATATATGACAAGAATGAAAATAATAAGTGGAGGTCTTTTTAAGGGAGCCTAACCCGTATTGACGCAAGTAAATTCAAGGTCCGAAGAAAACCACCGAAAATTCCGAACGGTTCGGCCGACGGCCGCGGTTGCGTTCGCACCCAGAACCTGCACAGTTTCAAGAGCAGAATCTCGGGAGCTGTTTCAATTTAGAAAAAATTCTGTATTTATATCACAGCAGTATTATACCTGGACATTTCCCAATTCTAAAAAGTAAAAATAATATATTAAATAAAAGATTTGTTGGAATTGTAAATATAGCAAAAAATCGCTATAAATTCAAATTTAAGTGGTAAAAACCTTAAGTTTATTAAGTGATTGTATTAACCTTCTAATGTAGTTGTGAAAATTCAAGGAAAATAATTTTCACGAATTCATAAATTTGAGATAGGAATAGTTAAATTATGAATAACTAAAGTGGGGATTTACGGTATTAATCAACAATTATCGCCAAATTAACACCAATAAATAGATTAAAAAAAACCACAAACGACCAAAAGACCCCCCCCCCCTTCCTAATATGTGCAATTTTACTTTTTAAAAATGTGTCACTTATAAGCTCTCCCCTTCAAAATACCCCTACCCAATTTGCCTATCCTTCTGAAAAAAAAAAAAAAAAAAAAAAAAAATCTCCCAATTATAAGCCCCTTTTAAAATCATTAGAATTTCCTGTTTGCTAAAAGGGGGTGGCTTACCAGCGGTATTTTATAGTAGATCGAATAATAAATAAAAGTATAATGACATTTGAATGGCGAAAATAAGAAATTTGTATCAGTTCCGCCTCGCTAAAGTGTCAACTATCTGTAACGTCCGTCGAACAATAAAATATCAATCAATATATATCTTTACTAGCTGACCCGCCCGGCGTTGCCCGGGTCCGTATTAACAATATTAAACGAACTTTAAATTTGTATGATTTTATCATTAACTCGAAACATGCAGAAATGCATTGTCTGAAATACGTAGCCACTGACTGTGTGAAAAATCGGTTTAAAAAACAGCTAATGTTAAGCTCTAAAAATACTCAAAATGAGTGATGAAAAACGCGGAAGGGAATATGTATCCAACGACTGCGTGATTTTCGTGTTAAAGTGTTGATATTTATCAAAAATCACTGTTAAGTCTCGTAACTAATTATTTTTTTTCACATAGAAATCCCAATATGTGAAATATTTTGAATTTCAAACTAATTATATCACTCTTAAATCCGACTAAACCATGAATGAAATCGATACTCGCTGGTAGCTAAAATGTTGGTATGTAGTATTATAATTTCAGAGCCATTTAACAAAAGTAAGTATTATTTTTATCAAATCATGCGTAATGTTCACTCTATGGATAAATTCCTAACCGTAAACTTTTGTACTGTAACCATAACCTGCCTGTAACCTAACTTTGACTTAACAGTACCTTGCCGTAAATTAAATATAACAGAAATGTAATCTAGCCTTCACTTTATTGTAACCTATCCTTATTCTAACTATAACATAAATGCAATTAAACTTTAACCTAACGGGAAATTAAATATAATTAAAGACTTACCGTAATGTAATTGCAACCTAAATGTTACCAAACCATATATTGGTTTCATGTCCATGGAAATTATTTTGTCTTGTTCGGATCTGGTTATGATTCATTAACATTTTTGTCGGGTTCAGATTTCGTTCGTTTCAGATTATAGGTATTTTTTTTATATTGAGTTTTAATGTTCGGGTCGTATTCATGTCCATGGAAATTATTTTTCCTTCCTCGGATACAGTTATGGTTCTTTGGAATATTTTTGTCGGGAACAGATTTGTTTCAATTCAGATTTCGGCTTTTTCTTCAATTGGAATTTTTGGGTTCGGGTTTTCTTGCGTGTTCACGGAAATTATGCTGCCTTATTCGAATAAGAACATGCTTCACTGAAATATTTTTTTTTCAAGTTCAGATTTGGTTCAGTTCAGATTTCGTGATTTTTTCAAAGAAATTTTTTAGGTTCAGATTCGGTTCATGTGAATAGAAATTTTTTGTCTTATTCAGATCCAGTTACGATTCTTTGGAATATTTTTTATCAAGTTCCGATTTGGTTCGATTCAAATTTTAGGTATTTTTTCAAATAGAATTTTTAGGTTCGGATCTCGTTCATGTCCACGGAAATTATTTTGTCATACTCGAATCCAATTATGATTCTTTCGAATATATTGGTCGAATTTAGATGTGGTTTGGGTCAAATTTCAGTTTTTTCAAATCGAATTTTTTAGGTTCAAGTTAGGTTTATGTCCATAGAAATTATTTCGTGTTGCTTGGATTGGGTTATAGTTCTTTGGAATATTTTTGTCAGGTCCAGGTTTGGTTCAGATCAGATTTCGGGTTTTTTCTTCAAATATAACTGTTGAGTTCGGGTCTTATTGCATGTTCACGGAAATAATTCTGTCTTTTTCGAATAAGGACATGCTTCACTGGAATATTATTGCCAAGTTCAGATTCCGTTCAGTTCGCGATTTTTTCAAAGAAATTTTTTGGGTTCGGATTGTGTTCATATCATGGAAATATTTTGTCTTGTTTGGATCCGGTTGCGTTTCTTTGAAATAGTTTTGTCAGATTCAGATTTGGTTAAATTCAAATTTCAGGTATTTTTTTGAATGGGAGTTTTAGGTTCGTATCGGGTTCATGTCCACGGAAATTATTTTGTCTAACTCGAATCCGGTTATGGTTCTTTCGAATACTTTGGTCAGATTTAGATGTGGTTTGGGTCAAAGTACAGGATTTTTCAAACGAAGTTTTTTAGGTTTGAGTCGGGTTTATGACCATGGAAAGTATTTTGTGTTGATGGGATCGGGTTATAGTTCTCTGGAATATTTTTATCCGTTTCAGATTTCGTTCGAGTCATATTTCGGGTTTTTTTTAAGAAAATATTTAGGTTCGGGTCAGGTTTCATGCCTACGAAAATTATTTTTCCTTGTTTGAATCGGGTTATGCTTCACTTGAAAATTTTTGCGGGATTCAGATTTGGTTCGGGTCAGTTATCAAATCCATAGTTTTTTTCCAAACAGAATTTTTAGGTCAGGGTCGGGTTTATACTCAAGGAAATTTTGTGTATCACGGATCGGAGTGTGGTCTGTTTTTTTCTGGTTGGGATCGGGTTATGTTTAAATTAGTCTAAACATTAAGGTTATAATCAGTTTTTCTACTATTATTTTTATGGCTATTTCTGATAGATAATTTACTTTGCTATTTGATAATTTATTATGATGAATGAATCGTTTGCGGATACAAACAATTGTACGCCAAACAGCTATTTTATTTTTGTTTTAAAAACAAATTAAAGCCATGTTACAATTTTAAATTGAATAGAACACATTTAAATTTAAACAATGATTAAAAAAATAAACTCATAGAAAAGTGTTCTGTAATGTTTTTTACCGCAACACAGCTAATGACTCATAATTATAATGTTCGAAATGCCAAAAATATGCGTACAACCATATAGTAAAAAGAAATTAATAGAGTGGCAGTATAATGTCTTGGGGGGGACGCAAAAAATGTAACTCTATAATCCGCTACATTAAGTCCAAATAAGCACCAACAAAGCCATGTGCTTTGAAACTCCGATCAATTCAAACTGGTTTAAACCAGTATTTCTTTGTTTTTGTTTTTTACCTTTTAAACTGTTATTGAATAGATGATTAAAATTTCATTTAAAAAATAAAGTTTTGTGCCATTATTGCCTGTAATATACGATCAGAATGCATGAAAGATACAATTAGATCAATCATAGGCAATAATTATTTGATTATTTTTATTATATGACTTTGAAATATCAATATAGAAGCATCATTTAAGACTTTGCTTGAAAAATCAACATTCTTTCGTAAAGTCTTAAAATCGTCTGCACTCTGAAATCTAGATTTTAGATTAATATTATTATTTAAGTGTTCATGCATGATTTTAAAAGAATCTTTTCATCACTATATTTTATATATTGACATGGAATTATTAATATGTTGTTAAATCATAAACATTTTTCATCTACGTTATAAAGTATTAAAAATTTCTGAAAAAAATAGAAAACTTTTAGTAATACAATTTTTCACTTCAAACATATGTTTTCAATATTTTATTTAATTTTGTTTTGACATTTAATTATTTTTAATTTTCCAATTTCAATTATTTTAAAAGCAAACATTTATTTTAATAAATAATATAATAGAAAAAAACCATTTAAAAATTACTATTTCTTCGTAAAATATGCTTCAGCTGCATTTCTTCCAATCCGTCTTATTAATACAAAATTCCTTCCTCGTGCTTTATTTTGAGACATTAAAATTTCAGCGATAAACGGTTTCATATTGCATACTTTTTTCTTTTTCGGTTTACTTCGCCACCACCTATATTTTTCCTCCATGGCGTACAGCAGCTGTGATTTAAAAAAAAATCCTCATTTAAACTGACAGTTTGCCAGTCTATGAATTTTAAATGTCAGTCCCAGTTTTTTAAATTATTTCTGCGAAAATTTTATGCAACCAACCAACCATAAGAGAATGAAAGGGGAAAAAGCTAAAAAAAAAGCGATTTTTTATGAGAGTGATGTTTGGAATTTAATTAATTACTCAGTTAATAAATAGAATTTTGAAATTCTGAGCGTCAGGTGCATCAGGAGAGATATTGGGCTACTCTCAGAAAAATTTTGAGCTTCGTACGTACCGTAGTTTTGGCTAACTATCGCAGACACACACAGACAGAGCGATTTGTTATTTTATTAATATCTTTATATATAAAAATCTTCTGTGCGTGTGTATGTAATTGAACTCCTCCTAAACGACTTGACCGATTTTGATGAAATTTTGTGTGTGCGTTCCTGTAGATTCGAGAATGGTTTAGATTCACATTTCGTCGAAATTGATTCAGTACTTTTTTAGTAATTAGGCAAAAACTAATAGTTAGTGATTTTTCGCTAATTAAAAGTGCTATATATATTAAAGAAAGTCAGGATTTCGTATTAATCATAGCACAAAAAAATCTACCATACCAAAAATCTTGAAAATTCGGGTAAAAATACTTCTTATAACATCGAGTGCGTCTAAAAATGGATTTTCGAAAATTCCACCCCTACGATGAGTAGAAAAAAGAACGAACTTTTAAAAAATTTCTTAAAAATCGGCTTTTGTAGTTATTTTTCATCTGATAGCATATTTTAGTGAATTTTTTCATGCTGAATTGAACGGTACTAAGCAAATTTGTCTAAGTGCAGTAGTTCGTGCGTGTGTATGTCACTGAACTCCTCCTAAACGACTGGACCGATTTTAATGAAATTTTGTGCGTGCGTTCCAGTAGATTCGAGAATGGTTTAGATTCCCATTTCGTCGAAATTGATTCAGTACTTTTTTAGTAACTGGGCAAAACCTAATAGTTAGTGATTTTTTGTTAGTTAAAAGTGTTGAATAATTTCGATAAATAGAGTGCGGACGGAATGTCCGAGCGGTCAAAGGCGCCAGATTTAACCTCAACTTCTCGCAGAAAGAGATCGCGTGTTCGAACCCCGCTCCTGTCAAAAGTGTATGCTTTACAGTGATATAGCCTGTATTATAATTTTGATTAACTGACTTCAGAAAATCGTTAACTTTTATCAAAAAAGAGAAAAATAAACTTTTCTATCAAAAATTGAACCGACTTCAAAAAATACTGAAGAGTGAAAAATAATTTCCTTACATAATTATAATAAGAAATTAAATTAAGAGCGTAGTGTTTATCGTGCGTATCACTATATTTAAGTACATTTATTTGATTTTCTGGTGTCGGTGCCAGGAAGGACAACGTCTGTCGGTGACAGGACAACGTCTGTCGAGTCAGCTAGTAGATATATAAAAATCTTCTGTGCGTGTGTATGTAATTGAACTCCTCCTAAACGACTGGACCGATTTTGATGAAATTTTGTGTGTGCGTTCCAGTAGATTCGAGAATGGTTTAGATTCACATTTCGTCGAAATCGATTCAGTACTTTTTCAATAATTAGGCAAAAACTAATAGTTAGTGATTTTTCGCTAATTAAAAGTGTTACATATATTAAAGAAAGTCAGGATTTCGTATTAATCATACCACAAAAAAAATCTACCGATCCAAAAATCTTGAAAATTGGGGTAAAAATACTTCTTATAACATCGAGTGCCGCTAAAAAGGGATTTTGGAAAATTCCACCCCTAAGATGAGTAGAAAAAAGAACGAACTTTTAAAAAATTCCATAAAAATCGGCTTTTGTAGTTATTTTTCAACTGATAACATATTTTAGTGCATATTTTCATTCTGAATCGGATGGTACTAAGCAAATTCGTTTAAATCCAATAGTTCGTGAGATAATTCACATTTTCCTTTTTGGCGGTGTCTTCGGCGCAAAAACCTGAAATTTTCAATTCTCATCTTTATATATAAAAATCTTCTGTGCGTGTGTATGTAATTGAACTCCTACTAAACGACTGAACCGATTTTGATGAAATTTTGTGTGTGCGTTCCAGTAGATTCGAGAATGGTTTAGATTCACATTTCGTCGAAATTGATTCAGTACTTTTTTAGTAATTAGGCAAAAACTAATAGTTAGTGATTTTTCGCTAATTAAAAGTGCTACATATATTAAAGAAAGTCAGGATTTCGTATTAATCATAGCACAAAAAAAATCTACCGATCCAAAAATCTTGAAAATTGGGGTAAAAATACTTCTTACAACATCGAGTGCCGCTAAAAAGGGATTTTCGAAATTTCCACCCTTAAGATGAGTAGAAAAAAGAACGAACTTTTAAAACATTCCATAAAAATCGGCTTTTGTAGTTATTTTTCAACTGATAACATATTTTAGTGCATATTTTCATTCTGCATCGGATGGTACTAAGCAAATTCTTTTAAATCCAATAGTTCGTGATATAATTCACATTTTCCTTAATTCGGCGATGTCTTCGGCGCAAAAACCTGAAATTTTGAATCCTTATCTATATATATAAAAGAAAGTCAAGATTTCGTATTAATCACAGCACAAAAAAATCTACCGAACCAAAAATCTTGAAAATTGGGGTTAAAAGAGAAAAATAAACTTTTCTATCAAAAATTGAACAGACTTCAAAAAATACTGAAGAGTGAAAAATAATTTCCTTACATAATTGTAATAAAAAATTAAATTAAGAGCGTAGTGTTTATCATGCGTATTACCATATTTACGTACACTTATTTGATTTTCTGAAGTCTGTGCCAAGAAGGACAAAGTCTTTCGGTGACAGGACAACGTCTGTCGGGTCCGCTAGTCAATAATAAGAATAAGAGAAACTGATATTTGTTTATTCCATTTTTCAAAATTACTGCTCTCGCTCGGCTGGAAGATGAATGTTAGAGGATACGTAAAGATATTAACTGTTTTTAATGCTTTTATAATACCGCCGTATAATGGCGTGATTGTTAACTTAATGAAATAGCTAATAAATTTACCTCACATCATAATGCATGTAAATTTCGAATTAAAATACATTCGATGAAATAAACATGTGTAACGTACCTGCCGTCAAGTGAATGTAGCATCACAATTAGGCATTTTCGGCGCTCAATTCTACAGTTCGGCGACAGGTTTTTAGGGAGTGTGAAGGGGGGGGGGGATTATAATCGCAAATGAGATGATTTAAGTAATAAAATACGACTAATATTTCACCTTATTTGCGATTGTACCCCAATAAATATTAAAATTCGATTCATATAGATTGAGATTAAAGATTTTTAATCTTTGCAGAAAATGTAAAGTGACAAATAAGTGCTTTGAAATATTTTGTGAAAAATTAAAATTTTGATTTTACATGCTTCCCCTCCCCCCCAAACCACCGTTTTGAAGTACGGATGTATATACCAGCATTTAGTATGAAATAAAATTTTGCTATTCCTCATGAACGTACACTCTCTACCTCTGGTATAGTATTGCACGATAAAATCGGACCCCTTGCAATCGTGGATGTCAAGAAATCCATATGTTTTCTGTTTTATCAATGCAAGGTAGAACCCGTCGAGTTTCGAACGAAAGAAAATGTTGAAGGACTTGTATTAATAAACCTACAAAATTAGTTACAATAAAAAAAAATGCACCTTTATATTGATAAGTTTAATTCTTAAGTAAGTTATATTTAACCTAAAGTTAACAAAATACTATTTTTATAAAACTCAGTTGTAGAAATTGTTAAAATTAAACTTTAATCATAAATGTGAGCAATAGAAAATATTAAAAGATCTGTTATTATAATTAAGTTATCAATTAAGGTTCTTACGTTAGTATTCCAAAATAAAATACGTAAAAAGGTACTAGGTTATCCCGTCGACCAAAAAATCATCGCCAAGCTATAAGATTAAATGCCAATAATGGATGATCGAGAATGTCACATTCAATGACATTAAATACGATTTAGTGCTTAACATGCCATTAAGTGATTTTATTTCGTTTTTTTAGAGTTTTTATGAATATTCTAATTATTTGGTTTTTCGTTATTTAAAATAAAAATCATGTCAATATGTATAATTTGGCTATTAGTTTTGCGATTTGTATAATTTGGCGAAATGGGTCGACGGGATAACAGAAAGTACCGAGTAAAATTTATTCTACTTTGACTCAATCATAGAATTCATTCCTAAACCAGACATCATTTACACCATATCAAAATTTGTATTATGTACTTTTCATTTCTGTATTCTCTTTTCAAAAAAATTGCTATTTTAATTTGATAATTTTAAAATCGATTTAATTCAAAACTTTAAGTCTGAATGCTATCAGCTGAAACATATACTAAACTATTTATATTCTTTTAAGTGTAAATGAAACCAAAATTCACCGGGTTTTATAATATGCGAAATTTGACTCAAAGTACTTTAAATTTTTTCACTTGTTATGAAAAAATGGCAACATGAAAATGCAGTAATTTGTTTTTTCCCCCCTTTGCTTTTAATAGAAATTGAGTACTTCTGTTGCCACAATTAGATAAAAGGTTTAAAAAACTACAAAAAATTAATATTTCAAAAACAAATTACGATACAGCTTTCAAACAAATTGCATTTGAAAGTAAATTTTCCCGCTACATAACGTTGTAAACATTGAAAATGGGCGATGTTTAAAAGTTTTCATTAGCAAAAAATGCAAAGATGAAATAGCATTTCAAATTTTAAAGTGTTTCCATTCGCAAAATGACGTATTCGTTACACACAGATACGTTTGGCCTTTATAATACACAAGGCAGAACCCGTCGAATTTCGACGAAAGAAAATGTTTGAGGAAACTGCTTCATTGATTTATAATTAGCCTACAAATTTAGTTACAATAAAAAATGTACCTTATACTTATTACTCTAACTCTTAAACAAAAGATATTTAAACTAAAGTTAACAAAACACTATTTCCCTAAAACTCACTTTTAGTAATTATTAAAATTAAACTTTAACCGTAATGTAAGCAGTTAAATGTAAAGATCTGTTTCAAAGAATTTTTCACCAAAAAATCTAAACCCAATATAATTTTCTCCATCTCAAAATTTACGTATGCACCTCTCATTATCGTATTCACTTTAAAAAACCTCTAAAATTTTGCATTGCAACACTGATGCAAAACATTGCATATTATCAGTGTGTGATTTCGATTACGTTATTTTCAAAGATGAAGTTTTTTCCTTGTGAAGTATTTCAAAGCAGCTGGGGTGAAAGTGCAACACATACAAAATTTCAGTTTTAAGAATTAAAATACACGCTTTTCCTTAATAAAATGACGTCATTTGCATCCGCTAAAACATTCCTGTATTATGATCCATTCTTAAACTCACATTTAAAAAAAAAGTGCACATATGACGTCATTATCAAGAAAGCCCAGCAAAAAAACCATGTCGTTATTCCAAAAGCAAATTGGTATCTAATGATTCATATGCCTTCATTTGTTTGTTTATAATAATAGCTATATGTTTTACTCGAAATCATTCAAAATTCGGAAAATGATTTTATATACGGATTAATAAATTTGCTTTCTTATTTAAGCTTCTTGATACGAATTAAGTAAAACCGGAAAAATAAGTCATACAAATATTCTATAATGTATATTTTTGTAAAGAACGTGTTGTATCGTGAGTAAAATAAGTTTGTAATAAACTAAAAATCATTTAATTGATAAATAAAAACGAAATAATATAAATTTCACCTGGTTTTATAATAGATATTTTTAATATTGCATTTAAATGAATTTCAAACTTTTTTACTTTTTATGAGAAAATGGCAACAAAAAGATACAGTAAACCCCGACTTTTTCCCCTTTATTTTTAATAGAAATGGTGTACCTCTGTTGCCACGTTTTAAAAAAAGTATTTAACGCTACAAAAAAATTAATCTCAAAAATAAAATAAGTTAGTTTTCAGACAAACTGCATTTAAAAGAGAAATTTTTTCTCTATACGACGATGTAAAAATTTAAAATTTGCGATATTTAGAAGTTTATAAATCTCTATTAGCAAAAAATGCAAATCCGAAATTTCGTTTCAAATTTTATAGTGTTGCCATTCGCAAAATGACGTATGCGTTACGCACAGATACGTTTGTCCTTTATAATATAGATATAATTAACAGAAATTTCCGATAAATCATGGTAACCATGCGTGTTCTTTTATTTTTTAACAATAAAGAACTTTTTCCTCTTTTAAAATTTTATCACAAATGTTTTATGTTATATGAAAAACTAGTGGAACCAGAGAGCTCGATCTACAAAATGTTACATTTAAAATTCGCAAATAGTTCATGTCTAAAAAAATGCGAAGAAAAGTAATGGAACCAGATTATCTGTAAAGCTTATGAAATTACCCAAATTTTTGTTGATAGCTAAAAATATGGACTGAGCTTTACTGGTGCCTTATATTCAGAATCATAATCCACTCAAAATGGCACAGAGTAGTAAATCGAATGGGTACTTCTAGGTTATCCCGTCGACCAATTTTGCCAAATTACACAAATCGCCAAACTAATAGCCAAATTATACATGGACATAATTTTTATTTTAAATAACGAAAAAACAAATAATTAGTAGAATATTGAAAAAAATAAAAAGTCGAAATTTAATTTAATAAAAAGTCGAAATAAAAATCACTTAATGACATTTTAAACACACGAATCGCATTGAATGTCATCGAATGTGACATTCACGATCATCCATTATTGGCATTTAATCTTATAGTTTGGCGATAATTTTTTGGTCGACGGGATAACCTAGAAGTACCATCGAATGTTGTATCATGTGAAGCTCAGCAGCACAACGCTAAACGAATATAATTCATGTAGTAATAATTAAAGTATAATATTAATATAATCAGGTTGTTGAGGAATTGATGTAGACAACTATTTTGTATATGAATACAAATATTTAGTATACTGTTAAATCGTAAATGATCAGGTTTCGGATTAACTTGGACCTTTAATTTCTGAAAGACCTCTGGAATAGAGTTTAGTCCACACTTTGTATTGAATAATCCGTAAGGTTCTCGTTCTTTACCAAATCACCCAGTAACCTATAGTTATGAACCCAAGTTTTTAAACTGGTTATGTATGATTTCAATATGGAATATGTAAAAAATGCCTTTTTACCCTTGATTAATTTTAAGGCACCAGTAAAGCTCAGTCCACATTTTCAGCTATCAACAAAAATTTGGGTAATTTCATGTGTTTTACAGATAATCTGGTTCCATTACTTTTCTTCGCATTTTTTTAGACAAACTATTTGCGAATTTTAAATGTAACATTTTGTAGATCGAGCTCTACTTTTCTCTCTGGTTCCACCAGTTTCTCATATGATTTCATATTTTTTTCAGATCCTTTCAGGAACTTTATCAATCACCTTCAACTAATAAATCTAAATTATTAGTATTAGTTTAAAGTTATTTTTAGACATATTAGTTTGGCGAAATATCGGAAATAACGCCAAGATGGCTTCATTATTGCCAAGTAATTTTGTGGGCCAGATTTGGCGATATATCACCAAGTTGGCGAAAAACAAATTACTTTCACATGAATCGGGTAAGCAGAAAGAAGGGTTACCGAGTTCTTCGGGATCTTTTCGATGCTCACGTGAGCATGTATGCATTTTATTGACCAAAAACTTCCGAAAATTTGTCGTTTATTCAAATATTTTTAACAAGTGTATCATATTTTTCGGCATTCCACAGAGTGTTGGGTCACACGATTTTGTATTTAACGATTTTGCATCATTTTTCTATGAATACGAATGGAAAACTTTGGTATCATTTTGAAATTCATTTTCATCTCCTGTTGAATCGACTTATTATTTCTTTCTGATTTTTGTTAGACTGAATCTAATGCTTTTTACCACTTTTATTCAGTTTTTCTGCTATTAATTCATGAAAGTTTCCAAATACTGAATTTATTCCCATGTATGTAAATTCCTTGAAGTACGGTTCAGAATATGTACCGTGAAATCCTTGCCGGCATACATCTTCAATATAAATTTTTTCCTTATCCTTAATGTTGGCTAATATTGCTGAACACATCTTTGAAATGTTAGATTTCAGCTGAAATACAAAACGATTTCGTTTGCTAAGCGCCCTTACTTACAATTGTTTGTGTTAGAAGCATTTTGATATGGAACTGTGCTTTATGTTTTATTATGTTTGTCTCTAAAGAAAGAAATCTTTAAATTTGATAGTGAGTTTTTAAACATATTTGATAGTAAATATTTGCAAAATTTTGGTCTTCGATACTTTGACCCGTTTTTAAAAATGCGAGAATTTTTTTGTAAAAATATTAGCGTCTATCATTAAATTTGTACAATACCTTTGGCGCTTTATCGTCTTTTCCACAATCCTTTTATTACCTTATATATCTATTTGGATCGAGACTGCAGCTTAACCGTATACACATTTGGATTTAAAGTGGGAAAATTCAAACAATTTTTTTCTTTGCAAGTACTTATCAGAAGCCTCTTTTTTTTTCTGCCCTTTTTTTATGCACGGTATTTTTTTTCTTCTCAAACGTTCTTCTTCGATTTTTTCTTGCCATTTCCTAAACTTCCATTATTTGGCTCTCTCTTTACAGAGCATCTTATAAATTACTATTTTTACCATTCAATTAATAATTACGACATAGTATTTCACAATACTATTTGTTTAAGCATTAAAAAAATATATTGATTTAGTCAATAACATTTTTTAGAATATCAACATTTTAAAAAATATCATAATCAACTTCGTAAAATATGTTACACTTATTAGCCTCCGATGCTATTTCTTTCAGACAAGCTAAAAAGTGTCGTGTCAAAAATTATAACCCACTTTTACTTACCTATCACACGTAGTATAGGATAAGTCGTTTTGAAAATCGAAAAAAAAAATATCACGGATTTACACGTTTCAGATACTGGAGATTTCGAAAAACATTTTTAGAAAAAAAAAAAAAAAATGCCGTCCGTCTGTCTGTAAACGCTCTAACTCACGAACAAATGGAGATAGAGACTTAAAATTTTGAATGTACTTAGCAAGTAAGAATAGGACGAAGCCTGTTTAATATCAGTAACCTCGATTATCCGAAACTATTTTTCTCGGACTCGAGAAAAATTCGTTCTGATGAAATGTACATAAAAATTTTCGATTTTTTTTAATTTTAAGGAAAGGACGTAAAAGGCAATAAAATAACACAAATTTTGCATCAAGAACGAAGTCGATCGGATTAATAGTTGCCGAGATATTTGTAATCTTGTTTTCCACATTCTTCGATTTTTCCTGACTCTGTATTTTCTTCGAATTTCAATTCAAAGATATTTTTTAATTGGAAATGAGACGCTTAATCTGACGCAGTAAATTGTTAATTAATATGATTGTTTTTGGAGTTATAAGGATGTTTCTTTCACGCAATCCGGTACTACTTGTGTAGTTTGGTATTTTACATAATTTGTCGAAATGGATTCATCAGCAATTCATTAATGGAGCATTACTATGTACACTGGTGTCCAAAAGTTAAGCATAATTGGTAATTAAGTAATTATTTTTAAGTAACGAAAGAAATATAAATCGAAATGTGGTGAAACTCCAGGTGTGTAAACAAAATAGTACGCGTCATATATTTTCACGAAGAGTTTTCCCCGAAATCGAACAGGGGACCGTCAACAAATTGAAAAAGAACGAAGATCTTTTGGATAACCCTGTCAAAACGAATACAGCAAAAGTGTTCAAACTGCACATTATGATTAATTGGCTTATTGTAATGTTCTGTGTTTATTTTTATAAGGATAACATGTACACTCGTAGAGAAATTAAGGTTTTTATAAAAACAGTCCTAAATTTTTCCAAGTTTTTTGCTTATAATTTGCAGAGTTCTTATTATAAAATAATGTTCTTTTCTGAAAATATGACAAACATCATTGTACACAATACCCTGTCATCAGAATTGAAAAATAAAAATTGTATGAAAAATGAGTATGTTTAGTAAATAATTTTTCATTGCGCATGCGTCAAAGATATCAAAATGTCATTTGCATATTGTTAGCTAAACGTATAGAGCAACTTCTGTAAAAGTTTCAAAAACATAGCTTGACAATTCTGAAAATGGTCGCCTATAGAATCAACTCAAAATCCGTTATTCCTAAAGGAAGCAAAAAAATCAGGGGTTTTATCTAAATATAGTTGTACGTGCAATATTGTGTAGGCACTAAACAGTGGAATATGGATACAGCCCCTCATCTTTTTGCTTCATTTAGCGAATAAAGGATTTTGATCTCATTCTAATCAACGATAATTTTCAGAATTTTTAAGCTATGTTTTTGAGACTTTCACAAAAGTTGCTCTATACATTTAACTAACATAATATGCAAATGAAATTTTAATAGCGTTCACGCATGCGCAGTAAAAAATTATTTAGTACACCTGCTCATTTGTCATACAATTTTTATTTAATTCTGATGACAGGGTATTGTGTACAATGATGTTTGTCATTTTTTCAAAAACGAACATTATTTTATATTAAGAACTCTGCAAATTATAAGCAAAAAACTTAGGACTGTTTTTATAAAAACCTTAATTTCTCTACGAGTATACATGCTATTCTTGCAAAAAATTAACACAGTACATTACAATAAGCCAATTAATCATAATGTGCAGTTTGAACGCTTTTGCTACATTAGTTTTGACAGGGTTATCCAAAAGATCTTCGTTCTTTTTCAATTTGTTGACGGTCCCCTGTTCGATTTCGGGGTAAACTCTTTGAAAATATGTGACGCGTACTATTTTGTTTACACACCTGGAATTTCAGCACATTCCGATTCCTATTTCTTTCATTACTTAAAAATAATTACCAATTATGCTTAACTTTTGGATACCAGTGTATATTAATAATATTTAAATATACGTTTAAATTTTGTTTTGGAACTGCAATGCATTTTATAAATAGTTTTCACATATTATATACACATTTTCACATATTATATACACATTTTATTATTTTCACATATTAAATAATACTTTTCTTGACACAGTGTCTGTCGGATTCTTGCACGGTCACGCCTGACTTTGTTTCAACAAAGATGAGCAGACATTTATGGAAGATATTAAAACATTTGTTTTGCAATTATGACAAAGCGTCCTAAAAAGATAAAATAATTTTATAGTCAACTGGAAAATAGTTTGTTCTTTGGTTTGGATAGTGAAGCAGAGATAATGATGGGATTTGGGGGGGGGGGGTCAATTGATAAAAGGATCGTCATTTTGAAGATGTTTTCATCTATTTAAACTTTAGAAGAAAGATACACTGTAAAAAAAATATGACTATTTTGCTGCATCGTCTTTCCACCGGTTTTATACAAACGACTACTTCAGGCTATCGTGGAGCATTCTCATTTACCAAAAGAGTGATGTTCTATAAAAAGCGGGGGAGTGACGATGCAGCAAAATAGTCATATTTTTTTACAGTGTAGAAGTGGAAATCTATATGAGAAGTCTGCGACCTAAACTAAATCCCCTTTCTCTGTTAAAAATCTGAACCATTTGCTACAGCTTCATTCCACCACTTTTATAGAAAACGGTTACTTCACTGTGTTCTGGGACAATCTCGTGGGTCATAAAAGAGATATTCTATAAAAGACGCTGCAACAAATGGGGTAAATTTTTAACATGTATACTTCAGAGAGGATGTTTGTTGTTTGTAGCAACTCTGAACATTCTTTAGTGTCTGTGGTTCATTTTCTGTTTCGAAACTGTTAAAATTTAAAATAAAATATATAACAACATTTAATGTTCAACGTTTCAAAACCTTATATATACAGCTGCAAAAAAAATTTTCTTACAAAAGTTATACATTAAATGAAAAACGTTTCGACCTCCATTAAACAAATTTTTCCATATAAAATTTTTTTTGAGAGAACGATTGATTTCGTTATACAGAGACTACACTGTATTTCAATTATTGACTATAAAAGTAAAATTATTTGTATTGAAAATCAGCAAAAGAAAAAATGTAACGTACGACAGAAATACTTTTTCTTCAAAATTATATTTTCGTTTGTAGGCGAGTTATTAGAAATAAGTATTATATAAAGCATACTGTCGTTTAAATTCTTCGTTTAATATACTACCAGTGCCAGGTGGAAGAAATGATTTTTACATACCCATCATACGTAGGATAGTGTAAGTCTTGCAATCGTTTTAAAAAACGATTTTTTTTCCGGCGAATTTACACGTTCTGGACACTGGAGACTACATATAACTACATATTAAGACTAAATACTATTTATAATTATATTAATATTTTATAAAGTAGAAAAATTTCTAAAACATTTTGGATTGTTGGAAAGAGTTAAAGCTTAGTATTTGAAACACAAAATAATTGAATATAATTTTTTTTGGGGGGTCGGGGCTGAACCAATGGACGTCAATCTCCTATAATAATCCTCGTAAGTCATACTCTTGTTGTATGTTTTAACATTTAACATAATTTAATGCGCCCTATTCCGACCCCCTTGGTCCGATTTTGCCCATTAACGAACTTAGCCGAGATTTTATCCCCTTTGATTTTATGTGAAGAATTATAGAAGTTATCGTGTCCATAAAAAAGATATATATATATATATATATATATATATATATATATATATATATATATATATATATATATATATATATATATAACTGGTGCGATTGCAATAGGTAGTATTTCATACGAAATCTACCTAAAATGTGCGAAACAAGCAACACAGTGGATATTGTTTAACGCATATTAACATTTTAATTCTGATTAATAAAGATTCCATTGGGAAGAAATTAATAGGCATAAGTGGGAAAATCAAAAAGGAATTTTCGACCGTTACTCATGTAGAATAAGTTCCCCTAAATTAGATTTGAGTATGAGAAATTAAAATTTGAACTGTTAAAAAGGATTCTATATCCCCCCCCCCCAAAAAAAAAAAATAAAAATAAAACTTTATAACCTATAGTATATTTTTAGGTTCATATTTGAATAGTTATAATAGATCATAAAGTATTAAATTCTCAAATATATTAATACTTTAAAAAAAAATCAACAATTTAAAAATTATTTAATAAAAGATTTTTTTATCTTTCAGAGTATTTTTTTCTATTAATCTATGTATCAGATGTTTGATGAATCCAATAGATCAGCAGAAAAAAAATAGTGAATGTGTTTGGAAAAAACGCGAGAAAATAGTATTTAGGTGAATATTATATATATTTTTTACTTACAAACAAAGCAATAACCCGATACTCAATGATCCCACACACGATCTAGAGATTTTTTTAAATTAAACAACTCGCTTAGTTCTTTTAAAAATCTTGGTTTTGATTAAAATGAAAATAAAATAATGGCGAATTAACAACAATGAGTTTAAACTTATACATAAATGATATTAAATTTCACTTTTATGACATATTTCCTTTTTTATCGAATCTTTTCGAAATTTGAACTTAAAAATACTAAGTCACATTTTAAAATAAATATCTGAAATTCGACATTTTAGATTCTTTTTCCTTAAATCAAACCACAGGTACCGAGTCCCCTAAAGAGAACACAGTATACCTTGAAGTCAGTCAAAATATTATCTTTTTTAATATTAACTGAAAACTTCTTTAATTCTAAATATTTTGTATACAAATATATTCGAAAATTACATTGCAAGATAATAGCAAGTTATTAGATCCAGGGCTATGATTCAATCAAATAAAAACTTTAAACCGATTTTTTCCCTGCTCCTATTTTTATAACTTGCATGTTCGATAAACAATAAAGCTTTTTTGCTAATTTAGATAAGAATTTATTTTTACTTCTCTAGGATGTATTTAATACTTTTGTGCATGGAATGGATTTAACATTCAAGTTTATAGTTAAACTATTTAAATTGAGTGTTTGTTGAATATTCTTCATTTTTAATATGTATGAGAGGGGGGAAAAATCATTAAATCTATAACCCCATGCAGAGCTTTATGGAGAATATTCTAATGAAAGTAGAAAAAAAATTTAAGCAGAACTATTCATATTTATAAAAAGGGGTAAACATTTAAAAAGTTTTTTTTTTATTAAATTTTAGTTAAAATAAGCTGTTCTACAAGATTTTTTTAAATTTCATTTAATTTTCAGTATTAAGTAATGTGATGCCACATATTGAAGCAGTATTATTCAAAACTGAAAAGATGTTTCCGCTCTTGCTGTGACGAAATTTTAATATTGGAACCGAGCAGATCGATTTTTGCCCCCATATACTTATTAGAACATCACATTAACCATACATCAGTATATTTCCATATTGAAGGTTTCAAAATTTATTCTATTATAAAACTATTTTTCTAATCATAGCCAGAGTTACGCATTAGCCACATCATAACGCGGGATGCCACGGGACATAAAATAGCAATTCTAATAAATTGATCCCGAAGATTTTTTTTAATTATTTTTTTTAATCATGGACACACTTTGTCTCAATCTATAACCCGTTCATTCAGCTTTTCTTCGGAAAAAAAATACTACTAAAGCATATAACTTACATATTTACCTATTCAAGTAACAAAAAATTATGTAATGAACTGATTTTTTCCTTGAAATATCGAAATAAGAATTTTTTTCAGGTGTGCTTTTCAATAATCTGTCTCCGAAATGAAAATATTCATCTACATGGTTCCCCTCTTAATATTTTGAATTATTTTTAAGTATGAAAAATGATAAATCGAAGCTCACTTTTTATGACAATACAAACTCAATACTGCTACAGAAAATTAATCATTTAAAAACATTTGAATAAAATTATCTTTTAGGGTTTTTTTTAAAAAATATTACACTTTTGACTGTTCAAAAAACTGTATGGCAAAGAACACCAACATATGAAATAAACGTTAGAAGGATTATTTTAGTATTAAAAACATTTTTACAAGTGTAGAACATTATTTTTGTATGTGTCAATTTAGATATTAATCTCATGAAAGAGAAATACACATAAAACATACATTTAAGAGGTTTGAAAATTTCAAATAATCCATTTACTTTATTAGTCTAAAATATTTCTCCAAATGCATGGGAGTCAACGTCTAAGAAAGAAAGCTTTCGGAAATTTTCCTCATTTGGCTTTATCACTATTTTTGAAGTTGGTGGACAAGCTTCCTCGAAAGTTAATGAAATTATGCGCTCTTTTTCAAAATAGGAATGCCAAGTAATTGAACGAAGGTTTTTTTTTTTCTTAACTATAATTCATTTACAAGGCTATACGTGAGGTCAATGGTACTAAAAATCTTACTGCTTTGCATACAATTCTGCCCAAAATACAATATTTAAATCCTTCGCTCAATCACAAGCTATACCTGTCTACTAAAAAGAAAAAAATCGCTTTATTAATTTCAGCTAAAGCTGCCATGAATTATCTTGACCAAAATGAAAACATTGTGGTATCCCCGGACACCAGGTTTCACTGGCTGAATTCTGAAAATTTTATAAAATGTTGCTCTTTTAATGTCGTTCTTCTTTAGAATTTTAAGATAAAATAATTTATTATGTATGTTAAAAAGCAGAAAAATATGCTTTTTTAATTTTCGAAATCCGTGTAATCTTTAAAACTTAAATTCTCATAAACATGCAATTTTTATAATAAAGAAAATTCTTTATCTTCGAAACTCGTATAAAACAAACCTTAAAAGCTTGAATAAACTTATCTTGGAGGTGAATTTTTATAAAGTTTACTTTTCAAAGCAGTATACACAGAATTTTGAAAAAATTGAGACAATCGGAAAATACAATTCATACAGTTTTTAAAAGTGTTGTATTAATATTAAATTTATTTTCACATATTTCAAAAAATTTTATGAACAAATTTATCATTTTTGTGAAATTTCTTCATGGGAAAAGTTTTGATAAAGTTTATACTTCATATTAGTGAAAATTGAAGATAACATATGTTGGGTCACTTGAAAGCTTTACGTGATCAATACATTGTACCAATTTCTTTGTTGAGCTAGTAAACTTTTCATTTAATACATTTTAAAATGTATCAAAGCTTGATTAACATGTACAAGTGCTGTATGAAAGTTGCTAATAATGATGACCAGCAGTATGCTACATCTTAAACGTTTTGACACATTTACAAATTCATTTTTTTAACAAAAAGTTATAACTGGAATACCTGACTATGGAAGCAATTTGGAATCGAACTGAATTTTCCATTTTATGATCATTAAATTACCT
The DNA here is from genome assembly GCA_964019185.1 of Maratus speculifer. NCBI lineage: Eukaryota > Metazoa > Arthropoda > Arachnida > Araneae > Salticidae > Maratus > Maratus speculifer. Next base: position 190,547 of record CAXHSM010000003.1, read on the forward strand.
ATCGAGTTCTAAGCTATTTCGATCACGTGATCACCCGTTTTTCTCTTGCTTTTCGACAGGTTTTTCTGCTTTCGTAGGAAAATGTGCTCAAAAACGTCAACTTTGAAGACTTGTTATAAAAGATATATTATGTTAAAAAAAAACAGTGCAATTAGACAGTTTCTGAATGTGCATTTTTCATGCATTTCCGAACAAAAATAAACTAAAGCATGTGTCACAAAGTTGTCCTTTTTGATTTAAAAACACCCTTAACCCTTTGAGGGGCAAGCAATTGCGTTCGTGTAATTCTGAACTCCCACCGTAAATTTGTAAGAGAGTTATATCAAAAAGATGATAAGCATTTTCACGACTGTTTTCCACCAAAGTTAGAAAAGGGAAATTTAATGAAATTTTTCTGGTGTAAAACTTCATCGATCGTAGGTGGTATATAATATATACCGCCGCCCCTCAAGGGGTTAAATAAGTTAATAAATGTTTGGTACGAATTCAATAATTGGAATTCAAATTTCATTACAAAATACAATAAATTTCATAAAAATAACTATTTTTCACAAAATGGGATCCAAGAAAAAATCCCTGCATCAACCTCCGATTCCATTGTATTATGTTAAACTATTTCGTTTGTTAACAAGTAATAAGTAAATTCTCAATTTATACTCGTATTTCTTTGGAAAATCTAGAGTTCTAAATTCATGTCACAATAAGAAATTGTGCTATTTAAAATTTTCTCTATGCTCTTTCGTTCGTTCTTTTTTTTCCCGTGATGTTAAATAATCTCACAGGCCCATAAAGCCCATGTTTACCAACTAAAATACAAAGGACCGCCCAAATTTACTTTTCAAACCTAATTTTCAATTCAATAAATTCAATCAGAGTAAAAATATATTTTTATTATTATGAAATGCTTTTTGGCCAATTCTAAAAATTTAAAAAGATGCGCAGAAAAGAATGAGCTCAAAAATCAATGCAAAATATATGCAAATAAAATGAAAGACGTTGATTCTGAAGAACCAGAAGGAGAATTGAATCGCTTTCTAAAAATAATAAATAGCCAAAAAGATCTCACTGCCAAAGATTTTCTCACATACATATATGCAAATGGCTTACAGGAGATTTATTCAAACTTTACAGCAGGTTTTCTCAACTACTCCGCTCAACAAGCGCAAAACGTTTTGACACATTTACAAATTCATTTTTTAAAAGAAAGTTATAAAATTGGAATGCCTGACTATGGAAGCAATTTTGAATCGAACTTATTTTTCCATTTTATGATAATTTAGCTATTCAGTTCTAAGCTGTTTCAATCACGTGATCACCCGTTTTTCTAATGCTTTTCTGCTTTCGTCGGGAAATGTGCTCAAAAACGTCTAATTTGAAGGCTTGTTATGAAAGATCTATTGTGTTTAAATGAAAACAGAAAATCGAGTGCAATTGGACAGTTTCTGAATTTCCAAACAAAAATAAATTAAAGCATATGTCACAAAGTTGCCCTTTTTGATTTAAGAGTTGTTTTAACAACTCCTGTTACCGTTGCAAGTGCTGAAAGAAGTTTCAGCAGAAAGAAAATAACGTTCTGCGATCAACAATGAGCAATGACAGGCTGGGAATAATCTCTATTGAACGCGAAGTTGCAAAATCACTTGATTTCAATGGTTTGGAGAACAAATTCGCAGACAAAAAAAAACACGCAGGAAAATTTTTTTCAAATAAAAATGTAAACAGCAAATGAAATTGTAACTCAATTTCAATAAAACAATTTTGAATATTAAAATTCTAGCTATTTCGTTTATTCCCTTGACTTTGATTTCTTTAGATAGAATGAAAGTATTATAAGTTTTGAACAGACTTATCTGAAGTACAGTATAAGCAGAGGGCGCGAAAATTTATAGACAGATTTTTAAACTGTAGCTCGACTTAACTGTTGTGTTTTAAACTATACTGTTTGAATTAAGAGGCTACTTCAGTCAAACGAAATTACCCGTTCGCTAATGCTAATGCTATTGAAGAAATTTATAACTATCTCGGTTGCATTTCAATATTTTTTAAATGATTTTTTTCGCATTGGATAGCTGAGATCGATCTGTATACAGGTTATTTCTTGTTTGCAGATAATTTTAATGAGGACACTTTCATTTTTGGAACAGGTTTCGAAAATAAAAACATCCTCATTATAAAAAAAGCAATCAAATTTGAAAAAGTATAAAAACCTTGCATACAGCTTGATTTCAGCTATCCAGTGAAAAAAAATCATTTAATAGTGAAATGCCAGACATAATAGTATTCCATTCAATTCCATTCTTCCACGCATTAGCAAATGAGTCTTTTCGCGTAACTGAAATAGCCTCTTAAGTAATGAACTGCGGGAATTGTGTTTATATAATCTATTTAATTCCTATACATTATAATAAAATCTTAACGCCATGTGCTTATTTGAAAAATTGTTTTAGACAAATTTTATTTTAACATTATTAATAGATCATTAAGCAATGCATATTTATTTCATATTTGTGCAGAGTTCTGAATGTTATAATTTTGACAATGAGTTAAAATACTTATGCTAATTAGTAAATTTGTTTATTACATTATTATAATTTGAAACTTATATGGAAACTTCAATATAAATATTTTTCAAAAAACTCAATTGAAATTGTGGGAGAGGGGGGGGGGCAAAATTCCTTGCTACGGCCCTGCTTGGAACGAGGATTCCAGGTTCGATACCCAGCTTGGGCATTTTTCACAACGTTGCTTCTACGCTCAGATAATTCGCATATTAAATATTCAATAATTACATTTCAATAATTAATCTTTTTTAAACATTAGTCCATTTCAAGAAATATTTTTTTTTACTTACCTGAGTACTGATTCTTTACGACGATATTCTTTCTGACGAGTCCTATTCTCAGAGAATGATCAATTTAAAATAAAAATCAATTTTATCTCTATTCTAATACATCAACTAGGATCACAAACAAAAGGGGGATGGGTATTTGAAAGTTCAAAATATATATAAGCTCGGTGGGAGGGTGATATTTCCCTAAAACTTTCTCTGATTGGCTGAGTTTTTCCCAGAATATTTAATACCACCTATCGGGAAAATATCTAGTTATTTTATTGCACATTTCAAAAATAGAAGCTTCACTCCACTACTTTTATAAAATATCTTTGTTTGGACCAATGAGAATACTCCATAACACAGTGAAGTAATCGTTTTCTATAAAATCTGTGGAGAGATGCTGCAGCAAAAGTTTAAAAAATTTAACAGTGTATGCCGCCAATCGCTTGCGAACGTTGGAGACTGTGGGTTTGATTCCCGCTGGCTCCATTCAATGCACTTTTTGCCCGGTTGTATTTCTCTCGTGTTGTAAAATTTCCTTGCGCTATCTCGTCCCTAGATAGATAAAAATTGACTTTTGGAACACTTTCCCTTCTAAAAAGAGTGATATTTTGAGAAAATATCATAATATTCTCACCCGAGGAATATTTATTGTTTATTTATTTATTGAACAACATGCATCTGACTTGTGTGCTCTACATGAAGTCTGCTTAAAAGTCTAAACTGAGGAATAATCTATTTACAACTATTAAAATTACAAATGAATCCATGTTTGTAATTGTAAATAAAATTAACCATAACTTCTCGAAAGCATTCAGAGCCGTTTTAACACAGCCTAACACCGAGAAACCAGTGTGACGTCATTTCCCATTATCCGAGTAATTCGCATTTCTGTCTCCGAACACGCTCAAAAAAAGAAAAATGATATATATTCACGAAGAGTTATTCTGGCCTGCATTTTTCAGAACTCTTCGCTGTTTGTAAATAAAACAAAAAGTTCTCAAAATTCAGGCTTCCACACTGTTAAAAATTTCACACATTTGCAAGGGCCTCCGTGACTGAGTGGTCAAATAACCACGTCGCTAATCGCCTTCGAGTGTAGGAGGTTGTGGTTTCGGATCCCACTGGCTCCATTGCACGCATTCTTTGTGTGGAGATCCTTGTTGTATCTCTCTTGTATTGTAAAATTTCCTTGTGCTATCTCGTCCCTGTATATCAACGATGACTTACAAGCAGGCTTCATGTCGAGCATATAAGTCAGATGTATGCACTGTAAAAAATATATTCCTGCAAATTCACTTCCCCTCTTTTATAGAATATTACTCTTTTGGCCAATGAGAATGCTACATGATAGCCTGAAGTAGTCGTTTTCTATAAAAGCGGTGGAGTGACGATGCAGCAAAAGGGTAATATTTTTTACAATGTGTTATTCTCATTTGCTGCAGCGTCACTCCACCGCTTTTATAGAAAATTATTACACTACAGTGTTATGGAGCATTCTTATTAGTCAAAAAAGAGATATTCTATAAAAACGGAGCAATGTATAAAAAATTTATCCTTTTGGTGCAACGTCACTCCACCGCTTTTATAGAAAACGGTATAAAATTTTTATATACTTCAGTCTACACTGTGAAAAAAATGACTATTTTGCTGAATCGTCACTCTCCCGCTTTTATAGAATATCACTCTTTTGGCCATTGAAAATGCGCCATGGTAGCCTGAAATAGTCGTTTTCTATAAAAGAGGTGGAGTGACGATGCAGCAAAAGGGTCAAATTTTTTACAGTGTGGAGTGATGCTGCAGCAAATGGGTCCCATGTATTGATCAATCTCATTTCGCTCATAGCGAAATATTTATCTGGTGACTTGGATCCCAAACTATGGTTTGCAAAGGGTTTTCGTTAGAAATTCTTCAGCATGGAACACTGTAAAAAAAATTTAAACTTTTGCTGCATCGTCATTCCCGCGGTTTTATAAAATATCACTCTTTTGGCCAATGAGAATGCTCCATGATAGCCTGAAGTAGTCGTTTTTTATAAAAGTGGTGGAGTGACGATACAGCAAAAGGGTAATATTTTTTACAGTGTGTTATTCCCTTTTGCTGCAACGTCACTCCACGGCTTTTATAGAAAACGATTACTTTGCAATATTATGGAGCATTCTCATTGGTCATAAAAGAGATATTCTATAAAAGCGGTGCACGGTAAAAAAATTGACCCTTTTGGTGCATCGTGACTCTACCGCTTTTATAGAAAACGGAATATAATTTTTATATACTTCAGCCTACACTGTAAAAAATATGATCATTTAGCTGCGTCGTCACTTACAGGCTTTTATAGAATATTACTCTTTTGGCCAATGAGAATGCTCCATGATAGACTGAAGTATTCGTTTTCTATAAAAGCGGTGGAGTGACGATGCTGCAAAAGGGTCATACTTTTTACAGTGTGTTATTCCCATTTGCTGCATCTTGACTCCCCCGCTTTTTTAGAATATCACTCTTTTGGCCAATGAGAATGCTCCATGAGAGCCTGAAGTACTCTTTTTCTATAAAAGCGGTCTATTGACAATGCAGCAAAAGTGTCAAAATTTTTTCAGTGTGGAGTGACGCTGCAAAAAATGGGTCAAATGTATTCATCAATCTCATTTCGCTAATAGCGAAATATTTATCTGGACCCTTGGATCCCAAACTGTGGTTTGCAAAGGGTTTTCGTTGGAAATTCTTCAACATCATACACTGTAAAAAACATTACCCTTTTGCTGCATCGTCACTCCCCTGATTTTATAGAAATTTTTTTTTTAACTTTTGCTGCATCGTCATCCCCGCGCTTTTATAGAATATCACTCTTTTGGCCAATGAGAATGCTCCATGAGAGCCTCAAGTAGTCGTTTTCTATAAAAGCGGTGGAGTGACGATGCAGGAAAAGGGTCACATTTTTTACAATGTGTTATTCCCAAGCTTTTATAGAATATCATTTTTTGGCCAATGAGAATGCTCCATGATAGCCTGGAAATAGTCGTTTTCTATGAAAGTGGTGGAGTAACGATGTAGCAAAAGAGACAAATTTTTTACTGTGTGGAGTGACGTTGCAGCAAATGGGTCAAATGCATTTATCAATCTCATTTCGCTAATAGCGAAATATTTATCCGGAGCCTTTGATCCCAAAGTATGGTTTGCAAAGGGTTTTCGTTGGGAATTCTTCAGCATCGTACACTGTAAAAAAAAAATTACCATTTTGCTATATCGTCACTCCCCCGCATTTATAGAAAATCACTGTTTTGGCCAATGAGAATGCTCCATGATAGCCTCAAGTAGTCGTTTTCTATAAAAGCGGTGGAGTAACGATGTAGCAAAAGGGACAAATTTTTTACTGTATGGAGTGACGCTACAACAAATGGGTCAAGTGCATTCATCAATCTCATTTCGCTAATCTATATTAATAAAATAACTCTGTCTGTGTGTGTGTGTGTGTGTGTGTGTGTGTGTGTGTCTGCGATGGCTAGCAAAATCTACAGCGTGTACAAAGTTCAAAATTTTTTTGAGAGTAGCCCCAAATCTCTCCTGATGCACCTGAGCTTCAGAATTTCGAAATTCCAATTATTAACTGAGTAATTAATTAAAATCGAGAGGTCACTATCATAAAAAATCATCTTTTTCTCAATTTTTTTCTCTTTCGTTTGTTTACGGTTGGTTGGTTGTGTAAAAATTTTAAGAAAACTGAGACAGAATTAAAGAAACCCATGGAGGAATGAGATAAGTGGAGGTGAAGTAAGCCTCAAAAAAGGTTTGCAATATGAAACCATATATCGCTCAAATTTTAATGTGCCAAACAAAAGGACGTGGAAGGGATTTTGTATTATAAGACGAATTGAAAGAAACGAATTACGATTGAAGCATATTTTAAGAAGAAATAGCAAATTTTTAAAATGGTCTTTGTTCTATTAATATTTATTAAAGTAAATGTCCGCTTTTAAAATGAAGGAAATTGGAAAATTAGCAATAATTAAATATCAAATTAAAATTAAATAAGATATTGAAAACATTTGATACGAACTAAAAATTGTATAACTAAAAGTTTCCTTCATCAATGTAATTTTAAATACTTTATAACGTAGATGAAAAATGTTTATGACTTAATAATTGCCTGTAAATAAATATTTAAAGTATAATGATGAAAACATTCTTTTAAAATCATGTATGAAAACTTAAGTAATAAATATTATTCTAAAATATAGATTTCTGACTGCAGACGATTTTAAGATATTAACGAAAGAATGTCATAGTTTCAAGCAAAAAGTTTAAATAATTTTCTATATTGATATTTAAAACACATATGATAAAATAATTAATAATTTTTTACTGGTGAAGTGATAGATTAGTTCTTTTTAAGAAACAAGACCAAAAAAAGTACGGATTTAAACCTGTTTCAATTGATAGGCGTGTCAAAGCACGTGTTGCAGTAAATATATTATATACGTATATACGAAGCTTTTTTAGCAGTTTTTTTAAGTCACTGATTAAATTTGAATGCATTTTATTTAAGTTAAAATTTTATTATGATTTTAATTTGTTTTTAAAACAAAAATAAAATGGCTGTTTGACGTAAAATTGTTCGAATAGGCAGACGATTCATACACAGTAATAAATTATCAAATAGCAAAATAAATTATACATAAAAAATAGTCACTAAAAGAATAGTAGCAAAACATAATGTTTAGTCGTATTAACACATAATCCGATCCCAACCAGAAAAAAAGAGACCATACTTCGATCCAAGCAAGACAAAAATTCCATGAGCACAAACCCGACCCGAACCTAAAAATTCCATTTGAAAAAAAAAAAAAAAAAAAAAAAAAAAATATGGATTTGATATCTGACCCAAATCAAATCTGAATCCCACAAAAATAATCAAATGAAGCATACCCCAATCCGATAAAGGAAAAATAATGTTCGCTTATATGCAACCCGACCCGAAACTAAAAATTTTCTTTGAAAACCCCGAAAAATGACCAGAATGAAACATGAAATTGATAAAAATATTCCAAAGAACTATAACCCAATAAGAGCAAGACAAAATACTTTCCGTGAACATAAACCTGACTCGAACCTAAAAAATTCAATTTGAAAAAAAACCTGAAATTTTATGCAAACTACATCTGAATCCGATCAAAATATTCGAAAGAACCATAACCGGATTCGAATAAGAGAAAATAATTTCCATGGACACGAACCCGATCCGAACCTAAAATTCCATTTGAAAAAAATACCTGAAATTTGAATCGAACCAAATATGAACCTGACAAAAATATTCCACAGAACCATACCCGAATCCGAACAAGACAAAAAATTTCCATGAACATGAACCCAATCCGAAACTAAAAAACTGCACTAAATCTGAATCTGACAAAAATATTCCAGAGAAGCATATCCTTATTCGAACAATACAGAATAATTTCCGTTGATGCGCAACCCAACCTGAACCTAAAAATTCCATTAAAAAAACGAAATCTGAATTGAACGACATCTGAACCTGGAAAAAATATTCCAAAGACCTAAAACGGATCCGAGCAAGGCAAAATAATTTCCCTGGACATGAATCTGACCAGAATCTTAAAAATCAATTTGAAAAAAATATCTGAAATCTGAATAGAACCGAATCTGAATCCGACGAAAATATTCCAAATAACTATAACCAGATACGAACAAGACAATATAATTTCCATGGACATGAACGCAATCCGAACCAAAAAATTTGTAAAAGAAATCCCGAAATTTGAACCAAACCTAATCTGAACCTCACAAAAATATTTCAGTGAAGTATAACCTCATTGGAACAAGGTAAAATAATTTCCATTGAAGTACAACCCGACCCGAACCTAAAAATCCCATTTGAAGGGGGAAAAAACCCCACGAAATCTGAATTGAACCGAATCTAAACTGAACAAAAATATTCCAAACAACCATAACCGTATCCGAAGAAGACAAAATAATTTCCATGGACATGAATCCATTGCGAACCTAAAATTCGGATGTTCTACAAAACATAATGCGCTCCGTAGCGGTGGAAAGTGAAACTAAGTTCTTTGTAGCGCGTGATGGTTAAGATATTTCATTTTTAGTTAGTGTTAAATTAGAACTTGGTTACGGTTAGGTAACAGTTAGGTTGCAATTACGTTCAGGTGAGCCTTATGTTATATTTAATTTCCGGTTAGGTTACAGTTAGGTCATGGTTAAGGTACAGTTAGGTTAAGGTTAAGTTACGGTTAGGTTATGGTTAGATTATGGGTAGGTTATGATAAGGTGACGGCCAGATTACATTTATGGTATATTTAAGTTACAGTTAGGTTACTGTTAAGATACAGCTAGGTTACAGACAAGTTATGATTACAATACAATTAGGTTAAGGTTAGGATTTTGTTCACAGAATGAACATTACGCATGTTTGATAAAAAATATACACCTATTTTTGTAAAATGGCTCAGAAATTATAATACTATATACTAACCTTTTAGCTAATCATCGACTATCGATTTCATTCACGGTATAGTCGGATTTAAGAGTGATATAATTAGTTTGAAATTCAAAATATTTCACTTGAGATATCTATGTGAAAAAAGTATTTAGTTAAGTCACTTAACAGTACATTTAATGATAAATATCAACACTTTAACACGAAAATCACACAATCGTTGGACACATATTCCCTCCTGCGTTTCCCATTGCAGTCATTTGGGGTATTTTTGCAGCTAAATATTAGTTTTTTAAACCGATTTTTGACACAGTAAGGGTATTTACACAGTAAGGGTATTTGACACAGTATTTAATATAATTTACACTGTAAAAAAATTGACCCTTTTGCTGCATCATCACTCCCCCGCTTTTATAGAATATCTCTCTTTTGGCATATGAGAATGCTCCAAAATAGGCTGAAGTAATCATTTTCTATAAAAGCGGTGGAGTGACGATGCAGCAAAAGGGTCAAATTTTTAACAGTGTATTTACACATATTTCGAGTTAAAGATAAAATCATAGAAATTTCAAGTTCGTTTAACATTATTATTACGGACCCGGGCAAAGCCGGGCGGGTCAGCTAGTAGCAAAATATTTATCGGGAACTTTGGATCCCAAAGTATGGTTTGCAAAGGGTTTTCGTTGGGAATTCTTCAGCATCGTACTCTGTAAAAAAAATTACCATTTTGCTATATCGTCACTCCCCCGCTTTTATAGAATTTTACTCTTTTGGCCAATGAGAATGCTCAATGAAGTAGCCGTTTTCTATAAAAGCGGTGAAGTGACGAGGACGCAAAACGGCCATATTTTTACTATGTGTTATTTCCATTTGCTGCAGCGTCACGCCACCGCTTTTATAGAAAAGGATTACTGTACAGTGTTATGGAGCATTATCATTCTCCATAAAAGAGATATTCTATAAAAGCTGTGCACTGTAAAAATAATTGACCCTTTTGGTGCATCGTCACTCCTCCGCTTTTATAGAATATCACTCTTTTGGCCAATGAGAATGCTCCATGATAGCCTGACGTAGTCGTTTTCTATAAAAGCGGGGGATTGACATTGCAGCAAAAGGGTCTAATTTTTTACAGTGTGGTGTGACGCTGCTGCAAATGGGTCAAATGTATTGATCAATCTCATTTCGCTAATAGCGAAATATTTATCTGGAGCCTTGGATCCCAAACTATGGTTTGCAAAGGCTTTTCTTTGGAAATTCTTCAGCATCGTTCACTGGAAAAAAAATTTACTCTTTTGCTGTATCGTCTCTCCCCCGCTTTCATAGAATATCACTCTTTTGGCCAATGAGAATGCTCCATGATAACCTGAAGTAGTCGTTTTCTATAAAAGTTGTGGAGTGACGATGCAGCAAAAAGGTCATATTTTTTACAGTATGTTATTCCCATTTGCTGCTGCTTCACTCCACCGCTCTTATAGAAAACGATTACTTTACAGTTTTAAGGAGCATTCTTATTGGTCATAAAGTGTTTTTTATAAAAGCGGTGCACTGTAAAAAAAAAAATTGACCCTTTTGGGGCATCGTCACATTCCCGCTTTTATAGAATTTTAATCTTTTGACGAATGAGAATGCTCCATTATAACATGAAGTATCTTTTTCTGTAAAAGCGGTGGAGTGACGATGTAGAAAAAGTGAATTTTTTTTTACAGTGTGCAGTGACGGTGCAGCAAGTGGGTCAAATGTATTGATCAATCTCATTTCGCCAATGGCGAATTTTTTTTCTGTAGCCTTGGAACCCAAACTATGGTTTGCAAGGGGTTTTCGTTCTAAATTCTTCAGCATCGTACACTGAAAAAAAAATTACCCTTTTGCCGCATCGTCACTCCCCCGTCTTTTGAATATCACTCTTTTGGCCAATGAGAATGCTCTATGATAGACAGAAGTAGTTTTTACTGTGTGTTATTCCCATTTGCTGCAACGTCACTCCACCTTTTTTATAGAAATGCGGTGGACTTCACAGTGTTATGGAGAATTCTCATTCGTCATAAAAGAGATATTCTATAAAAGCTGTGCACTGTAAAAATAATTGACTCTTTTTGTTCATCGTCACTCCACCGCTTTTATAGAAAACGGCATATAATTCTTATATACTTCAGCCTACACTGTAAAAGATTTGACCCTTTTGCTGCATCGTCACTTCCCCGCTTTTATAGAATTTTACTCTTTTGGCCAATGAGAATGCTCAATGATAGCCTGAAGTAGTCGTTTTCTATAAAAGCCGTGGAGTGACGATGCACCAAATGGGTCATTTTTTTACAGTGTCTTATTCACATTTCCTGCAGCGTCACTCCAACGCTCCTATGGAAACGGTGTAACGAATCTGTCTCCAGTCTGGTTCACTTGTGAAAGGGTAGCACAATAATTCCTCATTATAATGTCCAACAGCACTTTATTACAATACTCTACATCAACATTTACTTTCTAAAAATACAAATAAACCTCACACACATCAAAAAACTGAAAATTTTAAACATTAAAATCACCAGTCTCTCTTCAAGTCAACGTCCCATTCCTCCCACACACTCCTTCGTCTCCCTTCGCCTCCATCACTCAATTCAACATTAGCGCCGTCTGGCAAAACCAAAAGAAGCATTCCGCATTCAGGAAAACAGTTGCGATAGCCTCTTGTGAAATTTTAGGCGGGAGTTAAAGTGGAAACTTAATCACATGGATTCGTCACAGACTCCTCCCCCCTCCAAATTTTGGACATGTCCAATCAAAGTCCCCACTAAAGGAGCAATAATGTGCCAGTTCCAAAGAACGCTAGAAAGTCTTTTCAAAGCACAGTGTCCACGAATAGTTGCAATGTGCCACAGGCATATTTCCCGAAAATTCATCACAGCATGGTACTGCCCTGACCAACTGTCCTAATTCTATTAAATTTTTTTTTTCTTTTTCTTTTTACAAATTTGGAATACGCGGCAATATAGCACCCCGCAATACCAGTTACAATATAAATTACATACACATAAAATAATAAAATATATACATAAATATACATAATAAAATGACATACACATAGCTGTAATCAAATACCGATTTCCATTTGGTGTAATAGGCAATGGTCCACAAGCATCAACATTTATTCTACTAAATATCTCAGATACAATGGGCACCAAAGTTAATGGGGCTTTCTTTATGTCATTAGATTTCCCAGCTCTCTGACAAGCATCACAAGTTTTCACAAACTCCTCAATTTGCTTAAAACAATTTGGCCAGAAAAAATGCTTCACCAAGCGATCTTTTGTCTTGGCGACACCTAAATGTCCCGAGGTCTCCTCATGACACATTCTTTTAATTTGGTCCCTGAAACATTCAGGAACCACAAGTAAGTCCATTTCCTCTCCCATCTTATTAATTTTCCTCTTAACCAATAATTTTTCCTTAACTATTCTAAAATCCTTAGGTTCTGTTTCTGTCCCCCTAGCCAAAGTAAATAAGGGAGCCAATTCTTTACTCCTCCGCTGCTCTTCTGCAAATATATCCGAATCCACTTTCACCAAGTCAAAAATAGTTTCAGTCTCTTCAACCTCCGGCAAAATTTTGCAGTCTGCACCGGAACAATCATTTTCTTCCTCCCGCGACTTCTCAGTTAATATTAATTCTTCTTCCTGACCCTCTATCGCCTCCTTCTCAGCAAGCTGTAACCGCTTCTGAGATCGTGTCAATACCACATTCACAATTTCTTTTCTCTTATCACCATCAGCTTCTATCTCCTTTAATAGAGACGCAGTTTTATTTCCAAGGATATACCTCCCCTGATCTAATTCATTTCCCAGGACGGCTGCTTTAGTGATAACATGGCCCAATTCACACTCAATCTCAATTTCGGCCATAGGCAAACATGACATCCGCTGGTCCAACAAATGCTGCACCCACACATATTCTTCTATCATGTTTTCAGGTGGAACATACTTTTGACACACCACATCGATAGTTGCTCCAGTATCTCTTAAAATAGGAATACTAGTTCCATTAATCTTCCCAAAAATTGTATATGGTGCCAACAAATCCTCGTCAACCTTATTTTTAACGTAATTTACGCTGTCTAAACCGCTCTTATTTTTAAGCTTAGGGCAATCGGGCCTAAAGTGCGTTGAATCCCCACATTCAAAACAACGGAACTGTTTCCTCCTCTCAAAACTGGGATCAGGCTTTCTATCCCTAAAATAATTTCCCTTATCCTCTACATCTTGTATAAATTCACTTCTTAAGTTATTTCCCTTCCATGATCTCATTTGCCATTGATTCCTATCACCTCGATCCCTATTACTTATCGAAGTTTTACGCTGAATGCAATTTCTTACATCTTCAAATTCATCCATTTTAGTAACAAGTGGGTGAAACTATAGTTATCCACCGATCCAAAAAACTCTCCCTAAAATCAGGCGGCGCTCTTTTTTTTATTTGATCAACTATCATCAAGTCTTTCAACTGATCATAAGTTTCTATCTTCAACCCATTCAACCAACCTTCTAAATAATTTTTTATCTCATAATAAAAATCATACCACGTACTATCAGATGCTTTCTGAATTTTCACAAAGTTCTGACGAAACCTCTCTGGACTCAATTTAAACCGCTTCAGCAACATTGTTTTGACATACTGATATTCACTAGCCTGCTGTTCAGGCTCACGAGCTATTAATTGAGAAATTTCAGTTGGTAAAACACCAATTAACTGAGTAACCCATTTTTGGGGGGAAATCCCAAGCACCTTAGCCTGCCTCTCAAACAATTCCAGAAATAAACTAATATCATCCTCTTTCACATTGAATCTGGGCATCAATCTCTGAATATCCACTCTCGATTCAAAACCTATACTAGATTGAACAGAGTCTAAGTTCTTTCCCTCATTCAACTGTAACTCTATGTTTTGTCTCTCCACCCTCTCTCTCTCGGCCACTTCCTCTCGACCTATTCTTTCATTTATCACAGTTGTAAGAATCTCTCTAACAAATTCCTCTTCATAATTAACACTCTTTGTAATTAAATTACGTAAATCAATTATTCTCATACTATCATCGACTTCCTCCCCCAATTCCAGAGCAACGATTTTCAAATCTGCTCTTCGGCCTTTCCCCAGGAAAGCCATTTCCAAATACGTTCACCGACGGGTAAGTCGCCGGTTAAACACTTTATAAGAGCGACCGGCACCCAACCAACTGACCAAATTTAATCAATACACCAATAATCTATATATTCACTATATCATAACAATAGATAAATATACATTATACAAATAACTATAATTAATTATTCAAAAAAAATGTATCTATATACCGGTTCAAAACATCAATACTTGCATACCTTCTGTTTAACAAAAATAATACACAACTTTAATAAATTTTTTTGAACCTTTGAAAAGTCACATTTCCACCACTCAGCCTGGTCTAAAACACTATTTTTCAAAATATAATAAACATAAGATCAGTTTGACCTCAATCAAACCAGTTTGATTTTAAACATAAAGTATCTCGATACAAAATACAATAAATCAGTTTAATTTCATTTACTCAAACCAGATTGGTTTTAAAATACACTCTTCGAGACAAAACATATTAACTTAAAGTCAGCTTGACTTAATTTAATCGATAAACCAGCTTGGTTTTAAATAATCCTTTTCACATTCACACCTTTTATAAAAACCAGAAAATACAAATCTGATATTGCGGCCGCTATATATATTAAAAAAAACAATTTTTACAACAATTATTATACAATTATAATATTATAAAAGAAAACCAACAAATTTTAATCAAATGAACATTCCCAATACCTTAAGCTTAAATGATATAACATGCTGCAATGAAATCAAAACATACCTGTGACTCTACGTTCCTTCTCATTGCAACTCGAAGTCCAATCTCGGTGGAACCTCCACTTTAAGACTGTAACGAATCTGTCTCCAGTCTGGTTCACTTGTGAAAGGGTAGCACAATAATTCCTCATTATAATGTCCAACAGCACTTTATTACAATACTCTACATCAACATTTACTTTCTAAAAATACAAATAAACCTCACACACATCAAAAAACTGAAAATTTTAAACATTAAAATCACCAGTCTCTCTTCAAGTCAACGTCCCATTCCTCCCACACACTCCTTCGTCTCCCTTCGCCTCCATCACTCAATTCAACATTAGCGCCGTCTGGCAAAACCAAAAGAAGCATTCCGCATTCAGGAGAACAGTTGCGATAGCCTCTTGTGAAATTTTAGGCGGGAGTTAAAGTGGAAACTTAATCACATGGATTCGTCACAACGGTTACTTTAAAGTGTTAAGGAGCATTCGTATTGGTCATA
Organism: Maratus speculifer; assembly: GCA_964019185.1. Taxonomy (NCBI): domain Eukaryota; kingdom Metazoa; phylum Arthropoda; class Arachnida; order Araneae; family Salticidae; genus Maratus; species Maratus speculifer. The sequence continues at coordinate 206,210 of CAXHSM010000003.1, forward strand.
AAAGAGATATTCTATAAAAGCGGTGCACTATAAAAAAATTTATCCTTCTGGTGCATCGTCACTCCCCCGCTTTTATAGAATATCACTCTTTTGGCCAATGAGAATGGTCCATGGTAGCCTGAAGTAGTCATTTTCTATAAAAGCCTTGGAGTAACGATGCAGCAAAAGGGACAAATTTTTAACTGCGTTGAGTGAAGCTGCAGCAGATGGGTCGAATGCATTTAACAATCTCGTTTCGCTAATATTGAAATATTTATCTGGGGCCTTGGATCCCCAAGTATGGTTTGCAAAGAGTTTTCGTTGGGAATTCTTCAGCATTGTACACTGTAAAAAAAAATTACCCTTTTGCTAATTCGTCACTCCCAAGCTTTTATAGAATATCACTCATTTGGCGAATGAGGATGCCCAAATGAAAGCCTGAAGTAGTCGTTTTCTATAAAAGCGGTGGAGTGACCATGCAGCAAAAGGGTAATTTTTTTAAAGTGTGTTATTCTCATTTCCTGCAGCGTCACTCCACCGCTTATATGGAAAACGATTACTTTACACTGTAAAAAATCTGCTGCATTTTGCTGCAACGCACTCCACCGCTTGTATATAATATCTTTATTCCAACCAATGAGAAAGTTCCATTTCACGGCCAAGTAACCGTTTTCTATACAAGCATTGGAGTGCGTTGCAGCAAAATGCAGCAGATTTTTTACAGTGTAGAGTAAATGAAATTGATGCTAATTCGTCACTCCCAAGCTTTTATAGAATATCACTCATTTGGCGAATGAGGATGCTCCATGATAGCCTGATGTCGTCGTTTTCTATAAAAGCGGTCTATTGACAATGCAGCAAAAGGGTCAAATGTATTGATGAATCTCATTTCGCTAAAAGCGAAATATTTATCTGGAGCCTTGGATCCCTAACTATCGTTTGCAAAGGGTTTTCGTTGGAAATTCTTCAGCATCGTTCACTGTAAAAAGAATTTACTCTTTTGTTGCACCGTCACTCCCCCGCCTTCATAGAATATTACTCTTTTGGCCAATGAGAATGCTACATGATAGCCTGATGTAGTCGCTTCTATAAAAGTTGTGGAGTGACGATGCAGCAAATGGGTCATATTTTTTACAGTGTATTTTTCCCATTTGCTGCAGCGTCACTCTTTCGCTTTTATAGGAAACGATTACTTCACAGTGTTATGGAGCATTCTCATTGGCAATAAAAGAGATATTCTATAAAAGCTGTGCACTGCAAAAATAATTGACCCTTTTGGTTCATCGTCACTCCACCGCTTTTATAGAAAACGGTATATAATTTTTATATACTTCAGCCTACTCAGTAAAAAATATGACCCTTTTGCTGCATCGTCACTTCCCCGCTTTTATAGAATATTACTCTTTTAGCCAAGGAGAATGCTCCATGATAGCGTGAAGTATTCGTTTTCTATAAAAGAGTGGCGATGCAGCAAAAGTTCATATATTTCACAATGTATTATTCCCATTTGCTGCACCGTGACTCCTCTGCTTTTATAGATAATCATTCTTTTATAGATTATCATTCTCTTATCTATCATACCGCAGATAAAGGAAAACAAACAAACAAACTAACTAATGTTCTGCAGCAGCAGTCACTTATAATTTTTATATCGTCCCCTCCTCCCTTTGCTATGTCAAGTGTGTTTATCAATTTAATTTATTTTTTATATTCTTCATTTTGAAAAACGCTGCGCCTTCTGAACAATTGACTACACATGAATCTATTTTTTAATGCTCCCCCCCTCCGTATATGTTTTTTTTTTTCTCTCATATCGCAAAAAATGTATTTAGAAAGGATCAAAACTGGAGATTTGATCAGAATTCTTAGATGTGACACAGCAGAAAAATAAATAAACAAATACTGCTTTTCTGAAACAGCAAGTCGCGTAAATTTTAACCCCCCCCCCCACCCCCTGTCATTGTGATGTGTATTTCTAATTTAACTTTATATATAATTTTTCATTTTTATTTATTTATTTATTTGGAAAAACGCCTTTTATACTGTGCACAGACACATCTATTTTTTACTATTTCTCTCCCGCCGAATTTTCTATCGATAGAGCAGAAAATAAATGAAGAAAGAATCAAAACTGCAGTTCTGAATATTTAATGTATTTTTAAAATATTAAATTTTAAGATAATATAAGTTAAAAATTTAAAATATGCCATCAACCTTTATGAAGGAAAAAATTAATTATTATTAAAAATGAAAGATGTGCTTAAGGCCATCTTTCTTGGCCTTAAGCACATCTGAAAGAAAGATGTGCTTGTGATCAAAAGCTGTAGATGTGATCAAAATGAAAGATGTGCTTAAATCCAAAGGTCTTTATCACATAAGTTTTGACTTATTTTTGTTCAAAGGTTTGTTTTCATGAAATTAGTAGTGTTGTTCAGAAACTACCTAATCCTACTCATTTTCCTGTTTTTTCCCCCCAAACTAGATTTTTTAGAAAATAGTGTAAAAGCGGGAGTTTTGAGCCAAATTTCTGCTCGAAAAATGAATAACCACTCAAACAGGGGAGAAATACATGTTGGTCACGTGATCAAAAGTGTTTATAACTCAATAGGATATTTATTGATCAAAAAATTGAAAACAACTCAATTCCAAATCGCTTCCGTAGCCATACTTTCCAATTTTATACCTTTTCATTGAAAAATGAATTTCTAAATATGTCAAAACGTTTTGCGTTTGTTCAGCAGAGAATAGCCATAAATAAAGTAAATTAGTATTGCATATGTATTTCATTATGAATTGCTAATGCAACTCGAGATATAATTAATTTATCGGGAATTTGGTGTTCTTGCGCTGAGAAATTTCTTTTTTTTTTAAGAATCCCTTAAAATTAATTAAATTGTATGTATATTTTACTTCACTTTGCAGATTTCATCCATTTTTGAAATAACACTTTTGTATTTTTGTATTTTTTTTTCAAAAATTATGAATTTTCATATAAATTATATTGCTCTTTTACTAGTTTATCCTTGGTAAATTCAGAAAATCAAAAAATAAAATTTAATTTTATATTGTTCTGCGTAATTATTTCTTTAGTTATTTTAAAAAATAGTATTTAACAAGTTTTTAATAAAATATACTGAAAGTAAAATATTTATCTTATTATAGTAATAATACAAAAGTAACAATTTATATAAATGTAAGAATAAGTTTTAATGTTTAATGCAATTGTAGAATAATGACAATCTAAAAGTATATGCCTTTTTTGCAAAAATTTTTGGACCAAGACAAATTTTACTGGTTTTTGAACAGACTTGGTTTCGTCGAGGAAATTATATTCGATTCAAACAGGGCTGAATATTTTGATTCGTGAAGACTAGAAAAAATGAAATCAATAGTGGCTTCATACGGAAAAAATAAGTTAGGGCCGGTCCGATCCTTCATGAAAAAATAAGGCCAGAGTCTTCAGAAAAAAGTGAAGCCAGGGCCTGACCCTGCCCAAAAAATGCTGTTAATGAATATCAGGCCGAGGCCCGGCACGTGCTCTCTGTGTGCGTTCTCCCAGGTTAAATAATTTCCCTTTTAAGACAAAAAGATACAAATTAACAGCGCCAAACTGTCGCACACCTGAGAAATGTGGCAACCTACGCGTTTCTCTTTTACGGCGTAGCGTAGGGACGAAAAATCGACGCTCCGATATGAAAGAAATGGAATCGTCTTAAGCTACGTCACGTATGATTGACAGGTGTCTTCTCCTGCTGGGACTATTATACTGTGTGGAGTGACGCTGCAGCAAATGGGTCAAATGCATTTATCAATCTCATTTCGTTAATAGTGAAACATTTATCTGGAGCCTTAGATTCCAAATTATGGTTTGCAAAGGGTTTTCGTTGGAAATTCTTCAGCATCGTACACTGTAAAAAAAAAAATTACCCTTTTCCTATATCGTCTATACCCCGCTTTTATAGAATATCACTGTTTTGACCAATGAGAATGCTCCATGATAGCATGAAGTAGTCGTTTTCTTTAAAAGCGGCGGAGTGACGATGCAGCAAAAGGGTCATATTTTTACAGTGTGTTATTCCCATTTGCTGCATCGTGACTCCCCCACTTTTATAGAATATCACACTTTTTGCCAATAAGAATGCTCCATGATAGCCTGAAGTACTCGTTTTCTATAAAAGCGGTGGAATGACGATGCAGAAAAAGGGTCATATTTTTTACAGTGTGTTATTCCCATTTGCTGCAGTATCACTCCATCACTTTTATAGAAAACGATTATTTTACAGTGTTAAGGAGCATTCTTATTGGTCATGAAGAGATATTTTATAAAAGCGGTGACCTGTAAAAAAATTGACCCTTTTGGAGCATCGTTACTCCCCCGCTTTTATAGAATAAAAGCGGGCCCCTCTTTTGGCGAATGAGAATGCTCCATTATAACATGAAGTATCATTTTCTGTAAAAGCGGTGGAGTGACGATATAGCAAAAGGGTCAATTTTTTACAGTGTGCAGTGATGCTGCAGCAAACTGCAGTGACGCTGTTCCTTTTTTCCACTAGGGGGCGTTCGTGGAGGGGGACGCATGGTGGGCGCAGGAGGGACCGCAGGGGGCACCGCAGGGACGGTCCCTCCGTCCCTGCGATTTTTACCGTACTCTCCTTTTCCTACTACTATCATTATCTGTGCAAACATAATTTCGTTTGAATACATAGAATCATATTTGTAATCCATATGCTCCTTTGCCGCAGTAAATTAGCCACTTACTGCATTTATTATGAAATTAATAGACATTACAAATTTATTTTTCGGCTTAAAATATGACGCTCTGTTTCTATTCAAAATCGGCGTCTGACTTCTGTATTATGCTTTTAGAAATATTTTTCCTACCAATCAGTGTTGGCGGACATATTTGCACGTTGATATATTAAACGCCAAATTAACGATCCGGTTGGCACGTTTTTAATTTAGAGTTTCCTTATGAACTGTAGGTGTGTGGTTACAATAATTTAAGGGCAGCCACATTTAGCTCGACGTAATTTGGCTATCATATCTGATATCACGATTATTTCAGTCTCTGACCGTCCTGTTGTAAGGATGTAGAGCAGGTATAGGTAGTATTGACTTTACCGGGGGTCACCCCGCGAGAGTGTGATTTTTCCCTCTCCTCAATAAATGTCACGTACATACTTGAGCCTTTTCTTCATCGAGTCTCTCTTTCCTGAGTTATTGCTGTTGTACGCAAAGTAATTTTTATAGTCACGGCTGATTTTTTATATGTCTCAAGCAGTTAATAAATTTTAACTTCCGTTCTTTAAAAACATGAACGAAAAAGCTACTTTATACACACTGTAAACAATGGCAATGTTAACAGTAAAAAATAATCATTGGGTGCAGTCTAAAGCGAAAGCTGTCATCCCTCGTTTTATTGTGCAGAGACGGAAACTCCCTTCCTGTTAAGCCGGTTGTTGTAAGGAAAAACTACTCATTTCAATAAAAATCCTGATCCACATTAAAAATTTAAGATGAAAATCAGAGTTTGAATTAATAGCAGGAAAGTATTAACACTTTTTAAAATATTAAAATGTACGAAAGAAATGGAATTGGCACATACAACTAGTTTTCTCTTAAAAGAATCAAATTTAAAGCATCCATACCAATAGACTATTTTGTTCATAGTATTCAAAAGGAAATATTTTACTTTAATACAAAAATCATTATCAATACAAAAATTTCACAAAATGCTTAATATGAAAATAAGCATATTAATAGTGTAATGTCTTTGAAAAAAGGGCATTGTTCTTCATTGTTATTTAAAAATAGAAAGGACATTGTTATTCATGGAAAACGTTTTGGAATATAAACTAAAGAATTTTGATTCTGTTTTTAATAGACATATATGAAAATGCTCAATAGAACAAAATGTCCACTTTATTTTCTCTTAAAAGGAAAATTTATGTTTAAAAAGCAAAATTAATTCCTTATAATGTTGTTTGTTTCTTATGCAGAATGAATCTATGAAAACATAACATAATACAAGTGTTTGGCTGAACAAAAAATACATTTAAGATAATGTTTAAAAATATTTTTAAAAATGCAAGAAAAATATTGGAATATTAAGTAAAATAAAATATTTTAAAAAGAAATACCATAAAACATATAAAAGAGAATATGTATTTCCATCTCTGTGCGATCTATATTTTCCAGAAAACAAAATAGCAGAAAAATACAAAAATATCTTTACCAACAGCTATTTTGCTGTTGTTGCACTCGGAAATCAGTCTTATTTGAATATTATACCTTACGACACAAATATAAAACATATGTTACCAAATAACTGCCATTGCAATGCAAAAAGTATTGCTTTTATTTCTATAATGGAAATAATGTTTGGGAGTATATTTGAAGAAGTTTTTTTTTTTTTTTTAATATGGAATAATATAAAAAATCATAACATCTCTATTCAGGCGATTCCTTGACTCTTCGGATATATGACGATAAAATTTGTGAAATAGGAAACAGAATTTTGTACAAGAAAAGGATATATATTTAATTTAAGAATTTTATTTAAGATAATCATGAATAAAGCCGCATAGCAGCGCCATTTGTTGACCGATTTACTCCAAAACTTAAGAAGACTAATTGATAGCAAGGACTAACTGAATCTAAAGTTTAATAAAACAAACAAACAACAACAACAACAAAAAAAAACAGTGAAAAACTACACACGGTCCTCCTCCAGTCCAGCGTTATACAAATTTCATGTATTCAATAACATATCAGAATTCAATATTACCGTAGCCATTATTGATGTAAAATTTGATTCCCTTCCCCCCCCCCCCCCTTCTTAATATGTTTCTATTACAAATAAATTGATCAGTTGGTAAAGGCAGTAAAAGAAAGAATGGTGACAAAACTTAAAAGGACTGTGTTTATCTTATGATTGAAGAGAATCATTGTTCCGTCATCATCTGTTAAATTACTGTTTAATAATAAACAAAGAGACAAACAAAGAGACAACAAAAGAGACATTTTACACTAAAAATGTAATTTTAGTTGATAAGAGATATTAAAATGTGTTTTTAGAAAATGATGGTTTTTTATGACCTTTTTCATAGATGGTAATCATTCTTTTAACCCTTTGAGCTTTGATGGTTGAATTTAATACCACTTAATTTTAATTCCGAAATGTCACAATGGCACCGGAATATTCGACCCTATTTATTTGAAAAAGATTTAATGCATTTTTTCCGTGTATATCTTAAACCGAAATTCCTCTTTGGTGCCAATGTGACACTTGGAATTTTGAAGAAATTTACCTACCAGAGCTGAAAGGGTTTTGCAGTGGAATTTCGCTATAATTTCCTTATGAAATCGCCTTATGTAGCACAGAAATTACCTACAAATTTATCTCAATAACACCTAGTACATCATTTCAATGCATAGTTGTAATACATTATTTTCATGATAATTAGCAATTTAAAAAATATATACTGTACACTAGTTGTTTATGGTGCTTGTAAAGGTTCAAAATTTTGCGTTTAAATAAAACAAGTTTATTATTCCAACATTGTGGTGATAAAGAAACAGTTGTGTGATTTCCACAAAATAGTCTTTTATTTAAGAGCGCAGTTCTGCGTCTCAATGAGGCAAAGACGACTATTCGGAAATAACGGTACTCAAACAATAGTCACACCAACGCCTCCTGATTGAGTGTAAAAAACGCTGAGTATTAAATTTTCTAATTACTCCGGTTTAAAGAATTACACCATAACAATAAAATTTTCATTCCCCAAGAAAGAATTTTCGCATAAAAAACAAGTAGTGCTTAAAATCTCTCATATACAATGAAATTATTGTATGGAAATCATCATTAACAAGAACGGAAAAAAAACATGCGTCCAGCATAGATTATCTCTGGAACGGGGGTTTGTAAAAATATTTTTGAAACAGAAAATGTATTTAAAATTATTTTACTTATATCAGTTCAAAAATATCTTATTTTTTGCGAAAAAAATTGTGGTTCGAATCGACGGTAGGTGTCAATACAGAATACGGACAGAGCCTCAACTCGGCTTGAAAAGAACGCCCTCAGTGGATCACTTAAAAACTAAACCATCGCGTTGGCGATTTTTATCCTCGTGATTTCTGTTTAACTGTAACCATATTCTGGCCTGACACTTCTTGCTGAATGCTGATTTGATTATTTTTGCACACGTGCTTATGCTATTTGATCTTAGATTTCCGCGCTTATATTGATTCGTAATTATTATTGTTATTGTTCTTGAATTTTCAAGTTTAAATTATTAGGTCGTTATGTTAATAAGAGACATATGTATTGTTTGCAAGACGAATACGTCGAAGTTATTTCATATTAAACTAATTCTTTCATAAATTTCAAAACAAGAAGCAGCAAGCCGTCGCTGTATTTTTTTTCTTTTTTCCCTTATCATTTGTCGCCAAGGAAACGATGTTTCGCCGAATTAGCAACCTCTCTTATGTTATGGTCGTAGTTTCAGAGTGATCCGCTCGTATCGCTACTGTCTATGAGTAATCCCATGTTAAACAAGTTACAGTGTATGAAAGTTGATTCTCTGTTCAGTACTCTGTGGGTGTCAACTTGACAGTGGCTTGGCTTGATAAGAAATACTTTCTAAAACATTAACCATTTTGGGACGAGCGATTTGTATATGTGGCGAATAAAATGTCAAGAATTCTTGTTTATCCCCACCAGTAAAATTTGCCTTTTTAATAAATAATTTTTTTCCTTATTTAATAATAAAAAAATTCCGTGTTTAAAAATCATCGACAAAAGGTTAAAAATTTTGTAAAATTCTCCCATCGCGTAGAAGTTAAGAATACTGAATAAACACTTAAGAAAAAATCCCAGTTTATTAAAAAGCGACATCCAGTTTATAAAAATTTCATTTGCATATTGTGTTAACTAAATATAAAGAGCAACTTTAATTAAAGTTTCAAAATCATATCTTCAAAATTCTGAAAATTATCGATGATAGAATAAGATCAAAATTCGTTATTCAAAAAAAAAAAAAAAAAAATTGTAATTTAAGAAATTACCCCAACCATTTGAAAAATGTTTCACTCGATACATTCATCTATCATTTTAAGCTAAATACCAGTTGTTTTATTGTGTATTATCCGTGCCACTGCTATAAATGACTTTATACATGCTGCAATTTGAAGGTACGGTTCGTTTAAGTTATATCACTCTATTGTCGCCAAGCATAAAAGTTGGCGACGAGAGAAACATTTCAAACTATTTAACATTGTTGGTGCAAAAGTAATCATTATTAAAATACAGCTTTGGCATATACTGTTATACTTGTAAGACTTTGGCATATATTGTTTGATTTTACAGAGCAGAATTTTGGTGATGGAGGTTTTAAACCAAAATCGATCGCAGCACATGCATCTGTGAATGGGTCCATCAGACATCGAATCAAAAAAGTTTTTTCCCAGTTTTTCCCAAGCCGATTGCTTTTTAGTTTTCTTTTTAGGTGGTGGAAAATCAAGAGTAATAGCTATAACATTTTCCGGCTTGTTAGAATCACTATTGGCACTCAAATTTTCCTGGTTAGAACCGACCGATAGTAAAACGCCATGGCTAGTGGATTGGTCGCCCTGGCGACATGATGTTTTACAATTAATCGGTTCGGCATTAAATTGCTTCCTTTTTCGTGATCGCCTTTCAACACGTAATTGGTTTTCAGCGGCTCAATAATCTTTTGATTTTATCATTTTCTGCATTGAAAGACGTTTTTGCGCCAAACCAAATACAGTATTACTCAGTTATCCCGTCGACCAATTTCGCCAAATGATACGAATCGCCAAACTAATAAGCAACTTATACATGTTGACTAAATTTTTATTTTAAATAGCAAAAGAAGAAATAAAAATCACTTTATGATTGTTTAAGTACGCGTATTGTGTTTAATATCATTGAATGCGATATTCACGTTCATTCATTTCTTTGGCTTCGGCTTTTTCCGTATCTGTTAATTTCCGTCTACCCATTTTTAAATTTGTTAGTTTTCTCCTTTATTACAATGATTTTAACCATTTTAATTTACTATTCAAATAAAAATTCTTCTAAAAGTAAAGAATTTAATTTAAATTCAAATAAAAACTCTTCTAAAAGTAAAGAAATTAATTTAAATTCAAAAGTGACCACATCATTCAAAAGTGGTAACATCATTCAAAAGTGGTAACATCATCGGGTCCATTCTCCCGAAAACAACAACCATTTTTCAAATGGTTAAAAAAAAAAAAAAAAAAAAAAAAAAAAAAAAAAAAAAAAAAACGACGAGGAGCTGTATTTAAATATAATAGTTCTTATAGTATTGTGTAGACGCTAATCAATGGAATATGAATACAGCCCCTTATTTTTTTGTTTCATTTTGGGAATATCGGATTTTGATCTTATTCTTTCGACGATAACTTTCAGAATTTTTAAGCTATGATTTTGAAACTTTAACAAAAGTTGCTCTATACAGTTAGCTAACACAAAATGCACATGATTTTTTTTTTTTAGAGTTGACGCATGCGCAGTAAAAATTTATTTTCTAAACCCGCTTATTTTTCATACAATTATTAATATTTTAAATTTTTGATTACAGTGTATTATGTACAATGTTGTTTCTCAAATTTTCTGAAAAGAACGTTGTTTTTTATTAAGAACTCTGCAAATTATAAGAAAAAAACTTGGCGCAATTTGGGACCGTTTTTATAAAAACATTAATTTCTATACGTGTAAACATGCTATTCGCATAAAAATGAAAACATTTTATTACCATAAGCTACTTAATTATAATCTGCAGTTTTAACGCTTTTGCTACATTACTTTTGACAAGGTTATTCAAAAGATATTCGTTATTTTTCAAATTGTTTACGGTCCTACTATTGGATTTTTGAAAAAAAAAATATTTTCGGAAATATATGACCTGTACTATTTTGTTTATACATCTCGAATTTCAGAGTCATTCCTCATGGATATTTCTAGATATTTAACAAAACGTCTAAAATCGCAAATTTCAAGATTTTTTTTTTTTTTTTTTCAGTGACTGTATTTCAATTAGGGACTGAGGCACTTTGAATATGTTATTTAGCTTCATCGTTACTGATATCCTTCAGAAAAAAGGAGGAAGACAAAAAAAAAAAAAAAAAAAAAAAAAAAAAAGCCATACAGTTAATTACATTCGAAGAGTCTTGAGCCTTCAAATTGAGTTTTGGTGGCATGAATGTTGTGATGTTTTTTTTTCTTCTAAACATTTGGCTTTTAGAATTCGTCAAAATCCGAGCTCTATGATTGTTTGAAGTATCTTATGTCATGGATAAATTTCTGAATGAGCGAAAAATCCATATTACATACAGTAATTTCCTGCGTAAAATCCGCGGATCAAACAAATATTTTTGGATCCAGAATTCTTTTTCAGTGATTGAAGACAAATATTTACGTCGATTTAATGAGTTACATTTCTTTTTAAACAAACGCTGGGTCGAAAAATAATTGTTTGAACCGCGGATTATAGGCAGGAATTTACGGTAAATATTTAGGCAGCCACGTTGAAAATTGTATTTCTTGGTACAGAAGATCACTCTATAATCTTGTTTTAATTCTAAACCTCATTGGCGAGCATAAATTTAAAATAAATAGAATTATTTCTCGAATTTCAGGAGTGAGGCTATCCTTTACTTAAGTATAACACGAGAGTTTGATTGACTGTTGTGTGACATCTGACCAGGATCTCGTCCAGCGAAATCCTCTTGACATTATTGCCATGGAAACATCGAATAGATGTTATTGGTGCTTGCCAATATAATTCTGTCTGTTGTGGGAATCCAACATTTAGTAGTCTTGAAGCTAATCACTGGACTTTTTTTTTAACCACTTAGCTTTTCACCGATTGGCTCTCTCAAAGATTTTTGACCGCTAACGTATTGTAACAGACGCCTGATTGGCAGTTACAAAATGGAGAACATAAACTGCCCGCTGTAACGGATTCTCCAAACGTAGGCAAATCAGACAATTTTTCCAACCTGTTTTAACATTAGTGCCACCACAACCTATGGCAATTAGTTTTTCAAAATTAATCAAACAATCAGACAGATAACAAATAATAGAAGTGATAATTTAGAGTTACGTGGTCGATGTAGACTAAACCAGGTCCTTGAATTGAGTATTATTATTTTTACCTTTTTACTCCACATGAGGAAATCGCTAACGTGTTGTCTCAACACATGTGTGGGTTTCTAAGATTTCACAGCTGTTAGTAGATCGAAAAATGTTAAAACTGGACGTTTTTTTCAACTACATTTCTAATTTCTCTAAATATTTATCGGTTGGATTGACAGTCGACTAGAGCTATCACACTTAAATATAGTCAATCTAAGTAAGGTGAACAGATTACCGTAAATATGTGGAATTTTTCCAAATTTCGGCAAACATTAGAGCAATTTCTCTATTGAAAGATGTTGACGGATTTAAATAATATTTAAACAGTATGCTTTGTCATTGCAATACATAAGAGCTTCAGCTGTTACATTCGTGAAGAAGCTAATTAAAAAAATATGTAATATTGTAACACGCGCTTTCCAAAGGAGTAAAAGAAAAAAAAAATAGACTCACGCGTCACGTGACCTGAGTTTTGCTAAATTAAAAAAAAAAATGTAGTTGTAATATTTCTCGTTTAAAAGAAATCTGGCAACACTAGTTCTATTAAAAAATGTTCTTTTCTTAGTGATATTGGAATGTTGGTTGTGAAGTGTAGTTCATATCTTGTGATGGTGGCGTGCGCCAGAATTATGTAAAAGCTTTATTTTTATGTTATTTGTGTTAGTCTACTATATGTGAGTGACGTCTTTTCAAGTAATAAAAAGTTTATAAAGAATAATGCAAGCCCCGAGATATTTATTAAGATAAGTTATCACTTCTTTCTTTCTTCTCTTCTACATTTTGTAAGGCGAATTCTTACAAAATGGCTACCCAACTTCGGGCTACGAATCAATTCCAAAGTATTCAGCAATCTTAGTTCCAGAAAAGTTCGATATTTTGATAATGAAATATGATTAATAAGAATGAAAAAAAATGGCTCGAGCGGTCGTGTTCGTCTTTTTGTGAAGTATATTTTAAATGATTAACATAGTAAGTTTGTTTCGTTGATGTGAAATCATTCGATTGTGAAATATGTATGAAATAAAAATGCATGCATGTTTAATGCAAGAAAATGGCACGAGCAGTCGTTGCTCGTTTGTTTGGGAAATGTGTTCTTCAAAGCTTGCATGTTCTGTGCCTTTAAAATTCTCGTTCTTCGTTTGTGAAAAAGTTTCTACGGAATAATCTTATGCCAAGCGCCATTTTCATTTGTTTGTGATATATGTTCTACAGACTGAATTTGTTTAATTTTCTGCTTCAGTCATCGTCGTTTCATCTTATATGTGTTTATTTTGGAACATTTTAAAGTTCGATACTTTTGTCATATATTTTCAATAAGTAAGCCAAGTTTTAAAGTATCTATAATTCTTTTCGCAAGTTACCACATTTTACCTGTCTGTAACATTTTGCATACCACATATTAGTTTTAATTTATTGATTACTTTACAATTTATTTATGTATTGTGTAATTCCCCTTCCCTCCCCATGCTTATATTTTTTATTCTTTTGTTTATTTTCATTCTCTGCATGCATGTTTAATTTTTATCTCGATTAAATAACAACTTTTCTTACTTCGAATAAAAAAGAAAAACAATTTAAAAAAAAAGGGTTGATAAATAATAAAATAAGCATTTATTTACGTGGATGTTATTTTTCTTTTTTTTTTACAAATAGGGAAATAAATTGAGTGGAAAAAAGGGAAAAATATATTAAAAGGTATTTATACTTTGTATTTCAAGTGTCATATGGTATGTGTTTATTATTTTTTGTTTGTTTTGTTGTTGGTTTCACAAGATAACAGAATTTAATTAGAAATTCTATTTGAGTGTTCTGTTGTTAGTTATTTTTAAGCATTTAATTTAGAGTTCCTGATATATTGTGAAATAGCATTGAATACGATTTTTAAAACAGATTGAGAAAGTTTTTGCATTTATTTATTTATTTATTTTTATGAAATAAGACTTTTTTTTTTTAAAGTTATATTGAAAAAAAACTATATTACGTAGTCTTGTCTTGATAATATGATAATAATATTGCTTGACATTTTAATTATTCAGATATGTTTTGACTTATTTAGAACATTGTTTATGAATGTTGCCAACAATTCAGTACTAGTTTTATATCAGTTAAAATAATGTTTTGATTAAATGGCACGTAATTTAAAGTATATTATCTTTAAAAAAAATAATAATAAAGTTTAAATTTTATAGATACTTTTATGAAGTTTTATGAAGTTTAATTATTTTTAAAAGTATATTTTGCTAACGTTAAAGTTCACTGTTTTGTTTTATTAATGTCTTGTTTATATGAGTTGTAAAGCAAAGCTCACGTCCGGGGAACAATTTATTTAAATCAAATTTTTAGCATTTGTGGGGTATGTATTTTGTTGTTTTGCTAAAGGTAAGAATGTCCGACCTCAACAAAGCACGAAAAGAAGACCTATTTCAGGTCGCTTTAGAAATGAATTTAGATGTACAACCCTTTATGACTGTTGCCACATTGCGTGATAAGATTAAATCCTCTCCCTCGTATGAAGTTGATTTCGTAAATTCGTTAGTCAGAAACCAAATTGCGACTCGCGAGGAAGAACAGCGTAAACGAGACTTAGAGGAAAAGCAAAAATCAGCTGAATTAGAACAGCGTAAATTAGAAGTAGAAGAAAAACGTCGTTCGGAAGAACTGGAATTAAAAAAGTTTGAGATGAATTTTGAGCTTGAGAAGCTTAAGTTACAGGCTCAGAGCCAAAGTGTTTCCAGTGGAGCGGTAGGTGGTAATGCGGCAGGGATAATGTCTCATCCAGAGAGTAAAATAGATATCCAGAAGCTGTTGCCTACATTTAAGCCAGAGACAGATGATGTAACATTGTTTCTGGTGCTCCTGGAACGACAGTTAAAGCTTTCGAAGGTACCAGAGCACCTCTGGGTTTCTTATTTACTAAGTGTTGTACCCTCTTCTATATCTACGCTTATTGCTCGTGAAAAAGAAGAAAACGCTTCAGATTTTTCACATGTTAAAGGTCTACTTCTAAAAAGGTTTAAAATTAGCGCTGAAAGGTTTAGGCAGCTGTTTTTCACGCATTGCAAAGATAAAGAAATTACTTGGAGAGATTATTACTTCGAGTTGCGTGCTTACTTTGAAAACTGGCTTAAAGAGTTAAATGTAACGTCTTTTGAAGCTCTTCAGGATCTGATCATAGCGGATCAGATGAAAAGGCGCGTGCCTGACGAATGCAAACAACATATGTTAGATGATTGGGAACATTTAAATTCACCAGTCGACCTTGCCGGAAAATTAGATGCGTATGATACTATCAGGTCTACGTTTTCTAAAAAAGATTCGGTTGTACCCCAGGAGTAAAAAGCGTATTTTTGCCGAGAAAATACATGGAAGCAGAGTAAGCCTCCAAAAGAAGACAGATCTTCTCCTAAGGTTGCTAATAAACGTTTAGAATCCGATATATTTTGCTATGGTTGTGGCAAAGTGGGATTTATAAAGAAGAAATGCCCAAATTGTTCCCCTATGGTTAAAAAACAAACAGTGCAAGCTCAACGTCTTAAGCTGTATAGTTTAAATACATCAACAGTTTCAGCTCTAAATGTACCTATTACGATCTGCAATAAGAAGGTATTAGTCTGTGCAGATACAGGAGCGAATCGTTCTATTGCAGGAGAACGTATGTATAAATTATTTTTGAAAGCTGGTGTTGCAATGAAAACTCATACTCATGAAGTAACATTAGCTGATGGAACTACGATGGCTAGTAAAACTCTTTCTGCCACTGTGCGTGTAAAGATTGAAGGCCGAGTTTTCAAAACAGAGTTTATTGTATTACCAAATGCCAAAGGTAATAGAACTCTTTTAGGAATGGATTTCCTGCACAAAGCTAACATAGTGTTAGACGCTGCAAGTAAAACATGGCATTTTAGTGACAAACCTCATAAAAAGTTTTATTTTGTAGAAGAACACGAAGTACAAAATAATATGTGTACTGATGCGGTCGAAGTCTGCCCGTATGTCTTACGTAAAGACGTAGGCAAAAACTTAAATTCCGATGAGAGGAATAAATTAAATGATCATCCGAAAAGGTATGGAAAATGTTTTCAACCAGGGGGAGCGAAGACCCCATATTTTAAACGTCCTGTAAATACTTCAGAAAGTGTGAAAGAACGTATTCAAATGAAACAAGGTAACCGGAAGAGATATTACAATAAAAAGCATAGACGAATATATTTCAAGCCTGGTGAAAAGGTATGGATTAACCTACACCCAGTTAGCAATGCAAGTAGAAATAAAACATCAAAATTAATGCCTAAGAGAGATGGCCCATACATAATTTTGACTCAAAAGTCACTAGTGACATATGACATTGCTAGTCTAGAAAATCCTACTGAACGAATTGGATCTTACCACGTTTCTGCCTTGTTGCCTTTCCAAGAATCTGAAACTATTCCAGTTGCACCCTTGAGAAAAAGAGGAAGACCAAAAAAGCATCCTGTTTCCTCTCCGAGACGTAGATCGGAAACAGAGGGGGAGGATGTAACACGCGCTTTCCAAAGGAGTAAAAGAAAAAAAAATAGACTCACGCGTCACGTGACCTGAGTTTTGCTAAATTAAAAAAAAAATGTAGTTGTAATATTTCTCGTTTAAAAGAAATCTGGCAACACTAGTTCTATTAAAAAATGTTCTTTTCTTAGTGATATTGGAATGTTGGTTGTGAAGTGTAGTTCATATCTTGTGATGGTGGCGTGCGCCAGAATTATATAAAAGCTTTATTTTTATGTTATTTGTGTTAGTCTACTATATGTGAGTGACGTCTTTTCAAGTAATAAAAAGTTTATAAAGAATAATGCAAGCCCCGAGATATTTATTAAGATAAGTTATCACTTCTTTCTTTCTTCTCTTCTACATTTGTAAGACGACTTCTTACAATATAAATTGATTTTTTTAATTACGTTTCAAAGCTCGAACTCGGAAAATATAAACAGATTTTTCTTTTGTAATTAATACTTAGTTTCTACGAGACTCAACATTTCTGTGGTATTGTGATTCGAAAAAAAAAAGGTCACTTTTTGGGTCTACTTTTCACGTCCTATCTTCTCTATGTCTTTTAAATGAATTTTTCTGTTAACTTTAAAAATAGTTGCTTCGATTTTAATAAATCTATTTTCGATGGATTGTGCATATTATTAACGATTCTTTCAGGAATGGCTAAAATAAGAAATGGCATAAAAATGACCAAATAAGAAAGAGAATAAGGGAAAAAAATCTTACTATCCAAATACCTTTTAGAGAGTAAATAAAATTCAGTACAAAAAATTGCACATTTAAAAAAATTTTCACTTTATTCATGATTTTTATATAAGATGCGCTATGTCTACCACGTTATAAAAAATCACATTTTATCATTCGTTGATGCTTAGTGCAACATTGTTTTCCATACATATGCATATATTTATTGAAATATTTAATTTATTCACAATCGTGTTTCAATATATTATTTCTATTGCATTATGATTTTGAAAGGTTTATTGTTATCATTATTTGATTAAAAACTTTTCTGTAAG
This sequence comes from Maratus speculifer, assembly GCA_964019185.1. Taxonomy (NCBI): domain Eukaryota; kingdom Metazoa; phylum Arthropoda; class Arachnida; order Araneae; family Salticidae; genus Maratus; species Maratus speculifer. The sequence continues at coordinate 223,916 of CAXHSM010000003.1, forward strand.
CAAGAAACAAGTGGAATTTTTTTGGATATTTTAACGAAGGTATGTTTTCATGCATATGTGTATTTTTAAAATAATTTTAATTAATTTTTCAAATAATTTTTAGCAATGAATTTACACCCGAAGTTGAATATTAATTACGTGAAATTTTTCAAATTGCTATATAAGAGTAAAACCATTGTGTGAGAGCTGTCTCAACATGGAATCGAACCATGATCCTTAAAATAACGCTCCAATGCTCTACCATTAAGTAACGATGATGATACCCAATTTGGTTCTTTTCACTTTTAACTCTTCAAATTTCAGTATTCCAATACATGGAGCACCGGACGAAATTCCGATATCGCACCAGACTTCAGGTATGATAATTTTCCGCTTATTATGTGTCGAAAAAATAGCTTTTTCTTATTTTCAAATATATTTGTACGTAAACTCCGGTGTCGTTCAGTCACTTCAAAAGAAAAGAAGCACCCTGCAACCTTAGCAAAGGAAGTACCCTGCATTAAAAGCCTGTAACGCTTCAATCGCCGCAGAAGTGAAATAGCCTTCACGAGGATACAATCCTATGATAACCATGTGCCGAAATAAACACCAACTAACAAAGAAGTGCAATTTAATTAATTTATCAGAAATGCAATTACGCCCAAAATTATTACATATTAATGCAAGATTATTATATATATATTTTAACTAAGCGTAAGCCAACAGAGTGTCCAAGATGTCCATAAATCCAATGTCCATGAATGAGAGATGGATACCGTCCTCGAAGCTTCATGGTAGAGCACTGGAGAACAATTCTAAGAATCTGTGCCCAATTCCCGGCACTGATATTTTTTCAATAAGTTGGTTTATGTTTACAAAAAAGATTTCCATACGGGCATATTCAGAAAACTTTGAAACAAAATGTGGATATATACGTTTATAAATTAAATTTTGGCGGAGCATTCATAAGAAATAATGATCTTTTCGTTTATTTGGCGATTTGTTACCGATTGACGATGAAACAGAATTTCGAAAAAATATGCTTGTATGTCGAATACTTTTTTACCTTATCGCGACGAGAGTCGTTTGCTTAATTTTTAATTTTCATCACCGGTTTTTGTAAAAAGGAATATTTTTGTAATTGAATCGCGAAAATTCTGTGATCAAATTAGGTAAACTTTACAATAAAAAATAACTGTGTTAATAATGAAGGTTTCTAAGCAAAAATTGACAAGCAATTTTCAGATGCATTAGCTTTTGGCCCCAAAAAAAAAAAAAAAAAAAAAAAAAAAAAAAAAAAAAAAAGACTTCTCACCAAATCTCGTGTCGTTTTCATATTTTCTTGTTAAATATTCCAAAATATTTCATTTTTTTTAGACTTTTTACTCAAATTCCGCCGCCAAATTTAACTGATCCTTTATTACTTACGGAAGTAGTACAAATACCATTTTTTTTTCAACACCACGCAGAATTTCGTTTTCGTAGCTTAATGGTGGAACATTAAATTGCTATTCCATACGTTCTGTTTCTATTACCGTATTACGCTTAGCTAGCAATGTCGAAAAAAATCTTCACGTAATGCAATAGCGAGCGACGTTTTTGTCTACAGTAGAAACCGATTGCTCATTATATTCTTAAGCCCTTGCGGCGCAGTAGTATCATAGATATACCACATAATTTTAAGTCCCAAACGCCCCATTGGCACCGGAATTTTGTTTAAAAAAATTACGGTTTATTGAATGCGTGAAATATAGCGTCTTCTTATTTACAAATAAAGTTGTTTTTCAATTCCTTTGTCAGTCTTTAATTTCAACAGTTAAGAGGTGAATTCGTCCTGGGCCGCAAAGGGTTAACTGAACTGCAAGATGAATTTGCTGAGTACATCATTTAAAGCTTTTTGTCACCACAATTTTTTCAAAAAATAATTTCATTCTATTTAAAGAAGGAAATGTTTAGCCTAAATGTTACGAATATTTTATTTAAAAAATTGTGGTAAGAATCCGTTATTTTCAATTTATTGAACGGAAAAGAAAGTGCCAGTTTAAGGGGTTGAAAACAAATAATCTTATATGTCCTTTATATGCCTCCGTTATTAAACTTTATCTAAAGATCTGAAATCAAACATGTTGTTTACATCTGTGAAGTTTTCAAAGAATCTGCCACGTTTCTCATAATATATCATTAGATATTCTTTAAATATTGAAAATTGCTCTTATAAAGGGTTGCATTATTTTAAACTGACGGGGTTGTGTAGTAGTCAAACACAAATGTGCATAGCATAAGGAGGCCATTTCGGGTCCCATTTTGTTTCAATTGGGAGAAAAAATACCTTTATGTTAATAATATCAATAGCAGCTATGCCTGTAAATTCGGTGAGCCTGTAAATTCGAATAAAACATTATCTGAAACATAACAAATTTAGGCATTTTCCATTCTAATGAAAATAAGTTAAGAAGGAGACGTTACAAAAAGTACCGTATTACATTTAGATTATCGTAATGCACAGAGTTTAACAAACATAATAACTTCGTTTTTTGAACATCATTTTTATTTAAAGAAAAATCTGTTGTATAAATGTCGTACCCGGAAGAGCACTTTTATAGCCATTGTTGCAGGAATTTCTTTCAAATAAAATACTGGTTTTCAAGAAGCGGGAACTTTGTTACTTTCTAATATTTTTTGCAATGCATCACATTTTGAAAGCTGCCTATATTTGAAATCTAAAAAGTGTGAAGCATATGTCTAAAATAAAAAGAATTAACTAAACTTTTATTAATACTACATGCTAAAACAGAAATGAAGTCGTAATAATAAATGCATAAACATATACTACCGTTAATATGGGTAATAAAAGTAATACAATTAATTGTTAATATAAAATAATAACTCAATGAAAATACATGTGTCATTAATTGGCCATAAAGCTAAAATCGCCATGCCCATGAATGGATGTAGATTAAGTAACTCCTTAAGACAGTCATAATTTATCAGAAAATGCCTAGTAAGTTATGATTGTTGCACCGAACCCTTCTAAAGTAGATTATTTTTATCAATGCGAATAACTTTCAAGAAAATAATTGTCATTATAGTTATTATCGGCCAGAGGTATTCCCTAAAACGTAAATAAAGTTGTGTGGGTACATAAGCACAAGCAGATTTTATTTTATAAACTATTAAGGTTTTACAAGGGTTCGTAGTCGGACTTGTAAAGACCATTTACCAGACTTTTTGTAATGTAACATTTGTTTTATTTGACGAAAAGAAGAAATCCATAATCAGAAGAAGCTAAATCAATTAAAAATCCTTGATGCCTACGAAATTTGTTTTACAGAATAGAAATAATTGCCCTCTAGCGATATCAAAAAATTTTCATTATAGAACTTTTTAATTAATTTTATGGTGATTATTAATTTAAAAAAATTGTATATATATAATTGTATAAATGTTCACCGATGCTGAATTTATACGTGTCTCAAATTACAGCTCAGGATTGTATGCTCATGAAAAATGTAGGCCTACCAAGATATGGAAGTGAAAAATGCCAAGTTAGGTATCGGCTTAAACGGTAGAACACATTGAGCGCCGTTCCAAGGGTTCCAGGTTCGATCCCTGGCTTTGACATTTTTTCTACTATTAGTTATGAAGTGATAAATCACATGTTAAATAGTCAAATTACTATTAGTTTTAAAAAATACCCATTTTTTTAATAAAAATTACAATATTTATAATTCTGTTATAATTCTATTAAATAACAAGTTCATGTTTCACTTACAAAAACATTAATAGAGTTAAAAATTCAGAACAGCCATGTTTTGATATGACACGCATACAGAAAATATCAAGGTTGATTACTTTTCAAAATAATATTCCGAGACTTTAGATTCGCATTGTAAAAAAAAAGGACATCAATCAACCCTAATGTATATTTCAAGAGTTGCTGTAAAAACTGCTACAATTAAATGTCAAAGGGGGATTTTTTTTTTCTATGGTGCTTTATTCGTGTCAGTGAAGTAAATATACCATTTAAAAATTAGAAAAGGTTAATTTAATTTGGCATTACATTGTACAATGATATGATGATATACAGTCAAACCTCGTTAACATGAACACGCTTAAAATGAATTAGTTTTAACATAAATTGTTTTCACAGTCCCCTGTCAAAACGAATACAAAAAAATGATACTAATAACATGAATTAATGTTAACATGAACGAAATTTCGCTTCCCCTTGAGGTTCATGTTAACGAGGTTCGGCTGTCGTTCTGAATTTGAAGAATTAACTAAAGTATATAGTTGCAAGTTACACATACTTGTGTGACACGTACTGAAACAACCCTTGCTTGGATTTAATGCACTTACATTCATGATATTTAAAGTAAATGAAAACCTTCTAAACATTATCCTTGTTGCTTAATTTTAGATAGAAAATGTCTTTTTCTACTCGTACAATATTCTAGAAATTGCGACTGATACCCTAATTTGCCTCTTTATCAAACTCATATCATAAAACACAGAATGGATAAATTTGTGGCACCAGAAAAAAATAATAAATTAAAATAAAGTTATGCCACTTTGTCGTATTTTAATACAAAAGATACTTGGGTGTACTAAAACGAACTTAGGCTCGGTTACAAATGTGATAAATAGGTTGTACGAATGCGGCGAATTAAAAATCGCCAGACAATGGTAACACGAACCCTTAAGTTAAAAAAAGTTACTGTCCTGTAATCTTATTTGATCAGTTGCAATTCATAAATTTTGAGAGTGAAATTTCAATGTATTTTATTACAGTTTAAATGAATGATCAAACATACTAATAATCTTTTATATGAAATTTGGATTTCTATTTCAAATCTTGTATGAAGTCACTTATAAATTTCAAAGGTTTTGTGTAAAGAAATTTAGCCGTAAGCATAAAGTTTTCACTTCTTAGGTTTGATGGATAATTAATATTCCCATTAATGCCTATTTTTTTTTTATAATCGATGTTCGTATAAGAAAAAGTGTAACGTAAGAAACATTTAATTTCTACGAAATGAAAACAAAAGTATTTTTTACCTAAATTGCAAAATGGTGACATTGTACTTCTTGACGATTCACCACTGACCTACATAATTTAATAGAGTGCTTTGAAAGTTTTATGCACTTTAGACATTTATAAAAACATAGCAACAAACAAACAACAAAAAAAAAACATCGGCATATACACGTAGCGAAACATAATCCCAAAGAACATTTATTCTAAAATACTCAAAATATATTCCTGTATTTGTTAAATATTTCTTCAAATTTTAAATTTCGAATCCTTAAACTATTCTGTTTTAGTTATCACAAAATGTAACATATTGGAAGCACATTTTCTTTTATTTGTTTAAAATAATCGAATGATTGAACATAACAGTAAACAAAAATTCTACTAACACAAATACAGCAAAGTACTTGAATATGGTGCAAATATTAGATACGTGTTGCGAAACAGTTTTTCTTCTTTCTATAGAAATCGTTGTTTATTCGAAGAGTTTATATTTTTTGAAATACAAATATGATTTTGTATTTTATATCAGAAAACTTCAAAATGAATGTTAGTTTAATTTGACAATTAAAAAAAAAAGCAGCGCAATATAATTTTTATCATGTTATACTGCGCAGAAAATAGTATATTCACATTGCAATATTTTTTGCACACATAAAATCGTATGGAAAATTTTTAAAAATAAACATGAAATAATATCGCCCAGCAGTAGGAGGACTTAATTCAAAATTCATCAGATAAAACCTCGAAATTGTCTTAATAATTTAAGTTTAGGTATTTTAGTAACGATCTAAATTTTCCCTCTCGAACGAACTGCTACATATATTTACATAAACTTATAATTGGAAAATACTTTTTTTAAAATTAACATAACAATTACCAGTTTTTAGCACTTGTTACTTTAAAAACTCTTACTCCAATATCAAGGAATCTTTTACTCCCTCTGTCCCTAATTAGTTGCTACATTTTATTTGAAAATTTTGTTCCAAATTAGTTGCTATATTTCAAATAGGTGGAGTCATAAATAACTTCTGATGAAGTTTAGTAGATCGACACCAGTAAAATTATACTAGAATGAATATTACGGGGTATACTAGGTGCTAGAAGCAACGTTAACTTGAATGTACAGTAATAGAACTAAAAAATAATAGTATAGAACAGCGGTTCCCAAACTTTCACGTACGCGACCCACCTCTGAGTGAAAAAAGTTTCACGACCCACATTTCTGAAAAAACAAATTTCGCGACCCACCCAAGATGTATATCAATCAGTAAAGCAATTTTTGTACGATCTCTGTACGCTCGGCTATCCTACTCTACGAAAAACAGAAATTTTTGTACGGAAGATACATTATCAACATAAACAAGAATCGGTAATCTCAATGTGTGTACGTGAATAGTAATTAAAAAAATGCACAAATTACAAAGATAGTTAAAAATACGCTTAATTATAGTGAAAACATAACTTTATAATCAATGAGATTTCTGGTGCTGATGTTTCCCAGTATGGGAACATGTATTAACATGCAGTTTGTCTCAGTACGTGTCTTTCAAAAACAGCAAAATAGAAAAAGTATGTTCTCATAGGCGCGAAGTGTTGAATTTCATCAAAGATCTCAAAGCTGATTTAAATATTTCTAGATATTCTGAATGTAGAAGGAAATTAAGGATTTCCCCTTGACATATTATTTTCTGTTGAAATTGTCATCTTTTTAAACAGATGAAATAAAAAATACATTTTGATGACAAACCACGATTGTTGCGCGACCAAAAAAAAAAAAAAAAAAAAAAAAAAAAAAAAAAAAAAAAAAAAAAAAAACTGCCGCGGCCCACAAGTTGGTCGCGACCCATAGATTGGGAACCGCTGGTATAGAAAATATTCTGAAGGAGGATATAGTGTACTCCAACGTTGTACTGGAATGTTTGCAGCGATGTTTCAAAAATTATAAATTAAACAACAATGCCATAAATGCTGTAGCTAGAAAATCTAATCCCGTTTGCAGAAGCAGGCAAAGACGTCAAAAATTAAATATGAGGAAATTTACAAGATAAGATTACAAAAATTATCGTAAATGTGGTAATCGAATATCGTAAATAATCGTAATCGTAATCAAAAATATCGTAAATTTTTTCTGAGCCACTGAGCAAAATCCAAGATGTTCCAATAAAATGAAGACAATCACTGTGAAGATTATCATATGCAGTTATAATTTGTAAATCAATATTACTTAGGATTCTCAAGGCTGATAAAGTATTGGATGATCTAACAGAAAAAAATAAGCTCGACATAATTAGATTCTGTTTGCTGCTTGTTCAAGCTAAAAGATACTTTTCAGATATGTTTGAATGAAATGTTCGGAAATGAATTCACGATTAATCAGCTTGAAGATAGTTTAATGTGATTACTGTTAAAAAGATCCCTACAAAATGGGGCGTGGCTAAAAACGTGCGAACGGGTATTTTTTAAACTAATTTAATACTAATTTATGGAATATGGAATGATGAAGGGAATATTAAGTACGTAAATGTTGTTGTTGATAGTATAATTCTCTGAAAAACATTCAAACAAAGCCATAAATATCAATAATCAGGGCAATAGTATTGAAATGTCGCAACTAATTTGGGACAGAAGGAGTATATTTCTTTCATTATTTAGAAAAGTTTTCTATGAGACCTATAATGTTAGGTATTTTTAAAGAAACAAGCTAGTTACACAATTTTGGAAAGTTTGAAATTTTTAACTAAGATAGATTTTGGAAAAATATGCTCTACTGTTTCAAAAATATTATTGTTCGTGTATGTCTGTTTGTCATTTGTAGGAGTGCAAACCATGATTTTAACTGGTTCAAAAGTGTTAGACGAAACCAATTTTTTTTAAATTTCTATTTTTAAGTTAGGAGGAGATTTATTTTAACATTAAGCAGTGCGTTCGTCATAACACATGATATGAATTTATAAAAAAAGAATGCCGCTTCAAACAGGACGATTTTCGAGCAGTAATTTTTGTAAAAATCTTAAATTCTTGGTTGATCTGTTGGAAAGTTTAAGATAGTTACAACGCATGATATAAATTTATAAAAAAGTGTGCCGCGTCAAATATCACTATTTTCGAACAGTAATTTTTACAGAAATCTTAAATTCTTATTTTAAAGCGCTACCACTTCGACTATGAATCTAGGGATAGGTTGTTAAACAAAGGTTCGTTTAGATACAGAAGAATGTAACGTCCTACGTCACAGTGTATGCTCAAAATGCTTGCTGTGCGGTTCCGTAGGCAGCAGGGACACGGCGCGAAGTGTGATCGGTTCGAGAGTTGCGGAAAAATTAGGCAACATTTTGAAAGGAGGGGCCCTGCTATGTGCCTGCAGCATGCCTGCTATACAATGCTGAAGGCAGAGGATACTCGGTTCGCGATTTTTCTAAAAATTAAATATTCATTTGAAAGAAGAGACCTTGCAGTCGAAGCGCAGCCACCGGCTATACGGTGCAGGACCTGTTCGAGATTTGCATATAAAGTAGAGATTCGTTTTAAAAAAGGGTCACAGCAGTAAGTGTGCTGCACGCTTGCTATATGGTATCGTAGGTAGCTTTGACCGCGTTCGAGTTTCGTTCAGTTCCATCTTTTATATAAATTCAAGGATCCCCATGTTAGGATTCCGTAAGGGTACCGTAGGCAGCGGTGTCACGGTTCGAAATTCATTCGCTTCGAGATTTTATTAAAGAGGAGGGGACCGCTAATGAATGGAGCCAGCTAGCATTTGAATAAAACTGAGTATCATATTCAAAGCATCCATAAGAATATATATTTTTAGTCTCAATATTCAGAAGGAAATTTTATTTGAATATTTTGTTTTAAAATAAAATTCGTTATTCGAATACATAATACCAAAAATGCCTCTTATGAAAGGAAGAATATCCGATATCTATAGCATATTGCTTTGTAATGTTTTTGAATAAAGAACAATGATCTTCATTATTATTTTTTATAAAATAACGTTTTTATTGAAGGAAAACTTTTTACTATTCGAACTAAGTATTTTTTCATTTTCTTTTTAATTAGACATATATGAAAATGCTCAATTAAAAAAAAAGTCTAATTTATTTTCCTTTAAAATGAAAAAAAAAAAAATGAAAAAAAAATTAACTCTTTGTAATGTTGTTTATTTCTTATGCAGAATTAATCTATGAAAACGTAATATAATACATCGTTTTGGCCCGCTAAAAAATACGATTAATATTTTTAAATAATGCAATAAATATATTGGAATGCTTAGTCAGAGTTCGCACAACGTGACCACTAAATTTTAATAGTATTTACCAAGTATTGCACAGAAATCTTGCGAAATTTGAGAATGAAGATGCTGGCTGGAAAATCTGTTTCTTAAAAATTAAATATAAATAATTCTTATCATTAATAGTTGAGCTAGAATCCTTAAAAATATTAGGAGTGTACGAATCTTGTAAGTAAAAAAAAGTAATATTTTAAAAAAAAAATCATAAAAAATATTAAACAGCGATGATATTTCCGCTCCTTTGTACACCAGTACAATCGTAAAAGGAATATTCTTCGAAAACAAAATAGCATAAAAACGAAAGAAAATTTTTTAACAACAGCTATTTTGCTGTTATTCCATTCAGAAATAAGTCTTATTTGAATATTATGCATTCATTACAAGACAAATACAAAACATATGTTACCAAATAACTTCCACTGCAACACAAAAAGCATTGTTTATATTTATGTAATGGAAATAATGTTGGATAGTACCTTTGAAGAACTTTGGCTTTTTCTGTTGAATAAAGAATATTATCATAAAAATAATAACACCTTTATTCAAGCGATATACTTTTCGGTTATAATTTATTTGAAATGAGAGACGTAGAATTTTATGTAACAAAAGCATTTATATATATATCTCTTCACTTTAGATATAAATATGACGATTTAAATCACATGGCTCTATCATGCACGACCCATCATATAATTCTATCACACCATTGCAAACACACAACTCTGATGTAAAGAACAAAATTTATATCCCAAATTTAAAAGAAAGTTTAAGTAGAATTGTTCAAATCCTAGAATGTTACATGCGACATAAACTTACGAAGTACGTCTCTTTACACATATTATATATTTATCATAAGACTCATGAAGTTAATCTTAAAAAAATAGTTTCATTTTCTTATTACTTCCGTGCTTAAATTTAATACACGTCTTGACACGATAGCAATTTTTAGGTGCGTTCGTAATTATGTAAATACGTAGTACCTATTGTTGTCGCTCAGTCCGTCCGTCCGTTTGTATGTCCGTCTGTCTGTCTGTCCGTCTGTCCGTCTGTCCGTATATAACAACGCAAAAACTACCCAACCGAATCGTTTGAAATTTAAAATACATAATTATAACATAATTTTGTCGAGTCATTTAAAAAAAAATTAAATGCATTTTAATCGTTTGAAATTTAAAACATATAATTATTGCGTAATTTTGTCGAGTCATTTCAAATGTTATGAAAGTCGGATGCATAGATCAATTACAGGGACAATCAAAAGGATTCCGTTACATTACGGTCAATGGGGAAAAAAATTCATATGCATTTTAATGATGTTACACTCATTCGGACATAATAGAATTGGCATGAATCTATGAAATATATACTAAAATATGCATTCTGTACAATATGTGGTGCAAAGAATTTTTATTATTAAATTACAGGGTCACACAAAAATATTCCACTATATATAATGCTATACGGGGAAACATGGTTTGGTACGTGTTTTAATGATATTGAACTATTTTACATTTTATGAATTAGATATACGTTGCTGAGGTGTAATAAAAATTACTTCCTGCATATTTACAGAAACGTAAAGATTTCGAATACTATACTATATCCGGAGTACGCTCTATTATATCAGCAAGATCTGAATATTTTTAAAACTTCGTTATCGTACGAACGCACCTCATTTGCTACGTTCACGTGCAATTTCCAACTTGTTTACTTTTAAAGTCTGACATAAACCTAAATGCATTCTCTCCGGAGATTTAAGTTACAAATTTATCTGTTCTCTTTCGTGATATTTCTGTAACATTTTGACATTAAAGCTTTTTTTCTTTTAAATTTTGTCAGAAATGAAACTGCACAAACGTAGAAATACTGCTAATACTGCTTTATTGCCGTTTTTAAACAAACGGCAATAAAAAAAAACACTTCTGAGCCAGTGTTTTGTTCACCTTTGCTAATGTTAGTAACACTGGAGTAAAGAGCGTACAGATATTGCTTAAAGATATATTTTGGATAATTTCAATTTCATAAATTAAAAATAAAGTAGTGCTATTAAACCTCATCACATCAACAATACCATTCAAACGAGATGAAAAGAGCTGTTGTATTTTAAAAGTTTGACATTCAAATAAAAATGCTACCTTACTTTAAAATAAAAAATACAAAAAAAAAAAAAAAAAAAAAAAAAAAAAAAAAAAAAAAACTTGTTTTTTAGGAACAGGAACTCAAAGAGTTTTACAATTCTTTTAAAATCCGTCTGTCTGTCTGTATGCAAAAATCTGTGTTTGTGTGCGGCTAGCGAAATCTACGACACGCACGAGGTTCAAATATTTTGTGACACTAGCTTAAAGGATCTCATTATTCACTTGACACTGAGAATTTTAAAATTCTTATAATTAGCAAAGCTGTGACCTGAACGCGTAGATTTTTTCCAAAGATAACAGCGTTTGGGCACAGGTAAGAGCTGACGAGAGAGAGTTTTTCTAGTGACGGCAGATATTTTTATTTTTATTTTATTTATTTATTTATTTATTTATTTTTTTTTTTTGCACCTGGACAGCTTAAGCAAGTCACGTGATTTTTTATACTAGTTTTTTTTAAAGCTACGGTCAAACGTTTAAAATATTAAATTTACAGGTTAAATTTTTAAGCAGCATTGCGTCAAATTTTTCGCTGATTTCAGATATGCAAATTTTATTACGTTGCATTGATTAAATGTCGAAATATATATATTTTAATAATTAAGATCAGCGCTTGTTTGTAAACATCGTTTTAATTTTGCCAGCCTCTGGAATTGTTAAAAGGCGGAATTATAAGTGGAGCAAATTGACAAATAAAGGTGGCACTTGTTATATATTTATGAAAAATAATGTAGCGTGAAATACCACTATTTTTTAATGTTATTTTTTGAAACAAAAAATTTTTGCTTGATCTATTTTAAACTTCAAGATAGGTTATAACATGTGAGAAATTAGATAAGAAAGAATGCTATGTCAAATACCACTATTTTCAAATAGTAATTTCCGCAAATATATTTGGTACTTACGTATTAACGCCACTGCAGCAGAAATTGCGCGGATGCGCCAATAATGAGCAATCTTGTTCCTCACTCGCGCACAAAAAATGCGTGAAAAATTAGTAAAAGAAACTCACTAAAAAGGGCGTCAAAAATCGGCAAACAGAAAGGCAACAAGGAATTCAAAAGATAACTACGTGCACCTGCGAACAACAAGTTTGCTCTTTTTTTTGCGCATTAGCACAACTTCGGCTGAGATGGCGTTAATACATAAGTGCCAAATATTTATTTCATACGTCAAAGCGCGTCACCATCGCGAGGCGAATTTGTCAAAATTAGAAAATCTGCACTCTGAAAACGAAAGAATGGATTTGGTTTGTCAGAAAAGAGCTGTAATTTATTGGATCGTGAATGAGTTGTTTTTTAAATGTTTTACTAATCTGGATTTTCATTGTTTACTTAAACCACTCATCTTAATTTTTTTAAATAATTTTTTCACTCGAGTTATTTACACACTTTACGAGAAGCTGACTTTCAAATCGAAAGATGAGTGGATTTTGGCTCAACTTGAGTTATTTTGTGGCTAAAGTTTTAAGAGAGCAAGAAAGTAATATGTTTGAAGGTAAAAGCCAAAGATTAGAAGATAGCTTAAAGCATATGATAAAAAATTATAAATATAGTGCACGTGAAATACGCGTTTGCTTGTATTGACTCTCACCTAAAAATTGAATTTGTGACAATTTTTTTTTAAACAAATTAAATGATTTATAAGTTATTCAAAATTTTAAATTTTAAAGGTTAGCATAAATGAATGACCGGATTTAAAAAATGTATTTTTTCATAATTATTAAATAAAGTAAAATATTTAACTTTTTTTTAATCGATCACAAATGTTAACATACGTGTATAGTATATGTGTGTACGTGTATAACGTACATGTTTGCAAATTCGATAAAAATAAAAAAGAAATGTTCAAAAGTTAAAATAAAATAACCGAACTTTGATAAATGCGAATATCATACGATAAAATGATGCATTTTTGACCATGATAATATCAAAATGGTCGGGTTTTTTTCCTATCCTTTTTGAATCTCAAAATAACATTTGTGTTTTTACATTCTTTCGAAGACGAATCTGTTTTTAAAAGTGTAGTTTAGCACATAATCTTTTATGCATTCAGAACGTCCACCTCCCTTCAAAGTTCAATCTTTTATTTATTTATTATTTTTTTGCTTGTGTTTAAAAGTTTGTGTTAAACTACATTCTACATTTTAATTGATAATTTAAGTAAAAATCAATCCTAATCATTATTGATTATACTGCAGTCTCTTGTTGACTAATACCAGAATTTTTTATTGATGTCTTCAAAATAAGGGGCATTAGTCAAAATATAAATCAATTATTTTGAGAAAAAAATCTATCAAAAAAAATGTGGTGCTTAGGTAAATAATATAAGCTTTGTAGAAAAACAATTAGAAAATGTGTAAAGGGCATAGCCGGATAAGCATTGGAAACATGCCTTTCAATCAAATTTCTTGATTTTTTCCCCATCTGTGTCTGCTTATCTGATAATGTATTTCCCTTATTATCACCTTATAAATATTGATATCTTATGAGATAAAAATGTTTTTTCGATTTTTTTAAAAACTTCATTTTCTCAAAAACTACGAAACCGAATTATATGCTATTAATTCAGTTTATATAGATGTCGAAGATGCATATCTGGGATTTTTTGTATAATTTTCTGATTGTAAAAAATGTGTGAAAACGTGATTAAAAAATTTAGAAAAATAAAAATCATATCTTATAGTTGTCCGAAAATTACCATTTTCTTGTAAAAAATTCCTCATATGTGCCCGCATATTATATAAAAATCCCAAAAGTTTGCGTTGGGTACTTCATATAAATATTTACGAAAATATGTATAAAAATTATTAAAATTCATTTAAAGGTGTTATTTGGAGCGATGCTACTCATCTTCGACACCTGTAGAATTTTGGGAATATACACTTACAGAATTCCTGTATTTCAAATTTAATGACCACATGGGTGTCATTCTCAACGCTCGCGATACAGTTTCAATTTCAAAATTTGTTGTTGTCTTGGTATACAACAGCAAAGAAAAATATTTTTGGTACAGAAACATAACTTCATTCTTCGATATCCAAATGTAACGACAATGTTCAGATATAATTTAAATGAAAATATTTCTTTCCAGTTTTTATAAAGAGAAATTGTACTTAGTAGTTTCAAACTTTTTAACCGACTGGTATGCCCCGTTTAGCATCGTGTTAGATACGCGTACATATATTATAGCTAACTTTCCGCGATCAGAACCTAATTCATAGTATTGAATGATTTCTATTTGTTAAGATGTCATCTAAGAATGATAATTCGAAATGACAGTAGAAGCTTTCTTGAAAAAACAGCCGTTACAGAAAAAAATTAAATTTATTTTTATGTATAAAATAATGTAATACATTATCAAGTGTCAGCTGTTTTCCTCATAAAAAGTAACTGTTATTGAAAGTGAGACCTAAACCACAGAACACGACTATGTATTTGCATATAAATTTATAATATATTCGCAAAAAATTAGCTATGTCTTTACAATATTTTAATCTCCTGGTAATTTTTCTACTACTGTTCTTTTAACAGTACATTTTACTACATTTAACTAATATTTATTTATTTAAAAAAAAACATTTTTACTTTATAAATATTAAAAAGTTCAAAATTACATAAATGTATTTTTCAATACAAAATATCGTCCAATGTTATGAGCTTTCTATTTTTTCTTTGAACTCAATGTATTTTTCAGTAATATTTGTCTTCGAATTAAACAGCCACAGTAATCTACCATAAGGATAAACAAAATTTTCTAGTAGAATATATCTTGAATATAAAATTGTCTATTACAACAATTCCCAGATAACATGTCAGAATTTTAAGAATTCAAGGCGTTTTAATTCCAGCTATCTAACGTAGCAAAATAATAACCACTTATTCTTATTATCCTCTGTTAGAAGTGGTGAAAATGTTTGAATAAAAATCATGACGATACAGATGAATGCTGTTGTTTTCCAAGTAACACTATTTTTCTCTATTGTGTTCGAAGCAAAACATCAGTTTTCAAAATCGAAACGGTATCGACAGTGTTGGAAATTATGGCTTTTATGCTTAATGAAATCTATAGTTTTTTAGATGACACATACTATCTGCTATCATACTATAGTTTTTTAGATGACATCTGCTAACATTGTACCAAAAAGTCTTCGGATGTCGAAGTTGAATAGCACCGCCCCAAATAACGCCTTAAAATGAATTTTAATAAATTGTATACCTATTTTCGTAAATATTTATATGAAGTCCCCAACGCAAACTTTTGAAATTTTTATATAATATGCGGGCACATATAAGGTATTTTTTTTACAAGAAAATGGTAATTTTAGGACAACTATAAGATATGATTTTTATATTTGTAAATTTTTTAAACGCTTTTTCACAGAGTTTTTACAATCAAAAAATTATACAAAAATTCGCAGTTATTCGTCTTTGATGTCTATATAAGCTCAGTTAATGGCAAGTAATTCGGTACATTAGTTTTTGAAAAAATGAGATTTTTAAAAAATCGAAAAAACATTTTTATCTCATAAAATATTAATATTTATAACGTGATAATAGGGAAAATACTCTGTCATGTAGTTAGATACACCTGGGGAAAAAATGAAGTAATTTGATTGAAAGGCATGTTTTCAATGCTTATCCGGCTATGCCCTTTATGTCAATGTTTCTTAAAATGGATAAACTGATACCAATTATCACTTTTAAAATTTACACTCAACCAGACCCGAACACACGACTCAAAAATAATTAAATACAACCTCATCTCGTGGTATCTTTGAAATATCAAATGTGGGATATAACTAAAAGTTTTAAATTTTTTTTTTTAAATAAAATTACTTCTGTATGTAAATTAAGAATATAATATTAGATTTCTAATTATTCATTATACTTATTTTAGTAACACGGGTAACTCAAACGCTATACATAACAAATTATAAATCATATAGATGACGGATATTCAAAAAATAAACAGTCAAGGATGAGATTGATGACTTCAAGAAATGGACTGACTGTATAGAACAAAATATTTTAAAATATATTCCCATTTCGCGTGAAATTGACACTACAATCGTGTTCTTTTTAACCGATTTTCAGATTTGCCCGTGCTTCATACGGAAACGTGTTTTTGCCAATCTACGTACCTTATACGAGCATCTTTAATCACGATTCGTTATTCTCACCAGTAAATTATTGGAGTAAATTTTGTATTATTTATTCGTAGCATTCAATTGGGCAAAAATATCTGTTTTGAAAACTCGGTCATAAACGATTAAAATTTCTTTGGTGAAAAAAAAATGGGCGTATTATTTGGGCAAGCTTTTTTCAAGATCACTTAAGTGGTTAATGTGGTGACAAAGTAAAAAGTGCGCGGAAAAACAATTTACTTTTTCTATCAATACCCACCTATTCTGACAACAATTTGAGAAGACGCATTCTAAATGTAATTCCAATTTATTTCTATAAACATGGTACTCTATTAAACTTTTCAATAGATTTATCTTGCTAAAGACAAACATGGTTTAACATCTTAACAGGTACAGACATTCTATCAATGAAGTCTTTCTTCAAAGATAGACAATTCTTAACCAGGATTGCCAGATTTGGAATTTTTTAAAATTCTGAATTTATACATTCACATAAGAAATTCTCCATGGTCTTGTTTTCTTTATTTAATTGTTGTCTTAACCCCTTCACGACAGGGGTGTTTTACGAAATTTTAAATGTTTTGTCACCGGTTTAAAAAAACTGAAATTTGTGACTCATTAAATCGAGAAAAGGCACCGATTTAATGAGGCAAAATGTACAGTATAATGTTACTGGTGGTGATAAACACAGAGTCTTAAGCCTATTTGCGGCACATATATGTTCCGCTCGTCCCTAAGGAGTTAAGAGTCCTGAGATCTCTTAGGGTTAAGGGGGCTCAGGGATTGCAAACTTTTCAAAAAATCGATTTTTTTATGTTCTAGTTTGATTATTCAATTAATTCTTAACTCAATGCGAAAATCCGCATAAAAATATTTGCATTTTTAACGGAGTTATAAGCATTTATGTATCAACACTTTCATAGCCGCATCCATATAATTTCGCGTTTTCTCAAAACTTGATTTTTGACGACTAACACCAATATTTAAAGAACATTATTTGGTGGAATGGTTAAATTTTTTTTTCATGCATATAACATCATTATCTATAAAATGAATTAAGGATATAACATCACTCAAAAAAAAAAAATTATTAAAAAATCTCTCAAACTTGAAAATTGAAAAAACACTTAAAAAATACCACTTTTTTAAAAATTAAAAATACTCAAAATATTAAACTATCTAAAATATATCAATTCATTCTATTGATAATGATGTTATATGCATTAAAAAAAAAAGCCATTCTATCAAATAATTTTATTTAATCTAGGTGTTAGTCTTCAAAAATCAAGTTTTGAGAAAAGACGACTTAAAGTTGACATTATATGGGTGTGGCTATGAAAGTGTTGATACATAAATGCTTATAACTCCGTTAAAAATGCAAATATTTTTATGCGGTTTTTTGCATTGAGTTAAGAATTAATTGAATAATCAAAATAGATCATAATTTTTTTTTTTTTTTTTTGAAAAATTTTCAACAACTGAGCCTCTTTAAATAAATGTTTGGAAATAAACTCACTCTGCTCGATTTTCTGAAACCCCTCTAGAACTACTACTTAGGGTACTTCTTAGGTACTTCTAAGGTACTTCTTAAGTTCTACTAGAAACTACTTCAGGAGATATTTTAATACGTCTATACAAAAGTCTATTTCAGTATTGTAAGCTATTGTAGAAAAATGCCACAGAGGTCTGATAATATTCGAAAACTAGAATCTCAAACAGAAGGCAAACAGAACTCAACTCCTGCCGCGCCACATTGGAAATTTGTGGGGAACCGGAAGAATATTTCCAACCTTCCATCAATTCCAACGTTCCTGCCAATTCATTAGAAATGTGAAAGATCCGAAGCAGCTGCAATACTACATTGAAGAATCAGAGAGTTACTGTAATGACTCTGATGCAGATGAAGATGTTAGAAGAATAGGAGCCCAATTGACATCGCATTGTTTTTTATTACTCTGCGTTTTAAACATTTTATGTTTTATTTGCTATTTCTTGTTATTACTTCATTGAATGTTCATAGTTTAACTATTTCAATCTTTTAAACTCTCTTTTTTACATTTTTTGATTGCTTTTAATTATATTTTAATATGGTATCATCACATTGCATTCCTTGCAAGTCCTTGTAAGTCTTGTATGTCTTGCAATCGTTTTTGAAAACCGAACAAAAGTTTTTCTCTGATTTACACTTTTAGACACTGATGATATAATTTTGGAAAAAAAAATTGCCGTCCGTCTGTCTGTCTGTCTATAAACGCTCTATCTTCAGAACAAATTGGAATAGAGACTTGAAATTTTGTATGTATTTAGTATGTAAGAATGGCTTATTTAATATCAGTAACCTCGATTATCCGGAACAATTTTTTTCGGACTCTCGAAAAATTCGTTCTGGTGAAAGGTATATAAAAATTTTCGAAATTTTTCATTATAAAGAATGAACGTAACAATAAAATAACGTAAATTTTCCATAAAGAACAAAGTCAATCTGATTGTTAGTTGTCGAGATATGTGTAATCCTGTTTTCCACATTCTTCGATTTTTCATGGCTCTGCATTTCATTCAAATTTCAATTGAAAAATACGTTTTAATTGGAAATGAGATGCTTAATCCGACGCAGTAAATTGCTAGTTAATATAATTATTATTTTTGGAATTATAAGGATGTTTCGTTTGCGCCATCCGGTACTACTTGAGAATTCGGGGTTTTATAATTTGTTAAAATTGGCTCATCAGTAATTCATTAATAGAGCATTACTATGTATATGAAAACTATTTAAATGTAAGTTTAAAGTTAATTTTAGAATTGCGATGCATTGTATATGTATAAGTAGCTTATATACGTTTTATTTTCATATTTTATATTATGCATATCCATGATGGGTAAGTATTACGGTGCCCCCCCCCCCCCAAAGACTAGTTTTTAACTTGTTTTTACGTAGTAATTTACGTCATCTTATTCACTGTTTGAATTTTAATTATTATTATCAACTTTAACAGCTTTTATTAGGCACTGAGTATTTTTTTAGGATGGTCTTTGGTCGCTTTTAATTAGTTTTATTATATCTATATCACTGCTGCTTTTTTTTTCTTAGTAGTCACATTTTATTCATGACTAGTATATAACCCCGTCAAAAATGACGGAATTTTCACTTGCATTTCATTTTCATAATACTTCATACAAACAAACAGAATGAAGATTTTATTATTGAAGAGTTTGTATTCGAGAAAAGCACATTTTTAAGATAGCAATAAATTTCTATAAATACAAAAAATAAAACCTTTTCTTTTTTTTAATTTGATTTTGATGGCGATCACTTAAATATTTTAAATTTTTTCTCCCGGAGGGAAAAAAAATGGGGGTTTTAGGGGGGCTTGCCCCATGACATAGTGTAAATTATTAATTTTTTTATATTTACAAAAATGCAATTTTTCAGGAGTTTTGAAAGTGATCGCTGTATTTGAAAACGGGTTTCCCATGCAGTTTCGGTTTGCCGATCGTTTTCGAAAACGGCTTTTTGGCGCGAAAAAAATGGCTAAGTTTATGGTGCACATCTATAAGTCATCTGTTCCATATCATGCACTAAATATATTAATTACATTAAAGCATATAAAATACTGATTTAAGAAGATGTGAAAAAATAATTTTCAATTATACTGATTCTGCTATGATAATATGGGATATATCCATTACAACTTGAAGGGGGAAAAAAGCTTATTTTATTTATAATAGAAAACAAAATTTAAAAAAATAAGCGTCTTATGCTAGCATCTTAAAAAAATTAATAACACTAAATATTAAAAGTTCGCAAAATCTAAGTGTCACAATGATTTAAAAACAGTTTGCGAGTCCTTTGTCATAGTCTTTGCCACTTTATAGATGGCAGCACTAAAGTTTTGCCGGCAAGTAAAGGTTCAAAGTAAAACGGCAGTTTGAACCGATAATATACAATCATACTTTTAAGGGATTAAAAACTTATCAGTTCACCCTTCCGCTGTTATCTTTATGTATTATAATTGGGTTTTATATGAAAATATGCTGAACAAACGTTATTTCAAATGGAAGAAATTTTAAAACAATCATTTTAGCATTTGTTTTCCGCTAAGCCTAACGTGGCTTGATATCCAAATTGGAGTGGTTCATGCCGGAACCGTTCCTGCAGTCTCTGAAGTCGCTTTTTATTATAAGTAGATACTGTTTTCTCATTTCGACTTTCTCTTGTCCCAAAAAGGACCTTGCGCCATAAAACCCAATTCAACCAACCAACCGTAAAATCGGTAATATAGTCTCAGCCGAATAATATTATCGTCTAACTTGGTAGGTATTTATACGGCAGTAAACTCAGGAATGAGTCATAAAAGGAAATCTCCCTGGCAAATAAGACACCATTTTCTACCAACCAAATGTAATAAAAAGCATCAGGTTATTTATGGCTGATCAGAAGCTTTCTTTTATTTGTAAGATGAAAGAAGTTTTTTTATAGCGATATTTCTGAATTTTGAACAACGCAATTTCTCTTATGGTTCCCATTTTGAAATTCAATTACCTCAAAATATGAAACAAATTCATGAGAAGCCTATTACTATAAAACACTCCAACAATAGACATTTCACTATTTTAAGGTCAAAGTGGTCAAAGTGTGCAATCTCTTAAATATTATCCAAACTTCTTGAAATTTGGCATACATATATTTTACAACACTCGGGTTTTAATCCTTCATATGAAAATCACATCTGTGGGAAAATGAAACACCCTAATGTTACTATTCTGTTTACATAACTGGCTGAGAATTCCTTATGCATTTTTTAACAAAACGTCTTAAATCGCAGTGAGCGACCGATCGTCTCTGACCTATATAATTTATATCTCTATGTAATTTATAATGTCTTCCAGTCGTCAATTAACACAGCTGAAGCACTAGAATAAGCCACTTCAACAAACGTACAATTAAATGATCAATTATAATTATTTCTCTACAAACTTTCTGCTACATTTAAAGTTAAAGCAAATTTTATGTCATATAAAATCAATTTTTATGATTTTAAAGAGACACCCAATAACATAATAATGGATGATAATGGAAATACGATGTGTGTTTATGGATGCGGAACATACTCCATTATACATGTAAGATTAAAAAGAAACTGTGTTAATCATTCATTACATAGAAATAAAACAATATTTAGATATTTATGTAAACTGGAAAAAAAAAAAAAATGGCACTGCTGAAAGATTTTTTTAAATTCTAATTATATGCTTAACCTTTTATGGATTATTTAGAATTTTTCATGAATGTTTTAAGATTCATATAACAATAGCTATGAGAACTATTTGAATGAGAATGTGTTTATGATTATTTTTTTTTTATTTATTTATCTTCGACAATGCAAAAATAACATTATTATGAATTTTGCGAAATTAGCTGTTGAATTGAAAGATTGCATCACGGAAAAACACGATTAGGATGCGTAAAATGTTAAAAAGTTTAAAAATTCATAGAATTTTAATCTTTTATGAATATATCAGTAGGAAAGTAATTTTAAGTTACAAAAAAAATGTGTAATAGAAAAATTCATTAAAACATACCATACTGAACAACTTTTAAATTCATTTGTATTAAATGGATCACAAATCGATATGTTTTAAATAGTACTTTTTGAGTTATAAGTGAAGGATTTTTGAATGGAGTAGATTTTTCGTCTTTGCAATTTATTTTCGATATTTTGTGGTATAAATCATTAGTGAAAGTTTGAAGTAAGATCAAGTTATGTTATAATATGCAGTCATTGATACGTACAATACATGCGTTGCACATACATACATATGACACGATTGCAAACACTGAGGCACAAATGACAAAATGATTTTAACCAATAAAATTTAGTGGTATGCGAAATTTTCCGAAGCCTTGTCATTAACTAATGCTATTAAAATTACGTGGTACCAATCGGTCATTTTTGACGCAGCGCTTGCACCCCTGATATGCACCTATCTAAGCACAAGCATTGTACGGTTTGAAAAAGTCCGTTCACTGAGATTTTTTTTTTCTGCATTTTAAATAGATATATGTTAAAGTAAAAATTTCTGTCTTTAGTTATCGATGGTATCACACGTTTTAGCACTTTTAGAGCGTAAAACCCTAAAATTAACGGAATTTCTAGAAAATTCACTTTCAATAGGAACTTGACATCAATTTTTGGTGATTAGATTTATTTCAAAGTTCTATATTATATATCAGCTTGGAAAAATAATTCTCAGGAATGGTTCGAAAATAGAAAAAATAATAAGATTTATAAAATAAGTTTTTAATGACGTGACTTGCGTTTAATCACAATCCTTAATTGTTACGCCTAACAGTTAAGGTGTACCCTTTTAGAAGCGTACTCTAAATGCTGGAAAATACTTGACCTGGCGTATTCCGAAGATCTATACGTCTTCGGAAGCTGTATAGGCCTTGTATCCGAAGACCTTCCAAAAATTTCCAGCTTTCCTCTCATAAATTTTGAATTAAGCCCTCCAGCCACTGGGTTATAAGGTTTCATATTTATTTTTTTAAATTTTTCTATACCATTTTATATATGTGGAAAATGTGATACAGTGATTATAATATTTTACGCATAGTATAATGTTATAAATCATTATACTGTGCAGCTTTTTTGAAACTATCACATTAAACTATCTATCATTTTTAAGTTTTTTAATACAAAATACAAAACTACAAAACTATATCTGTATATTAAAAAAGAATAACTCTTCGGATAAACAACAATTCCTATAGAAATAAGAACATGTGTTATTCAATAAAACTGTTTGGCAACGCGTGTCTAACATTTGCACCGTATGGAATAATATTCAAGTACTTTGCTGCATTTGTTTTAGAACTATAATAGAATTTTTGTTTGCTATTGTATTTTATCATTCGATTCTTTTAAACAAATGAAAGAAAATGTGCTTCCAATATGTTACATTTTGTGATAACTGAAACAGAATAGTTTCAGGACGTGATTCCAAATTTAAAATTTGAGCAAATATTTAAGAAATACAGGAATATATTTGGAATATTTTAGAATAAATATTCGTTGGGATTATGTTTTATCACATATACATTCCGATGATTTTTGTTGCTGTGTTTTTATATGTGTTTAAAATGCATACGATTTTGAAATCGCGTTATTAAATTAAAATTCGCCAGATTTCTACATTATTATGTGTATAAAAATTTGAAGAATGTGGATCATTTGCTATATAGTCAAGAAGTATAATGTCGCCATTTGTAGCTAAGTGTGATATAGGGGAAAATAATAAATAGAAAACAGACAAAAAAAAAAATTCGATGAATCCAAAATATTTAAATGCATCAATAAAACAGGATTAAAGTATCTCAAACTTTATGCAGAATGAAATGTATCACTATCGCCTAAA
The DNA here is from genome assembly GCA_964019185.1 of Maratus speculifer. NCBI lineage: Eukaryota > Metazoa > Arthropoda > Arachnida > Araneae > Salticidae > Maratus > Maratus speculifer. The sequence goes on from CAXHSM010000003.1 coordinate 247,915, forward strand.
AATCCATCATAATATTTTGCTAATAACTATTTACCTGAACTAACTTTCTCAAACCCATTTTACTATCTTATAATTCAATAAATGGTAATATTGATGGCATCATCGCTTGCACTTGATAATAAAATGCATTGCAATTGATATGAGCCGTAAAAGGTCGATTTCTCGACTTTTCGAGGTAGGCATCTGGTGATGAACGCTTCCACTGCTTACCATCTTTCTTTATTCTTGATATTTAACCCCTTAACTGTGACTTCGGACAGGAACTCTTTGCACGCTTCGTTACTTAAAGCTTTTTGACACCACTAATTTTTAACTGAAAATTTATCCTTATTGATTGGCAGATGTTTTTCGATTAAGTAAAGCAACTATTTTAGCATGGACAATGTGGTTTACATCGCCTATTTTTAATTTATGTTGTCAAAAACAATACCACAGTTAAGGGGTTAAAAACTAGTTGATTCATGTTAACACTTTCCGGCCCAGAGTCAATCTGTTTGAATTAATTAACTTCCACCAGAATGCACAAACAAATTTATCTGAAAATGTGAACTTGGAACTTGAAATTTGGTCGAGATAGTTCTCAGAATGCCTGGAGAGAGACCAACTCTTTACCTCTAGTAGAGAAATGATGCATCGAGCATTTCAAGTCATAGCCAAAGTCTGACAAACGGAATGTCAGAAACACGGGAGAAGGGCGAGAGAAGCCAAGGCACCCTTTAAAGGCACCATATAAAATAAATAAAATAAATGAGAGTATTTAGAAGAGAAATTAAAAAAATTACAAATAATTACAAAAGTGTTTACAAAGTATTTACAAATTAAAGACTAGGAGATGCTGAACGTTTAGGAAGAAATAACCCTATCAATAAGATAAAAACTAGGAAAAATTTTCCTGGGTCAATGTTTTCAAGGAGATGTAAGGTTGCACGTGGTCGTTGAAGGAGTCTTTACATCATAATTTGAAATGTTATGTAAGCAGAGATGTGGCGAGTGGTTAGATAAAAACACAGTCAATATAGATGATAAATACCAGTATTTTGTTAAAGATGAATTCAGTTTATTTTATCAATTCATATTATTTGAAGTACTTTCTTACAGAAAATATTGGTAGTTTTCTCTTTTCTTGACTGTTTTTCCCGGTTTTCCCTGACCTGTAGAGGGAGTGTTACCAGTGGGCTACTTTTTTAAAATTCAGATTTCTTGATTGGCACCACTTTTTTGAAATGGTAAATTACCTTTTGATGTCGTCTTAATTATCATGTCGTTTAATAGGGCATATTTTATCATTTGTAAAAAGTGGTGCTAATCAAGAATCTGAATTTAAAAAAGTAGCCCATCTGGCAACACTGGATAGAGGGAATGCAGTCAAAAAAATTCATGGCTTGATTATTGATAACAGAGCTTCTTTTCAGGTATATTGCAGAAGGAAAATTTTAATTGAATATTCTTGGTGCCAGTAAAATTATAATTGGGTGCCTTTTATTAAAGGACATGTACCGGAAAAGGTTGAAAAGAAGATTGTTTTATGTATTAGTATTATAAATTATATTCTGCAGCTGTAACACTGATCATGACAAAATAACGAAACCAAGTGATTAGTTTCTCTTTTGTTTTGTAAAATTTCAATTTTGACCGAATTTATATTTTAAAATCAAGTGATGTTTCTATATCTACTTTTAGAGAAGTAGTAGAACTTCTTACGAACAGTTTTTCAATAACTTGTAACACTGCATTAAATTTAATCTTATGAAATACAGTTGGCAAAAAAAGTATTTGTACACTTCATTTTTTTTAATTATAATGAAATTAAACAAAAGATTTAAGCAAAAAATACTGTAATACATTAATTTAATGCATTATAATATTATAGAAGCAAAAACAAAATTAAACGAATCGATTTTTTACATTATAATAAACAAATATACAAAAATATAATGCAAAAAAAGTATTTGTACACTATATTAATGTAATATAATTAATGAAAATTTAGTAAAATGATACAAATTAATATTTTGTGCGAATTCATTTAGCGTCTATGACTACTTCTAGATGGTGTGACATTGATTCCACCAACTTTTTTGTATCGTTCTGGTTAATGTTATTCCATGACACAATAAGAGCTTCTTTAAAACTGTTTTTTACCAATACATATTTTTTTTCGGATTTTTGCATCCAATAGCATCTGCGAATTTTCTATTGGATTCAAGTCTAGAGATTTTAGAAGAGTTACCAGTCGTCTTGGAGTATTGTCGTAATCATGTGCTGGTGATCACAGCAGTATGCTTTGGTCGTTATCCTGCAGAAAGTGAAAAGCTTCCTCTATGCATAATTTCTTGGCACAGTTTAATAAATTATGGCGCGACACATCAATGTATGTTAAACCTGTCTTTCCATTGTCAATAAATTTTAAATGTCCTGCTCCATTAGAAGCTATGCACCCCAAAAGTATAATATTCCCCCCAACATGCTTGATAGTTTGAAGTATACGTTTTGGATCTAGAACAGTTTTATTTTTACGCCAATTTTTTCGAATGCTTGATGGTAAGAAAATTCCGAATTTTCCCTCATCAGAAAAAATTACTGTTTTCCAAAAATCCAATGATTTACTTCTGTATGCGAAAGCGAATACTATGCGTTTTCGCCTATTTGTTTCGCTGATGAATGGATTTTCCCTTGAGGTTCTTCCTTTTAAATTTGCATTGAGAAGAATATTTTTTATTGTTTGAGGTATTACTCTGATGCGAGAAGATGTCGCAAGGTCTCCAGCAAATTTTTGAACCGAACGCATAGGATTTTTTAAAGCTTTTTTAACAACACTCCCTTTTTCCCTCATTATTAGTTTGCTAAGAAGTCCCGGTTTTCATTGAATTTCGATGCTTTTAATTTATTCATAGTTTCTCACTATACATCCAGTAGTTGTAAATGGTAATTTAATAGCTTTTACAAATTCTTGTTGCGAATTTAAATTTTTATTATGCTCAATCATAGGATTTCATATATCTAGAGGTGCCTCTCTAGTATTAGGTTCTATACTCAATTATTTCAAGAGCAAATTAGATTAAATGTCAGACAAATATAATATGAACTCAAAAATTATTAACAGCTTCTGTAAAAGTAGTCCTTTGAACCATAAACACTATAAAACACAGTACATATCAGGATGGAGAAATGTACAAATACTTTTTTTGCAAGAAATTTTTAAACTTTTCTTATTAGAAAATTATTTTACATCTTTATCGAGATTTTCTGTTGTGTAATTTAAAACGCACGGTAAACAGACTGTATTAAAACTATTTTTGACAAAATATCTGTTTTTATTTAGTTAAAAATTAAAAATTTTAGAGTGTACAAATACTTTTTTTGCCAACTGTATGCTATATAGCAGGATGTATTTTATTACTAAATGTAAGCATTGGTACAAAGAGTTGAATTAGAGAAATCTCGAACAGCGTTTGACACAGACTATTCACAATTTACGAATTATATATTTTTCCATTAGTAACATATTATTGCTTGAAATCGAAATATTTTTCAGCATTTTACTTATGTATTTAATGCGTTTAATGTTATATTACCTTACACAAAAATCTATCAAAAGAGTCCCTTATCCAACACCTTAACTCCACATAAACGCGAATTTCCATAACCACAATTTCAAACATTGGCATTCCTTTCAAACATGCTATAATTTTTTAAAATTATAAAATGAAGCTTTTGATAGAAGTATTGGCAGGTTGAATCTAGATAAAGTGATATTTACTTCCACTAAAACGTATTTAATCATTTTTATGAAATACTATATTTGAAGAGAAAATATTGAAATTACAGATAATTTGTCATTTTGGTATTTTATATAGATCATTCGATAGTTTATGTTATTTCTTTGATGGGCTTTATGCTTGACGTTCTAAGTAAATGGTGCATACAACTTATTTTTGTGCTGCTTATTTTATTCCTAAAAATACGTATGAAGTTATCTCGTCTAAAAAACCACAACAACATGCACTTCTAAAATAAAAAAAAGTTGTTCTAAAAGTTAAAAAGTTGCTTATTGTAAGGATATGCCTGGTGCTACAAATTTTGCTTAGGAATGAATTATTAATTTAAAAAGCTCATTTTAATATTTATTGTACGAAATTAATTATACTAAATTAATCATTCGTTATTACAAAAGTGACATATATTAGGGGTGTTCAAACGAAAAAGTACGAAATATAAAAACCAAACTGGTTGAAATTTAAATATGTAGCTTTGGAATATGCGATCCGAAAATTCGGTGTGGTTGTGCGCATGCGTGGGTACCCGCGAATAAAGGAAGGAGATAAAAAGCCAGTTAAGTGTTCTGTTCAATTGATGGAGCAGTGCCTGTGAGAACATTATGGCTTTCCCATTGCAAAATTCGACGATTGAAGAGTAGCGAGGCGTTATCAGTTTGATTTGGTTTATTTTAAGGCGGCCGATTATGAACACGGGGAATATAGTCCCGAAAGGGTACGAGGCGTTATCAGACTTCACGATGCGCCAGGCTTCAATGAGAAACTTAGCTGCCTTTCAATCTTGGAATCTTTTCAATCTTTTATAATAGAAAAGCCATGATGTCCTAACACGCACTGGTGCAATAATTAGACGGAACTGTCATCTCCTCCTCTCTTTCATACACGATCGCCCACGCGATTGCACAAGGACGCTGGATATTCCAATCACGTCTTCCGACGTCTGATTACGTAAGCCCGAAGCGGCAAATTGAAATTTCAACCGGTTTCGTTTTTATGACGTTTAGTACCTTTTCATTTAAAAACCCCTAATAGCTAAATACATTTTAATAAATCAAGTAAACGAACATATTCTTTGAACGTTTAGTACCTTTTCATTTAAAAACCCCTAATAGCTAAATACATTTTAATAAATCAAGTAAACGAACATATTCTTTGAACATTTATTAGGATTTATAATTTAGTCACATAAATTACGTAATCTACGTTCACGAAATATTACTGGTATGTACTTCTGTTCTTTTATGAACTCTTTCGGGTGGGCGAATCATTTCCAATGCTAAAGAGTTGGAATAAAATAATACCATCGGGATTTTTCAACAAATTCATATAATTAAAAAGAGGAGGGGGGGCGGAAAATCTAATCTCATAAATTGGTCTACGTTCACGAAATATTACTGGTATATACTACAATTATTTTATGAATTCTTTCAGGTGGAAATTATTTTCAATACTAAAGAGTTGACTCGGGAATTTTCAACACATTCATTTGATTAAAAAGAGAAGGGGGAGGTTCTATTTCATTCACATATTAAAAGTAAAACATTTTACTAAAATTATGGTGCCAATTGAGAATTAAAATTCGGTGGTTTCATTTACATATCATCGCCCCTGTAAGGATTGTAAAATGATGGGTGTTTTTATTTTGAATATTTAATGGCTGTTTACATGTAACCTCGATTTGATCATTATATTTTAAACTGTACCACAGTCCTTTTATTGCAAACTTAACTACTGATTGGTAAGTTAAACATAATAAACAAAGAGTATAAAAATAGGACGATAAAGTTAGTGCGCAGTTTTCTGTGAATTTTTAAGCTATAATCCATTTTTATTACAGCCAGTTTGTTGAACCAAACGTCTTTTTCTCCATTTCATAAAAATATCCGATAACACATTCTGAAACTCAGCTCCTGACAAACTAGCAGATTTCCAGAGAGACTGTAATTCACATTTTAGGGGCCATAAAATATATTATCATCTCTGTTCTTTTTTATAGTTAGTGTAGTATTTAAATTTATGACTCTGCCAGATTGAGAGTGCATAAAATGCTGTTTATATCAATATTTATATCCAAATGACTTAAGCAAATTTATGAAATTTCAGATTTTGAAAATCTCTCAAGTTTTCAGTTATTTATATTTTAAATAAAATATTGACAGCATAAATGAAGAGATGAATATTTGCTTTTAGCTTACAAATTGAATTACCTTTCATTTATAAAACAGCAATGTTTGATGTTAAGTAAATATTCTATTTTTTAAAAACAGTAAAAAATGTACAGAAAAGTTAAATAAATGACAAATACATTTCTAGATTGATACAGTTATATTTGATTTACATAAGCGTCTTTGAATTTCGTTGTAAAAGTTGTATAAACTAGCAGTCGTACTACATTCAAAGTTTACTGCTAATTATGCTGAAAATGATGTATACACAATGTTTGCAATGACGTTGCAATATTGACATTTCAATAAAAGAAAATTTTACTGCTGTGATTTTTGTTAATTTGTATACTGCATGAGGGACTGCAGAAGACGAAATTTGATGATAAACAAGTAAGATTAAAAAATTATTTTATGGAAATCTTAGAAACAATATATTTTTATTTTGAGAGGGCGTTTTCTTTCAAACTTCGAGGCTGTTCTTATGAGCGGCGCGAAGACAAATGATAAAATAAGAGTCACTTTAAATCCGTTGCTTTATCTAACACCTTTTTTATTGCAAATTTGGCCCACGGTACTTTAAGGGAGAAACTAGTTTAAAATTTCCCTTTTGAAACACCAGTGGTAAAAGATTAAAAGCAAATGGTGAAACATCAACAGACATACGATTTGTCCAGCATTTCTTTTTCTAGCATGCTGAGACTGAAGAAGAATATCTTTTGAGGATTCAAAACAGTTGTTTGCTGTTTTTTGCAAATTATTGGTGCATTTTTTAATTCTAATTTTATGCTTTTTAAGATACGAGTGTGGTTTAACATTTCGTTTAATCTACGCATATTTTTTCTTATCGCAGTTTTCGTATAAAGAGTTGTATAAGAATCACAGCTCAATTTTATTTCACTGACTTTGATTATACTGAATTTTCTAGGCGGCATTTTTTTTTTTAAATCTATACCATTTTAATGTAATTTAAGTTTTCAATTTGCACATTTATGAACATCTGTATTTTTGCAACTGATTACCGGATGTAAATTCCAAACTATGTCAACTATCATCTTATATAGTATGTCTCTAGTAAACATTCCTTTTTCTGATGCACATATAAAACGCAAAACGATGAATGGACTATCATGCGAAAGTTGAACAGATTCTTGACATACAGCTACAAACACATTTCACGTTTACATTGCTAATTAAAAAATAATGAAAAAAACTTATCAGTGACACAAAAACTGCAGTTTAAAAACAATGAACAAGTCTAATTGGCATTTGAATAACAGATTAAAAATTGTGTTACATGCACTATGGGTGAGTAATTTTTTAATCCTTTACACCAATTTATTTTTTCAAGGTAATGTAATTTTATTTAGAAATTCTTGAAATTTATTGAATATTTTTCATGAACGATCTTCGATACAAGAGTACAATTGTTTTCCTTGGAGTGAACAATTTCGAAAATTCTCTGATTAAATAAGGAAAATTTTATTTTCCTTTATTTCTGGTACCAAAAACAAATTTCGGAAGGAAAGACAACGGAGTGCCAAAGTTAAAGATACACAAAAATATTCTAATGCATAATGTTATAGGGATAAACATCGTTTGGGGTACGTTTTAAATTAAATTTCATAAATTATGAAAATGATATATGTTGTTGAGGTTTACTACAAATTATTTCCTGTATAGTTGAAAACATTTAATATTTACATAAATGATTTCGGATTGATTCGAATGTATTGAATATTTAAAAATTTCGTTATCGTACGAATGCTTTTCATTTGCTACGTTTGACATGCGATTTCCGACTTCCTTATTCCTATAACAATCTAAATTAGAAGAAGAAATGTTTTTTTTTTCTTCTTTCTTTCTGTTCGTTTTTGAAAACTAGCTTTCGAACAATGATTATCATGAAATGACTTCCTGTGAAAATGCGCTTTTCTTCATGATATGTTTATATATATATATATTCTTTAATAACTAGTGAAAAATTGCGACGTTCATATATGAGTCATATTCACATGTACCAAAATCTTCACTACGTATATGGTAAGCAATGAACCGCTGACGTTTTACATTTATCGCCACAAACGTATTTTATAACTTACAATTCATGTACTGTTGAAACTTTCTTTCATGTATAGGCCACATTCTATCAACGTAATTAGTTTGTCTTATAAAGGGGTAAAATTATAAAAATCGAGTAAAACAATTCCTGGTATAGATCAGAAAAAAGGAATAGAATATTTACATGAAAATATAAATATTCTATAAAATTTCTACATGAAAATGTTAAAAAAGTAATAATTAATTGTAAATAAACCATGCTTATTTAATTTTAAATTATTATTTGTAAAAACTTTTGTAAATTCGTCTTGATGAAACAAAAAAACATACAATAAAACATTAAAATAGAGTAAATTATTTTGCGATTGAATCATTTGCGTTAGATTTTTGTTTTTATTAATAAATAAATCATTTTTACTATCATTATCGTTTTCAAAAATATTAATACTTCACAAAAAATAATTCTCCTTACGGAACAAATTTGACATTCATGTATTTCAAAGAAGAAAAATGTGTCGTTTTTAATTCTGCTATTTTTTTTAATCGTTGGTGTATAGTAACAACAGCAACCCTCAAAATCAACGGGAATAATTACTGTTTTTTGTGATTTTTAAATTCTATTGTCATTAACATTACATTGCGGAAAAACTAATATTTAGGTCTGTCGTTAAAATCCAATTATGCTTCATAACAAGACTGATAGGATTTTAATTACACTTTATTTATAGAAAATCAGTTGCTTAAATCTTTCGATAGAAAACCTATTATTTGGCAAATGTCTTTGATTGTTACTTGTGGTAATGCATTTTGTTTTTAACGCATATATAATGCTGTTCATTTTCTTTGTTAAAAGATGCATAAATATGTATTTTTATTTTATTAATTTTATATGTTTCTTTCCTATTTGTTTGACTGCAAACGTAATAAAAAATCGTTAAATCATATCTATATTAAGCATTAATATTATTGACGGTTTTTTTAATATATTGCAATAAAAATCCTTAAAAATATATGAAATAAATCTTTAATAAACAAAAATAATTAAATCTTTAAAATACATCTGAAGAATTTCTGTATGTAACGAAATCTTTGGCAATTTTTTCGGTCACTGTTTTGTGCCATGAGGCTATTTTAAAAATAGCACCTTTAAACTTAATAGCATTTCAGAACTTTAAGGAAGCACATTATTGATATTTAAATAGATAAATGTTTTCACGTATATAATCTTTAACCCTTTCAGGGGACAAACATTTTTACGTTTATAACATTTTGAAATCGTTGATTCATACCAGGATTTAAATATACATTTTTTCGAAATAATTAAATGATTCCCTTCATGTATAATTGTAAAAGTATATTTTCAGTCCAAAGTTCAGGCGTCATGTTTTGGAATTAAAATAAGGTGGGCTCCCTCCGATCTTGAAGGTGTTAACCTGGGAAGTCCCAATTGGATTCCTTACTATCCTCTTGAGACCTACGCTCATATTTTTTGAGCAAATTTTACAATATTTGGGATCATTATTTCTTTTGAAGTTTAAAAACAGTACAAGTTTTAATTTATGTAGAAGTGGGGCGGATGAAAAAACGGGTGTTAGAAATAAATCACAGTTCCAATATTTCACTGAATGAATATTTAATTAAAAAAAAGTTTCTTGGTTAGGTAACTGGTACATATGAAATCACAATTCTAGGCTAAATAAAGTATAAAATGAACAAAAACATAATAACTGATTAAAGTCACTTATGGGTATCAATCGATCCCTTTTACAAAGTTCTTGGTCGGAAACTCGTTCCGATAAAAACACGGGCGTGCAGAAGACCCATCTGCTCTGCACCGCAGATTAAGGCCCTCTCTCCCAAAAATCTTTAAGCTCTCACACACATTTCTTATAGCACTTAGCTTGCAAATATTTTTTTGGGCTGGGCTTTTGAACTCTGCTCCGCCATTGAAACTATGCACATGCATTGTCAGTCGAAGTCTTGTGGTTTCTGGGGCTTAATTACCTCTACATTTATTTAAAAATATATTGGTTTTTAACAGTTCCAATGAAATGAACACTGTGTCTTAGTCCTGTAAAAACAGGACCCGATTATTAACGGGGCACACTCGCACCAGGAAAAAGAAATATTTCCCCCCCCCCTCGTTCATAACAGTAATTTCAAATGAGAAGGCCGTTTAAAGGCGAAAATCTCTATTAAAGTTTACCGGTGGGAGGGTGCCCCATTAGTAATTAGGCCGTGTGTAAAAAAAATGTTATTGAAATATATGAATCTGAAGGAAAGATTCTTAACCTTCCTACCCTATTCAAGTTTTGCTCAGTCTTGATAAAAATATTTCACAGCAGGATTATTATTTAAAATATTTTAATATATTTGACTTATTTCTCTAAAACTGTCATTATCTTTCTTTAAGAAAAATGTTCTGGTTCGAATCGTATAAAATAAATTATAGATATGGGTTGATTAGAGCTATAGGAAAGTTAATATTAGACAAAACCTAAAGACACAAAATTGAATACTACATATAGTAATGATAAAAAAATTTATTTGATGCAAAACAATAAGAATAATAGGACTTTTAAAAGGTTCATTACCCATAAAAAAATAAACCTATGTACATCTAATTGGGTAGTTTAAAAATCTGCTTCTGAAGGTATAGTTAAGCGAATATACAAATACAAGAACTTCTCATGCATATAACGAAGTTGCGGAAGATTGGCGCAGAGATTAAAGCCTGTTGACGACACTAATTTTTTACAATATTCTTCACTTTAATGAAAACTCAGAAAATCTGTTATTACATAGGCCTAAAATTACTACTAAATTTTAGTTATGTTAATATCTCTGCACCAATTATCCACCATTGATAACCTTATTTTATATTATAGTACTTATCAAGTAAAATAAGATGGTTAAAAAGGTCTTCAAAAACCAAATTTTGTAGCATCAAAGCTCTTACTTAATTCATTTCACACTTTACTGCCATCAGAAATCGTCTACACGTCATAAATTCAATTTTGGCATCATCAAATAGAAAAATTGTACCTTAAATATAAAAATTGTTGATCAATTTAATAATTTTCAAAACAATAATAATAATAATAATAATTTGTTTTGTTTTTTAATTGCTCTCAACATCTTTTATATATTTATTAGAATAATGACAGTAATCAGTGAGTGGTACAATTGCGAAAATTGACAAAAAAAATGAAAGAAATCAAAATAATCTTATTTATAATGTTATATTTTTATCCGTAAATATATTTTCTCTAAAATATTGTTGTGAACTGAAAATGATTAAATTTAACATTTTAATTATAAATAGCATAATAACAAAAAAAAAAAAAAGAATACCGTATTTACTTGTGTATAAGGCGCATCCCTATTTTACAAGGAAAAATGGCGATTTCTTAAAATCTCGTATATAACGCGCACCATAAATTTGATACGCTAATGAAGAATAACCAAATGAACTTCAGTTAAAAAAAAAGGTCGAAACAAACATTACACCAGACAAAAACACAAGACGAAAATGCATTTTTAGACTTCGGGTTGTAAGAGAATGACTGGAAATAGGAATGAGTGACGGTAAAGAGAGTAGCTAATTAGCTTTTAGATAATGTCATTAGCTCTGTTGTATAAAAGACTGCAAGGAATGAAATACATATGCAGTAATACTTCAATTAAGTAACATTTTCCGAGTTTTAATATCTTCTTTGAATAATTTCTTTTTTCATATGTATATCGTTCGACTGCATCCAACAGTAAAAAATTGTTCCGTGTATAAGGCGCACCTAACAGTTTTGCCCTAAATTTTTGGAAAAAAGTGCGGATTATACACGAGTAAATACGGTAATACCAAAAATAGTTACAATGTGCAAGAATAAAACATAATAAAAACTTAATTATAAACACCTACATTTACCAAATGCTGCAAAGAAATGTCACTAAACTCAAAAATTTAACAATGCATTGATTTAGAACTAGCATTTTTTTAGTAAAATTATACAATTTTAGTAAAATATTTAAATATTTTTTAAATTTATTTAAGACAATACATTATATACTTCTGTATCTAATTATTTGTTTCAATACTGCGTTCATTTAATTAAAAACCAATCGATCTCTTTAGTATTCAAAATGAGTCTAGTCTGAATTTAAAAAAACTGTTTTTTTCTTCTAAAATATACATTAGATTACTTAAACTGCGATGTCCTTTCATTGATGCAGCATTAAAATTAGACGTGTGTAATTTTAATATCAAAATTGTTAAAAAATATATAAAATTAGCGTTTGAATTAACTGTTTACCTTCAACAGTCTTGCCCACTAAAACTTTTAAATGATTACAATACATACTTAGCTGTATTTTTTTTCAGCGTACAAATAGCAGCACTGGACATCTAGTATAATGGTCAGCCAGTATTTATAGGTTCCAACAGAAATTAATTCTTTTATATAAAAAATAAAATGATTGGACGGGGTGTCAAGAGGTTATATTGGGAAAAAAATGTTAACCCACTTGACACGTATACGTGTCGCAAAAAGGGCTCCTCGTTTAAGAATCCTAAAACCTAAAAATACTTGTTTATCCCCGCCAGTAAAATTTTGCTGCCAGTCGGAGTATTATCTCGATTTAAATAACACACACATTTCTGTTTCTAAGAACCGGGGACAAAACATTAAAAATTTCGTAAAAGCCCCTCATTGTGGAGAGGGTTAACCGGAAGTACACGCGCCGGGTCATTTTGACCCGAATTTTTGCAATTGTGAGCAACTATCTTTTAAAAGTAATCTTCAACTTATTTTATTCAACAAAATTTGTAAGGGTTGTCTCCGCCTAAATAAAATGACGGTTATAATTTGATTTCATTGGTGACGAAGTTAAAACCTTTTCTACCCTGGGTAAGCGCGTGTTCTCCCGGGTTAAAAGTGTTACCAATAAATAAATAAATAAATAAAAGCTGGTATCTATGTCAATACCACTGTGACAGCAACAAAAACGAAGTTTCAGACGCATGACTACTCTGTTATACATATTTAACGCTCAATTAAACAGATACTATTATTATGGAATCATAAACAGAGCTTTTATGAAAATTCGTTACACAGTGTAATTTGTTGCAGATCTAGAAGAGAAATTTTACTGTTTTACCTACAGTTGTACTATCATGTTTCAAAACATTTATGTGTCAGTGTGACAATTTTTTCGTATTGTGGAAATAAAACGGAATATCGAATGAAACCAAAAATGTTTTATACAGGGTTGGCAAGTTTTTGACAGTGTGACGGTTTTATCCGGATTTAACCATGATTTTAACCGTCATGTCAAAAACCCCTTTTTGACGTAGTTTTTGACAGTAAGTGTCAAAAATCTCAAATTGAGTCCAAAAACTGTTTAATATTATTTTTAGAACAACATTAAATTTATAATTTTTCATAATTTTTAGTTTTAGACACTTGAATAAATTTTTTGACAGTTTTAATACAAGTTGCTTAGAAAACAGAAATTAACTGCAAGCTATAAATATAGAATAAAGAATAATCAGAAGTATTATTAGTTGTTACATTAAAAATATAAACTAATGAAACTACCAAATACTTTAATTTTTAAAAATGAAAGTACATGGTGAAAATACTTATAATTCAACATATAAAATTACAATATAAATAATACACATTGTTATTTTTATCTTATTTTAATGTTAATCCCATTCTAAATCTTTTTTTCCACGAAGCATGCGGTAACAAAACACTAGTTTTGATGCCTTCTGCTCTCGAAGTTTGTTTCGTAATTTGGAGTGGATAAATCCAAAATTTGAAAATATTCGCTCAATTGAGGCTGAGCTGCATGGACTAGAATGCAAACGCACCATGAGCTGTGTGAAATCACTTGATATATTGTTTTTCTTCAAGCCTTTCCACCATACTGCTGCTGGAACATCTTGAGCTGAGAAGAAACTTTTAGGATATGGTGGAGATTCAGCTTCTCAAGCAATGATAAATCAAAGAAAATCTGGGTTTATTTCAAGCAGCCATGTCCGAGCTGCTTCGCTCTGTTCATCGTTTAATAATGCACCTTTGTATGCTGGATGCGTCATGTACGCCAGATAATGAAACGGTTGTAGATAGACTTCCATACGCTCCATAATTGCATCATAGTATTGAGCCAGATTTATATCTACAGCTAAAGAAATCCAAACTTGACAAGCATCAACCAATGTTGCATTATCTCTTTAAACCCTGTCAAGCATTTTTGCCAAAGGTTTTAACTGCATTTGAAATTCTTTTGCTTGTTGGTATAAGCAATAATTATTCACAAGCTGTACTATTCTGGATTCAATTGCATGATCTTCACAAATTTTTACATAAGCTGACCTATTTTTGATGAAAGTGTCAATACAAGTGAGTTGGCTATTCCAGCGAGTTTCATTTGGAAGCTGCGGCTTCACAGTGTCTTGCAATTGACTTAACCAGGCAGATGGAAGGTGGTGGTTGCGAAAGTATTTTTGCACTTCCACAATATGCTTCATGATGTCTTGTGGAGTAGTTTCCTTCCCAAGAAGATTCATCCAGTGGGTACAGCATCCATACACAAGAAGATCGTCATTTTCTTCTTTTAACAACTCCCACATTTTTTGCATTTTTTTTTTCGTTGTCAGTAACCACACATGAAACATTGCTGGTAAATTTATTTTTTTTTAGAGCTATCGAGTTTTTTACTTTTTCTTTGCAAAACTGAGCTGTTTTAGATTGACCTGCACAATCAGTAGCTTCAAGGAAGAAAACCTTTCCCTCAAGATGCAGGCAAGAAGCTATTACGGCATCATTATGGACATTACTCCATCCATCTTCGACTAGTGTACAATCTTTTCCTTGAAGTTCTGATTTCATTTCACTTTCTAAAGTTTCAGTAACTTCATCTAGAAGGCTACCAGATAATGTTTTCCGAGAAGGTGGTTTATATCCAGGGTGAAGAAGCTGTACTAGCTTGACAATTCCTCTTGTTCGACAACGCTAAAGGGGATATTACAGCCATAAAAGAATCTAGCAACTTGTAGATCCAACTGCTTTTTTATGATAGGTGTAGTTTTTACTATATAGTTATTTATCTTATTTTGTTCAAAACAAAGTTTCTTAGCACTCGTAATATTTGAAGTACAATCATTTTCTTCATGGTTATTGTTTACAGTTTCATTCACATGACTATTGTTCTCAGGACTTCCAATATCAATTTCCATGTGCAGATGTTCTTGTTCTTTATTTACATAATCTTTTCTTTTCTCTTGTACATGCTCTGCATTTTTGCATTTTGCTGAATGATCTTTCATTCTGTCAACTCTATTGGCCATAGTGTATCCACATCTTTTGCATTTTCCATAAGTTTTATTTCCTTCTTTCACACAGAAAAAATCATTCCACACAGCATTTTTAGGCTTACCACCTTTATCCATGACTTAAGGAAAAAATCTGTACTACAGAAAAAGATTTAATACACATTAACTAAACAAGATCTCTGGATAAAGCTATGTAACCACAATTGAAATAATTTCCCTCTTAGAATTAGCTTCAGCAAATTTTAAGAAAGTATGATTAAATAATTTCTATAAAGCACAGATTTGCTTTTCAAACTGACAAATAATTGCACATACTGACCTAACTACATTATTCTACACAGGCAGGTGCAATACTAGACAGGTGCCAAATACAGTTATAGTTAATGGAATTCAAATTAAGAAAAAAATGTTACACCTGTTCTTTGCTTGCAAATGTACATTCCACAAACAAATAATTAAACATTAAAGGCTAGATTTACAGCTTCTGAAATAATATACTCAAAGAAAAAAAAGGGAGGGGTTGGTGGGCTATTTTATAATGCATAAAAGAAAAATTTAACATAAACAAATTGTTCTAAAGAATTAAACTGAAACTGACATAGTAAAATGAAGATATATATGGGTAAGGTAACTGAAAATAAAACACTTTCTTTTAACATATTGATTTAAAGAACATTTAATTATATTGATTTCATATTATAATTCATTTAATTACTCTTAGAACATTTGTGTTGCAATTGTGGTATATCTAGGTATGTGTGGTGTTATCTAGGTATGAAAACAAACATTTAGAATCAATAAAAATAGAAAGAACTTATAATCAGTCATTGAATAGCGATCACTTTAGATTTACACAAGCTTTTTTTTTTTTTTTTTTTTTTTTTTTTTTTTTTTTTTAAAGCATAAATTAGACTTAAATTTTTTTACATCAAACTGAACACTTAATCTCTATAAATAAAAGGAATTCTGAGGATAATTAATTAATTGAGGCACAGGGGAAAGCAAATCTTGGCAATGCGCCAACTCGGTCTAGAGGAAGCAAATCTTGGCAATGCGCCAACTCGGTCCAGAGGAAGCAAATCTTGGCAATGCGCCAACTCGGTCCAGAGGTATAAAAGCAAGATAGAAAAAAACGCGCAGGTCTGTGCATTCAAGTACAACCACCCATATGTATATGCTGAAAGTTTGTTCTGACGCTCACCCGACGCACGTGGAGTGCCGATGGTCCGGGGAGAGTCACCGGGGGATCCGTCGCCAGCTGAGAGAGAAGCGTAGAGTCACCGGGGGATCCGTCGCCAGCTGAGAGAGAAGCGTACCATACACATAAATTATTAAATAAACCTTCAAATTAAGCCCGGCGAAGCGGGCTGGGTATGCTAGTAGTAATAAAGATACAAACATAAATAATACTTTGAAAAATGTACAGTAGCTTCAATGTTTTTAGCTATTTTCCTATACATGACAATTGACATATAATTTAAATTGTGATACATAGTTTTATTACAATTCATAGTATAACTAAATAATAATTATTTACATAATATATAAATTATTATTTAACCAGTTTTTAGCTTTATTTAATTTAAAATATCACTAATATTGATAAAATAAAAATGTGTATAAGGTTTTTGACACTTTTCGACAGTTTTTGACGCTTTTTGACACTTTTAGACAGATTTTCCAATTGTTTTCGCAATTTTAGTTTTTACTTTCAGACATTTGCCAATACTGGATCTGTATCGAATTCAATTTTGATTTGGAAAACGAAAATAAAATGTAGAAATAATATATATAAGTCATTATTCTACTGGTCATGCTCACCGTTTACATGTACTACAGATTTATCACAATCTGCCTTTATCTATCCCCCACCTGAATTTTTAGGTAAGTAAGGGAGGCAGATTTTCCTATCATCGCGGCCAGATTAGACAAGCACATTTCATTTAATAGTATAGATTTATTGAAAAAACATATTTCTTTTTTTTCTTGTTGTTTAATGATTGTTAGCTTATGCTTTATTTAATACCATTACAGATATTCGCAACTGTAAAACCTGCAATTGCTGCAAATTACTGCTATACTACAATCACGTTGCTACGTTTATAATCCGACAATTATTCAATGATTGCAACAGCCCTCCTAACTATTTTTTAAAAATTTGAATGAAAAATCTGGGATCTTAAACGACTTAGATATTTACATTACTAAATCCTGTCCAAATTGTTCATTTGGTGTGCTATTTAAAGATTTAATTAAAGATGTTAATAGCAGCTATATTTATTTTATTATTGAAGAAATGGCATTGATTGATACAACATAAATGCTTTGCATTAGATGGGTGCTTCAGTAGGATGGAAAAATTTGAAATAATATTTTATAGCTTAAGTAAGATAGAAGCAGATAATAACAGCATCATCTCAGATTCATTCAAATACCAAATTATTAGAGATGGGATAAAAAAAAATATATATATTGGTATAAAAAGTATAAATGGAGCTAATGTATCACACACCATCACTGGATAACATACCATCATCGACGGGCAACAAGTGTAAACGAGCTTGTCGTTTGTAAATGCTGTGTAAATGTATATTCTCATCGATTAGCTGTAAAAATACATGCAAAATAATGTTGAGTTTAAATGTTTATTTCTTTGCAATAGAGATTTTTTTTTCAAAAAAAAAAAAAAAAAAAAAAAAAAAATGATTGATTTAGGGAAAAAATTGAGTTTTATTTTTTGATAATTTTTTTTATAATGGAAAATTGAAAATGGAGATGTTGTCTTTTTGAGTAAAAATTGCGTTGGGGACTTTTTCTGAAAAAAGCCCTGATTTGGGGAAAATTTCAGAAACTTTGGGGAAATTTGCTTTCGATAATCTGGCAAAACTGCTTAATATGTATCTTGTTTATGTAGTTCACTATTCAGACTTCTAAAAAGGATGCTTCATTATAAATCGATGACAAAGAAAATTATGAATGTTTGTCTGTGTAATCTAAAACAGAGTGGCTCAAGGAATCTGGCCACATACTTTCAATACCGCATACTTGCGCATAATTAATCTTCTACATTGTACAAAATTGACGGATTACTAAATTCAAAATTACATGTATAACAAATCTATAAATTACAAAATAAATACAAATAAAACTAATCACAGATACGCCTTATCAAAATAAACATATGATTATACTGTTGTTTTTGAGAAAATGAAGTTTTTAAAAAATCGAAAAAACATTTTTATCTCACAAATTATCAGTATTTATAAGGTGATAGAAAGGGAAATACAACGTCAGAAACCTGTGAAAAAAAATTAATTAATTTGATTAAAAGGCATCTTTTCAATGCCTAACCGGCTATGCCCTTTTTGGTTTAACACTAGAACGCCCGGATGGAGTCGATTCGACTCCAAGCATGTAACTAAATTTCAATTCGAACCAGAAAAATTTTCTTGAAATAATTTAAATCTAATCCACGCAAATTTACGTTAAATAAATCAATTAAATAATTTTGAATAAAAATTCTGGTGAGAAATATTATTTTCAAACTTGAGTAGAATTTCCGGGCGTTCTAGTGTTAAACCGAAACATGTGGTAGCCGTCAGAATTAGGTCTCGCGGTAATTCCACTTAACTATTTCTTTTTTTACATACAACAAATTAAAAAAATTGGTTAATGACTACTTTCTTAACCTAAAATATTCGCAATATTGAGTCTAAATATTTCTGCCATTTAATGGTATGAAATTTTCATTAAAAAAATTAGTGATATCAAAAAGCTTTTTGAGATAGTTTAAGCAAACTTGTGTTGCCCGTACGAAATGGTTAATTTAATGCTTAGACTTGGACGTCCAATTTCACTAGCCTCCCAAGACAATTCGTTCATGAGTTAATTGATAAAATATGCCCCTAAAACTACAAGAATGTTTATTTTATTTAACGTATTTCTTTTGGTATTTTGCTTTCAAAAATCAAATGTTTTTTGTGATGAATAGGTATAGGAAAAGTTTACTTTTCGACGGTCCAATGAAACTCCCTTCTTATCAAAGGGTCGAACAAACAAAATTTTACACATGAATGACATACAGTCGAATTCAAAATCGGATAATTCGAACTAAACATGAAGTCAAGACATTTTCGATGGTAGAGTAACGTTAAAAATTTTCATTAATTCGAACTCATTTTCTCTTGACTTTGTTTAATTCGGACTAACTAAAATTCCGATTTTTCATTTTTCTTTTCTTTCTCGCTGATTTCAGATCATTTGAATAATTTTCTTTCTTTGATTTTTGTGAAAATTGTTCCGAACGAATATACATATAATCCAACGCATTTGATATCGACTTTTTTGTGTCTCGTCTGTCCATCAGTGACGCTTTAAATTTTTATTCCGTAGTGCTTGTTTCTAATCTTTTAATTAGTTTATGTATTTATCCATTCTAATTTCTATGTATTTCTATGTCTAATTTCTATGTATTTTAATTTCTGTGTATTTATCCATTCTAAGTCATATTCTAAAAATAACAGACGAAATAAATTAAAAAAACACTACAACATTAATTCCTTTGTAATAGCACCCTATTAAGAATGTTTTCATTTCATACTTTCCATAATTCGAACATTTCCCGAGGAATTCGAATTAACGACTGTACCTTAAATTGAGTTAGCCTTTGCACAGGAAGGGTGACTCTCACTCACCACTCGTGTTCCCATGTAAGTAGAATCTCCAAATGCTCTTGACACCACTAATCTCTTACAGTTTATTTCGATATCTCTAATCGCAAATCGTTAGATAAGATGAAGAAAATCACTTTAAAATACTAGATGCCCTCGATTCAAGCGGAATCCTGGGCAACACTGGTATTGAATGAGAGTCACGTCTCGAACGCAAAGGGTTATTATTATTAATCCACACACAAATTATGTTAGCAAAATGAGAAATTATCGACTTATCAAGAAACATTTGATGGGATATTAAAAATCCCTTCGTCTAGGCATTTTCTGTTAATTCAAAGTTTTACCAAAATTTTATTGGGACCGTTGGCGAGTTTAAAATTAAAACTGCATATTAGTAGGGTTTGAAATGTTGTAAAATGTGGCTCCAGCTGGATGGACGTGCTAAGTTTGCTATTTATATTTTATTCTGTAGTTTCTGACTCCAAGTAGATTCCAACTATCTTAGGTGCCATTTTTTTCTGACACATTTTTGAGGTGATTATCAAGATGGCTGCCATTTACTAACTTCTTTTATATTTGTGGCATATTATTGACTTGTATGTCAAATTATATGTTTTTGCGGTCAAGAAACACAAATCTGTTACGAAATTAGGAATAAATTGAGTTTTTCAAGTGTTTTAAGTAATAAAATGCAAAAAAAGAACAAAAATATGGAAGCCATCAGATATATTAACCAATTATACACATCCAAATTTTTTTCAATGAAACAACATCAATTAATTGAAGATATTGAACAGAAATGCTAAAAACAGCCTTTATATAGCTGTACAATAGTGGTATGTTACGTATCTTCTTTGCAATCATTACTATGACTGTGATGACATTGATAGATCTTTGTATTACTGCAGTCACTGAATTTGCAAAGGGCAGTGCAAACCAGAGAATTCTTTAAGCAATAACATTTCCCAACTGTAGACGTTCTCTTACGCTCACATTTCACAAGTTCAATAACTCCTTTGAGCGTAGGTAACTCCAAGCATTTGACTGGAGAAACTACTCCTGTTCCTAATAAGAATGCATTTATTAAAATACAGCACATTGCTCATTGGTGCACAAAACAGGAATTTTAATATACACTTGTACAATTAAAATAAAACAGAAATATCAACGTTTCGCGCCGTCTTCTGCGGGCGTCTTCAGGAAAATATGATAATGGAAGGACTAAGTTTGCATCTTGATCGAGAGATAATATTTCTAATAAATTAAAATAGAAATGAATTCATTAGAAATTTATTACATTAGATATTTATTACCTATGCTACATTTTGCACGGTTTTTGCGATAGCTATATCTCAAGAACTAATGCAGAGAACTTCATCAAATTTTAGATTCTGTTACACTAGAATATATAACATAATTAGACACTGATTACATTTTGGTATTAACCTTGCAACAGGTGGTGCAGTTATGCTGCATTTTGCACGATTTTTCCGATAGCTATATCTCAACAACCAACGCACAGATTTCATCAAACTTCAGATTTTGTTACAAAATGGCATATAACATAACTACACGATGATTACGTTTTGTTATAAATCCTTCAACTGATGGTGCTGCTGTGCTATATTTTACACGGTTTTTTTTTTAAAACTAGCTATATCTCAAGAACTAATGCACAGAATTTCATCAAACTTCATATTCTTTTACACCATAACATAATTAGACGCTTTTTTACGTTTTGACATAAATTGTCCAAGATATGGTGTTGCTGTGCTACGTTTTGCAAATTTTTTGAACTAAGAACTAATGCAAGAACTAATGCACGAAATTCCATCAAATTTCAGATTCTGTTAGGTCTTGATATTTTAGTATAAATTACCCAACATAAGGCACTACTAAGCTCATTTTCTCAGAATATTAATTAAATTTTGCGTATTAGGCTTTTCGGATACCAGAATCTCATTAGGCTAGGTCAAATATTCGGGGAAATTCGATAGTGGGTAACATTTAAGTCACCACTTTTTTTTTTTTTTTTTTTTTTTTTTTTTTTTTTTTTTTTAATATTAAAATGTATTTATCAGATAGAAGAAAGTTTTGGGCTTGACACATCCAACTAGTTAAATTTGTTTTTACTAAGATTATGACTAGAAAATGTGAAAAAAAGTAAAAAATATTTTATTCATTGATAAAATTTTGATAAATGGAGGAATTTATCGCAAAATGTAATGATATTTGACCCAAAACGCAAAACGCTCTAAAGGAAATTCTACTGTATGTATCATAATTTCCTTTTTACACTTCATATTTATGACATTGGCGAAGGGAATGAACTAAAATCTAGGAGATGCTTTAAGTATTTCAAAACTTATAGCGTATCGTACCTGTTTACATGTTAATTTTCATAAAATTCATCGATGTCATTCCACAAAAACATCCATAAAACAAAAAATATTTATTCTAAATTTAAATCTTTAGTTCATTTCCTTCACAATAGTGTAAACAACATATATTTCAAATTTCATGGTGATATTCCTATAACTTTTTGAGTAATCGTGTTTTGCGTACGGAATTTTCCCTAAAAATTACATTTTCCAAAAAATGCAATTAAAGTGCCGATTTATGTTTTTTAAGAATTTACAGTGATGTACATCTATAATAAACAAATTAGCCTCGAACCCAAAAAAAAGTATTGTCCATGAAGTATATTATTTACATTTCTTATAATTATAAAAAAAAAACTACCAAAACCTCGAAATTTCTCCAAGCACACGGCCTTTTCAACGGTACTTCCTTTTTGAATGACAGCTGTTGAGTAGTTTAAAAACCGCTATTACTCCGGATCTATTTATCGTACAATAAAAATAAACACAGTTTTGGAAAGGTAAAAAGTTTGTCTTTATAAAAATAAAATAAAATAGTTTTGACAATTTTGGTCGAAAATCGCATTTTCAAAGTGGTCGGAATACCTTAACAGAGGTGTAAAAATCTAGTCGCCGACAGACAGTCGCTCACCACTAAAATCTTTATTTTTGACTAAACATTTTGCAAGAATGGTAATAACATGTAAGCGAAGAAAAAACTGCCCGCTGTTGCCTAGATTTTGCACTCCTGCCTTTTTGCTAGAAGCTTTTAAAAATTTTAAATTAATTTTCTGCAACATAATTTATTTGTGTCATATGGCAAATTTTCAATATTTATTATGCGATAGGGAAGTTTTTTGCTTGAAATATATGAAAGATGACTGAACTTATGTTTTTGCATTTCATGTATGGTCTTTAATTGTTTGTGTTATTTTAGTTGTTTGATAATAAACATTCAATTAACTGTTTAAACGGTTTTAAATTCTTTTTTCAGTGGAAGCCTGTGAAGGAAGAAATACCAAAACATTGAAGCGAAAGGTAAATTTGTTTAACTACATAAATTTAAAAGTACATTTCTTTACACACATATTTTTATTTTTAACACTTTCCAACAAAGTTGAAAATTGTTTACGCATTCGGTTTGTCTGGCCGTCTAGCCGCGCTCTAACTCCCGTAAATATTCTCGGAATGCTCTAAAATTTTTATGTATTGTTGATGTTTACCCTAGAATGAACCCTATTGAAAATGAAGTTTCTACTATGATTAGTTTATTTACAGGGATAGTCAAAAGTTTTCCGTTACATTACGGCCAATTGGAAAAAAATCTCTTCAAACGAATTTTAAAGGTGTTTCACCCTGTTAAACTTATTCAAATTTACTAAAGTGCACTAAAATACGCATTCTGTGAAACATGAATAATAGTTATTATTCATTTACAAGGCCACTCAAAAGAATTCCTTTACACAATAATAAAAGAGATAATTGTTTGAGACATATTTTAATAATGTTAAACGGTTTCAAGTATCATAAAATTGATATACGCTGCTGAGATTTAACGCATAATATGAAGTGCATAGCTTTTACAGGGACACACAAAATATTTCAAACCTTATATTTTTATCCAAAATACTGTGTATTATCGATGGTATCTGATGGATGGTTGAAATGCATTTTCAATTATCATATGCACTTTTAAGTTTTACAAAATGTCTGCAAATTATATCGTGTAAATGTTATAGTTGATATACAGGGTTACAAAAAAGATCTCATAAAGGTTACTGAATATGAGAGCAATTAACTTAAAGGCGGTACTTATGCATTTTTACGTTGAACTGCTTTTGGTTACTAAGAAATTTTTGTAGAATATAGATAAAATGATGTACAGGGTCACACAAAGGATTAGCTACATGGTCACCCATGTGTGATAGTTTCTGAAAATGTAATTTAAGTAGCATTAAGAATATGTTTGTTTGAACTAAATTTTAACAAAATAATGGCGTGTAGTAAAGATACTGGATAAATTACATTGTTGAACAAAAGTATTGAAGTATTTTCCGTCTATTAGAATAAAGTGATGTTAGAGAAATTTCAGCCAGTTAGACATTTTCTTGCTAAACTAAATTATCCCATTATATTGTATATATATATCAATCGACGGATCAAATACAGGGGTGTTCAAAAGTATTTCAATACATATTTGGCTATGGACAGTAGCATCTTATTTCTTTAAATAACAAAGTTTTGTTAAAGAATTCAGGAAGCAGGAAGCGTTGGAAAGTGTTTCATAATCTATGCTTAACGCATGATTTTTCCTACTTGCTTTTTAATGTAACAGAATAAATCAAAACAAATACAGCAATGCCTCCGTAAGTACTTATAAACGGATACTTTTTTAAAATCATATACAGGGTGTATCTAAACTACTGGGCAAAACTTTAACGGATGATAGTACACATAAAGACAAATAATATTCAATGGGAAACTAAGGGTCCCAAACGTCTTCCGAAGGAGATAAGCGCCAGTAAAGTTTAGGGTCCAAAATTTGAAATGATTATAAAAAACGGAAAAAATGGTCGATTCGCTTGCGGTTTTCACGAAAACTATTCTTTATATCAGTATTGATTTGAAAATAAATTATAAAGCTAAATTTCAAAAAATGCCGATAGAGTGCCCTTTAGACTTTGGAGTAACAAACAACTATTTTTTTCCGTTATATTTTGCATCTCAATAATTTTTCTTATAAGTTTAGACGTAAACTTATATTTTGAGCTCAAAATCTATGGTTAAGTAGCGAAAACTGAATTGTATTAAATGGGAGTGGGTAGGTTCAAATTTCAAATGATTATAAAAAACAGAATAATTGCTCAATTGATTTGCGGTTTTCACTAAAACTATTCTTTGTCAGTATTGTCTTGAAAATAAATTATAAACACAAATATCAAAAAGTGTCGATAGAGGGCGCTTTAGACTTCTTGCATTTCTCATGCTTACTGTAATTTTTTTTTTTTCCATATTGTAATTATTTTAATGTTTTTCATACTATACTGTTTTTTGAACATTTAAAGCTGTTAAACTATACTGTATGGTCTCTGTAAAGAGTACTTTTTTTTATATTAAGGCGTTTCTATTTTGTAGCTTTCTCCGACTGTTTATGGATCTAAGCTCAGTTTTTGGATCTAATTGACATTTTTCCTTTTATTTTACTTTTCCCCTTTTTTATTACATTTCTTTACTAAATTAAGAAACTTGTTTTTGTTATTTTTATTCTTTATTAACTCTCTTTTTTCGTTGCCATCAGCCACATGGCTCCCACTGCATTCAAAAGCATTTCTGCTTTGTAAACTGGATGTTAAGTTGCTGGCAACTAGGGAATTCATTGTTGCAGTTAAATAGTATGAAATTGTATTTAAAAATTAAGTGGGATGAAAAAGCTTTCAGTGATGAATCAAGGGAAAACTTCTTAACCGTACGCATAGCTGCCAACTTTCAACTAATCTTCCGTAGTACTGGGATTACTTTGATCCAGGTTAACGTCATTTCAAACCAGAAAATATATTTCATGAATCTTTATTTATTCAATTTCAGGATTGTTACTGGAACATACTTCATTTCATTTCTTTGAAAAAATTCTGGTTCAAAACTCATTAAACCAGGGTCAAATTAACGCATATATTACGGATAATCGATGTCAGGTTGGCACCTATGCGTACGACATACAAGCAAATTAACTAGTAAATCTGCAGATCAGGAGCCTCAACGTCAGCTTTTCCCACCTTTTTTTTAAAAAAACACTTTGGGTAATATTCAACTCCTTGGAAACTGTAATTTAAAATTTTCAAATTGCGTGATTATTTATAAGAATAAAATAGGAATTAGAAGTTTTCAGCAATCAAAAGCGGTAAATTAAAAATTTAGTTAGGATATTCTGAAATTTTCATGATCTATTATTTTTGTTTTCTTTATTATAACATAGTAGATTTCTTCAGGGGGCGGAGCCCCCCTGAACCCCCCGAGCCTCACTTAATTTAAATTTATCACTTTCTAATAATTGTGCTAATGATTATTGTATATTTTGCATTTCTTTATACATTTTGATTTATAAGAATAAGTAACAGTTTGGGCAAATATTTTTCATTCTCTTCATACTTCTACATGCCTGCCAGCCACAAACACCTAAACCTGATGCATCAGGAACTTTTGTAAGTGTAAACTCAGTAATCTAGAGTTTTACAATTTTGTTTCCGAAAAAAAAAGTTTTGATTGCATTTTGCTGCAGTTATAGCGGGACAGACAGACATACAGAAGAAGAGACTGACATATGAAAAACATAAATTTCGTGTCTCCAAAGTAAGCCTTCTCTGAAGTTTCGGCAATGACCTCATTATTCACGAGTTATTGATATTCATGTTTCTTGTATTTTTAATACGTCACGGGCTCTTAGACTATATATTTTTAACGACTACTATAAAATACCTGTTTTTGTTCAACTATGACGTCATATTTTACTAAGTGAAATATTTATTAAAAATATAATTCTTTTTCATTTCTTTTACTTCTAATTATGTCCCCATTTTTGTCAGAAAAATTCCTATTAACGAAACGAATATCCATGTTTAATATTTAACAAAAAGTACTATATCTATAGTTATTTTAATTCTGACGTCATATTTATTTTTTTTTTTTTCATAGTTTAATTTTTCGAATGGAAATTGCTCAATTGAAACTTATTGCTGTTAAAAAATTATTATTCCAAATTTTGATTTTTTTTTGGCAACGATAAAGGAAATTGCTTAAATTTTATTTAAAAAATCCCTATTCGCGTTTGAAATGAAATAGACGCCCTCTCGCGGACAATGTCTGAAACGAAATAGAACTGATACCGTGAGCATCTTCCGCTGAAATCAGTGTTTAAAAGGCCGATAAATAAATAAACAGTTCTATAATAAATAAATAAATAAACAGTTCTATAACGCATGCAACGTTGGGTTCTTTGTATTAAAATTATCTAAAATCAAAATTTTATACACAAAGTTTAGATCTATAATATAAAAAAGTACATTTGACTTACTCATGGCAAAATAACATGACAGCAACACAATGCTTGCATGATTCGCTTGCTCCAGCTGCATGGAACAAACAGCATTACGTAAACAAACGATTATCAGGTCTATACAACGCCACCTTTCGGTCATTACAAACGCGAATTGATTCTGTATGAAAAAGAAGGAAATTTTAAATTATTAAGGAAAATATTTGAATAAAATTAATAAAACATAGCCTATGTTTTTTTTTTCCTGGGCTATGCTATATTTATACGCAAAGATACAAAGACATTAATTAATTCATAAGTTTTGATGTTGACTTCATTTAAATTTCGCAAACGCTTTCAAATTTATAGCATTATAAGGATAAGCATTAAGATGAATGGTTGCTTAGCAACCATTAAAAGAAAATAAAGAAAATGAAATAAATACATTTTAAATAAGTAAATCTCTAAAACAAATTAGTCTATATTATTGGAACACATTTATAAAAAATCTCCAAAATTCACAGTAATAATTTTAAAAATCTGACAAATGCGGTGACAAAATATCAAAATAATACGAATAATTTAACTGGTAAATTTTAGTATTCGTTTATCATTGAATTCCATTAATCAAATGTGTCATTTTCTCTCAGGGAAAAAAAATTAAAATCATTGGATTTGCCATAGAAAAACATTATTGCGCCAAATAAAATATTCTATATCTTCCGAACGAATGAATCAAATCTAACAAAAAACTATACAGCTTAATCCCAGTGTCTCACTAACATACCCACTTAATTTCAAGCCGATCGGATGTTATTTGCGTTAGTTATCGCGGAACAGACAGGCAGACTGACAGACAGACAGAATCGAAAAAATTTCGTGTCTCCAAAGTAAGCCTTCACTGACGTTTCGGCAATTAAAGAGTTGAAGAAAAAAAAACCCTTCTATGTTAAGATATATACCTATCAGTACTTTACAGAATTTCTGGTATAAAAACACTTAATGCATACGAACTCTGAGTTAGACTATATTGTAGTTAGAATTAATAAAAAAAAATCTTACGTTAAAAATGTCAGTTTTATTTCGATGCTAATTTTTAAGATAAAACCTATCATATTACGTGCACACAACGACATGTGGTTCTGCATGTAATGTGATGCGTCTACATTTTTACAAGAAATAGAAAAATTCAATTACAATCTACGCAGATAGTTGCATGTATGAGGGATCTTATGTGTTAGAATCGTGTTAGAATCTTACTAAGTTAGTGCTAAAAACATTACTGCCAAAATATTTAAGATGTCAGCATTCATTATCCACATATTTGTCTTAAATAGAAAATTAAAAGAAAGATTTAAACAATGATATTTTACAACAATCACTTTCACTTTATTATTACTAGATATTCTTTTTTCACATTTTTTCGTTTGTTGTTGTGTATGAAGAATCATTGTTGTTTTTGACACATTGTTGTAGTTAATAATAAAGGGAAAATTACGAACTTCAATTGTTCATTCGAAACTCAACTGCTAAAATTCGTTGTGTTTCTGCGATTTGATATTAAAAATCTTCTAAAACTTTGATTTTTAGTTCCGTTATTGAGTTTAGTTACATATAACATCGTTTTTGATTACATATTTGACTATTGACTTCATTGATGGCGTATTGGAACTGTAATTACATCTACAACGTTCCTCCAACTGAAACGTGAGTAAATTGTTCAATGTCAGAAACACATATGTTCTTTTATCTTTCATGTGGGACAGTTAGACAAATGAATTTATTTTATTTTTTGGAAAATATGTGAAATGGTGGACATCTCTGTAGTTTTTTAATATTAAGAAAATTAATAGTAATATCCATATACAATAAGTTCATAATGTAATTGATTTAATGTGATTAATTAAATTTAATTATTGTTCGTGAATAATTTAAGCTATATTTTTTGGTAAATCAGGGTTCGTAGAGCTCCTGTGAAATATCAATATATTATTTTTATTTTTAAAAAATCTCGTTCAAGGATGCGAAATTTTGGTTTATTTAACAAGATATCTTCTTTTAGAAATGGTGAAAGAATCTGCATATTTTTGTAAATTATTTTACATAACTATTCAGAGGTATATATAGAAACATTCTACATCACCCTTAGAAAAATTCAAACATTTTGCGTAGTTTATATCATCGGTGCTTAGATAGTATTTTATGAATCTTACATAAGGATACAGAGAAAAATATATTTAACATTATCAAATTTCAATGTTATACCATTCAAAATACAAGTGTTAATACTCCTTTAAGAAGATTTTTAAAAATAGATTTAGAAATATATAGATATAAAAAATTATTACTTACACTGAGTCGATTATATGAATCGAATAGAAGATAAAAATCGAATCTTTAAAAATGTCGTAAATGCATAATTTCGTATTGAAACCTCTAAAAACTAAACACTCTGAATGTTGATATTTTCTTCAACAAAAAATTAACAATGTAAATGGGAACTCTGAACATAAATTATTAAATTAATTTAATCATTAGGATTGCGTAAGTGAACGAAGTAAGTAAAATTTCCCTAACATTTATGCGCTTCTGCACTATAGTTCATTTTGTATTCGTACCTTCATAGATTTAAGCATTCATATTAAATAGATAATCTGGATTAAAAAAGAATATTACAAAATTAGCTTGCCAGTAAACATTATTTTACTTTTGTTCATCTTGTAGATTTAAAAACAAACTTTTAAATGGTTTAAAGTATTTTGGAAAACCTCTAAAAATTCGAAAATGTCCAGCGAGCTGAACAATAAATAAAGCATTCTTTAAATTTAAAAACAAAAATTTAGAGGAAAAATAAATTATAAGTTTATAGTTGAAAAATACATTTTAAATAAAAATGCAAGAGTGTAAGGCATTTCTCATGTGGGTTTTTACACAAAGCGAATATTTCAAGGAATCGAAAACGAATGCGAACACTACGTTGGGTTTTGCGCAGTTGAAGAGTGTATACTACAGCGTGTTTTTAAATTCATGGTATAAACTTTGAGGATTGGTACAGAGCACTGTAACACATGTATAGACATTTCATGATTACATAAATGAAAACTTCTTTGAAAACTTTCACCGTAAAATCGAAAATTTAAAGAAAGAAAAAACCCGCAAAACTTTTAAAAAAAGCCAAAAACAGAAAATGCATGAAAAGAAACGAAAAAAAATCTTTTAAATTCAAAATTTTCAATTTTATGCCAGAATTAAAAAAAAAAAAAAAAAAAAAAAAAAAAAATCAATGGTCATGAAATACCTGTTCTAAATAAAGATAAGAATATTACAGGCATTTTCTATATAATGAAAATTTTTTAAATAAAGTAAAAGGTCCAAATTGCGCCCTTGGTGTTCGAACCTGAACGCGTCACTTACTCCCATGCATTCCTATACAGTAAAATATTGTTATGGTGTCCTGTACCAACCCGTAATGTTTGTACCATGAATTCAGAATTACCCTGTATATCCGTTTAAAAATCAAAGTTAACTCCTTTTTCATTCTTTTTTTTTTTTTTTTTTTTCGCTAGTTGGATTATTTCTGAAATAAATGTTTCATGTTTTTGTTTATTAGATTGCTATGTATCAAATCTCACCTAAAAATGTTAAAATAAGAATTTATTTACACATTTTCCTTTTTATCTAGTTACGAAGAGCATGGAGTGTACGGTACATTTATAGACCCAGAATATGTTGGACCCGCCTATAACATTCAGTATATAGGAGTTACTTCATATGAGCTTAATGGAACCACATATTATTCCTACAACGTTCCTCTTTTCAGGTGAGGCTACAATTACTTAAGCATTTAAAAAAAATCGTATGTTGAAAGGTCTTAGTTTAAATTAAAACAAAAATTTATATAATTTAGTAGAAGTAGGCGGAGAAAAACATTGCATAGATACTCTTTTCTGTAATACAGGATCCGTAAATTTATTAGCTTAGCATTTTTAGTGGAACTTACAGAGCCTGATTATTGTGTTTTCAAATTTCCAAGATTATACTTGAAAATCATGCCAAATCTCTGTCATAAACAGCAGAAAAAGTTGTCTGCTGGACATTTGAACCGGATTTTATCAGGGCCCATGTACGCTCATCTGGATCCATATGCTTCGTGGGATCCATATTCAATTAACCCCTTGCGGCGCGGTTAATTGAATGCGTGAAGTATAGCCTTTTTTCTCATTTACAAGTAAAGTTGTTTTCAAATTCCAGTGTCAGTCATCCATTTCAACACTTAAGCAATGAATCTGCCCTGCGCCGTTCAGTTATTTCATCTAAGATATTTCGTAATACATTTCTTTAAAATTTCACGCAAAAAAATACCTCTTTTAAAATCAGTCACTGATATTGCATTATGTTTTTTCACCTGCACACTCAACTGAATGTTCTAGAAGATCCATTATCAATGCAAAAATTATCAATGCTAAATTTTTTCACGAATTTCCTTTTACCCATTTTTAGCACTTCTCAACAAAGTTGAAAAGTGCTTATGCATTCGGTTTGTCTGACGTCTAGCCGTCTGGCCGCGCTCTAACTCCCGTAAATATACTCGGATTGCTATGAAATTTCTATACGTTATTGACGTTTACCCTAGCACGAACCCTACTGAAAATGAAGTATCTACAATGATTAGTTTATCTACAGAGAGAATCAAAAGTTTCCCATTACATCACGGCCTATGGGGGGAAATCGTTATTATACTCGGATTGCCATGAAATTTTAGGACGTTATTCCCGTTTACACTGGCACAAGTCCTATCGAAAATGAAGTTTCTACCATGATTAGTTTATCTACAGGGCGAATCAAATGTTTCCCATTACATTACGGCCTATGGGGAAAAATCGTTTCAAAGGAATTTTAAAGATGTTCTACCCTGTCAAACATATTAAAATATGCATTCCATAAAATATAAAGTGAAAATGTAGCTATTATTAATTTACAGGGCCACACAAAAGAATTCCATTAGATAATGGCAAAAGGGGAAATTGTGTGTGACATATTTAAAATATATAAAGCTGTTTCATGTATAATAAAACTGATATATGTCACTGAAGCTTAATATAAATCATACGCTACTGTCTTGCATAATATGAAGTACATAGCATTTACAGTGCCATACAAAAGATTTCAAATAGTATATTCTTTCCGAAGTACCGTATATGCGTCCGATGAAAGCTGATGGAGGGATGAAATGCATTTTAATTATGATATGCGCGTTTATATTTCGCTAAATATATGCACATTATATGGTGTGTATAAATGTTATAGTTGATATACAGGGCTCACCAACGTTACTGAATATGAGCGTAAATTATTTAAATGTGGTTCTTAAATAAGCTATGCTATTTTACGTTGAGCTGCATTCAATTTACTGAGAACTGTTTGCAGAATATAGATAAAGGGATATACAGGGCCACGCAAAGAATTCGATACATGGACGCCTATGAATAATAATTTATGAGAATGTGATTTCAGTTGTTTTAAAAGTGTTTTAGTTTACAACAAATTTTAGCCTAATGCTGACGTATAATAAAGGTACAATGTAAACTACAGGGCTGAACAAAAGTATTCAAGTATGTTTCCATCTAATAGTATGAATTGCTGAAAAAGAAATTTCAAGTTTTCAAATTTCTTGCTGAACTAATTTTTCCCATTATATCAACTGACATATGAAATACAGGGCTGTTCAAAAGTACTGGAATACATATTTGGGTATATTTGACTATGCACTATTATTTCCCTAAATAAAAAAGTTTTGTTAAATATTTCATTAAGTGTTGGAAAGTGCTTCATAATGTATGCTTAATGCATGATTTTTCTTACTTGTTAATTATTACAGTCAGTAGCGACTCGTTAGGAAGTGCTGTATCTTTTTTTCATGCCACTAAGATTGTACCAGGGATTTCATTATTTTGTAATCAACAAAACTTGTCCAATAAATAACATGAAAGATTCTGTTAAATTTTAGTGGTGTGAAAAATCTGATGCAGCAATTCCTGAGATGCCGCTACTGATTACAATGATGAAAATTAATTCTTTAATCACATCATTAGTACCGGAATTAAAGAGGCATTATTTTTACCATTTTTTATGATCTGATATAATGAATGCGTGTTACAGTCATCATACATCATGCAGCCATTGTAATGCGTGTCTATAATGTGTTACGCTTTAAATGGGGTGTTTTAACTGCTACAGCGAGAGCAGGATTTTCGCACACTACATTTTAATAGTTTGTAGAGTCAGGTGTATAAAAACTGAACCTTAAAAGGTTTCTTAATGTATGAAGCAGCAAATCACCCCCTACAAAAAAGCAAAGTCTTTTTTTTCCCTTAAAATTGGAATTTGTTTTTCTTATCAGATATCTTATCACTTTTGTTTTTACCGATTATATTGATACCTGTATTTATCTATGAATTATCCATAATGATACCACAATACTGGAAGACTATTTCTTATAGAGTTTATTACTGAAGTGAAAAATAATTTTTAACAAAGACAAAATGCAATAAAGAGGCAGTAAAAGATGTACAAGCAGTATATGTATACTACGTATAAGTAAAACACATACGTATTACAAAGTCCTTCAAAATTAAGACGTAACTTTATCTGCATTACCATTCGACGTATTTTTAAGGCGTGATTTTTGTAAGCTGGAATATTTATATTGAATAAATTTTAGTTTTATTAAACTGATTTGAAGTAAACAGAGAAAGGAAAAATCGGTCACGGATGAAATATTTCTTGAGTTCCTAGCAGGAACGTATAAAGTTGTCCTACACTTTTTATCTTCAGTCTTAATACTTTAAATATTTCCGTTACATAACCTTTGATTTTAAGCGTAAACTAAGTAATGAATTGGTGCTGGAGACCACCGGAGATCCGGTGTTTCTATGTTTTTAGTAAATATTTAAATATCGGACGGAGCTCATAAATTCAGGGCTACACAGAACGCCAGAGAATCCGTTCAATAGTGAGTTTTTTTTTAATGAACCCTGCTGAGTTTCAGATACACTCTGCATATTTACTAATTCAATTTCATTTGTAAGTCGATATAATAGCCATGCATAGTTATTCTGATAGAAATCAATTGAGCAGTGTTTCTTCTCTTTCTAGAAAAGTATTGAAAATTTCTGATAACTGTGTCAAATTTTTAATTTAATCTGATTAGAATTTTCCCCAAAAAGATTGTTAAACGGAAAGAATCGATGGTAGTTTAAGATATTTATCTTTTATAGGAAATTGAAAAATATTGTTTCGTTCTACAGCATATAAATGTTAATTTCTGTAAATTCAATTTCTCTTTTTAATAAAATGGCGAACTATTCCTTTTCTTTGTTAATACAATTTCCAGATTCTGATCCGTACCATATTTAATCCCAGAAATCTGAAAAAACAATAAAAATAATCAAAAATGTCCATGTGCAAAGAATGATAACTAAAAAGAGGAATATTTCACAGCTAAGTATCCATATATAGTGATTGATATATTAAAAATTTTTATTTTCCTAAGAAAAAAATGCTTTTAATTTTTTAAAAAAATGTATGAAATATAAATATGCGATGAAACAGAATTTCAGAAAATACACTTTTATGTAGAATAAATACTCTTTAACCTCTTCGGGACGAGAGTCGTTTGCTTAATTTTCAATATTTTATCGCCAGTTTTTGTAAACAGAAAATCTCTTGGAATTGAATCACGAAAATGCTATGATCAAATAAGGTAAACTATACAATTAAAAATATCTTGTGGGAATATTGAAGGTTTCTGAGCGACAATTAACAAGCAATTTTTAGATGCATTAGAATAGTTTGCTTTTGTTGAAGTAAAATCCTGCTCGCCAAATCCCGTTAAAGCTCTCCTCGCCAAATCTCGTTAATCTCGCCAAAGCTCTCAAAATCTCTTACAAATTCGCGCCAAATTTTAAAATTTTTTTTTACAGACTTTATACTGAAATTCCTCCGATAAATTTAACTGATCCTTTATTACATACGTAAATAGTTCAAGTAGCATTTCTTTCAACCTATTCTGAGTATACGCAGTAAGGAGAGCTTCCTTGCTAGAATTAGAGGATGAATGGGTAGTATGGAACGGTCGGATAATGTAGAATGCTTCAATATCTGACGCATACACAGTAATGTCTTAACATTCACGGGTTTTCAGGAAAATGCAAATAGAAAATTACGCGAAATCAGGGTTGTTTGGTTTAAACCATGCTGGTTTAAACCAAATGGCTGGTTTAAACCATGCTGGTTTAAACCAAGTGGTTTTTAAAAAAAAACCATGCTGGTTTTTTTTATTTGGTTTTTTTTCCTTTTCCCTAATGTTTTTTTTTTTTTCATTTATTTTACACATTATTAAAATGTGCAAAATCAAAGTTATGGAGGAGCTACAAGCAAAGCTAAAGACAAATTAAATTTTTAAAGTGACAAACATCTTTAATCAATCTAATTTTTCTTACTAGCTATAAATTGAATGTCAAAATATTTTTCTACAGTGGAGGATTAAAAAAGGTAGTTAGTTTTAATTCTTTTTTAAACCTTTTATTTTTTTAAAATGCAAAAATGGCATATGCCAGCCAAAAATGCAATTTTACTGCTTAGATAGCTTGATTATGATTTACTAAGGATTGCATCATGTATCAAAGCATCAATAATGACATAATCATAAGTCATTCTTTCCATTGGTTACTCTTGTTCTGTATGCTAATGAATGATTGGCTATGAATTTTCTCTGTTCCATAGCTATTGGTTTTAGTAAGCTTTGGTTTTTCTTAGATTGGATTTGCAGTTTTTACATTATTTTTTTCTGTTTCTAGTTACTTTGTATTGTATTTTATTTTAAGAAAGCTACTTATATATATTGAAATAAAAGAATGTCTAAAACTAGAAAAAAGGAAAATATAATCTGGTTTTCATTTGAGGGAATAAGAAATACATCAAAAACATGTTTAAGAGCCAAATGTAAAAATTGCATGCAATGTAAATGCTGTCAAATTAGCTCTTCCTTATAATACTAGGTGTGATTCATTTCATACTTTAGATGTTTACTTTAAATATTGCCCCACTTTATTTAAAATTTGTGTAGAAAATAGGAATGTTATTGATAAAAAAATTCAAAAGCTCGTATCTGTCTAATTTTTATTTTAAAAGAAATGTTGAAGATATGTTTAAACTATTAAATTCTATTGCAGTTGCCCTGGATAATATCTAAAGTAATAAGTTCCATTACTAATGCAGTTTATAATTGGACAGGTCTTCAAAAAATATTAAGAGAAAAAAAATGTAAATAAAGAAGTCTCATAGTTTTTTAGTCCAGGTATAAAATAGCCCTAACACCCATGCCCTTTTAGGTATACATGCTTGAACCACAATACAGTCAAAGTGAACTATGTGAACAAGAAAAAAAGGATACATTAAAATTTACAAAACAAAAATATCCATGTAACTCTATGCTTGCACAGATAATAAAATTTAATGCTAAATCTTCCCCTTTTAAAGAACACAGAAACAGAAAAAATAAAGTTTCTATTTAAAATAATAATAATAATAATAATTTTTCTAAGCCTATGTCTCAATTTGTGTAAGCATTACATTCGTTGATGTATCAAGTAAGTCAATACACATGTATTTTTTAGCATTAATAAAATGCATATTGATATTTTTTAAGTAAATATATGTAGTAAGAGATTAATAATCATTTGTTGATGTTAATACTGTAAATAATTTATTAAATAATTTAAAATTATGCACAAGAAAATGTTTTCTATTTCAGCTTATTTCTGTTAATTTAGTAAAATATGTTTGTTTGACCTTTACTATGTTCTTCATTATCAACCTGCATATAATTATTTCTTAAATTATTATCTAAAAGGTTTATATAAGTATACTAATAAATTAATAGTTTTTTTTTTTTTTTCACACAATGAATATTTTTCTATAGAAACCTAAACTTATAAGATAATTTAATTATAAATTTTTATGCTTTAGTTATTTAATTATCAAAAAATAAATACTAATGTGAATGTTTAACATTAATTAACTATTAATTACAAAAAATCCTCATGACTTTCTAAAACTCAAGTTATTTTTCTTGCAAATGCTATTTAAATAATGATTTGAAAAGAACCCGGTTTAAACCAAAAAAACCTGGTTTAAACAAAAAAAAAACCAGTTTTTTGGTTTTTTTCAAAAATACCGGTTTTTATACCAACCCTGCGCGAAATACAAAATGTAGAACATTTCAAGCTTAGCACCATAATACTGTGAATCGATATCGCACCATTGTATTGCGTTATAGCCGATCGTAATCTCTACAAAATATTGAATTTTTATATTTTTACTAATGCTGTGAGATAGCTCTACTGTCATAATGGCTTATTTCGCATTAGGAAGGTTAAACAATCTTATGAGGATTTAATCCACATTCTAATGAGGATTTAATTTGGAATTCCTCATTAGAATGTGGAATTCTTCCAATGCCTGGACCTAGAATCGAAATCAGAAACTTTTGACTTTCTCAAGAAGACAGGGCGACAATGTTAAAAAAGAGTCGTTTTTTTTATTTTGTTACAGTATAATGAATAAAAAGTTAATAAAAATTCTTCAAAAAAATTGTTAGCTTAGGTTTCTAAATTTTTTTTCAGAAGAGACCATCCCGTATGTTACAGAGTTCATACGCTTCTAAGACTTTCAAGCAGCTTCTATAAGAATTTTCTTAAAATACTATTTGTCATGTTTAATAAAGAAAAAATCTTTCCTTATAAGAGCGGCCAATAGTTTACAAAAGTTCTGGTAGTAAGACACAGAAAATCTTTTGAATCTCTTGACGCGTCAGAACCCTGTGTTAAAACAAAAAACTGATCTTCAGTTTTTTGTTTCAAGTAGAGATGAGAAATATAGTTAATTTTGATTAACAGGTTTCATTGTTACATTCTTGCACAGATAAAATCTGTTATTTTTATAACATATAACTAATCGATGCGAATGATGTCAGCGGATGCTTTAATTAGAAGACAGTTATTTAAAAGGCTTGAAATACTTTTTGGATTCAATTTTAGACGCAGTTTTTCTTTCAAATGAATTTACACCGTTAAATTAGTTTGTGGTTAAAAAAATTAATTCTGCAAAGCAAAAATTTATCTAATTGTGATAGTACAAATTTCATGCATTTTTAGCATTTCTTTTTCTTTTTCTTTTATTATTATTATTTTCACTAAAAACACATTTTCCATTGCTGTGATTAAAACATTGAAAATTCATAAAATTGAAAGTATCATAACTCAGTAAATTTTAGTCATATAAGAATCAATTTTTACTCTTCACTTGTCAGAACATGGAGAAACATTTTCTCAATGAAACTTATGATGGAACCAAAACATTGCATAAAATTCGAAATTTCTTAACTTTTTAAAAATGAGTTATTTTAACATAAATAAATTTTTAAAATAATGCAGAACGAAATTTAAAAGGTTTTTGTAACTTGAACCACACCTCTAAAACTAATGGTTATTAACTATAGGTAAACTCAGAGATACCCTGGTTAACGGTTATTAAATAAGAGATACCCTGTGTAACAATAGACACATTTTTAAAAGCCTGATTGTTAAAAAAAAGCAAAATTGCAGTCATATTCATCAACGCATATTTAAAGTGAATGGCACGAAAACATTATTTATACACTTTTAATCAAATTCAATTCATGCAAATAAATTTCTTACGTTCAAATATGTTTTTCAAATTAATTCCAATTGTATTAAAGCTAATTGACCGGGAGGTGACAGCAAAGACAATCACCTCGTCGAGTTCACGGTTGAAATTCTAGGATTAGTTAAATCGCGATTCGCATATTCAAACTGTCTGCCGAGTCATATCTTGAAATCCCGATTTAAAAGGTTGGCTTTACCATTTTTTTTGCCTGGTCCCAGTCCTTCATGCTTTCATAATTTTGGTTGTGAAAAAACATACGGTAAACTTACGAATGAATCGCTAAAATCGGGTTTTCGGCATTTTCCTCCAAGATATGACTTGGCAGACCGATTGCATACGAATCGAAATTTAACTAATCTTAGAATTTCATCCGAGAACTTGATGAGGTGAATGTCTTTGCTACCGTCTCCCGGTCTATACGAGTCCTCACTCATTTTAAAATGCTATTTTCTTTCTTTTCTTTTTTTTCAATGGATTAAAAACAAGAAAATAATAATAAAAAAAGCTTTCATCTCTCTTTTTTTTAAGACGCAATAGTGACAAAGGAAAAAAAAGGAATAAAAGGAAAGGGAAAATAATAATAATAAATCATTCGCTTCTCCCCTCACTAAAAAAAAATCTGGTATCAGAAATCTCCTCTCGAAAATTGGAATATTTAAAACCAAACAAACTACCATCTGCCAAGAAAGGGCTGAAACTAGTCTTTTTTAGTCCCAGAATAAATATGAATTTCGCCCCCCACCCCCGCCTATGCAAATTAAATTTGCAGAGGAAATATTTATAAGTTTCAAATAGCTGACATTCAAAAAGCACAATCATTAAATATTTGTACTAAACAACATAATCAGCTTTGTCAAATATGGATTCATTAAAATCCTGAAAAGGGAATCGAAAAGAATAAAAAAAAACATTCCGAATTAAACAGGCAGGATCCTTATAATCATATATCATTTGCAGATTCCAGACAGAACTATTTTAACAATATCGTGTTAAACATAAACTTGAGAAAAATAGACAAACAAAATCTTCATTTAGCACCGCCCCCTCCCTTTTGTCTGTTGCCCGGGGCGCATGCCCCCTCTGTCTGCCCTATCAACCCCCCTCCTTCACTCCGCCCTGGGCAAGCGAGCGCATTCCAAAGAATCCGAAATTAAACACTACAGAAACCATTCCTCTACCCATATCCATTGTTCGTTCGAATCAATCTCATTTTCCTTTCAAAAATAAATAAATAAATAAATAAAAATAAAACAACGCAAGAACTCTTTTTCACTTCTGTTGCAAAATATTCTATACCACTCAATTTATTCCACAAAACTCTAACTCCACAACAAATAGGAGTTATTTTAAGTTTTAACCGCAATGCGTGATTTTGCAAACGATCTTTTGTTTCATACCGATACTTGGAATAAAATAACTAAAACGATAACAGAAAATCAACAAAAAGGAATAATAAAAAATATGCGTTTTTCCCAGCCGAAGAACTTAGAGGGAAAGTAAGGAAGGCTTTAAAAACTGTAACTAATTCAAACACTGCTAACAGCTCTGCTGGGAAACACGAGTTCATTGCATGCACTGATTCGCTATAAGCGTTTGAAATAGGACTAGCTTTTTTAAACACAATTTTAAGCTCTTTTTTCTTTACAAATACAGAAAACAAATTTAGGTAATTTTATTTTTATTGTAATTTTAATGTATACATCTATAAAACGATTGTTTCAAATCATGGTTTTTTAATACTCCGCTGGGATTGCGTTCTAAATTTAACAGGGAGTTTTCGTTAATCTGTTATTAAATAATGAACTATATAACAATAACATTGTTACTTTTCCTAATACGTTAAATAATGCCCATCTCTAATTTTAAGCCACGTAATTATATTAGGGTGATTCCATGAGCACATGTCGTGTAAGTGACATACTAAGATTTTGGATACCAGTATTTTAAAACGGAAAAATTTGACTTATTTTAACAGAGATATATCATTAATTGAATAAGGCCATTTAAAAATGACGGTGGCCAACAATTTAGCAGTTATTAGAAATAAGACTTACACCACAGGTGCTCATGAAAATACCCATTAGGAAATGGAAAACTTTCATAATTGTCTATTGCATCTGTGTAGCACATATCATTTTATTTATTAAGTGCAATTTCTGGTTCAGTATGTATACATATTTGCAGTGAATAATACCCAGAAGGTGGCGTCTATGCTTAAATATGAAATGATAGTCATTTCAACCTCCATTAACTAATAATAATTTTTTTCATTTTCTGCAGTTATTCAGATTATGAAGCTGAGCCAGACGTCCAATTGTGGGAAGATTCCACCACATCAACAGTAGACGATACCAACTTTAGTCCTCAACATTATTCTCAGTACAGGTCAGTATACTTTTGAATATTTTTATTGCTTTCAGCTATTTAAATCCAGTAGATAAAAATGCTTAAAGCGGTAGCGATAAACGTGACATACTTATAATCTGCATTCGTGAGGAATAATTTTGTTAACTTCATTCCAGTGGAGCATTTACAAAAAAAAATTAACTGCTATTTTTATGATTATTTGCAGATGTGTTTTATCATTAATTTGAAACAAAGTGCAATTTTCAAACATGAAAACGATAACGGAATCGAACAAAAAATATCATTTATGTACTTTTTTTATGTGTATTTTTTATAATCACTCTACATCTGGTTGTAAAATTATTGCCTTTATTTGTTGCATGATGACTGATTAAAACCGTTCCTAGATGCTTTTATTCCAATTACTATTGCTGATGATTATTAATCGGCATCTTTCGTTGAAATTTGCATTATATGTCATTATAGTCTGTACCAATAGAATGGCAAGGGAAAAAAATTCAGTTTTTTTTTGTTGTTGTTAAATTGTTACCGTATTATCCAAATTTGGAATTATTTAAATTATTTATTACTCTTTCCATTGCTGTACGCGTCGAATATATACAACTTTTTTCCGATTAAAAGTCTTCTTATAGTTGTAATATAGCCTTTCGTTATGGGGAAAATAATTTTCTAGTGTCGTCGTTCTAACAATAAGTATAAATAATAAATATATTATTTAGATAATGACCCTCATCATGTTTAATAATCCTGAAGAGAACTACGACAATTAGACTGAAGGCTCGATCATTTTCCTTAATATTCAGTTTGTAAATATCAAATTCTAACAAACCGAGTAAATAATCTTACAATAGCTACAATTAATTCAATTTTAAATTTAAAAAAGATTAGCTACCGTTTATTAACATAAAAGAAATGTTCATATATATTGTTACTCTCAAAAGAGAGTTCCATCATTGCCGAAAATTTTCGGTTCTGTCAATTTTCATCTACATTTAAGAAATAAATCGTCTGTCAAAAATGAAGCGTTGTCACAGCAACCAAATTGACAAATTGGCTAGACTAAGGAGGCATTCTTAACATACTGTCCCCGGCTAAATACTTAACAATAGTTAAACATCCAAATTAAACATTTTAATAAACATACTTATATACTTGATATAAATTTTTTGATAACATTCTTACATACAGCTACAGAGAGAAGAAAACTGTGATCTAAGAAAATAAATGAAACACATGAAATGAATGCTAATTATCTGGTTCATTTTTTTACGAGTAATAAATTGAAAATATGGGTTTATACCACTTTTTAAGCTAAAATATTCGTAGTATGTATTCTGAACATTTCTACCTTTGAATAGTATGCCATTCCATTAAAAAAAAAAAAGTGGTATCAATAAGTTTTAAAGGATGAATTCATCTTGCCCGAACGGCTTACGGGCAAATCAGTTAAACAATAATAGAGATAAACATGAGCAACAAAAGGAATGTTTAGAGTTTTTTGTGTTCACCAAGTCTAATTTAAGTTAAACAGGTCGTTTGAAATCGCCATTTGTAGTGTGCAATACACAGAATCATATTTTAGAGTCACGACTCTATATGAGTTCTTTAACAAGAGTACACTTCCGCATGTGCTTGGGAAGCTTTTCATCATGAATTAACACGTTATCGTTAACTTTGAACTGAGATGATGAATTTATATTTTTGAATTGAAAGGCAGATCTAAATTCTAAGAGGTATTTTTCTCTTCGCCTTTCCCAAAAGTGGTCAGTATTTTGATGCTTGTATGTATATTTTTTCGATAATAGAATCGTGATCGATTTCTCTTGAGTACAAATTGGAAATTCAGAAGAGAGCAAACACATTAACCGTTTAGCTACCAAAACATAAGAGGGTGTCAAAGGCATTTTCATCTTAGAGATAACATAAGCGACGTGAATTGATCGCAGTCTCTACTTTTGTAAGTACTGTTTCTAGTTCTTCATTACTGAGAGAAATTTGCCTAAAACTTTTTTTCAAAGGTATTTTTATCGATCGGATCTTTCTTTTCCAGAAACTGCGCAACCAGAATGCTGTTGGAATTATTAACTTCCATCTTATGCTATTTCTTCTTAAATGATCAAAAAGTCTTGCATAGAAAATCTCTCCCAAGCATCTTTTAATGCCAAATCAGCCTTAGAAAAAGTCTTGTCAATGTCACTATATACTGCTTTGCAAAAACCTCTGCTAGAGATTTATGAAGGACAATATATCTGTCTTCAGTCCATCTTCGTATAGTTTTTCTTTGCAAAGAAATATTAAAAAATACTTTCGATTTCTTTCCGTCGAAACTTAAAATGTTGTTTTCATGATTTAACTGCCTCTCAAAACAAATTCATCAAATGTTCGATGATTTACAAATTTTGATATCTAAATCTGTTTTTCTAAAAATAAATAGAGACTGACTGTGGGCCAACATTTCAGCCAAAAGAAGAGACAAAACTAATTGAATGGCTTGACGTCATGTAGCCCACATATATAAGCATTTAAAAATCATTTACTATAATTTTTAATCTCTTGTTTTAACAGAAAAAATTTAATTCTAGTGTTTACAAAAAATTACAAGTTATTTTCTTTCTGCTGACAAGATTTTTTCCGAGATTTTATGTCATACTGCAGTGAAATCAATTAAACTATAATGTTATATTTGAGTGTCATTTAAGTATCATCAAATCATGGTATCATACATGTATATTTATGTCGTTTT
Source organism: Maratus speculifer (assembly GCA_964019185.1). NCBI lineage: Eukaryota > Metazoa > Arthropoda > Arachnida > Araneae > Salticidae > Maratus > Maratus speculifer. Next base: position 292,170 of record CAXHSM010000003.1, read on the forward strand.
AAAGTTCAATTTGATAATTTTATATCATATCATTTCTGCTCATTTCATTTAACGTTTTTGTCATGTATCAAACATATGTGCTTTACTCTATGAAAATACATGTGTCTTTTTATATTGTTTTACAGGTTGTCTAAATATGATTCAATATCAAGTGATTTTCCTAACAATTCTGTTCCTTCTATTACTTACCATTTTGGTTTCTTCAGTACTTCAACCTACAACTTCAGTTCTTCTTCATATGACGTCAGTTTCAACAATAGTAGTTACGGGAGTAATAACAGTTACACAGATGAAAATAATGCCTCACTTACTGAAACGCTTTTTGTAACAGTATCCCGAGTTTAAACGAAAATAATTCTAGCAATAATGAAAGTATATCGTGTTCAAGTACACAGGTTGAAATTCAGACTGATATTAAAAATGAAGACAGTGATTCAGAACTTATTATTGAGTCTCATATTAACACACCTGCCTCGAGTACTCAAGCTGTTGTTCATGACGCCATAGATTGTAATGTGTTAGAAAATGATAATGAGCTCAGAGAGATCAATTTTGATGACAATTGCGACGAATACTCTTCAATATGTGAAGAAAGAAAACTATTGAACAATAGTGTAGTGACAGATGAGGATGACTATGTGAAAAAGAGGGAGGAATTGTTATATGAAGAATGTGTAAACTTACCATTCATCACTGGAAACACCTCCGTCTTGGACTGGAGTGTAGAAGTACCAGATGATGAAGTCGCAACAGATGATGATGGTGATTATGTGAAAAAAAGGGAGGAATTGTTATATGAAGAATGTGTAAACTTACCATTCATCACTGGAAACACCTCCGTCTTGGACTGGAGTGTAGAAGTACCAGATGATGAAGTCGCAACAGATGATGATGGTGATTATGTGAAAAAAAGGGAGGAATTGTTACATGAAGAATGTGTAAACCTACCATTCATCACTGGAAACACCTCCGTCTTGGACTGGAGTGTAGAAGTACCAGAGGATGGCGTCGCAACATATGATGATGGTGATTATGTAAAAAAGAGGGAGGAATTGTTACATGAAGAATGTGTAAACATACCATTTATCACTGAAAACACTTCCGTCTTGGACTGGAGCATTGAAGTATCAGACGAGGACGTAGAAATGGAAAATAAAAAAACAAATACTGATGTAAAAACAGATGACGATGATTATTTTCACGAGGTAACTTAAAATTAAGTTTCTTAATGTTCTACGTATCTATACTAAACTTAGTTACATTTTTAAAAAACATAACTAAATTTATAGATCTACAGTTAGAAAAATGTAACTAGAATGAACGCGATATACATTTAATATTTATTTTTATCATTAGCTAAAACTTTAAAACACTGATTTATTAAATATAATTATACTATAAAAGAGTAAAAATGAAAACGTATGAACAGCTGTCATTTGTATAATACAACATGAATTATTTTTGACTATAAATAATTTAAAAATTCAACGTTTAATTAAGATTGTATATGTATGTAACTAAGCATTAAATGATAAAACAAAGCCCATCGAACAGAGCACTGAAACGAAGAAATATTGAGTTTTCAATAAAAATTTTGAATTTTATTATTGTAGTGTGGATGTAGCATATAAAATGTATTTACAAGATTTATAAAGCATATACAGGGGTTGGACAAAAATATGGAAACACCTTTAAAAAAACACGTTTCCTTGCCTAGTTTTGTGTACGTACCCGTTGTTATTCAAAACAGCTTGCAATCTTCTCGGAATGGATAAATACAGTTTCTGTATGTTTGCCAAGGGAATATTGTACCATTATTCCTGCAAAACAGTGGCAAGTTCAGATAACGATGTTGGAGGTGGATAGCAAGAACGCACACTCCGCTTCAATGTAGACCACAAAGGTTCGATAATATTCAAGTCTGATGACTTTGGTGGCCTGGAGAGATGCGAAAATTCATCCTCGTGCTCAGAAAACCAGTCCTGGACAAGGTGAGTTGTGTGAACGGGGACGTTGTCGTCTTAGAAGATACCATCATCATTGGGGAACAAAGCTTGTACCATTGGATGGACTTCATCGGCCAAAATGTTCACATAAGTCTGAGCAGTAATACGCCCTTACAGAGTTATCATGGGGCCAGAAGAGAACCACGATATGGCTGCCCAAACCATCACCAAACCCCCGCCATGTTTCACTGTTGGCAACAAGCAGTCTGTATTATAGGCTTGAGATGGCGTTCTCCAGGCGTAAACTCGGCCAGAAGTGGTTAATAATGCGATAGAAGACTCATCAGACCATATTACGCTCTTCCACTGCTCTATAGTCCAGGCTTTATGACTTAAACACCACTTTTTCCTGTTACAAGCATTAGCATTACTGATGGATGGCTTTTCAATTGCAACACGGCCAGCAATTCCATATTTATGAAGCTCCCTTCTAATTGTTTTGGTACTCACAGGATTTCGTAACACGAAATTCATTTCAGCAGTAACTTTTGCAGCTGTGGACTGCTTATTTTTCGCGATAATCCTCCTTGATGATCATCTGTCACGATCACTCAGAACACACTTTCGTCCGCGCTGTGATTTAGCGGATGATGTTTTTTCCGCATTTCAAATATGCGGAATAAATCTTCGACACAGCACCTCTTGAAACACTAAAAACCTCGGCTACCTTGCTTACGGAAGCACCCACCATACGCGCGCCAACAATTTGTCCACGTTCGAAGTCTGTTAACTCTGACATAATGCAATGATAATCTCACATGACAGTGTTCCAACAACGAGTGAACGCTGCAGCGATTTTACGAAGTTGTATAGGTGGCGTCAGTAGGCGAAAATTCCAGTGCCATCAACATAGTTCATTATAATCAATCTTTCTTTTCAAACATGCATTTCTCAAAGGTGTTTCCATATTTTTGTCCAACCCCTGTACATTATTTATTATAATAAAAATATCTCCATTACATTTTCGATTTTAAAAAATGTGACTCATCCCACTACGAAAAAGAATTAACCTAACAGAAATATTATTTAAATTTTTACAGTAAACAAAAAAATTATTCTTCGGAAACTACACTGAGGTGGCAAAAGTTGGGATACCCTACTAATATCGTGTCGTTTTTCTGTTTGCCAGGGGAAGAGCAGCAACAGGACGTGGCATGGTCTCCACGAGTTGAAGGAAGTCCTCTGGAGAATACTCAGCCATGCAGCCTCTATAGGCGTCCGTAATTCCGAAAGTACTGCCAGCAGAAGGTTTTGTGGGCAAACCGATTATGTCCCATAAATGTACGATTGTATTCATGTAGAGAGTCAAATCATCCGCTGAAATTGCCCTGGATGTTTTTCAAACAATTATGTCTGATGACATGGCGCATTATCATCCTACAAAATTCCATCCTTGTATCGGTACATAAAGTCCATGCAAGTGGTCTTCCAATAGTTGAACGTAACATTATTTTTAGTTAACGATCACTTCAATTTGACCCCATCCTTTTTCAGTAAACACAACTCACACCATTATGGAGCCACCATCAGTTTGCACATTGCCTTGTGGACAACTTGGGTCCATCGCTTAATGTGGTCTGCTCCACACCCGTACCCTCCTACCAATTGAAATCGAGACTCATCTGTCTAAGCCACTTTTTTTCCAGTCGTCTACGGTTCCAACTGATAGGGTCACGAGCCCAGCAGCGCCGCTGTTGGCGATGGCGTGCTGTTACTAATGGCAACCAAGTCGGTCTTCTGCTGCTTTAGCATGGAAGCCAAATTTTGCGGATGGAGACACATGTCGGAGATCCCACATTCATTCCTGCGGCTATTTGATGCACAGTATTGCTTGTCTGTTCGCAACGACGAGTCCAAGCAAACATCGCTGATCGCGGTCATTAAGTGCCATTGACCGACCACTGCGTTGTGCATGTAGGAAGATTATGCCTGAATTTAGCTGTATTCTCGGCACATTCTTGACACTGTGGACCTGGAATGTTGAATTCTGTAACGATTTCCGAAATAAAATGTCCCTACGATATCTAGCTCCAACAAGCATACCGCATTCGAAATCCGGTAATTCTGGTCGTGTGGCCATAATGTCATAATCGCTTTTTTCTCACGAAGCATTTGAACACAAACAAGAATCCTACACAGGCATTGACAATTTATCAAATTTTTAAGCGACACTACTGTCATCTATATTTTTGCATATTGCTATCCCATGAATTTTGTTACCTCAGTGTAATACGCACTGTACATCTAACATGTAATCCTAATAAAAGAATTTAAATGTTTATTTATTTTTAAAAGTTAAAAATTATTTATCTCGATAGAATTTTTCTATATATTTTTCTAAAATGATATTCAGCAGATAAATCAGCAGCCATCACATGAAATTTAATTAAAATAATGTTTCACATTAAATATTAAATATACTGCAGAGTAAATTTTTTCATTTGTTTATGAAGGCCTGCATCTTAGTTCCATTACTCTTATGGAATGTAACAGTTGAGCCTTAAATTTATATCAGTTAGCATTAAATTTGTTTTTAGTTTTCTAATTTTAGCTTAAAAAATAGTTTCAAAGCTCCGTCAGTTTTAAAATATTAAAATTGCTTTACTATAGTCAGTGGCTAGTTAAAGAGGTCGAATGAGGACAGATTTCAAGTTGAACCCAAAAATTTTTATTTAAAACAGCTTAAGCTTTGTCATACTTCTATATGTTTATAAGTTTCTGTTCTTTTCTCATTCAGGCGAATTCCTTCACAAAAGATGACATAGATTTAATATATTCTCCAGCAGTTCTTAAATATTTTAAAGAAAAACTATACCTCGAGGCATTATTTGGACCTAACTCTTTGAAAGAAAGTCTCCCTGTTGTAGATTTATTGCCCGTTATTGAGGAAGAGACTGAAACTGTAACCGAGGATGACGCTCCAGAATGGGTCGCCGATGATTTGGAAGACAGGGAAGAAAAAATTTTAGAGGAGACAGGAAAAAATGTACAGTCCAATGTAACTTTTGATATGCATAAAACATTTGTTAGAAATCATGCCACAGAATCAACAGAAGATGTGTTTGAAGAAATAAAAGAAAATCATCGAAATATGACAGGAAACGGTTCGAAAACCGTTCCAATCTTTAACATGTCCGAAGAACATCTGTCGAAATGTGAAGATTGCACAATTGAAAGTGATGAAAAGTCTTTGAATTATGATAAAAGGGAGTTCAATGAGACAAAACTTATGAGTTTAAAGAAAAATTCGATTATGGAAACATCCGGTACAGAAGCGGAATTATTTGTAGAGAATATTTTCAAAAGAGTTGATAAAGATCATGTAATTAATGCTGCCTCTGAAAAGAATTTAAAGACAGAAAAGATCGAATCATGGAATAATAACAATGAAGCAGTGCTAAAATCTGATGAAGAGGTTGTAAAGTGCTACGAACAAATTTCGAATCAGACTGACAAGAACGAGATTAAGAATGCTACAGATCATGTTTCATTGGAAAATGGTCTTCATGGTGAATGTTATTCGAAAACAAATGGAGTAAAAATAGTGAAAAATGATGGACAAAATATTTCAAAGAAAAAAAAGAAGGGGAAATTTAATGGTTTCAGAAAATGGTGCAGCAGTTTATTTTGCTGTGCCAGGAAGAAAACTTAATCTTGTCTTTGGAATGGCTGTTTGATTTTACAATAATCACATGCGTTCACTAAAACAGCCTCATAAGATAATGCCTATTTTAATATTTGTTCTGAACCTCCAATTTTATGTAAAAAAAAATGGATATTTAAAATGAAACATTTTATACAATAGTAAAATGGACCTCAATCAATAAAATATAACAAAAACACTTTCGTGTCTTTTTTTTAACATTTTCATTTATTTAAATTTATTTTATTTTAGCATAAATACGATTTTTATCCCCGCCAATTTAAAACAAATATTTCACAAATAATAAAATAAAATATTTACTTGGGGTTGCAAACTGCAGACAATAGATTTTTAGCTATTACAAGGCATTTTAACAAAGACTAATACTGTCAATTATATATTATTTAAAAAAAACCTGCTTGTATGACATTAGTAAAGTAGATTTTAGTAAATACACTGGAACCTGTCTAAAGTGACCACCTTTGGGACAGGCTAAAATGGTCACTATATAGAGGTGGTCACTTTATGGAGTGTTTATGGCACATTAAAATATTGTCATCTTAAAAGATAAAGTATAAATAAGGAAAAATGCACTTTATTAAGTAATGAACCGATTAATTAACAATATGACTGGTTCATTAATTTAAAATATAATGAATCAGTAAAAATGAATCAGTATAATAAATAAAGGATAATTTATTTAAAGCTCGCATTATTTCTTTTGAATACAGTTGAAATTCCGTAGTAATTGATTTGCATAACTCATGCCTACAAGGTACTCTGTAATTTATGCGCATTTTTTTTTTCATTGTAATTGCATGAAGTTAATGTTTCTAAGACTGGCGAAAAGAACTTTCCAGTAAAAATCACTTTAGACAAGTGCAGATATCATTACAATAAAAAACAAATCGGTCTATACATTAAGCAAACAGTAACTATAAGAGATAAATTCCTGTGCATTTTTAATGATCAAAATAAAATTTCAGAAAATGAACACTTTAGACTTTCAGTTTTCAGCATGCAGAAAAATGGATGGTCACATTTTACAGGTTCAAAATTGACAAAATAGGCTAACTGGTCACTTTACTCAGGTAGACACATTAGGGTGGTCACATTACTGGGCAATTCTCGTTATAATTTTATATGAATGCAAGTAAAATTTTCCAAAACCGGTCCCTTTAGCCAGGTAGCCACTTTACCAAGGTGGTCAATTTAGCAGGTACCACTGTATTGATTTCTGAAAACACATAGGCACCTACCCAACACCAATTTTTTTCACTTTTAAATCCACAAGCAAAGCCATTTTCGGGAATGATATTTAAACATCATATTGCAATTGCTTCAATCTTTATTCTAGTCATTGGCAGAAACGAGAACGTTAATGTTAAATCTATGAGAACGTTATTTTAAAATTTCTCGCTTGCACTATAATATGTATGATAATTTTTTGAGCAATAGGGGCTGTGCGAATTTAACGTTATCATTTTAGGGGGATCTGGTAAAATATATCGTAAGCTGTCGCTAGGGGGAGAGGGGATTTGTCTTTTGATATCGATATCATTTTTGATCCAACCAAAATTTTCCTTTTTTATTTTTAACATGGTTTTTGGTTCATTATAGTATGTTATCGTTTTGTTAGTCTGTTATCTATTTTTTTTTAAATTCTAAGTTATTAAAATCATCAAATTGCTAAGTATAGCAATTCTTAAATACGGAATAGCACAATATTTGACATTGTTTTTCTTCTCCTGCATATATGTATGCATACACATTCACTGTTCGAGAAACCTTATGTGAAGTATATTTGAAATGAAGCTTGTAATGTTGTAGAAAGAGAGAAAGAATGTTGCCCCATCCTTCATGTGCATCAAGACGTTCTAACTGTTGCATGCATTGTCTAAAATAGAGCTATTTTGAAATACTTTTTAATAAAAACAATTTTCTTAAAATGTTATATGATATTAAGGGATATTTTACTGACTAAAATGTTGTTTAAAAGGCATTGTTTTATGGCATTGCCAATTTATAAAGTCTAAAGCTAATGTTGATCTCAAGAGTGCTCCCAAAGCGACATGCATTTTAGTTCAAGTACATGTGTTTCCTCTGTATTGGTATAGGTATACCACAAACTATACATTTAAGTGTATCCACATATGTATAAGCGTCTATCTGCTTAAACGTATAATTCACATATAGGGGAGAGTGGGGATGAATGGGAATATTTTTTTCTTTTTTACTAATAACTAAGTTAAATATATAGTTGTTAATTTAAAAAATATTACTTAAAGAATACTTCAGCATTTAGCAACTTACTAATTTCAATAAACAGTTGTTTTATTTTAACTTTTAATAATGTTTTTTAAACATGCATGCATACTTTCCTATCCATCCCCATGGTGGGGATGAATGGGACAGGTAAAAAAAAGTTATTTCTAACATGTTTTAATTTGAAAACTGAGTGATATATTTTATTTTACTACATATTGAGTGAGCTAATATCAAATGACAACAGTTCTTTGGTTCTGACAGTTCCAAGAGGTCTAGGCTTTGGTAGTTTCATAACAATATCCTCCAGATTAACAAAAAAAATTTCTGGTGAATCGGTGTATTAAAATAAGGAATTGTTATCCTTTTTTCTTAAGAATCGAACTGTCAGGTTATCATTTTTGTTCTTTAAAATCCTAGCAACGTAATGATAAATATTTTTTTCCACATATCTTTGTTAGGAGAAAGTCGTCTTCTATTGCATAATCCAATCTGCACACTTTATATCAAATAATTTATCAAATTATTCAAATTTTAAGTTTATTCAAATCACTTTCATCTTCATGATGAAGTGATAAATTGTCAGATTGCCTATATCTTTACTAAAAATATCTCTTGAAAGCAGGCAATTCATTTTTTCTTATTAGCTTCTGTTTTTTTTTTCCTCCAACTATTATTTTCTGGTGTATCGGTTAGAACACGACAGTGGCCTCGTTTTCTCCTCTCAACATCTGGTTTCTAGGTAATGACCAAATATAATTTATCTATTATGGAATATATGTGACTGTCCCATTCATCCCCATAGCCACATGGTTATATAAAACAGTGATTAGGCTGTTTCTGAACAGTGCTTTGCTGTTTCTGAGAGACAAGTACGTGTTAACATATACGTTCCCACATTGGTAAACAGAAATCTCATTGATTATAAAGTTTTGTTTTCATAATAATTAAAAGTACTTTTAATATCTTTGTAGTTTGTGCATTGTTTTAATTAGTATTCACTTACACACATTGAGATCACCGATTCTTGTTTTTGTTGATACTGTATCCTCCGTACGAAAACGTACCGTTTGTGTTTTTCGTGGGATAGGACAGCCGACCGTACAGAGATCGTACAAAAATTTCTATACAGATATACAAATTTATTTTGTGTGGGTCGAGATTTTTTTTCTTTTTTTTTTTTTACTGAAAAGTGGGTAACGAAATTTTTTTTTCAGTGAAAGGTGGGTCGCGTACTAAGAAAGTTTGGGAACCGCTGTTATAGAGATTTATTATTTATTCTCTATACTAAACAGTATTGTATTATTGAAACTGTTTGAGGACTTGTTAAATAAGAATGTATCTAGCATTCTTTATCTGAATCGATAACAGTAAGGGTCATAAATAGTTCTAAAAAGTAAAACACAAGCTGTTTATAATAATAGATTCTAAAGATATAATTAAAAATCGGAAAGTAATATATTAACTGAGAATAGAATCATAGAGACGATATAACAGAAATAACATACAGGGACAATAAAGAAATCTTAACTCCATTAATTTTAAAATGTTATTTTTATCTCAATTCTTTCAGGGGGTAACGAAATTGTGCTACAACAGTGTTCAAATAATTTATTGGCCCAAAATTTTACAAGCAAATCTATTTGCAAAAAATCAAAAACGCTTGGAACAATGGAATCAGCTTCTTACCAAAAAATGCTTCATGGTTTTCATTCACAAATTGAATTTCATTTATGAATCCCATCGCATTCATAAATGAAATAGTTCCAAAAGTAATATGACTTTAATATTACGCACCTCATTACAACGCTTAGTGTACATCATTCTTTTTACGTATAGCTTTAAAAAATATCTAGACACACGGCAGTGTGTCAGCCAAGTTCTCAAAGTAAAAGGCGACACACCAGCCGTGGGTTATATTACCCGAACCATTTCGAGCCACTTTTAACCCCTCAATAACTTAAATTCTATTTGACCTACACCCTTGCAATTTTTTGTGTCGTGTAAGACCATCTTCTAATTTCTGAATCTTAAATTTTTTTTAAAAAATCTCTTACCGTTCACGAGAAATTGACGTCTGAAAACCACTGTTTTTACCATTGACTCACTGACTCACTGACTCACTCATAGAAATGTTTGACTACTTCCAGGTGACTTAGGAAGTTGAAATTTGGTGTGAGATAGGTTATTGGATGTATAAATAGGAAAAAATCAGAAATCACCATTAATTAAACATTAATGGTTGGTTAGAGGATAAATTATTGGATTACAATGGAAGTTTATGAGAATTTCACAAAATACAAGAAATAGTGCCAAGTTGGCCTCACTTTTGGCGAGTATCAGGGCTAATCTCAGAAACTACCGAACCGATTTCAAAAGTAATGGTACCAAAATGATGGTATTCGCCCCGGTTCAAACATACACTATATCTTATGTCTGTGCCACAAACCAAAAGAGGGTTCAGAAGCGAAAAACATTCTAAAAATGTGATTTTTGTTTTACTGAAGGGCCTAGAAGCACAAAATTTGGCATGTTAATTATTTATAAGATGTAAATGATCACTAATGACATTTGCTAAAAAATATCAAATTTAAATGGGTGAAAATCCGCGAAGAGCGTTCTAAAAATTTCAAAATACCAATTTTAAAACAATCTCAGCAAACAACAAACCGATCTTAAAAGTAATGATATCAAAATGATGATGATAGTCTTTGCTCCAACATAGGATATATCTTATGTCGATTACACTAACCCCAAGGAGGTAAAAGAGCAAAAGACATTCTAAAAATGCGATGTTTGTATATTAAGGGACTGGACTGGAAACATAAAGTTTGGCATTTTAGAGTTTATAGGAATTTCGCGAAATATCAGAAATAGTGCCAAGTTGGCGACACTTTTGGCGAGTATCGGGGCTAATCTCTGAAATCACCGAACCGATTTCAATATTAATGATACCAAAATGATGGTATTTGCCCCGGTTCAAAATAGGCTATATTTTATGCGTATACCATTAACCAAAATAGGGTGAAGAAGCAGAAAACATTCTAAAAGTGCAACTTTGGTGTTACTGAAGGACCTAGAACTATAAGATTTGGCATTTTAATTATTTATAAGATATAAATGATCTCTAAGGGCATTTGATAAAATATATGGAATTCAAAAGGGGTTAAAATGTGCGAAAAGCTTTCTAAAAATGCTCTAAATTGGGATTTTTAAGCAATTTCAGCAAACAACAAACCGATCTTAAAAGTAATGATATCAAAATGATGGTGATAGTCCTTGCTTCAATATAGGCTATATCTTATGTCGATTCCATTAATCCAAAGGGGATAAGAGAGCAAAAAGCGCTCTAAAAATGCGATGCCTGTATGTTAAGGACCTAAAAACATAAAATTTGGCATGTTCATTAATCATATAAATGATCACTAAGAACATTTGTTAACAAATACAAAATTTAATAGGGGTAAAAATGCGCGAAAGCGTTCTAAAAACTTTCTAAATAGCAATATTTAAGCTATCTCGGGTAGTTAGCGATCCGATTGAAAGAAAAAAAAAGATGCCAAAATGATGGCGACAGTCCTTTCTCTAACAAAATTATTGGATAAATTACCAGATTACTATGAGAATCTATGGCAATTTGGCAAAATACCAGAAATAGAGCCATGTTAGCATGACTTTTGGTGCGTAATTTTTGTCGTCAATGTAGCGATATTTCGCCAATTTGGCTACAAGCGTTTTTGGTCGACGAAATAATCAAGTAATACCCAATCACGTAAAAGAAACATCCTTATTAGTGGAATTTAAAGGAACATAAGCAGTCCTAATGTTGAATTTTTAAATTTGACTGAAAAAAAAAACAGTGAAACAGCAGGAAAAAGCTGAAAGTTTAATTAATATTAAATAAAACTAATTTAACCTATTTATTTTAAAAAGGAAACAAATACCTACTTATTTGACAAAAAATAATGATTTCCTATCAAAAACATGAATGTGAAAAAATGCCAAGTTCGTTAAAGGTTTTGCTAATAAAAGAAGTGAGATCTAACTGCAAACCAAGTTCTTTCGGAGCTCCTTAAATCATAACTCCTGTCATGCATAATATTATTCAATTGCTTAAAATGATTTGTTATGTTACTTATTATTCAATAGAGCGACTTGGCAAGTTTTCAGCTACCAACTTTAATTTTTGAGTCGGAGTACAATTCAATCTAGAATCTGATTGGCAAAGATCTAATCAATCGAGTGTTCGAATAAGTATATTGAAGTTAAGGTACTGATAAGTTAAGGAAGGAATCAACTTTAATTTCTGATCAACTAAATAGAAAAAAATTAATAAGAGAAAATTCTAGATTGAATTGTATTCCGACTCAAAGATTAAAGTTGGTAGCTGAAAACTTGCCAAGTCGCTCTATTGAATAACAAGTAACATAACAAATCATTTTAAGCAATTGAATAATATTATGCATGACAGGGGTTATGATTTAAGGAGCTCCGAAAGAACTTGGTTTGCAGTTAGATCTCACTTCTTTTATTAGCAAAACCTTTAACGAACTTGGCATTCTTTCACATTCATGTTTTTGACAGGATTTGTTATACTTTAACCGTAATTTTTAATTGCGGTATGTATGATTTGACTAAAATACGTGTGATGAGTTTAGTACTAGGTGCAATCCCCTGAAAAATAAAATGAAAATTTTAAATGTACGATGCTTACAAGTTCAAAAAATGTATATCTTGTATATTTTTTTATATGTATGTACATTTTATATTGTATATATATTTAAAAATGTATATATTTTTTTTGCATTGTTCAATTTCCCATAGTCTAATATGTATACATATGATGATATGTAATACTTTCCAAATATGAAAAGCTTTCATCCATTGCTTCTCACGCTAGGGTGTCGCAAACAGGGATACTTTAATTTGAACCACCCTGTACTTGAGAGCATGACGTGGCGGCTGTTTTCGTTCATCTCTAAACATATTCCAAAGTTGTGAAAACTTTCCCTGTTTAAAACTTCTACTGTGAATTGCAAATACAAAAATTTGTCATGACTGTAGACATCATGACCTTCTACTATACAAACTTATAAACTTGTTGGTATTAGGGGTTACTTGGTAGTTGCATAGCAGTGTATTTTCTGATACTTTCGAAGTTCCAAAACGGGAAAGTTTCATGTATTAAATAAAAATATATACTAAAGATAGATTTAAAATTTGCGTTTTAAACAACTAATTTGATGTATACTATGAAAAAGATTATTTACGTCAAAATAATTAAGAATATTAAAACTATAATGAAATAATTTCATGCTCTGGTTAATATACGATTTTGCCGCTTTATTAGATTATTAAATTTTTTAAAAAAATACTTAGCTATAATACTGCACAAATATTTATTTAATAACAATGACATATTTTAATTTCATTTATTTATATGTAAAAAAAATCACACTTAACGAAATTGCTTGTGGGCTGACCAAGCTAGATGCCATGAATACAATTTCAGGGCTGCCTCAGGCAACTATTTTTGAATTTTAACTGACACCGCTTTTCAACTTCGACAACATTAGCAAGAAAAATATAATTAAAAAATTCTATCTGAAAAATATTGGTGCGAGCAAAATATAAAAATAGTCATCTGTGTCGCCCCTGCAATTTCAGTGCTTTTTGAGACTGAAATGTTATGCAATGACTTTTATGATATGGAATGTAACAATCGAAAGGAACTGATCAAATGTAATAAATAATATGCTTGTTATAAGAAAATGTGCTTATTCAGTTTTGATTTGGATCACTGAAAATATAGTGCAACTATCCCATATGCTTTTTGTAATGACAATTAAAGTGAAAGATTAAAATCTTTCAGTTAGAAAATCCAGTTTTTTTTTTTTTTTTTTTTTTTTTTGTAAGGGACATAATGGTAAAATATGACATATTTAAGACCCGTTTCTTTGGAAGCTACTCGAGCAGTTTTGAGAGAAATATGAAATCCGCATTCACTGGTTTATGCTCAAGATTAATGAAAGATAGACAGTTTCCTTCTACTATTATAACGTATTATTTTAGAACAATGCCAATTTTCTATATGAAACTACAAAATTTTCAATACAAAATAAACATTGACACTAGAATTTTAATATGATTTTTTCCAATTATCATGTATGTGAAATGTATTTTTTTCTTTTTTACGAATACATTTTTTCGTGATTTCTGATGTCATTCTTATTTTTCCACATTTTTGCAATTTCCGCATTGTGTCATAACTGTATCTTTGTGTATCTTTCAGCTTTTCACGTACAAAGCACTTCCATTGCTAAAATGTGGAAAAATATGATTGACATCAGAAATTGTGGAAAAATGTATTTGCAAACAAGAAAAGCCAGACATTTCACATACATAATAAAAGGAAAAATCAAATTAAAATACTGGTGTCAAAGTTCGTTTTGTATTAACATTTTTGTACTTTCATATACATTTCCACTGGCTGTGAAAGGGTTAACAAGACGTTTCCGCCCATGCTTTCCTATGTAATTGTGATTCCAAACGGTATTCTCTACCACCTCTCAAAGTTTGTACATGAAGTTCTGGGACACCCTGTATTTATCCTCTGTCACAAAAAGAAATATCATTCCAAAACTATCCCATGCTTTTTGGAATGACCATTAGGCTGAAAAAATAAAAGTTTACAGAGTAGAGTCTTTTTGTATAAGGGAAGGAAGATTAGTTAATGCAATCCTATAGAAAATATGCCAGATTTAAGAGCCATTTCCTTCCTCGAGCAAGTTTGGAGAAATTTGACATCCATGGATTTCACTGGATTATGCTTCAGATTTATGAAAGACAGTTTTATTCTGCGATTAAATCGTTTTATTTTAGAGCAATACTATTTTTTCAGAAATTTTTCATTTTTCATTTTTTTTAAATAATTAGTTTTTTTTTAAACTGTCAGCCATAAATGATCTTATATTTATGCTCTACCACATAACGAAATATCATAATTTCTCGCGTATTTTGTGAGATAATGAGATTTTATGATTGAAAAGTACGATTTTTCAGGAGAAAGAAAAAATATAGACTCTTCTAATTTGTTTAAAGTTCTTATACAATTTATCAAACGCAATGTTGGAAATGTTTAAAAAAAACTCTTTAAAGTTATGTTCTTTTTTATCAGTGGTTAAAAATAATATTTTCACAAATTATGTTCTTTATGAGTTTAAGAATAAAAAAGAAGTGAATATGCGTTTGAAGATCTATCTCAATTTAAAAAGTACTTATTTATTCGTTAAAAAAATAGCGTTTTTACACCTTATTAGATTAATTTTAGGTGATAAATTTTTAAAATTCTTTTCAACAATTACGATCCATAAAGAATCAAAATTTTATAACTCTGAAAAGCGGAAAGAGAGATTTAAAAATGTTTAATAGAAATATCAAGTGCAGTTTTATGATCTGAAATGACAAATATGAATATATTTCAAAAGAATATTTTAGTTTATATGTCTGGTTTATGTGGAATTAATAACACTCGTATGTGAAATAACATATATTAAATAAAAGTTACTTAACTTTCAGCGTTAATTAACTAATCAGACAAAAATCTGCTGTGATATTAAGTAAAAGAAAAATCAAATTAATATATCATTGAGATCCAAGCTTTTTTTAAATTTCTCAAAACTTTTTTTCGTAATTAGGAGAATCTATATTATAAATTTAAAATGCGAAGTAGGTTCGCAATAATAGATTAAAGTTATTTACAATATGCATAAAGAATAAAAAATATAAAGAAATAAAACGTAAGCGTGAAATTCTTTTAACCTACATAGAAGCGTATGATAAATATATCTCTCACAATTTAGCAATAAATGGTAATTTATCCACTTTTAGAATATCAGAGTTCCTATGAGCCAGGAAATTTATTAAGGTAGAAAAATGCCAGAATTTTCTTATAGAAAATTTTTATTTGTATAATCCCGCCTTTTTCTATCAGGCGCCTTTTTCTATAAAAAATTATTAGTATTTTCCCTTTAAATTTACCTAGCAGCCTAAATACCAGAATTTTCTAACAGAAAAACTTTCGTTATACAGTCTCGAAGGCGCCCTTTTCTATAAAAAAAATATTTGTATTTCCCTTTAAATTTACATAGCAGCCCTGAAACATACTCTGAAATTCACATATTGCTTGAAGTAACACAGGAAATTCTTTTTTCGACCAAACTAATTGAACTTGTTTGATTGGATAATAGTCACAAACTTACCTATAAAAATCACTCGGAAAAATCAAATTAATTTAATACACTGCTCAAAACAATTAAAGGATATTTGAAGTTTTATATAAAATAAAGATATAAACGAAATTTTTTTTGTCGAAAATGGAAGAAGAGAATCACAAATGCAAATTTTTCTGGTTTTCAAACTGTGGAGTATGCAAATTTTGAGTTCGACGTCAAAAACGTCGCTTCAGCGGCAGCGAATGAAATATGATTTTCAACTGGATAAAAGAGAATGGAGACAAGGATGATCGGCATTCAGTGATTGCTTTGTTTCGATGAGTACGATGTCTCAGCGAAGTCATTTGGCAGATTCAGAAGCTTGGAGAATTGTTGGTAGGTTAGATGTGGGCCAAAATAAAGCCGAAGTAGCGCAAGCCATTGGAGTGTCACAAAGTGTCATTTCCAGGATCTGGAACCGTTTTTTGGAGAGTGGATGTGCAGGCCGAAGACCAGGGCGAGGTCGTAGATGGGCAACAACGCCCAATGAAGATCGATATTTAGCGTTAACAGCTCGGAGACACCGAAACATGAACGCTACTCTTCTCCAACAACACCTTCGCTCGGCTACATGCACCACGATTTCAACTCAGACCGGCTCCATGCTGTAGGTCTGTATGCTCGCCGACCAATGGTATGTGTTAGATTAACATCAAGGCATCGTCACGACCGCAGGGAGTGGGCAACCGAGCATGTCAACTGGAGGAGAAATGAATGGAGCAATCTTCTGTTTTCTGACGAGTCCCGTTTTTCTGTGCATCCGGATGATAGGCGTATTTTCATCTGGAGGGACCGTGGCAGTAGGAATAATCCTGCGTTCGTGCACGTGTCAGATTTGGAGGTGGAGGAGTGTTGGTGTATGGTGGCATCTCCATTGACGGGCGCACTGACCTCTACATCATTCGAGATGGAGCTCTGACTGGTCGCCGATATAGGGATGAGATCCTCAGACCTATTGTAGTCCCTTACGCTGCAGCAATCGGAGATAACTTCATTTTAATGGACGATAACTGCAGGCCACATCGTGCAAACCTGGTGGAGGATTTCCTTTTCGAGGAAGGAATCGTTCGAATGGAATGGCCAGCGTGTTCTCCAGATATAAATCCAATCAAGCACGTTTGGGACGCTCTAGGAAGACGAGTTTCTGGCCGCCAACAACCCCCACAAACTCTCCAAGAACTGGAAAGAGCTCTTCTGGAAGAGTGGGGCAGAATACCCCAACTGGTCGTTAATAGCCCCATTGAGTCCATGCCTCAAAGGTGTTCAACGTTGCTGGCCGCCCGTGGAAACCATACCCCCTACTGAAAATGATTTTCTTTGAAGAAAACACCTTTTCTTATTCTTTTTTTCTCATATGCACAAATTGTGTTTTTTATCCTTTTGCACACAAATGCGCAATAAAATGCAGTTTTTTCTGCCAAACATGTGTAATTTATTCTCATATAACCTACTATGTCTGTCGACCACGTATCAATCAGCTAAAAAGTTTCCCAGATACAAAATCCACCTAAAACTGCAATATCCTTTAATTGTTTTGAGCAGTGCATTACCTTAAAATGATAAAGATATTTTTCAAAGCAAAAAAAGTCTTTAATTATTCACATTCGATATGTCCCATTGCTCTGATGGTAACATTGACAAGAATTAATAAGATGCAAATATTTTCACAAAATAAATGAAATAATTGAAAACTGGTAAACAAAATTGATGCGAATTCAAGCATAAGGAAATTAATTGCAACATTAAAAATGGATATTTGTGAATGTTAAGCATTTACTAATATACATTCGTATTCTAAAAAGTATTTCTTTCTAAATTTTAGGAAATTCAGACTCTTTCTCTGTCCGTTTATTGAACGTCACTTTTAATTTAAGAAATTTCTTATCTATAATTTTAGTATAAACATACACGGAACACCGTTTTTATTGTAATTGTTGCAGAAATCTGTCACGAATTTCTTTCTAAAAATTTACTAGCTTTCAAAAAGTGGACTAGTGGGAGCCTTAGAAGTTCCTTCCATCATTACTGATATTCTCACTGCAAGATCTCTATTTGTTCATGGATAATAGATGCCCCCCCCCCCCCAAAAAAAAAAAAAATCCTGATGGAACGAACAGGTCTACTCGGTCTGTTTTTTACAGCACTTTTATTCAATAAAAAATATTACTAATAAATATGTTAGAAACTTATGCAAGCGAGTGTTTTCTTGGAATACTTCCGGGACCGTGCCATTAATTTATTTCTTAAGAAACCGTAACGGATCAATGTGACCCCTGAAGGAAATATATAAAATTAGTTTGTAGGTAATAATCTTTCTCTCTATCTGTGCAACAATGCTTCTTTATAGATTGCAGGTAAATTTCCTTGCCATTAATAATCCAACTCTATTAACACTAGGACATCTGGAAATGTTATCCAATCCCAATAAAAACTTTTTAATACCAGAATTTTTATTTAAAATACTCTCACTTTCTTATTTAACTGAGTTTTTTGTTGTGTCAGTAAAGCTAACTTTATGTTAAAAATTGTGGCTCGAGCCGACATTTTGTTATTTTTTTATTGTAAAATATGATATGAAAACCTTGGTTAAATCAACGCCAGCTGCACGATCGAGTGCAGCATCACCAGTATTTATCACTAGTATCATAATAATAATACTGGAGATAACGAAAGAATATTTCTTATTTTAAAACTGGATGTCATTAACCCTTTTACAGTTTGTTTCCCTCGTTACTAAAAGCTTTCAGAAATCAAATTTTTTCTGTATTTGAAGGAAATTTCTCGATTAGACAAGTTAGATATTTAAATACAAAAAAGAGTGCTCTTTAATCCTTATTTTTATTTTATTGTATCCAATAATAATAAATAAAACTGCTAAAGGGTTATATAATAGAAAATCTGATTTTAAAATTTCTATTATGAATTCAGAATTTCTGTATCAGGAAAGAGCCAAATTTGGAGTTTGGTCCAATGTTGGAGATTGCTGGCTCGGATTTTTATCCAGCAGATTTATCTCTGTTCCTTAGGCATAAAAAAAAATTAATTTGTAAACCACAGAATATCGCTGGAATTCGTCCCCAAAAGGGCTCCGCGAGTTCACACGTGGAACCGCTGCTGTAGGCTATTCAGTATTGCATTTTAAAGATTGCGTGTTTTATAATACAAAATTTATTAGTCAAATATGTATTGTCCTTTTATGGTTTGGTTTCTAATTAGGAGATTGTCATTTTTACCCAACAAGTTATTTTAATGTTAATGGCTGAGTTTTTAGAGAAAAATACAGTAAAAAAAAATGCGTAATCTACCAATATTTTGTATAGAAAATATTTCCAATAATATAAGGGTATCAAATAAAGTGAAATACTGTTAAAATGAATACTGGTATTCAGCTACTTTTTTGACTGTGTTTATCACTGACCTTCCGCCAACCCGCTAGAATAGAATATGTTAACCCCTTAAGTGGTTAATTCTTTTCCGTTCAATAAATTGAAAATAGCGGATTCACACCACTATTATTTAAAAAATATATTCGTAAAATTTAGCAGCAGCAGCAGTTCGAGACATTTTTTCGAGGAGCCTGGGACTTCAGCCCCACATCCCCGACACATAGTAAAAATACCACTAAATGGGAACTCTCACTCCGGGCAAACGAGCAGCACAAATAATTAGCAATTAATTTACACACACACAAAAAAAAACCTATTTCCTGAGCTCGTGAGTATAAAACAAAAAATACAGTGAAAAACTACGAATTAAAATTTGTCTTAACATTTCTGCCTTTCAATAGTATGAAAATTTTCTTAAAAATAATAGTGGTGTCAAAAATCTTTAAATGATGAAATAAGCAAATTCGTCTTTCCCGAACGGCTTGCACTAAACCAGTTAACGAGTTAAACGCTATCTTATTAAAAGGTGTATTAAAAAAAAGGTATGTGTTTTATCATAAAATCAGTTCTTTTAAATAGTAAGCAATATTTGTCCACTTAAATCAAAAATGTTTTTTTTTACATATTTACCAGCTTTTTATTTTTTTTTTTTTAAGAAACAGTAAAATAACTATTCTCTATACGTACTCTTTAAATTAAATCCTGTTTTATTTAGTTTCTTCGTACATCTGATAAAAATTTAGTTATTTCGGAATTCACGTTTGAGAGACACTGAATTAAAGAATCGTTAAATTTTACAAAAAAAAAAAAAAAAAAAAAAAAAAAAAAATTGTATTTTTTTTTTTTTTTTTTTTTAAGTTTATTGAGCAATTTTTATAAATGTAACATCAATTTTAAAAGATTTGTTTTATTTATAATTCTAATTGAATAACTTATAATTTCCCCTTAAACTTTCAAAACTTTATTGTACCGTTTCTACGTCCACCAATCTGAGAAATCACTATCCAAGACTATTTAAACTAACTTAAAAAACTAGTTGGATGTGCCAATCCCAAAACTTTCTTCTATCTCATAAGTACATTTATATATATATATATATATATATATATATATATATATATATATATATATATTACAAATTTAAAAATTTTTCGCCAAAACTAACCTTTATACTATCTTAATTTTCTTATAATAATATTCCGTACTTACTTCAAATTATTAAATTAAAATCTTGTTTCTAAATCTAATCTGTTAATCCTTATGCAGACGATATAAATTCTTAATTTGCCTTAAAAAACATTATTCCAGTATGCGTAAATTTAAAAAGATGGCTCTAAATTAAAAATATTATTAATTAAAACTTTATTTCTTAATATTCCAAATAAAACTGATTTCTTCTATGTTTTTATCAACCCTTTTTAAGAAAGTCTTATTAAATTTATTCCAAAACCATACCTTTCAAAAAATATCATTATTTTATTTTACCTATTTATTTATTTTTCCTACGTCAACCTTTGATGTGTGCATATTAATAAATTCATTTCTTTTCTTTTTCTCTTAAAATTAATCATTTATAAAATCGTCTGCCTAAGATATTTAAAATCCCGATTCAATTATAAATTGGTTAAATAATATTTTTTTAAAATAAATTTATCGTTTGTGGAAAATAATCTCGTAGCTGGACAAGAATTCTGTTTACATAAAAGAATGATGGTTTGAGGTTACAGAATGTTCCAGAACTTTCTTTTTAGTTTAAAAAGGTGGAAGTCTCGAGATGAAAAAGAAGATTTCTTGGGTTGCTTCTTCGATGAGGACAGCTCGCTGAAATAATGATGGAATTTTTGCAAAAGGAGCTTTTCCTTCCTCATTATTACGAATTTAATAAATGAATTTACAGCAGCCCATGACTAATTATTGGATCTTCTACATTTATTTATTTATTTTGTTTTTTCCCTCGCTTGCCATGACTGTGTGTTTCTTTTTAACCAGTGGAAATAATTCGAGTTCTCCTTAAACCGTCACGACTAATCGAAAAGTCGGACAGGATTAATTATCTGTGCTGCCTTTTTAATGAATGATATTTAAAGAAAATTGCGATGGAACGAAGAAAAGCATGCTATCGCCGAAGTTCGATTGAAGGACAGTCTATATGGTATTTTCAGCTTGCTAATGGAATGGGCTGTGGAACGAAATGATGATAGGTTTGTGAATCGCCGATAATTGACTTCTCGTGAATTCCTGAAGCTTGATATTTTTGGTCATAATGATAAATTTTTGAGATCTGGTGATTTCGAATTGGATTTAATAAGGAATAGAAGCGCCATTCATCTTGTTGCGGCCCAAATATGCGATCATTGACTTTAAATATTACTGGTAGTAATGACAAAAAAAAAAAAAAAAAAAAAAAAAAAAAAAAAAAAAAAAAAAAACGTTTAGAGACAACTGAACGCCGATTGCTACTTACTTTCATAATTTTCGTTATTATTGTCTCTCCTAGGATCATCTTGAGAAATTCTTCTTAAGAGTGAGTTATTTCAAATTAATTGAATATTATTTGTATCCTTTTTAAGCATTTGTGTAGATTGTTTATTCTCTATTTGTGAGGTTTATTTATTTATTGTTTTGTTTTTCTTTGAGTCTTATTTATTAATCTATTTATGAGTATTATTATTATCATTATTATTTGTTGAAGATTGAAATATTTTTATTCGTAAGGATTTAATTGAGGAGTATGATGTTCTTAAGATATTTACTGTTACTTATTAAGATTATTATGATATTTTTATGCAAGTTTAAAGATAAGTTCGTAATAATAATGAAGTATAAAAGAACTTAGAAGTTCTCAAGTTATTTTTTAAAAAGGTACATTTTCTAATTTATTGATATTTGTTTGTTATCAAGAACTATTCTCAGAATGCAGTATTTTCATGATAATGTTCCTACAACTAGACATTTGAGCTGAAAATTATGTTAACATTTATGTTTTTCATTTTATTTGTTAGAATTTCTGGTTACAGTGAGCTTTGGTTCCCGGATTCTTATAATTTATTTAAATTCAGTAAGAAAGATGGAACTGTGCAAGGCTGTTGCTAGAATTTTGACTGATAAATATGATTAATTTTGTCAGTAAATTTTGTGATTTTAAGTAAGAAATTACCTATAGTTAAAATTTTTGAATCTGTTTATGATCTATAAAATAATAGAATTAAAAGTTGATAACAATTTAAGGTATATCTATGATATTTACAATTTCTGTTTTATTAGATAAAATTTCTGGTTAAAGTTAGCAGCTAAATATAGTAATTTTGAAAAAATATGTAATTGATAGAAATCATTAACTTTGAAATTTATTGCGAATGATTTTACGATCAGGATTTAATAAAGAAAATAGAAGTGCCTCATTTATTCTAATGAGTAAGAATAAAAAAATTATGGAAGATCCTAAGTTCGTACCGTTTGACCCGAGTTCTGGAATGAACATTTTGTCTTGGTTAACTTATTTTGATAAAACATGTGATAGGGAACAGAAAAATCTAGAATGGAAATTTAATTCTATTGCGCAATATTTGAAAGGTGAAGCGCAAAAAATTTATATCAATGACTGCTTAAATTGTACGGATTATGAACAAATTAAGAAAATTTTGATAGAAAGACTCATTGAATTAGACTTCCCGAGTTTTTCTGATTTTTCAAATCTGAAATTAGATAATTTAGACAATTTAGAAACTTATTTTCGTAAAAAAGTGGAAATTGGTAGGAAATTACATTTTAGTGAAAATATACTAGTACAAGGTTTAACTGATGGTTTAAAACTAGAATTCAAAAACAATATTGTTATAAATCCTCCTAGTAGTACCACCGAATGGTACCGGGTTGTCAAACAATTCGTGGAAGTTTCCACCCCACTAGTTTCAAACCAAGTAATAAATCAACCATCAGCTAGACAAAAGTTTCAACCTTTTCAACCAACTAGGCTTCAGCCAGTTAGGCCCAATAATACACCTAGGAATTGGATTTCCCAAAGGCAATCTCAGTTTCAAAGACCTAGAATTTGTCAAAATAATTATATTGAGAATTCATACCCTTCAAGACCTTGTAGGATACTATGCACAAATAGGGGTGTGAGTAATGCTTTTCATTGGGAAAGATAATGTATTTTTAGGAATGAGGGACCATCCTCTGATACTCTTCCAAATATCTCACAAAATAATTCTCATAATGTTTGGCAATTAATTGTGTTTGGATGTACAAATAATTATAATTTGCCATGTGTTGTAGATACTGGCTCAACTATTGCAATATTGCCACTTAAATTTGTTAAAAAACTTAATGCTAAAATTGAGACTATACCCTCAGTTACCATTGGTCAGGCAAAAGGATTTTTACATATAAATAAAAAATGTAGTGTTCTTCTAAAAGTGGGTAAAATTAAAAAAGATGTTAACTTTTTAGTATGCAATACAAATTTGGATTATGCTATTTTGGGGTTAAAAGAATGTTCTAAATTTAAATTAACCATAGAATGTAAAAATTGTATTGTAAGGCAGGGAAGGAAAATTATAACTAACAGTATATCCATATATAATGAGAGATCCCTTCATTTCAATACAGTAAATATGAACCAAGTACAACAAAACAGGGATCAATCTAATGAATTTGTAACCTCAGAATATAAAAAAATATGAAATTAAATACTGGTAATACTGTAGCAATAGATAATTATGATAATGAAACACTGAATGTAAGTAATCATGATATAGAGTTACAATCTACTTGTGGAAATATTATGAAAAATGAAGACTGTGTTGAATATGATAACGCAATTAATGTGCATCCTGATTATAGAGGTTCCATGACTCTTCAAAATTTTCGCGATAATTCGGATTCAGATTTAACTGGGGAAATAAATTTAATTCAAGATGTAAATTTAAGGGAATTAGTTCATATTTATAGTGATATTTTTGCAAAGCATAAATATGATGTGGGTAGGATTAATATTGAACCACAACGCGTTATACTAAACTCAGACCTACCTATATCTTTGAGGCCCTACCGAACATCACCCCTAGAAGAAATAGAAATAAAAAACCAAATTCAATCATTGTTAGCAGCCGGACTGATAAAGGAAAGTAATAGCCCCTATTCTGCCCCTGTTACACTAGTTATGAAAAGAGAGGAAGGTAAAAAATGCCCATTAAAAATACAAGACTCTGTAATTTATGAAGAATTTAAATACCCTAACACTCGAAAATTAGAACCTACTTTCTCTGGACCATACAAAATTATAAATAAACTTTCTGATGTAACTTATGAAATAGATAAATTTAATTATGAGACAGGACAGAATTCCGTTATTGTGCATGTTTCTAAATTAAGACCCTATTTTTCACCAGAAGATTTTAAACTGTTTCATGAGCAACCCAAAAAACAAACAAAACCTCAGATACAATCACAATCACTAGATCAAACTAAAGTCAAGACAGTAGATTAAGTTTTAATTCTTATTCTTTAAATAGTTTATCACCATAATTTTCAACATTAGCAGGTATGTTCTTGGAGGCCTACAAGAATATTACTTGTTTTTGGGAGTTTTTGGGGTTAAATTGGGCTCCTTATGCAGGCATAAGGTGAACACTTTGATTGTAAAAGCTTTCAAATTGATGTTGATAAATTAATTTTAAGGGTGTTTAAGTCTAACTATATTTACTCACGTATTTGACATTAGTATTATTCTATTTATTCAGCAGATATTTATGTTATAACAGTTATAAAATCTAATGATTCTACTCAAACCTATAACATAATATGTGATTTTCAGTGATTGTGAAAACTACAGATATTAAGAGTTTTTCAAAAAAGCACACTATTTTTATTTCTATTTCTCAATTAAGAATGACACCTTTTATTCCTATTGTATTTTATTATTAAAGTTTATAAACCATGTGTAGATAAAACATTATTCTACATTTGGCATTTGAAAACTTATAACCAAATTTGACAATTTTGTAAAAGAGTATCAGAGAGGAATTATTGTAAGGAAATGCTGGTTGAGAGTCCATTTTCTAAATAGTTAGATTTAATTTTATTTGGATTTTGGAATTATTATGATTTTTTTTTATTTATACTTTCGGCTAGCAAAAAATACTTTCTTATGCTATTAGAAGATAAGAAAATTATTTAGTTGCTATGTAATTATTTTTATCCTCAACCAATATTTTCCCTATCAATAATAAACAAATAGTGATATTTTCTTTTGATTATACTCTTGTTTTACTATTATTATTATTATTATGATTTCTATAATGAAGTTTAGTATTAATTATACTCTTATTGAAAAATATTAGGATATGGAGTCTTATTATACTATTACTTATTATTGTTGTTATTGTTATTATTTAAATTTTTCTATATTATTTATTATTGATATTGAGAGTGATGCTATTTATTATTGAAAAATTGATATATTACTGAAAGATGTTGGATCCAACATAACATTAAAACCAAAGATTAAACTAGGTTTGAAGATTTTTAATTAAAGAGACTGTATTCAGAGAACATTGGAAAAGACTATTTTATATATACTATTGAAAGACTTGTTTCATTTAAATGACTTATTTAAAATAAACTATGCATTAAGTCATTGTAATTATTTAAACTTCCATGAGAACGAATTTTTATTGTTTTTATTATATTTTTATCTCTTGCTTATTAATATTCATAACTTATTTACTATTATTATATGTATTATCTCCTATGCACTTACAAATGGTAAGTGATGTTGTAACATTATTGTATTTCTTTCAGGGAAATGCTCCTACCTAAATTTAATTCAGAATTATTTTCTCTTAACTATTTTATTTTAATCGCTAATATTTTTTATATTGCATTAATTTTCTTTTCTTCCATCTCTTGGCTTCATTTTTTAAATTTAAAATTTTTTCGCCAAAACTAACCTTTATACCATCTTAATTTTCTTATAATAATATTCCGTACTTACTTCAAATTATTAAATTAAAATCTTGTTTCTAAATCTAATCTGTTAATCCTTATGCAGACGATATAAATTCTTAATTTGCCTTAAAAAACATTATTCCAGTATGCGTAAATTTAAAAAGATGGCTCTAAATTAAAAATATTCTTAATTAAAACTTTATTTCTTAATATTCCAAATAAAACTGATTTCTTCTATGTTTTTATCAACCCTTTTTAAGAAAGTCTTATTAAATTTATTCCAAAACCATACCTTTCAAAAAATATCATTATTTTATTTTATCTATTTATTTATTTTTCCTACGTCAACCTTTGATGTGTGCATATTAATAAATTCATTTCTTTTCTTTTTCTCTTAAAATTAATCATTTATAAAATCGTCTGCCTAAGATATTTAAAATCCCGATTCAATTATAAATTGGTTAAATAATATTTTTTTTAAATAAATTTATCGTTTGTGGAAAATAATCTCGTAGCTGGACAAGAATTCTGTTTACATAAAAGAATGATGGTTTGAGGTTACAGAATGTTCCAGAACTTTCTTTTTAGTTTAAAAAGGTGGAAGTCTCGAGATGAAAAAGAAGATTTCTTGGGTTGCTTCTTCGATGAGGACAGCTCGCTGAAATAATGATGGAATTTTTGCAAAAGGAGCTTTTCCTTCCTCATTATTACGAATTTAATAAATGAATTTACAGCAGCCCATGACTAATTATTGGATCTTCTACATTTATTTATTTATTTTGTTTTTTCCCTCGCTTGCCATGACTGTGTGTTTCTTTTTAACCAATGGAAATAATTCGAGTTCTCCTTAAATCGTCACATATATATATATATATATATATAAAGCCTATAACGCAAAATTCAATTAATATTCTGAGAAAATGAGCTTAGTAGTGCCTCATGTTGGGTAAACTGTACTAAAACCTAATAAGCATCTATTTATGTCAAGATCTAACAGAATCTGAAATTTCATGGAATTTCGTCCATTAGTTCTTGAGATATAGTTATAACAAAAAATTTGCAAAAAATAGCACAGCAACACCATATCTTGGACAATTTATGCCAAAACGCAAAAAAGCGTCTAATTATGTTATGGTGTAAAAGAATCTGAACTTTGATGAAATTCTGTGCATTAGTTCTTGAGATATAGCTAGTTAAGAAAAAACCGTGTAAAATATAGCACAGCAGCACCATCAGTTGAAGGATTTATAACAAAACGTAATCATCGTGTAATTATGTTATATGTCATTTTGTAACAAAATCTAAAGTTTGATGAAATTCTGTGCGTTGGTTGTTAAGATATAGCTATCGGAAAAATCGTGCAAAATGCAGCATATCTGCACTACCTCTTGCAAGGTTAATAGCAAAATGTAATCAGCGTCTAATTGTGTTATATATTCTAGTGTAACAGAATCTAAAATTTCAAAAAGTTCTCTGCATTAGTTCTTGAGATATAGCTATCGCAAAAATCGTGCAAAATGTAGCATAGCAGCGCCACCTATAGGGCAGTTCACACCAAAACCTTATCAGCGGCTATGTATCTCAAGGTGTAGCAGAATCTGAAGTTTGGTGAAATTCTGTGCATTAGTTCTTGAGATATAGCTACATCATGAAAAACGTGGCATAGCAGCGCCACCTGCTGGCCAATTTATACCAAAACTTAATCAGCGTCTATGTATATCAAGGTCTCACAGAATCTGAAGTATGGTGAAATTCTGTGCATTAGTTCTTGAGATATAGCTATCGCAAGAATCGTGCAAGATGTAGCATACCAGCGCCACCTGTTGAGCATTTCACACCAAAACCTTATCAGCGCCTATGTATATCAAGGGGTCACAGAATCTCAAGTTTGGTGAAATTCTGTGCATTAGTTCTTGAGATATAGCAATCTTGAAAATCATGAAAAACGTAGTATAGCAGCGCCACCTGCAGGCAAATTTTCACCAAAAACCAATAGGCACTAATTCATATCAAGGTCTAATTGAATATATAATTTTATTAAATTTCGAGCATTAGTTCTTGAGATAGAGCGCCCACAATTTTTTGTCACATACATACATACAGACAGACAGACGGACGGACAGACTCACAGACAGACATTTTCTAAAAATAGTCAAAACGTGTTCAGGACCTTCTAAAACGCATAAATCCGTCGAAAACCGGAAGTCGAAAATTTTCATGAATCCAATACTTTCTTCTTGTAAAGATAGAAGAAAGTAAAAATTAAGTATCACATGTAATTTACCCTTACATACATCAAGAAAAAAAATTAACTGAAACTCTACGAGTATTTTTCAAAGTGCGTACGAAAAATTTTTGTGGTTTAATTTCACAAGTTTTTTTTTTTTTTTTTTTTTTTTTTTAATACAAAATTTGAGATTAATCGTCTTTTATTACAAAACTTTTTAGAACATAAACAATGACAAATACATTTCATGACGTCTTTAAGAACGAAATTTTTTTAAATCTGAAAACTTTTTTTTAACTCTTTATGAGCAAAATCATGAATTCATGAAATTTTCATTTTCTAAAGCGTTTTTCTTGAATTTTTTAAACAACATTAGGAGATTTATTGTATGATTTGATAAATTTAAGAAAGACTTTGTCAGTTAAAGTAAATTAAATTCGTACTTATAGGGCTTTTGTGCAATATATATAACTTTAATTATTCCTTTTATTTAAATATATTTTTTTCCTTTTTAGATTTTATTGAATTAAGAAATGTAGAAATATAATGTTCTTACAACAAAAAATATAAGAATAATTCCGAACTAATCTTTTCGCTCACCAACTTTTAAACGTCAGGAATGCTGAAGATATGCAAATAACAAAGAAATAATGTTATTTATTTATTTATTTATTTTTTAGTTAAATCAAAAATGCTTTTAGAATGAGATAAGTAAAAAAGGTATAATTCTTTCTAAACTTATTACTATTGATCAATGCTTTCAATAAATTTTTAAGAAGTTATTTTAGAGTGATTTTTGTATTATCGTTGCATAAAGGATTAAAGGGATTATGCGGTTGCATTATCAGTTTGTCATCTACCACCAAGCACGATATAAAAAAAATAATTTTAAGTCACACCAGAAAAAATATCCAAAATTATATGTACTTACTAAATATTTTCCGGTTCCTGGTGATTATTTTTATAGCTAGCACGTTAACATCTCACGTAGTAATGCTGCTATGAATGGCGGCATGGAAAATAATAAAGACAGGGTATAGTCGGATATTTTTTGCAAATATGCCTTTCAATCAAATTTCTTTATTTTCTTTCTCATGTGTGTCTACTCATTTGAGAATACATTTCCACTATTGTGATCTTATAAATATTAATATTTCATGAGACAAAAATGTTTTTTCTTATTAGTATAAATCTCATTTTCTCAAAAATCGCTGTACTGAATTACCTACCCTTACTTGAGTATATGTAGCAATAAAAGATGCAATAATGATAATTTTTGTATAATTTCCTGTACATAAAAATGTGCAAAAATATTTACAAAAAATATTTAAAATATTTACAAAAATAAAAATAATATCTTATAGTAGCTCGAAAATTACCATTTTCTTGTAAAAAAATCCTCATACGTAATACACATATTATATATAAATGCAGAATGTTTGCGTTGGGTACTACATATAAAAATATAGAAAAATCTGCATAAATTTTATCAATTTTCTTTTAAAGGTATTATTTGGAATGGAGTTACTCATCTTCGACACTTGAAGAATTTTTGGAATATACACTTACAGAATTGCTGTATTTTAAATTCTAATGAACACACGGGCATCATTCTCAACGCTAACGATACTGTTTCGATACCAAAATTTGTGGTTTGTGCCGTATACAACAATGGGGAAAAATATTTTTTTGCATCGAAACAAACTGCATTCTTTGATATCGAAATGCAACAACAGTGATCGCAATCAATGTAAATGAAAATGTTTTTCACCAATTTTTATAAAGAGAAATGATAGTTAGTAGTTTCAAGCTTCTTTACCAAGATATGTTTCCTTACGTGATAAATATTTATGTCAAATATATCTGTCATCAGAAATAGGTTTATTCTAGTGAATGATTCTGTTTGTTACGATGTTGTCTAACCAGGAAACTACTCGGTGGTGTAATAATAGAAAAGAAGACAAGTAACAATCGAAAGGGCATATTGAAACGGAGTTTTTAGCTCACAGGCTATCATAGCCTGAGAGCTTATGTGCCCGTCCGTTCTGTATGTATGTGCGTATGTGCGTAACGCGATAACTCATGATAAAAATATCGGATCCACTTGAAATTTTGTATGTAGGTATATCCTGACAAGGCGCTTCCCTGATTAGTTTTTGGAGTTCATTCGATATGTATAAGAGGGGGAACGGGGGGCTCATGCCCCCGTTAGTTGATATAAATGGGATTTTCATGCAGAATTAAGTTTTCGTTCAAAATTTAGATTAGGATCATTCTGATGAGGCGATTCCGTGACTGTTATTAGGTGTTCATTGAATAAGTATAAATAGGGGGACAGGGGTTCTAATGCCCCGCCCCCCTTAATTTATAGAAATGGGATTTTCATGCAGAATTAAGTTTTCGTTCAAAATTTAGATTAGGATCATTCTGATGAGGCGATTCCGTGACCGTTATTAGGTGTTCATTGAATAAGTATAAATAGGGGGAACAGGGGTTCTAATGCCCCCCCCCGTTAGTTGATATAAATGGGATTTTCATGCAGAATTAAGTTTTCGTTTAAAATTTAGATTAGGATCATTCTGATAAGGCGATTCCGTGACTGTTATTAGGTGTTCATTGAATAAGTATAAATAGGGGGACAGGGGTTCTAATGCCCCGCCCCCCTTAATTTATAGAAATGGGATTTTCATGCAGAATTAAGTTTTCGTTCAAAATTTAGATTAGGATCATTCTGATGAGGCGATTCCGTGACCGTTATTAGGTGTTCATTGAATAAGTATAAATAGGGGGAACAGGGGTTCTAATGCCCCCCCCCCCGTTAGTTGATATAAATGGGATTTTCATGCAGAATTAAGTTTTCGTTTAAAATTTAGATTAGGATCATTCTGATAAGGCGATTCCGTGACTGTTATTAGGTGTTCATTGAATAAGTATAAATAGGGGGAACAGGGGCTCTAATCCCCCCCCCCGTTAGTTGATATAAATGGGATTTTCATGCAGAATTAAGTTTTCGTTCAAAATTTAGATTAGGATCATTCTGATAAGGCGATTCCGTGACTGTTATTAGGTGTTCATTGAATAAGTATAAATAGGGGGAACAGGGGCTCTAATCCCCCCCCCCCCGTTAGTTGATATAAATGGGATTTTCATGCAGAATTAAGTTTTCGTTCAAAATTTAGATTAGGATCATTCAGATGAGGCGATTCAGTGACTGTTATTAGGTGTTCATTGTATAAGTATAAATAGGGGGAACAGGGGTTCTAATGCCCCCCCCCCTTAATTTATATAAATGGGTTTTTCAAGCAGAATTTTCAGATTTCGTTCAAATCTCTGAATAGTTTTGGAAGTTTAATGGTTAAGTATAAAAGAGGGGGATAACTCCTTTTAAATTATATAAATGCTAAATGGGTTTTTATTAAGAATTATCTAATTTGCTCTGAATTTTGGATATAGATTTTTTATATGATAAAGCATGTCTTTGATAGTATAGGAGGTTCAATGATTAAGTATAAAAAAAAGAGGAAAGAAGAGAGCTGTTTCCCTTTCTTAATTTTTTAACGGAATTAACCCTTGAAAATATAAGGCTTTAATGTACAATTAGTATTTGTAGCCTGTGAGCTCAATGCCATCAGTTTAACTGGGCAGTATTCTTTATAGATTCATAAATTATTTGCCTTCGTCTCATCGTTATCGAGATACGAAGTTTCGAAATTTGCAAAATAAACATCTAGCATTAAAAAGGAAGAGTCTTCCTGTAAACCAGGGAGTGAAACAATTCCTAATGTAAAGTAATAGCAGCTTTTCTTCTTATCAATTGGAAGTTCAATGATAAATTATTGGTGTCACGTGACTTTATTTAGTTTCCAACCGATATTTTGAATATCGAACCCAGTAAAACATCTTACGGTCATTCTAAACTCTGTATGAAATGTGTGCAATATTGTAAAGATATCTCGTATTACTACTTTAATGGTGTACTCTAAAGTAATGGACAACGATCAAGCTTATGAAATGGAGAGAAGAGGATTTTTATCCAGCAGAATAATGCAGCACTTGTGCACCATTTAGCATCATACAGTGTTTTAATTCATCAGTGAGGCATTAAGAATCGTTGACTCTGCAAAACTACCAAATGTGTGAAACGAACATGATTAACGATTTGATGTAAGCCGTGTTACGATCCCACTAAAAATAATCTTAAGAATAGCTGA
The DNA here is from genome assembly GCA_964019185.1 of Maratus speculifer. NCBI lineage: Eukaryota > Metazoa > Arthropoda > Arachnida > Araneae > Salticidae > Maratus > Maratus speculifer. The sequence goes on from CAXHSM010000003.1 coordinate 325,132, forward strand.
AAAAAATCTCCGCATCCCTCAAAAATTTTACAGAAATATGAAGAATTTTTGCAGATTTAGCTTTATCTTAAAAATTACTGATTTGATTTTTTTTTTCAAGGTATTGATAAAAAAATTTGCAGAATGGGCCAAATACCTACTGATTTCACAAAAAGTTTTGGGCCAAATAACTCCAGATTTTCTACAGATTTTTTCTAGAGGGGGAAAGTTCCACACACCGAAAATTTTTAACTGCAAAAAGCTTTGAATGATCCTCTTTATTTTTATATATAATTTATTATAATAAGTTTAATATTTTTGATAATATAAATTTTTAAAATCCGGTTTTTCATTTATATATCTTGATAACGCGGAGACGAGGGCAAATAATTTATATTGTCTTCTTTAATGTCCTTGTGACAAACGCCATAAGCATGTAAATATTCAAGGCCTGTCACATGTCCTATCGTCATTTCGAACAGTTTGGTGTTATTTCGAAATTCGGCATCTTTTAAAATGTTGCATACGGTGTATGGCATTAAAAGCATGACGAAGATGTCCAAGTTCTTTTGATGCATTTTCTCCAACACATTGGGGTGTCGAAGACACGACCAGAGATACATTTCGCCGGGAGCGGTGTAGGCTTTGTGCTGTATTTTTGCTGCTATCATTTCAGAATTTACATTTCGGAGGGCTATCACATCGCCGTATGTTCATGATCCTAAGACTTTTATAAAGGAATAGGCTTTGGTCTTAAGAAACTTAACACCTTTTTTAACTTAACTGTCCTTTCATATTAGAGATTATTTTTTCTTTTTATACATTTTAATACACTTTCACCAGTCCAATTGCAAAGATATTACAATAAACTGTTATTGTTAGTTTTATAAATTCCTTTCTGCTAGCCTTTTTAGCTAAATTTTAATTTCTCAAAATTCGCAAGAGAGAATCTGAATGCGTTTTACATTCTTGAAACACAAACTGTTTCCCAGCACTGTTTAATTGTAGTTTTAAAAACGCATATTTTTTTTAATATACTTTAAGCATATATTTAATGATCATTTTCATTAAATATATGCTTAATTGTATAAATTGCATTTATATGTATTTTAATACGTATAAAATGATTCATTGTTCATGTTGTCATTTTGTTATGCATATTAAAAAACAACATGATTGTTTTTGTGTCGTTGCATAAACACTGTTCTTGCCGCATAGAAAATTATTTTGTGACCGTGTTTGTAAAATATGTGTTGTCAAATAAAGAATTATAAATAAGTGCACGTATATTTAGTGCGGTTAATGTAAAACTGTATCAACGTTATTCTTCAGATGAAGATATTGCGCGATTGATTGAATTTCCTTTCCTTTACAAAATTCTAATATTTTTTTAGGCCACTGATATCAATCAATCTGTTTTTTATTATTATCGATCGCCTATACTTATATTAATTGCTTATACTTTTAAATTTTTTATTGATTAATAATCTCTAATATCTTTAAAAATAGTTTTCTTTTTACATCACCGCTTAGTTTATTTTACTAAATAAAGTTCAGATTGGCCTAGAAAGTCTAAATTTTCAAAAAATCGGTTTTAGGATTTTGTTTTACATTTTTTATTTGAAATTTCTCTGCCTCAAATTAATATTTCCTTTAAGTTAAAAATATATTTACACGTCATTATTGAAATAAGAAAAAAAAACTCTATGTTTGGAATAAAATTATTACGTGTATAGGAAAATACAGAAAATTACAGCATAAAAATTTTAGTTACACGCGAACACTAAAAGAGAAAGAAATTTTTTTTTTATTTTTTTAAGACTTTTTTCCAAACTATAGCAAACTCAAAATACAAAACTTTTCAATATTCGCCTCGACGAGTTCCATCAAGCAAGTGGTACAGGCAAAAAATAATAGCCTCGCGATAATGGATAGTTAGCCGAAAAGCTTGGGGAATTCTGTGTTGCATAAAATCATCTCAATCAATAATAAAAAAGAATATTGCCCAGTTAAACTGATGGCATTGAGCTCACAGGCTACGCATACTAATTGTACATTACAGCCTTGTATTTTCGTTAATTCCGTTCGAAAAAAAAAATAATAAGAAGGGGAAACAGCTCTCCCCTTTCTCCTTTTTTATACTTAATCATTGAACCTCCTAAACTATCAAGTACATGCTTTATCATATTAAAAAACCTATATCCAAACTTCAGAGCAAATCGGATAATTCTTAATAAAAACCCATTTAGCATTTATATAATTTAAGAGGAGTTATTCTCCTCTTTTATACTTAACCATTAAACTTCCAAAACTATTCAGAGATTTGAACAAAATCTGACAATTCTGATTGAAAAATCCATTTATACAAGTTAAGGGGAGTTTAGAACCCCCGTTCCCCCTGTTTATACTTATTCAATGAATACTTAATAACAGCCACGGACTCGCCTCATCAGAATGATCCTATATCTAAATTTTGAACGAAAACTGTTAATTCTGCATGAAAATCCCGTTTATATCAATTAAGGGAAGGGGCATGAGCCCCCCGTTCCCCCTGTTTATACTTATTCTATTAACACCTAATAACAGCCACGGTATCGCCTCATCAGAATGATCCTATATCTAAATTTTGAACGAAAACTGTTAATTCTGGATGAAAATCCCGTTTATATCAATTAAGGGGGGGGGGCATGAGCCCCCCGTTCCCCCTGTTTATACTTATTCAATGAACATCTAATAACAGTCACGGAATCGCCTCATCAGAATGATTCTATATCTAAATTTTGAACGAAAACTGTTAATTCTGCATGAAAATCCCGTTTATATTAATTAAGGGGGGGCATGAGCCCCCCGTTCCCCCTGTTTATACTTATTCAATGAACACCTAATGACAGTCACGGGATCGCCTCATCAGAATGATCCTATATCTAAATTTTGAACGAAAACTGTTAATTCTGCATGAAAATCTCGTTTATATCAATTAAGGGGAGGGGCATGAGCCCCCCGTTCCCCCTCTTATACATATCGAATGAACTCCAAAAACTAATCAGGGAAGCGCCTTATCAGGATATACCTATATACAAAATTTCAAGTGGATCCGATATTTTTATCATGAGTTATCGCGTTACGCACGAACATACGAACATACGAACGTACATACAGAGCGGACGGGCACATAAGCTCTCAGGCTATGATAGCCTGTGAGCTAAAAATGGATATCCCCAATTATATATTCGGTATCCTCATGCTTGTTTCAGATGCAAGTAACGCATAGCAAGAAATAATTGATTTCGACCCCTAGTATGGTATGGTCAATAAACACTAGTACATGTTTGTCCACGTTGTTTATATGCTTCTATGATTTTTTTTTTATCGGTTTGAAAAGTTAATAAAAAGAATACTGCCCAGTTAAACTGATGGCATTGAGCTCACAGGCTACAAATACTAATTGCACATTAAAGCCTTATATTTTCAAGGGTTAATTCCGTTCGAAAAAAAAATTAAGAAGGGGAAACAGCTCTCCCCTTTCCTCTTTTTTTTATACTTAATCATTGAACCTCCTATACTATCAAAGACATGCTTTATCATATAAAAAATCTATATCCAAAATTCAGAGTAATTAGATAATTCTTAATAAAAACCCATTTAGCATTTATATAATTTAAAAGGAGTTATCCCCCTCTTTTATACTTAACCATTAAACTTCCAAAACTATTCAGAGATTTGAACGAAATCTGACAATTCTGCTTGAAAAACCCATTTATATAAATTAAGGGGGGGGGCATTAGAACCCCTGTTCCCCTTATTTATACTTATTCAATGAACACCTAATAACAGTCACGGAATCGCCTCATCAGAATGATCCTAATCTAAATTTTGAACGAAAATTAATTCTGCATGAAAATCCCATTTATATCAACTAACGGGGGGGGGCATTAGAGCCCCTGTTCCCCCTATTTATACTTATTCAATGAACACCTAATAACAGTCACGGAATCGCCTCATCAGAATGATCCTAATCTAAATTTTGAACGAAAACTTAATTCTCAATTAAAATCCCATTTATATCAACTAACGGGGGGGGGGGCATTAGAACCCCTGTTCCCCCTATTTATACTTATTCAATGAACAACTAATAACAGTCACTGAATCGCCTCATCAGAATGATCCTAATCTAAATTTTGAACGAAAACTTAATTCTGCATGAAAATCCCATTTATATCAACTAACGGGGGGGGGGCATTAGAACCCCTGTTCCCCCTATTTATACTTATTCAATGAACACCTAATAACAGCCACGGAATCGCCTCATCAGAATGATCCTAATCTAAATTTTGAACGAAAACTTAATTCTGCATGAAAATCCCATTTATATCAACTAACGGGGGGGGGATTAGAACCCCTGTTCCCCCTATTTATACTTATTCAATGAACACCTAATAACAGTCACGGAATCGCCTCATCAGAATGATCCTAATCTAAATTTTGAAAACTTAATTCTGCATGAAAATCCCATTTATATCAACTAACGGGGGGCATGAGCCCCCCGTTCCCCCTCTTATACATATCGAATGAACTCCAAAAACTAATCAGGGAAGCGCCTTATCAGGATATACCTATATACAAAATTTCAAGTGGATCCGATATTTTTATCATGAGTTATCGCGTTACGCACATACGCACATACATACAGAACGGACGGGCACATAAGCTCTCAGGCTATGATAGCCTGTGAGCTAAAAATTCATTCTGCTGAGAACTGAATGGCTGACTTTAACTAAGGAGTTTCTTCTTATGTATGTTCTCCCATTATCTTAATCAATTATTTTCCAATTCATACTATCTAACTTTTCCCTTGTCATTGAATAATATCTTTACGTATGTTATAATAAAATCGTATATTTTTAATCAATGCATTCTTTATTTTCTTATTCTTAAAAGCAACACCTAATGCCATTAATTTATATTTTTTCTTTCCTTTAGTTATACAGAAGACTCCCTCAACAGCTTGGGACCAGAGGTTGAGCGGACTTTAGAATTTTGCGGATTTCTGGTCATTGCTATGTTTATAAAATTTAAAAAGTAATTTGAATGTAATTAATAGTGAAATCAAAAGTATAACGAATGTTTACAATATACTAAATTATTAAAATAAATAATAAACTGAAATAATAAAAATTTAATGCATTTTAAAATGATTAATATATTAAAAGCAAAAAAGTTAATAACAAATAATGTACAATTAAATATTCATTATAAAGATGAAATGAGTTTTTCCTAAATTATTCCATGAAATTTGCCTCATAAAGGTATATTACTAATTATTATCAGAATCATAAAATAACGAAGCACATAAAATAACGAAACACATAAATATATTTGGTAAGATTGTGATTACCAATAATATCAGCAATAACTTGATTTTTTTCCAGAAATAAATTATTCTTTATTCATGAAAATGCATGAATTCAGTAAACTTAACAAAAATTACAAATTAAAAAATATATGGAATTGATATAAAACTTAAAAATCTAATTTTGCACCTAGATTTGAACTGAGTATTTCTTTGTTTACATCTATAAATTGTATGCGGATTTTAGAGAATTGTTTTTTTTAAAGTGCGGATTTGAGGGAGTCTACTGTATTTAAAAAAATTATTCTTTATCCCACGATCCCTTGCGAAACGACTTGCCAACAGCATTACTGCATAGTAAGGTATCCTTCTGATAGAATTTGAAACCTCATTTTTCCCAATGGCCGCTTTAGATCTCGCATTGGTTAGTTACTCGCCAGTTAAAAGTTTGTTGGCCACTCTGACTTTGTTTACAGATTCAGTATTCGTGCGCTTTTTCAAATTACTTTATCTTAATAGAAATTTTACGTTTTTCTGTTGCTTCAAGAATCCGCGTCAGCTGGGTTTAGATTTTTGTCCACAATTGTTCTTCTCTTATGTTTTATCCTGTTTGCTGCAATAAATTAAGACTCAAATATGAGCCCAAAACTATTCGAGTAGTTTCTACCCACCTAACAGCAAATAAAGCAATTATAGTTCTACAGTGCTTCTTTATTTAAAAGTTAAATATCACTTGGAATTTTAAAAGCAACACTTCCATTCAGAATTCACGCGTTTGACTTGAAGCGGGTTAATAAAACCCATTCATAGCAGTGCATGAGATGTTACTTTGCGAGTGGTCCATGCAGAGGCGGATTACCCATTAGGCTGAGTAGGCTGAAGCCTAGGGGCCCAGAAGAAAAGGGGGCCCGGTGCTAAAATTTTCCTTACATAAAGAATAAGAAAATATTCTTTTACACTGGTCGGACATTAATACAAAAGACAAAAGGTGTGCAAAATTCTTTGTCGTAATCTTTTATATTTTAATCATCAATGATTTATGAGTTAATGAAGCAAGCATGTGTTTTAATTTTTCCAGTATATACCACTTTGAAGGAGTGAAAGGGGGCCCTCAGAAAGTCAAGCCTAGGGGCCCAACTGGTAGTTAATCCGTTTCTGGGTCCATGTGGTCTTCTTTTACGAATATGTGGTTTCAAGAGAGTTCGATGTGTGGAGGAATTAATTTATGAGTCCAGCACGATAGAGGTATGGGATTCAAATCATCATACAAGTCTATGAATTGAATCGACATACATACATATATATTAAAAACTATTTGAATTTATTCTTTATATACCATTGGAAAAAGTGTTTTTCTTGAATAAAATTCTATGTTTCTCATTTTACACATATTCTCATCATATATCCAAATAGTCAAGTATATCGTCTGAATAAATATGTTATTCTTTTTTATGATAATATTCCATATACATCAGAAAAAGCCAAACTTCTTCAATGTTACTCCCACACATTATTTCCATTAGAGAAATAGAAGCAATTCTTTTTGTATTGTAATGGTAGTTATTTGGTAGCATATGGTTAGTATTTGTGTCGTAAAAGGTATAATATTCAATAAGACTGATTTCGGAGTGGAATAAAGGAAAAATACCTGTTGGTAAAGATTTTTTGGGGGAAAATGTAGATCACACAGAAATGGGAATATATATTCTATTTCATATGTTTTACGATAGTTCGTTTTTTTTTTAAATATTTTATTTTCTTAATATTCTAATATGTTTCTTACATTACTTAAAGAAACTTTTTTACTTTATCTTCTTTTTATATATAAACTTTTTTCTTTAGTCAAATACTTCTATTATGTTACGTTTTCATAGATTAGATCTTCATAAGAAACAAACAACATTACGAAGAATTAATTTTGCTTTTTAAATAAATTGTTTCATTTAAAAAAATATATGTATATATATTTTTTAATGAGCATTTTCATATCTGTCAAATTAAGAGAGAATGGAGACAACTATAAATGACTCTTTTGATTATAAAATAAAGGAAAAATACACTCGTCTTTCTTTTAATAATCTGTAGAGCATGCATAGAAATGGATTTAAATACTATGTTTAAATTGATTCATCATAAATAAGTTATTTTAGGCTTCTTCCATTTTAACTTAATTTTTTTTAATTCAATTTTTAAAACTTTTTTGTACAATACCATAAAATTAAATTAAATTTTTAATCAAGTGACTATGTTTTAATACTTGTCTGTTCTGGTAAAACTAAAAAAAATAACTGCAACACTTTATGTATAATGTACATGCGGACAAGCTTTATCAATGACACCGACATTAACCATGTGGACCTAAGACATTTATCAACTTAATCGGAGATCGATTAATAGCGTACAAATAATCTTTGCTTTTTGCCTTTCTGATGTCCATGAAACAGGAATAGAATCATAAAAAGCGAGGCGTAAATTTTCCTATGTCATTATTGATTAGTGATTCGTCTTTCTCTCAACGTCGCCACTTGTCCCTTTTTTTTCCCATGAAGATCGTTTTATTTTTTCTGCACTCAAAAAATATAGTAATTTTTCATCCTCCAAGACATTCTACCTCCTGTATATTCCTTTCAAGTTTCTTTTCCTGACCTTGTCTTTATCAGTGACAAAATTCTGATCCCCCAGTTGCCTCAATTCCTGCATCCTGAAGGACAAGTAAAGTTTTTAACGCAATTTACTTACATGTATATGATATATTAATTCTAAATGTAGCAAACGCTATGTGAGAAAGTGATATGCGTTTGGGAGTATCAGTTTATTAGCTTTCGAAGTGAAAAATCTTCTTTAAAACACCATACAATAAATTAAATTGCGGCACACGACTGGCATTTGAGTTACATTCATAGTAGACTCACGTCTTGTTTGCGCCTGACGAAGAAAGACTGAGTTCTTTCGAAAGATCTAGCGCATTTTAGTATATTTATATAAAAAAGTTCAAAATTCAGCATTTGAGCAAAACTTTAAACCATTTGCGGCAATAAAAGAATTGTCCTTTTTTGTTTCTTTTTTTTTTTTAAATTTAGCGCCACCAGTGGCAACTTCTTCGCCCTACTTATCACCAAAAATCGAAAAAAATTTGGCTCATAGAATTAATTTTATTTATATTTACATATATATATACATGTAATAAAATAAAAAAAAATTGCGCCATTTTGTTCTCTCTTAGCTTCAATTCTAAATTTGTGGAACATATTTCAATCTTAGTTTCGTAGTGTATTAACTTGTAACAGCTAAAATTCTTTTTCTTATTCCGAAAAGTTAGCCTTTACTACTAATTGTGGGCTCTGGGAATGGAATGTTCTCCCCTTTGGTGTAAAGGTAGCCCCCCCCCCCAATTTTCAATAGGACAATTAGAAGAATTCTTACAAAATATAAAATAGACTTTGCTTGTTATTATTTTGATGATATCATTATTTTTTCTAAATCAATAGATGAACATATACAGCATCTCATCCAAATTTTTGATATATGCCGAATAGAAAATATTAAATTAAAATTATCTAAATGTACTTTTGCTCAAAAACAAATAAATTTTCTAGGGTTTGAAAACCAAAATGGAACTTTAACTCCAGCTAATACTAATATAGAAACAATTTAAAAACTAAAACCTCTTGCTAATACTAAAGAATTACAAAGATTTCTTGGTTCTATAAATGTGTATCATAAATTTATTGACAAATATGCTGAAATTAGACACCCACTAAATAAATTACTTAAGAAAGATACTATTTGGGAATGGAATACTGAATGTCAAAACTCTTTTCAAAAATTAAAAGATGCTTTCATTGCTAAACCAATTTTAAAGATTTATGACCCAAAATTACCCCTACACATGTTTGTTGACGCTTCTCATGTGGCGGTAGGTGCAGTTCTTAAACAACCCGATCATAATAACTTTTTACATCCGATTGCTTATTTTTCTAGAGGATTGAGAAGTTATGAGAAAAATTATTTCATTACTGAATTAGAGTGTCTTGCTATCATTGATACTTTAGATAAATTTTATCATTACTTTCACGGTGTACAATTTACCATCCATACTGATCATGCATCTCTTGTTTGGTTAAAAAATGTCAAACATTTAAGAGGTCGATTATTTTGGTGATCATTGAAGTTAAGTATGTTCGATTACAAAATAGAGTACTTAAAGGGATCCACAAATGTCGAAGCCGACATGTTGTCAAGAAACTCTATTTCTCATTTTTGTACGTTTACGTTTCTTCTTGATGTTAAAGAGATTATTGAGATGCAAGAAAAAGAAAATGTGTGTGGTTCAAATTATATTAATGACAATGGACTGATTATAGTTAAAAGAAAAGGTTTTCGTAAAGTGGTAGTTCCCATGTCCCTAAGAAAATAATTGCTTAGTGTTGCTCATGAACAGTTTGGTCACCTTGGTGTTCAAAAAATGCAAAATTTAATTTCTCCTAACTATTATTGGGCAGATATGACCCAAGACATTACCAACTTTGTTAAATACTGTGATATTTGCCAGAAAAATAAAAAACCTAGACAGAAAAAAATTGGCTTATTACAAGCTACTTCAATATCAAAATCCCTCAACAATTATTCTGTTTTAGAAAGATTTCAAGTGTATAGTCCCCTCAAAAAATACTAAGTGACAGGAATGCTGCTTTTACTTCTTCAAGATTCAAAAAATTCCTGCGAAATCATAATATTAAACAACGTTTGACCACTGCCCATCATCCACAAACGAATAGGAAATGTGATTGAGTAAATCAGACAGTAGTAACTAGATTAAAATGTAAAATAAACTTCACTACCTCTAAAATTCCCTGGACTAAGATTTTAACTGAGGTAATTAATGAATATAATAATACACCCCATTCTATTACTAAATTTCCACCTGCTTACTTGCTTTTTGGCCAATTACCCTATGACTCCCCCTTACAACAAAATTATTATCCCCCTGTTCATGAAGCACTTAAAATTGCTAAAGCAAGAACTGATGAATTTCATTTAAAAAATAAAAGATATTATGATAAAGATTATATCGAACCAAAATTTAAAATAGGAGATCTAGTTATCTATGAAGAATTTCAGTACCCTAATACTAGAAAGTTATCATAAGTATTTAGTGGCCCTTATAAAATTCTTAATAAATTATCCGAAGTAAATTTTGAAATTGATATGCAAAACCAGTTCAAAAGTTCAGAAATAGTACATGTATCTAAATTAAGGCCTTATTATTCCCCTGATAAATTTAAATTAAATCATGAGCAACAACCCCCTAATCAACAACAACAAACTCAAGTAAAAACTGTAGCTTAGATTTAATCTCTAGTTTATTATCATTTTATAATTTTTTTTTCTCTCTCTTAAACAGTAAATTTCTTTCCATACTTTAACCCACATAATATCCTGTAATTCTTATAGAATGGCAATGATATCTCTTGACTGCAGCGAGAGTGTCACTTGTCTGGAAATTTTTATATTTGTTTGTTTATGCCGGCGTAGACGGACAAAGTGGAAATTTCTTATTCTGTATTGAATTACCCTAGTTATAATTTAGAATAATATAACAAGTAAATATTAAGTCAAATTTTTTTTTCAACTGAACCTATTTGTAACATTAAATTTAATCTATCAATTAATAAATTAATTATTTGCCAAGTAACAAAATTTTTATCACTTTATTTTAATTTTTTCCCCTCTTTCTTTGCTTCTGCATTCCAGTCCTAGTATATGTCAATTAGAATTTAATTTGTTTCTTTTTCTCTTTCCTTCTTGCATCTTGAACTGCTTTATCACATCGTGAAAATATTTATTGCATAATTATTTGACATAAATAAATCTCGTCCTTTTTATTATTTATTAATATTTCTTTTTAAAGAATCTTAGTAGTTTAAAGGTCACGTGCATTCTCAAACATGAACAAAATTTTTATTTATTTTTTATTTATATTATTTTATCATATTATATTTTAATTTTTTTTGTACATAGTCCTACTTAATCGTGCACTCTAATTACAAGATTAAGTAAATGATTACATAATTGAGTATATTCTTTATTCTATTTCACTTCTCTCTATATTTCATCCCAAAAATATGAAATGAGATAAACGAGATTAAGTATACAATTTAGAAATTAAAGAATGTCTTTTGAAATATTTACTATTACTTATTAAAAAATTTACTTATACCCATTATGATATTTACTTATACTTACTATGATATTTGCTATTATTGATATTTCTCCTTATTATTTTTCTTTATTATATTGATTGTTTATTACATTGTTAAAATTTATTATTATTGTATTACTATATTATAAAATGTGTTATTATCTAAAAATATGATTATGAGAAATACTTTCACAAAAAGTTTCAAAAATAGAACTATCATGATTATTCTAGGACTTTATTACAAAAACCAACTGAACTAATAGCATGATGTTAGATGATGAAGATTGGATGGTCTATAATGATATAATTATACCTCCTTGAAAGGAGGTAGTGAACTACTCAATTCCAAATGTGACTTTTTAGACAGACATTATGAACCAAACTTTTAAATTTGATTTCATGAATTTCTATTAAATTTCTCCATTCTATCTAGGTTCATTATTGTCAAGGAAGATTCAACGTTATTGTTTTTCATTTTTATAGTAAAAATATACTATGAGTAATTGCTTATATTTTCAAATTACTCTATGATGTGTACTTTAAACAAGATCATATCTTGTATTTTTATTGATGCCTATTTTATTGTATGTAAATTTAAAGTTATTCCACGCATCACCTTAGTGTTCCTAAATTTGAATTCTATATTTATGAAAAAAAATAATTTAATTTTTCTTTTATTTAGTATCTTATTATTATTACTTATATCAACAACTTCGTGAGCTAAGACTACATCATCTCCCTTTCTGTGAAATTGCAGGTCTCAGACCTACATTTTCACCCGTCTTTCTGGGAGGGGGGATTTGTAATAATAAAAAAAAAATTGCGCCATTTTGTTCTCTCTTAGCTTCAATTCTAAATTTGTGGAACACATTTCAATCTTAGTTTCGTAATGTATTAACTTGTAACAGCTAAAATTCTTTTTTTTAATTTTATTTATTAATAAATTATTGCTTGCTTCTCAAAAAGGCGGGAGGTATTTCGTAACCTTTTTACTTTCTGGAATATTCCCGAGATTTTAATTTTACTTTTTATTTAACATCGCGTGACAGGTGTTAATGAGCGTTGTTAAAGGGCTTGTTACTTGCGAGGAAAAATATAGTTCCTGCCGAGGACACGCCTGCTAAGACCAATCAGAACTGATCATTTTTTTTACGTTGAGACTGGAGTTAATCCTAATTGGATTTTTAAAATGATTGACGCGGAGTAGGAGGGAGCTAGTTTTGTCGTGAAAATGTTTTTTTTTTCATTTTGCTTTTTAGGAGCGTTAGAATGCATCTTTCCTTTAAACTGACCGGAAGCCATGTCATTTTTTCCGAGAATGTAGAACGCCGGAATGTTGCAGCTTAGTGAGCGAAGGCCGTAGAGATAGATGTGTGGAACGGTGATCTGTGGTTGAACTTAAGTTCGTGATCTCAATAATAAAGAACTAAAAAACTGATTTTCTTGCATTGTTATTGGAGAGACTCCTACGAGAACAAATCCATGGCTTATCCACTTACCAGAACGACTGCTCATCCCGCTATTGAGTCTTAGTGAATAGTAGTATTCTACAGCCAACATGGTATTCTACTAGAGCTTATACACTATTATAAAACATCGTCGTCGTATTATGACATATATATATATATATATATATATATATCTTATATGTGAAGTATTATGATATTAGTGATAACGACTTTTTCCCCATGAAATCCTGTTCAAGGTATTATAAATTCTCTTTCTACTTTCTAACGTACATTCAAACCGCAAGCAATATGCAAAGAACTGAATCACAGCAGAATTTCTTTTGTAGTTCCATGTTTTGTGGCAGGGGCGTTGGCATCGGTAACAAAAGGGAGAAACGACAAGGACTGAGGGCGTGTAAAATTGAAATCTTTTGAACTGGACTTTTCCTTTATTCAGACTATTTATTTCTATTTCTGAAAACTAGATATAGATAGATGTCATGGTGTATCTTTGTTTTTTTTTCTTTCCTAACATAATAAGTCTCGTAAGGTCTTTTTTTTTTTTTTTTTGCATTTTTTGAAATGAAAATATAAAAGGAAAAATTATTGTCCATAAGTGAAGAATTAAAGCAACAAACGGCTCTGTAATTTCTTCACTGATATATTATGCCAATTACTGTAGTTTAATTAATGTATTTTTGCACAAACGTTTTTATATAAAAAACTTGATTTCTTATTAATTTTGCGTTTTTTTTTTGGGGGGGGGAGGGGGAGGAATTTATTTGGCAAGTGGCTGGGCTGTATTTAATGATTCCCTGACAAATAAATTCCAAAAACTGAAATTTTCTATGCATTCAGCGGAAATATACATAGCTTAATCTAAATGCTAAAATTCCGAAGTATCTGATTTTCTTTCAAATGCTGTCCATTTGCCTCATATTGGTATTTTACTTTATTTTGGTACACTGCATAGTATTGGTAGTGCAGAAATAATTTTCACGTTTCGAAAAATCTATTTAGAATATATTTTAACTAAAAACGAAGTGTCTTTACTGGTGACATTATTTCATTCCACTCTGTCTTTCAAGAAATCTGGTGGTGATTAAAGATCGCCCGAAAATCTATATTTAGAAAGCCAAGTTCGTAGCTTGTCTAGGTAGCCAAGTTAGGAATATATTTTTTTTAATTTTGAAATTTTGTTTCTTGGAAACCGAAGGTGCCGATGTATGGTTCATTCTTATAACTTCAGCATTCATTAAAAATACTAATTATTAAGCATTCGAGAATTGTGTAGTCAAAACTATTGAATCTTTTATACAGTTAATCTATTTTTTGCGTTCTATCTTTGAAATATAAAATTCATTTCAAACTATGCAATTTGTTTTAGAGACACGGTACATACAAAAATAAAGAAGTGCGTCAAAACTGTTTATTCATTGTTATTTATATTCATTTAAATATCTTCTTCAGATACACAATGACAATCAACTTCTCCTAGGTGACATGTAAATTATGTCATTATATTTTTTGCTCATTGGAACTAACTCTTTTTAAAATAAGTTACAAAATGCAATTCAAGAGAATAAATTTCCATATTTAACGAAATCTTTTAGCTTTTATTGGCCGTACTTCAATTCTTACTTGCGTCAAAGAAATGTTTATCGTTATTAGCTTATTGTGAATTCAAAATAAAAGTTCTGAAAGAAAAAAAAATTATTTTGATTTTTGAAATGTTTATGTAATTACCAAATTGAACTATCAAGAGACTTTTCTTCTAAGATTTTACTTGTTTTCCCATAATGCACCTGCATTTTTTCCGTTAATATTATTCTGAAAAATCTCATTTTAATAGAAAATAATTTATTCAGTAGATTTTTTTGTGTGTGGTAAGAAACTATCTTACATCTAAATGTCTACTATATGAAAATATAGCGTGCGATTAATATAAAACAAGACGAAGTAATGTAAAATTGTTAGTTATATTTTTACATATAATATTTGATAAAATTATGCACATAATGTGTCACATTATTTATGAAGTACTGGATATATGTATATGGATATATATATATATATATATATTTTTTTTACTCTTTTCATATGCCTGATAAATATGATGATGTCATAAATTTTACTTTCATTACTGTTATTTTTTTAATTCGTCATTGAGGACACACATAATATTATCTCTCTAGCAGTAAACCTAATATGCTATAAGTAGTGATTTATGTACAAAATAGGTACTTCATAATCAGGTAGGCTTTGTTGTAAAATAAGCTTCATGCCTCTAATGCGATTCCATTATTATTCTAAAATCAAAATCCTGTAAACCTTTGATAATCAATTGTGAATCAGTACGTCGACAAAGTGTTGCTGAATTTGTTATTATTAGTCATAATCACGAATCGTTGAATTGTAGAGATTGCATCACTAATTCAAATCTGTTGGAATTGTGATGCATTGTATTTCTTGCCATTGTATTTTCATTTTCTACTACCATGTTAATATATTATACTGGTTGTTCCAAAACACTTTCGTAACAGTATCTTTCTTATCTTTCTTATCTTTATCTTATCGTATCTTTCGAATCGCGAATGATAAAAATATACCTATGAATGTAAAAAATTCATAAACAAATGAAGCTTTTAGATATGGAATTGTTTACAAGAGACCACATACATATTCAAATATTAAATTTAATTTTTTTCTAATAGTATTTTTATTTTATAAGTTTGATTTAAAAAAATGTTTATCTGCATCGAAGATTTTTATTTAAAAAGAGCCAAACTTTTATCACAAAATTTTTACAAATTATCATACTTTGAATGTAGATAATAAAAGAAAAATATTTACGAGAAACATTTACCCATTTAAAAATATATGTAAATAGGATTTCAGCATGTAAAATTTTTATACTTTTATTCTTTATACCTTTATGTAGTAAAGTTACCTTTATGCAGTATAGGTAAACGTAGAATACGTTTACATATTTAAAAAATAAAAATAAAATAAAATATAAATGGAATTGAAGCAGCTAAATTCTGGATAGTTTTATTCTTTAGCAATTAATCTGATTTATAAAATCCTCCCTTATTATCGTTTTCTTTTGAAATGCATCCTTTTTTCTTTCTTTAATACTAAAGGGATTTTAAAAAATTCTGCTTTTGAAAGGAAGGAGATTAGATTAGATCTCCAAAGTTTTGACTGAACATTGGATGAGTTTAAATTCGCTAATCTTTTGAGACTTTAAAGAATATGAATTGAACACATAATATTTGATACATAATATGGAATTGAAGCTAATAATTATATATATTTTTTATTTTAATGTACTCCATTTGAATTTTTTAATTGATATCGCTCGAAATATAGTCTGATTTTAAACTTTAATCACTGAAGTCTCACTTCAACTACGGATTAAAAACATGTTTTTCACTGAACCACACTTATAAAGTAGGTTTGAATAATATTTTTTTAGGAGAATGAAACTTCTGTGCCTTCTATAAAACTTCTATAAGCCACGTACCAGCATATAAAAGAATCACACACTTCGAACTTCTAGAAAACTAATGCAACTTTTTTTTAAAAAAATGGAAGAAAAAAAACATCACGTCAAATAAAAAAAAAGTATTTTTAGAAAAACACTGTAAAATTTGAATCCATTTGTTTTATTTCAATAAAGAAAAAAAGATTTGTTTTCATATGGTCTAGATATTTGTCAAATTTCAGCTCGTTTTCTCTATGCATACGAAGTATAAATCAGTATACATTTAAACATATGTTAATTCTGTAAAATAGTAGAAAATCACTAGAATACCTCTTTATTAATTTTAGAAAAATCTCATTTCATATTTTATTTTTCGTAATTTTTTAGAATTTTTATTCAAAACATATTTCCCTCCAGGAATAAAAAAAAAAATATTTAAATTATGGTTAATTTTTCACGAGAGTACAACCAATTTTTGAATATAAAAATAGTATAATCAATATATTAGATTAGATTATTTAATATATCAGATTATTTAATAACAGATTGGGGAAAACGAATATTACTATCTGAATGAAATTATGCTATCTGTCTGAATTTTAGAAAATTTGCTAATTTTACAATACTGATTGGTGAAAATAGTTATTGTCATATTAATGTAATCATAATAATATTGTGAAGTAATTATTTAAAAATAGTTGCACATAAATTAGTAACTTTTAAAGTAAAAATATTACTCTTCCCTTCATTAACTTACATCGGATAATTTTAGGAGCGTGCCACTCGCTGTTATTTGTGAAAAATAATATTCACTTTAACAGGAGGGTCATTCCATATCAATTCAACCAGACCCACAAGGATTTGAATAAAACTTTGTGTACACACTAATTCTATCATAAAATGATTCCATCAGAAATTTTTCCTTCCCAGGCCTCATAGTTTGTGAGATATGGGGTGTTAGAATTCGAAAGTAGGGTTAGTTTAAAACATCCATGCATGTCTACATTTTTTGGGTTGCATCTACGCGATGCTTGGAGCCCTTGAATTAAAATCAAACTCATCTGTTAAGATAAACTAATTCTAAGTTCAAATTCATTTAAAAGTCCATATATTATAGAAAATGTCGTTTAATTCCATATAAAAACCTCATTTAGCATTACAGCAAGAGAACTCAATCGTTCTCATTCATTCATCAAAGTTCTTCAAATAATAACAATAAAATCAGACGATATTTTCCTTTTCTTATTTTCGCACAGCGCGTTCTATTAGTTTCACTTCATTTCATTTTACAACATGGGGGGTCCAATTCTTGGGTTTTTCTCAAATCGCACATTTCTGAGTCTGTAGTTTGAGATTGCAGTTCCGTCTTCAAAAAATTGTTTCTCTGGATCTAAAACATGAATCATCCTAAAAATATCAATGTACGAATATAAAAAGATGCAGATTTTAATAAAAAATATTTAAAAAATTTACTTGTAATATTTAGGATAAAAAAGTCAGCCAAAGTTGAGAAATATGGTTATTTTTCCAAATTTTTGTGGCTTCACCAAAAAGGCTGTACACAAAAAGGCAAATGAAATTTCCAATTTCTTTTTCAATAAAAGTTTACACTTTGGGCTTTCTATCTATGAAATAAAAATGATGTCTTTCGCATGGCTTATGCAAAAGTTTGAGGTACTTTCCAATTAGCCGGATGCGTGTTTTATTTTAAAATATTACATATGCACACAAAAAGGCAAATGAAATTTCCAATTTCTTTTTCTTTTAAATAAAAGTTTACACTTTGGGCTTTCTATGTATGAAATAAAAATGATTTTTTTCGAATGGCTTATGCAAAAATTTTGGGTACTTTCCAATTAGCCGAATGTGTGTTTTATTTTTACATATGTACATAT
Organism: Maratus speculifer; assembly: GCA_964019185.1. Lineage (NCBI taxonomy): Eukaryota > Metazoa > Arthropoda > Arachnida > Araneae > Salticidae > Maratus > Maratus speculifer. Next base: position 343,493 of record CAXHSM010000003.1, read on the forward strand.
GTATAGATCTATATAAATACAGAAGTATTATACATGTGCATATGTATGTATATATACAGTATATTGATATACATATGTATAACACTGGTGCCCATCTAACTGAAAAGTTCCAAATTTTGCCTTGTTTTGGAAATCTGCACCAATTAAGAGGAAAAAAACCTGAGTAAGTTTAGCTGTGGTACTTAAATAATTACTAGAATTTCTACGAGTTATTGCTTTTAACGTTATTTGATGCATGTTTTTTTATTTGCAAAGTAAAGTTTATGCTTTGTTTTTTCTGATTAAAAAAATCTGATTGTAATATGCTTTTCCGTTAAATTTAGGAAGTGGTCCATATGTTACTATTCGTTACTTAATAATGGGCATTTTTTGCTAATCTAAGGAATCTCTTACTGTTATTTTCAATAATTAAACTCAAAACAGATTTTTTTTTGTTTTGGTACAGTATAAAATAAATATTTTTTCTCCTCACATTTCTATTCTTTCTTTTGAATGCTTTTATATTAATTATTTGCGTTTAGAAAATGTTCAAAATCTTGTATTTATTTTCCTTGGGTGATTTTAATCAGTTTAAATATTTATATTGGCAAGATTAAATACACAAATGTTTAACAGAACTTAAATTTGTTTCTATAGTCTGAAAGATTTAATTGCACCTGCCTTGTATAAACATCTTCTGATAAAGGCAGGGTAATGTTCGTTAGTGAAAGCAGATGTTTTGAAATCAATCTAATCAAATTATTGTCATTCTGTTGTTTCTTATCATAGAAGAATGATCTAACTTTTACTGTGCTACTAAAGATATATTCTTATTTTTATATATTTTATAGTTTGTGATATGTATAAATATTTTTGCTTTATTGTTTTAATATGGAGCCTGATATTAAACCTTCTACAAGTCTTCAGGCTTGCAGTATTGTAATATTAACTGGTTTAGAATGTCACAAAACTAGCTATACAAATAACAGAGAAATAGACTACATTGATAATCTCTGTGATTCAGAAAAAGAACTTTTGTTACTTAGGACTATTGCATTTATAAAACGAAAAATAAGTGAAAACCGTTTGATTAATAAATGTGATCATCACAGAATTTGTCTCTTAATAAAATATGAATTTTATCAATATAAATGTGCAGATCGATTTAAGCGGCATAAAAAGTAAGTGAAAAAAGCAGTTAAGGCAGTTCATAGAGATTTATTTACAGCCGAAAAAGTAAACCAAAGTTGAAAGTTATGATTATTTTTCCGAAATTTTGTGACTTTATGAAAAAGGCTCTACACAAAAGACAAATGAAATTTCCAATTTGCTTTTGTATCAAATAACATTAAATTCAATAACTCATAGAAACTCCAGTAATTATTTAATAGCTAAACTTAGTCAGATTTTTTTCCCCATAATTGGTGCAAATTTTCAAATCAAGGGAAAATTTGGTACTTTTCGGTTAGACGAGCTCCAGCGTTATACATGTATATCAATATACTGTATATATACATACATATGTACATGTATAATACATCTGTATTTATATAGATCTATACATCGCCCGATCCGCAAAAAAATGGACATAATGATGAAAATTTAAATTTCTTTAAATATGATTGAAATTTTGCATATTAACAGTTAAGAGTGTACTATTTCACATTTTATCAAAAAAGAATTGAATTTTTGTCATTAACATACATATTTTAATTAATAAAGTGACGCTATGACTTTGCAATGTAGACTGCGGCAAAAATCTTTACATTTCATGGTCTCGTACAGCTGAACAAACATTCTAAAAATCTCCAAACTTGGATATATATGATCTGAAAGCTATTATTGAGAGTTTTTTTCTGCAGAGAAGTGTTCACTAATCTTCGTTACAAAAGGTAAGCATATTTAATTACTCTTAATTATTGTGTCACACCCGCAACAAAAAGTTGCATTTATATCTCTACAGATAAATATTTTTGATTTAAAGTTATGAAACTTTATATTCAAAAATAGTTTATTAAGATACTTTGAATTACAGACAAAAAAAATTAATTAATATTTTAATTATAATTATTGAGCGTTGCGGGCGTGACATGTCCCTGTTGCGGGTGTGACATTTAATTAAAATCGCACCCGCAACGCCTTTTAAAATTGAATACAAATGTATATTTGAGCAAATTATATGTAAATTTATATAAGAATAATATGCTGGAAAACGTGTACTTGGCAGCTTTAACTATATCCTTTGATTTAATAGAGTGAATTCCAGTTAATAAATACAAATTTGCATCATCTGAGCATGTGATACTGTGTGCAGTTGATTTATTCAGTTTGGATTGATAAAACTGTTGCTTTATTATAAGAAAATCATTTTATTAGTGATATATGATTATGAAATTAATTTAAAAAGGTAAAATTTTTATAGAAATTAAAAAAAAGAAAATTAGGAAACAATATTTTAGCAATTATCTTTAAATTTGTTAATTTTATTTTGTTTATATATATATATATATTTGTTATTTGATAGTATTTATCTAATATATATATATTTAGTTTTTTAAAATAAGTAAAGCAATATTAGGGGAACATTTTTTTTTCTCTTTTAATTCAAATTAAATAAAAATTAGAAGTAAGAATAATAGAAACTGTTAAAATGTTTATTAAGTTAGCATAAAATTTATATAGTCAGTTTGAAATGAACCAAAATTTAACATAATTAACTTTATGTAAGATTAGAAATTTCAAGGGATAAATATTAACAATTTGTTAAGCATATATTTCTGGATTTGAAGTGCTATATTTATTCAGTTTACACATTAATTTATTCTCTTTTGCAGAGAATGAAGAGTACAGAAAATCACGATATCATCGGGAAAAGATTAAAGAAAACCCTTTTAAATATGAAGAATATCTATCAAGAGAAGGAAAGAGACAAAGCAAGGAGAGTAAAGAAGATGCTATTTAAAAAAATCATGGTAAAGGATGGCAATCCTTTTGCACTTCATCTCATGGTAAAGGAGTTGTCGACGGGGTTGGTGCAGTTGCTAATAAATTGTTAACGTTAGCAATGCTTTGCAGCTATAAATTCAGCTTCATATTTTGCCATGTGTGTAGAAAAAGTCCTAAAAATATAAAAGAACTTTGCTGAATGTGAAATTTCAGAAGATATTGTGAAAATGCTTCATGCATGCTGGCACCAAGCACAATGGGAGCTCAACATTCAATGGACACATGTTGTTTCTATTGACATAGGAACGCCGATCCAGTGGCGTGGTCGGTAGCGTGAGCTCCTCCCACACCGCTGGACCCTGGTTCGAGTCCAGCTAGCGGCATGGGTGTGCGGGTGTTGTCCCTGTGATGTGTATTAAAATGTATGTACTGGATTTCTTGTAATAATAAAGTGTTCTGTATTTGTTTCTGTGGTTTATGGATCATTCGAGGTAACAGCCATTTGTAGCTATAGACCTCAAAGCATTGTTCACTCAAACTCAAAGACATAGGAACAACTAATGTAGAAATTACTTCAAAAAGTCACAAGAAAGTTTGTTTGTTACCATATTTTGTGCAGTTGGAGATTTTGTAGAAGTTGTTTTGTTCTCCACATAAAAAAAAAAATAAAATAAAATAAACGTGAAAACTTTGATGGACAAATAAGACAAATAAATGGGGATGATATAAAATAAGAGTATCTGAAAAAAAAATTAAGAAAATGTCAGGCAATGAAAATTTGGCTCAGTCAGTCAGATGTATTCATACTTTGACAAAGATATAATATCCAACGATGAATGTGCAGTTTGAGATTTTGTAGAAGTTGTTTTATTCTCGACATTAAAAAAAGTGAAAACTTTGACGGACAAATAAGACAAATGGATTGTGACGATATAGAATTAGAATGTTTGAAAAAAAATTTTAAGAAAACGTGTATATTTGGCCTAGTCAGTCAGATGTATCCTAGGAAAAAAAAGAGCATTTTTGTAAAAAAAGCTACCACCACCAGAAATTATAAATTCAAAATTGGAAATGAAATTTGTTTGATATTTTGCTCTCTGATATTATAACTGTAATATTGATTAATTCTTTAATAAAAAAAAATTCTGCCTTGAATATATTTGTGTATGTCATTATTTTATTGGCCATACAAGTCACACCCGCAACAGGGCGTCACACCCGCAACGGAAATTTTGAATATTTTCTACAAAAGCAAGAATTGAGTAAGCAATTTAATTTTTTCATAGAATAATTATTTAAGTATTACTGTCTAATATTTAAAAAAATCAATTCACTCAGTTGTCATAATTCACAGAGTTTTGCATTTTTGCACTGAAAGATGAAAATGCATGTCCATTTTACGTCACGCCCGCAACAGTTGGAAATATTTTTTTTTTATAAATAAATGATACATCGGACAAGTTTCAGATTTGGATGAATGTATGTGTAAGTGGTCTACATTGAAATTCATACAAATTGAAACCAATGCTCAAAAATATTTTTGCTGGTGACTAATTTAAGTTGTGTAAATGTCACACCCGCAACTTTGGATTGGGCGACATATGTACATATGTAAAAATAAAACACGCATCCGGCTAATTGGAAAGTACCCACAATTTTTGCATAAGCCATGCGAAAGACATCATTTTATTTCATAGATAGAAATCCCAAAGTGTAAACTTTTATTTAAAACAAAAATAAATTGGAAATTTCATTTGCCTTTTTGTGTGCTTATGTAATATTTTAAAATAAAACACGCATCCGGCTAATTCGAAAGTACCCAAAATTTTTGCATAAGCCATGCGGAAGACATCATTTTTATTTCATTGATAGAAAGCCCAAAGTATAAATTTTTATTTAAAACAAAAAGAAATTGGAAATGTCATTTGCCTTTTTGTGTACAGCCTTTTTCGTGAAGTCACAAAAATTTAGAAAAATAACCATAACTCTCAACTTTGGCTGACTTTTTTTATCCTAAGTATTACAAGTTAATTTTTTAAATATTTTTTATTAAAATTTGCATCTTTTTATATTCTTACAGTGATATTTTTAGGATAATTCATGTTTTAGATCCAGAGAAACAACTTTTTGAAGAGGAAACCGCAATCTCAAACTACAGACTCAGAAATGTGCGATTTGAGAAAACCCAAGAATTGGATCCCCCATATCTCGCAAACTATGAGGCCTGGGAATGAAAAATTTCTGATGGAATCATTTCATGATAGAATTAGTGTGTACACAAAGTTTCATCCAAATCCCTGTCGGTCGGGTTACAAATCGTGAAAAAATTGGTTGAATTGACATGGAATGACCCTTTGGCTTTCACAATTTACGGATTGAATTTTTAAAGTTGCATAGCTGTGAAGTTTTTAAAAAGTGATTTTGATTTAAATTAATGCCTCCTGCTTCTGCTATTTTCTATAGGAAACTACAATTTAAAAAAAAAATGTTTTGTTTACATTAACAGCGTATAGATGGCGCCAATCTAAATTTAAAAGAAAACAGAAAGTTTTCTTAATCGATGACTAAAAGCATCGAACTAAAAATCTATCATATATCCATGACTAAAACCGAGTAATACTTTTAATAAAGATAATGTATATTTTAAAATCTAAAATAATCAATATGTAATTTTAATGTTTTGTGAAATTTTCAGAAATTGAGTTTTATTTTGCTAATAATTATTTATTGTTATTCTAATACATAATGCTATTTATTTTGAATTAAAATTGTTAAAAAAATGAATATAGCATAAAAAACCCTTATTATTTGTATTTGTAAAAATTTATTGCTATTTTTAAAATGTGTTTTTCTACAATTTGATTCTATGAAGTATTATAAAAATGAAATGCAAATGAAAATTCCGTCATTTCTGACGGGGGTTGTATACAGGGTGGTTAAAATTAAACTGACGGTATTCAGAGGCTCATAACTCCGGTTCTACTGAGCGGATCCGAATGAAACTTCAGATATATGTTATGTAGATCATGCGGCCGAGGGTTTCGTAAAAAATAAATAAATAAATAAATAAATAAAAAATAAAAAAAGTTTCAAATTTTGCCATCAGATGGCGCTGTAGTGCTAAAACCATATGCAAATGAGTAGTTTACAATTTCGCTATAAAAGCGGTACTTATGGTTCAAAGAAATCACCCGTTTGCAATGAACATGCCGCTGAACAAGAAGGAACGTGCTTTGACAGTAAAACTCTTTTATCAGAATAAGAGCAATGCTTCGGCAGCGCTCCGTGCTTATCGACGGATGAAAAATTTAAGGAGAAGACCCATGTCCGTAAATGCAGTTAAATGCATGATTCGCAAGTTTGAAAATGCTGGTTCTCTGGATGTTGCACCTGGAAGAGGACGAGGACGTGCAACGGAGCCAGCGATTGTCGAGGAAGTTGCAATTGCAACAGTTGAAGCATCTGCAAATTCTTCAAATGTAAGTGGCCGCTCAATAGCACGAGCATTGGACATCCCGTGGGCAACCGTGCGCATGATTTTACGCAAAATTCTGAAGCTCTACCCCTACAAGATGCATATCGTTCAACAGCTGAAACTCTGAACGTCTTGATTTTGCGTTGCGTTTTCTGGCGAGGATGCAAGTGGATGAGTACTGGCCATCGCATATCTTATGGACAGACGAGGTTCATTTTCACTTAGATGGCGCTGTGAACACACAAAACTGCCGCATATGGGGTTCCACCAATCCTCATGCCGTGCAACAACAGCCGCTACATTCCCTATATGTCACAGCTTGGTGTGGATTCACGGCGAATTTTATTTTGGGCCCATATTTTTTCGAGGAAGTCACGATGAACGGGTTTGTTAGGCGTACAGTAACAGGTGATCGACACAGGAGTCTCCTTCAGAATCATGTTGTATCGGCGTTAAGACAAAGAGGCTGTTTGGCAACCACAATATTCATGCAAGATGGAGCAACTGCTCATACGGCGAGATGTGTAAAAAATGTGATTCAAGACAACTTCTCTGATGAGCGTGTCATCTCGTGCGTACTTTCCCCATTTCCTGGCCAGCAAAGTCGCTAGATCTGAACCCTTGTGACTTCTGTGGGGTTTTCTGAAAGATCATGTGTTTGAAGGGAGTGTAACTAATTTAGCGGACTTAAAAGCTAGCATCGTACGCCATGTCACCATGATTCCTACTGATATGTTGCGTGCCGCCGTTGATAAAGCGGTGGTACGCTTTCAGCATATTGTTGACCAACAAGGTATGCACATAGAGAATAAGGGTGTGTAAATAAATAAAATATTCCGTCAATCCTTGATTCTTGAATTGTTATCTGTCATTTTTTATTGTTAAAACGTCACCTAGTGGCGAAATTTGAAACTTTTTTTACGAAAACCTTGGCCGTATGATCTACATAACATATATCTGAAGTTTCATTCGAACCCGCTCAGTAGAACCGGAGTTATGAGCCTCTGAGTACCGTCAGTTTAATTTTAACCACCCTATACTAGTATTAAAATAATATCAGTGGTGAAAGAATAGCATAGAGGTGGAGTCTATTCACACCACTAAATTTTTATAGTATTCTTGATCTTACGAAAAATTCAAAAATTTTATCATTAGAATAGAAGAATAATGCTACTAAAATTTATTGGTGCCAATAGGCCCACTTCTGCTCCAATGATCCACCATTGATAATGTCCTTAAAAATTTTAATCGATTTCTTTAAATTAAAATTTCAAATTTTCATAGTAAATTTCAAAGGACATGATCTTTCTAAAGAAAATAAAATACAGGAATGTAAATATCTAGGCAACAGTGGGCAGTCTTTCACATTTAATTTTTACTAGTTTTCTTCGTTTAAATTTTATTAGCATTCTTGCAATAAAATTAGACGTAATAATTAAACAAAAATAACGAATAACATACAATGCTAACCCGGGAGAACACGCGTCGGGTCTTTTTTGACCCAGAGTGGGTATGATTTTTGCAATTGTAACTACTTATCTTTTAAAAGTAATCTTCAACTTATTTTACCACAAAATTTGTAAGGATTGTCTCCACCCAAATAAAATGGCGGTTATAATTTGATTTTATTGGTGACAAAATTAAAACCATTTCTACCCTAGGTAAGCGCGTGTTCTCCTGGGTTGAGAAACTTACTATGCCGCTGTTTGTTAGCCTTTTTACATCAGTTTGTGGTGGTTCAAGTTCAACTGCTTTAAGTTTATGAATATTTAAAATACATTTCTTCCCATTTTTAGCATCTAGTTACGATCCTGAGATCATCGCTTGCATCTCAAAGCCTATCTCTTAACGTGAAATCTGCGATTCTGAATTCCCTACCTGCTGCATACATTTTAAGTGAGCTATTTTGTACTGATTGTACGGTTCATTTTATAATTTATTCGTTATATAATCGATTCCTTCGATTTCCTTCTGTAAATATTTCGTATTATGACCAGAGAAATGTATTAAAAATAGTCCAACACAAGTTACTTATTACTAAACAAAAAATATCATCTATTAGAAAATTCATTTCACTAATAAATGTATCTATAAGCAAATTAATTATTCATAAATTAAAAAGCAATTATACTAATTTTATTTATTTATTTACAAAAATAAGCATATAACATCAATTTTATAACAACTGTATTGTTAATATATTAACAAAATGTTTATCCACAAAAGTTTTTTTTTCATTCAAAGTTGTTGTTTGATAATTATGCGTTTTTCAAAAATTCTTTCAAAATTATTATTTTTTTACACATAATTTACCATTCATGCAAATTAACAAATAAATTCCGTAATCCAGCATAAAAACTTATGTGGAAATGCGCCACCTCTTTGAAAACCCAGATGCGCAAACTGCAGAGATTGCGCAGCCTTTTATTTAAACGTGGCACTTCAAAAATTAATTGCTACTGTATTTTATAAGAAATTGTTTTAATTCAAAATATTTTGTACTATGGACATTCTACAAAAATTATGACGAACAATTATGAGAATTCAAGTACTTGTTTTGAAAAAAGAAAAGAAAAAGAAAGAAAGAAATAGCAATTCTTAATCTAAGACGCTCTGAACAAACAATGTGCGCATTCATGTAGAGTGATTGTTAATTTCTTGAACTGGTTATATTGTATCTTTTCAGTTCGTATTTGGATCATGTCCATAGTTGTGATGGTTACCAATAAATGGCAATAATAAATATTAGTCAAATGGAGAAATTATAATTAAGGAAAAAAATTAATTATTCTTTTTTTTTCTTTGGTCTTTGCACGAGTTTTTAACAGAAAATTTAAATGCGTACCTTTTTTTGCCATTTAAATTATGTTAAAATATATTTTTTTAATTGCGTAGCTGAGAAACAGACGACTTTAACTAGCATTGTATTTTGAAATTTTGTAACAATTTAAATGTTATTGTTTTACGTGCAATAAATTGAAATAAACAGTATCAAATTGCATTTAAAATTTTTCATGTGTGAAAATGTTTATGGGAGGGATCAGGTAAAGTCTTCTAGAACGTACGACGTACGGACAAGTCGATTAAGTTTTTAATTAGGGAAACAAAATTCTGTATCAAAGTAAATTCTATAGAGAAAATATCACTTTTATTTATTTATTTGTTTTGAAAAGTTTTAATTTAATAGTGAGATTTTTAACAAGATTTTTACAAAGTATGTATTATATAGAATCTATTATATATTTTTTTAATCTTTGCAAGAAAAGGCTCAGTATTAACCTTGTTTTGTAAGAATAATACAAAATATATAGTTGTAGGGAGATTGGGGGGGGGGGGGGGATCGTGCATTACCGGTGGGTTACGCTCGACAGTCGCATCAGGCGGATTTTTTAATTAGCACCATACTTTAGATACAATAAAATTCGCTTTATATAGTATCAAATTAATGAGGCTAAAACAAGGGGAATTTTACCATTTCAGAAAAGTGGTCTGAATATTTTATTCTCCTAAACCATCCTTTATTTATTTATTCATAAATCTCAAACTAATCTACTGGACCCAATAATTATTATTGCTTCCATATTTTAATACAATTGTTGTACATCATGTTCCATTTCCACGGAATTTTAGGTAAAAACAGAGTTCTAATTATTAGATATTAACTAATTCTTATATTAAATGTAATAAAGTAATAATACGGGATAGCACCTCCTAATTTATGCTAAAATATTGAGTCTAAACATTTCTGACATTAAAGAGTATGAAATTGTAATAACAAAAAATTACTGCTATCAAGGGATGGATCAAGCAAACTCTTATTGTCCGCACGACATATCATTCGAGTTGTAAAAGTTAGGGAGTTCTTTGTGAAATACCGATTTTGTCAAGCATTTTCGAAGTTCTTTAATTTTTATTTAACAAATGTTTGACAATCACTAATACATGTCCTATTTAATAAAGTTATACTTGTTGTTTAATTTAACAACTAAACATTATGAAACGAACCCTTATTAAAATGTTAATCGTTGTTTTTTTTCTTAGAAAAAAAATGAATTTACAATTTTGTTCCTTTAATTAAATAGCTGTTTTTATCACTGATAATTTTCCGGATATCAGGTGGATATTAATTTCAAAACTAAAGCTTTAATGTTGGCCTGATGTTTTTTTTTATTAGTTCAATCCGGTTTTAGATTGTCAATAATTGCAAAATAAATAAAGAATACTGCCCAGTTAAACTGATGGCATTGAGCTCACTGGCTACAAATACTAATTATACATTAAAGCCTTATATTTTCAAGGGTTAATTACGTTCGAAAAAAAATTAAGGGGAAACAGCTCTCCCTTTTCCCCTTTTTTTATACTTAATCATTGAACCTCCTATACTATCAAAGACATGCTTTATCATATAAAAAAAATCTATATCCAAAATTCAGAGCAAATGAGATAATTCTTAATAAAAACCCATTTAGCATTTGTATAATTTAAGAGGAGTTATCTCCCTTTTTTAGACTTAACCATTAAACTTCCAAAACTATTCAGAGATTTGAACGAAATCTGAAAATTCTGCTTGAAAAACCCATTTATATAAATTAAGGGGGGGGGGGCATTAGAACCCCTGTTCCCCCTATTTATACTTATTCAATGAACACCTAATAACAGTCACAGAATCGCCTCATCAGAATGATCCTAATCTAAATTTTGAACGAAAACTTAATTCTGCATGAAAATCCTATTTATATCAACTAAGGGGAGGGGCATGAGCCCCCCGTTCCCCCTCTTATACATATCGAATTAACTCCAAAAACTAATCAGGGATGCGCCTTGTCAGGATATACCTACATACAACATTTTAAGTGGATCGGATATTTTTATCACGAGTTATCGCGTTACACACGAACGAACATACAGAACGGACGGGCACATAAGCTCTCAGGCTATGATAGCCCGTGAGCTAAATAAAAAGAATATTGCCCAGTTAAACTGATGGCATTGAGCTCACAGGCTACGCATACTAATTGTACATTATAGCCTTGTATTTTCGTTAATTCCGTTCGAAAAAAAATTAAGAAGGGGAAAACACTCTCCCCTTCCTCCTCTTTTATACTTAATCATTGAACCTCCTAATCTATCAAGTACATGCTTTATCATATTAAAAAATCTATATCCAAAATTCAGAGCAAATCGGATAACTCTTAATAAAAACCCATTTAGCATTTATATAATTTTAGAGGAGTTATTCCCCTCTTTTATGCTTAACCATTAAACTTCCAAAACTATTCAGAGATTTGAACGAAATCTGACAATTCTGATTGAAAAATCCATTTATACAAGTTAAGGGGAGAGGCATTAGAACCCCCGTTCCCCCTGTTTATACTTATTCAATGGACACCTAATAACAGCCACGGACTCGCCTCGTCAGAATGATCCTATATCTAAATTTTGAACGAAAACTGTTAATTCTGCATGAAAATCCCGTTTATATCAATTAAGGGGAGGGGCATGAGCCCCCCGTTCCCCCTGTTTATACTTATTCAATGAACACCTAATAACAGACATGGTATTGCCTCATCAGAATGATCCTATATCTAAATTTTGAACGAAAACTGTTAATTTTGCATGAAAATCTCGTTTATATCAATTAAGGGGAGGGGCATGAGCCCCCCGTTCCCCCTCTTATACATATCGAATGAACTCCAAAAACTAATCAGGGAAGCGCCTTATCAGGATATACCTATATACAAAATTTCAAGTGGATCCGATATTTTTATCATGAGTTATCGCGTTACACACGAACGCACGTGCATGCAGAACGGACGGGCACATAAGCTCTCAAGCTATGATAGCCTGTGAGTTAAAAACGCACGCAAAACGCACAGCGTATTAAATAGTTGTAAAATCAATGTTGAATGATTTTTTACATTTATATAAAAGTCACTTCGCCAGTTGTGCAGGGATGCAAGCGCTACATCACAAATGGCCGATTTTCACCACTAAATGTTAATAGTATTTTTCGTCTTATTAAATCTAAAAAATTCTCCCATTAAATAAGTCAAGAAATACCATTAAAATTTAGTAATAGCAATCGGTCATCTCTGGTCCAGCGCTTACAACCCTGGTTGTTGCAAAGTTAATTTGTTTCGCTTGAAATTTTAGATAATTTTATTTAAAAGATATGGGCCACTATGTGGGATTGAGTAAAACGGAATACACCTTTCTTATTCAAATTTACTTATATTATTGAAATTGAAACACCCAAAAAGTCTTTTCAATTTATTTTCCACGTACTTACATTGCATTTTTTTTTTCTTTATTATTATTAGTTTCCCCAAAGAAAAATTACTTTTTTTTAAATGTACGACACAAGATTTTTTAAATGGAAAAATTACTGTTCATGATCTTATTATTATTTTTCTTTTTTCTAAAGTATGAAGTTTAGATATTTTAATCTGCCATAAGAAATTTTAGTCACTAGTACCTCGTGCATTTAAGCTTTAAATCGGAAATAAATGTAGAGGATTAACAGATTAAATTCACTAGAATAAATATAAATTTATTCATAGATATTTAATACTTATTATGTATTACTCTCTTATTATTTTCTCTTTTGAAAACACATTTTATTCATTACTCCATTTATCCATTTGTATTTTAAACTGAAAACTAATTTCAACGCATTAATTATTGATATGATTTGAATTATTGATATATTGAAAAGCAGAATGTTTCTTTGTGATTTATAAATATTTTTACTTTAAAATTTTAATATCTTTTGTGAAATTCCATTCGATCCGAAATTTTAAAAATTTTTCCTCTATTCATTTAAAGAATAAATTGTAAAGGATTAACAGATCATATCATTCAAAATAAATAGTGGTTTCTATCACAGATATTTTACACATAATTATGTTCTTTAATGATTAATTCATTTTTAAAAAGAAATATTGGTATCTCTATTTATCCATCTGTAGTTAAAGCTTGAATTTCATTTTAAAAAATTAAAACTTGAAACCTGTTTGCCGGTATGAGTTGACTATATAATTGTACTTTTGAAATTTAAAGTTTAATATCTTTTATGAATTTCTCTACGCAAAAGATATTTTAGACACAATTATCTACACCCAACTTGAGATTAATTTGGGAATAAATACTGAGGGTTTGCCACATGCAATCGTTATCTTCTATAATAATAAAGAGAGAAGGATGTTTGTCTGTCAGCGCTGTTCTGAAGAGACTGCTGCACATAGAGTTACAAAATTTGGAGGGAAGGTACTTTTTTATGTGTATTTTTGCACCTCGAAGCCCGATTTTCGATTTTTTGTTTAGATTTTTTTAAATATTTTTTTAGGCGATTTTTAGCGTTATTTTTGCGGTTTTATCCCATTAGTGAAAGGAATACGGTTTCATTCTTTTAACCCAAAATAGCAATTTTTTTTTCTCTTTTCAACAAAGTTTATTCGGAATTTGTACAGCGATTTTTGAATTTTTAACGAATTTTTAATGCGATTTTTAGTGTTTTTTCTCATTTTGCGGCTATTTTTTGAGATTGATAAAAATAAAATCGTTTTAAACATTTAGCCTAATACCCTAAATTTTGTGTTTGTTACGATTTTAAGATTTTAACGATTTTTATTGCGATTTTCAATGCGATTTTTAACGTTTTTTAAAGATTTTTGCGTTTAGCATCTATTTTTTCATAGTTGTTTTATTAAAAACTTGAGCTGTTGAGAATGCAATAAGTAGTATTTTTTTGTGAAATCTACCTAAAATGTCAAAAATTTAGGTACCACTATTTTCGAATAGCAATTTCATAAACTATCTTAAATTCTTGCTTAAGACCGCTACCCCCTCGAGTTATATATCACCTGATAGGTGATTTAACAGAGTATGGTTTTGATAAAGTTTTTGAAGAATAGAGTGCTCTACCTGGTGGTGGAAAATGGAACTAATAGAACGCTATTTCTTTTAAATCTATAATAATAAAGAGACAAGTTTGTGTGTGTGGCCAGCGCTGTTCTGAAGAGTCTGCTGTACGTAGAGTTACAAAATGTGGAGGGAAGGTACTTTTATACATGTAGTTTTGCACCTCGAAGCCCGATTTTCAATTTTTTTGATTAGATTTTTTTGAATAATTTTTTTAGGCGATTTTTAGCGTTCTTTTTGCAGTTTTATCCCATTAGCGAAAGAAATAAGGTTTCATTCTTTTAACCCAATATAGCAATTTTTTTTCTCTTTTCAGCAAAGTTTATTCGGAACTTGTACAGCGATTTTTGATTTTTAACGAATTTTTAATGTGATTTTTAGTGTTTTTTCTCATTTTGCGTTTTTTTTTTTTTTTTTTTTTTTTTGAGATTGATAAAAAGAAAACCGTTTCAAACTTTTAGCCCTAAATTTTGTGTTTGTTACGAATTTTAGATTTTAACGATTTTTAATGCGTTTTTCAATGAGATTTTTAACGCTTTTTCAAGATTTTTTGCGTTTAGCATCTATTTTTTTCATAGTTGTTCTATCAAAATCTTGAGCTGTTAAAAATGCAATAAGAAACTTTTTTTTTTTTTTTTTTTTTTTTTTGCGAAATTTACCTAAAATGTCAAAAATTTAGTTACCACTATTTTCGAAAGGCAATTTCATAAAATATCTTAAATTCTTGCTTAAGACCGCTACCCCCTCGAGTAATATATCACCTGATAGGTTGTTTAACAGAGTATCGTTTTGATAAAGTTTTTGAAGAATATAGTGCGCTAGCTGGTGGTGAAAAATGGAACTAACAGAACGCGATTTTGTTAAAATTTGGAAATATAACAATGTGATTAATGGTTTATAATACATGATAAAAAATGTAAACAAAGAATGGTGTGACACATTTCAGGGTGCGTGAAAGGAGGGGCGGGAACAAAATTAGGAAATGTAATAAAGAGATCTGTTTTACAATTTAATGTAGTTTATAGATTCAGTTACAGATTCAGTTATGTGGGGAGGCCTAACATATGGCTTGAGCTCAACAAGCCCCACCTAATTAAGGTTGTTTATAACGCATGTTAAAATTTTTAAAGTACTGGCGATGCTCTGGAGAGACCGCTGCACGAAGTTATGTATGAAATTTTACACCTTGAAGGCCGATTTTCAGTTTTTTAATTTAATTCATATGCGAATTTTAGTGGGTTTCGAGGCGATTTTTCCACATTAGTGAAAAGGAAAGCGGTTTCATTCTTTCGACCTAAATTAGTGAATTTTGTTCCCTTTTCAATATAATTTATTTGGATTTCGTGCAACGATGTTTGGATTTTTAGTGAATTATTTAATGTAAATTTTGCCGCTATTATTCGACATTAGTAAAAGGAATTTTGCTTAAAACTTTCAGGCTGATGTATTAAATTTTAGCTGTTAAGATTTATGAATTTCAGCTAATTTTAATGCGATTTTTCGAGATTTTTTGCGTTTGATGTCGGATTTTTGTCATTCATGAGGTATTTCCAATTACAACGTTTTACCCTATTAGAGTAAATTTTGACCCCTGTGATTTTTTAATATTAGTGATTTTTAACGCACTTTTCAATGCAATTTTTAGAAATTTTTCGAGTTTTATGGTGATTTTTTGATATTCGGAAGTAAAAATTGATTTCAAACTTTTAATCTAATATAATTTTAGAGATTTTTAATACGATTTTTCAAGTATTGTTGTGTTCCGTGTCGATTTTTTATTATCTATAAAGGATTTCCTTTTACTACGTGATTATCCTGTCGACCAATTTCGCCAAATTATATCAATCGTGAAACAAGCCAAATTATGCAAATAGATGTAATTTTTATGTTAAATAATGAAAGAAGAGATAATTTAGAAAAAACATTAATGCAAATACATATAAAAATAAGAAGTAAAAACCACTTGATGACGTAATAAACATATGTAACATGTTTAATGTCAAGTGAATATGGAATTTACGATCCGCCATTATTGTAGTTTAATCTTATGGTTTGACCCAGATAGTTTCTTGGTCTACCGGATAATCAAATAGTTCAGATTTCCGATTAGAATGTTTTATCCGTTTGATGAAATTCTGATTACTGCGGTTTAAAAAATAACTAGCGATATTTAGTGCATTTTTCAATGCGTTTTTAATGAACTTTTTAATGCGATTTAGTACTATTTTTTTCGATCCCTATCACAATGGTGTTTTAACAATTAAAAAATTATTTTGGTTTCAAACTTTTAGCCTAATATAGTAAATTTCACCATTTACCTTTTTTTAATTTTGTCGATTTTCAATGTGATTTTTGATATATTTTGTGTTCTGTGTCGATTTTTTTGTAATTCATGTCAAGAATGGTTGCTACGTTTTACACGACTAGAATATTTTTTTATTCACGGGATGTATTTACATTTAGCGATTTTTAATGAATTTTTCAATGGTTTTGTATTGGTTTTTTGAATCTCACGGCTATTTTTTGAAATTTCGAAAAGGAAATTAATTTCAAACATTTACAGTTCATTTACGAATTTTGAAGTTTAGTGATTTTTTAAGTCAATTTTTAGCAATGTTTTCATTATTTCTCACGCTTTGCGCGGAATTTTTCATTCGTATTTAAGAAATAATTCAGATAGCACTATTTTACTCTATTAATGTAAATGTTGTCCCCCGCTATTTTTAAATTTGAAACGATTTGTAATGAATTTTTGAATACAATTTTTAGATGTTTTCGAGTCCAAGGCGATTTTTTCACAATTGGAAAAGAAATTTTTAAATAATTTGTAGCTTAATGTAGTAAATTTTGACATCAATGATTCAGATTTTTTGTGTATTTTCATAAAATGTTTAGCAAGTTTTGTGTCGATATTTTTTAAATAATGAAAGAGTTCAGATTTCAATGTTTTGTCCCATTATGGTAAATTATGTCCGCAGGAATTTAATATAAATGTTTATCTTACTATGGCAAATTTTGTCCGGATTTTTGAATTTTACTCATTTTTAATCTGTTTTATAGTGTTTTTTCAAGTTCTGTGACAGTTGTTGACAAGTAAAAGAATTTCGGTTTCTAACTTTTAGCATAAATAGTACAATTTGTTCTCCACGCTTTTATGAATTTTGCCAATTTCTAATGCGATATTCAATGTAATTTTTAGTTAGTTTGGGGGATTTTAGGTGTTCCGTGTTGACTTTTCCTTATTCATGAACGATTTCTGATTACAATATTTTCGACTGAATATTAAATTTTTACAGCCATGATTTTTAAATATTCAGCGATTTTCAATATAGTTTTCGATACGATTTTTAGTCATTTTTTTAAGTTCCTTGACGATTTTCTGCCATTCAGAAACCAATTTTGATATCAAACATTTTGTTTAATGTAGTTATGTTTCGAATGTAATGTTTTACCTCTTTATATGATTTTGGCGTTCCATGCCTACATTTTGTAATTTATGAATGATTTCGATCATAACCACCCACCCTACCTTAATATTATTTTTTTAAGCATTGCCTTCCAAATATTTAGCTATTTTTAATGCAATTTTCAATGTAATTTTTAGCCATTCTTCAAATTCCGTGGCAATTTTTTTACATCTGGAAATCGATTTCGATTTCAAACTTTTTGGTTAATATGGTTAATTTCTTGATTACAATATTTTATATTATAACAGTGAATTTTTACCCTAGAAATTTTTTAATGTTTTACGACTTTCATTACAATTTTCAATGCAATTTTTAGGCTTTTTCAGTCTTCTTTTTATTTATTTATTTATTTTTTTATTTTAACATTTTTCAAAGGAATTCTATTTTAAATTTCCAGACTAATAAGAGTTTGGTTTCAAACTTTTATCCTTTACGGTAATTGTTTTGCTCTCTTATTTTGATCTACAGCAATTTTTAATGCACTATGCTTTTTTTTTTTTTTTTTTTTTTTTTTGAGTTCACGGCGATTTTTTTCAGATACGGAAAAGGAATTCGGTTTTTAATTTCTTCGCTAAATTGATAAATTTTCTCATGTGCGATTAAAGATTTTTATTGCGATTTTTTAGCAGTTTTTTTCGTATTTCAATGCTTTTTACATTATCAAATTAATTAGATATAAAACATTTATCCAAGTAAAGTAAATTTTCAGTTCCGTGATTTTTGAAAATTTTGCCATTTTTAAAGCGATGTTTACGTTTCTTCGCGATCCGCTTCGATTTTTTAGAGGTTCAATTTTTGGCCGAATTTACTAAATTCTGATCTCTTTTCTTCAAAGTTTATTCGAATTTTGAAACACAATTTTTGAATTTTGTTTTATATTTTTATGAGATTTTTAATGTTTTTTGCGATTTGTAAGATTTTTCCACATTAGTAAAAATAATCCAACTTCAATTTTCTAGCCCATCTCTTTTCAACGAAGTTTAGAAGAAATTCGTGCAGCATTTTTTAAAATTTTCGAGGTTTTTATTATGATTTTTAAAGTTTCTTCGCAATTCGTGCTATTTTTTGATGAACCAGGGCAAAGCTGGGGAGAACAGCTAGTAGATAAATATTTTTTTTCGCAGATATATTTTTTATAAGTTTGCATTTGTTTTGTCTTTTAACCTCCTGACTGCCGCCGGCTGATTTTTTTCACACACTATGCTGCAGGTTTCACTGCAACATAAGCAATATTTAAATTAGTATAATTCCACAAATAAAACCCAGTTCTGAAAAATTAAGTTAGGATTGATGCTATCAAAGATTATACACCGATACGAATAACGTATTTTGCATCAGGTTGGAAAAAATATCTTTTTTTTATATTTTTAATAAATTACAGAGAAAACAACATTACAATATTACCCTTTGGCTGGGCAGTCAGGGGGTTAAAAAAGAGAGTTTTTAAAATCTTATATATTTTATCCCACCTAATTTAAATGAGAGTCACACCAGAAACTTTTAAAGAAATTTAATAGTTTTATTAACGTTGGTGAGATAATAAAAACAGAAGGCTTTTACTTCTGTTCCTCTTTTTAACTGGTTAAACTACATGTATTTTACATGTTCTTAATTATTATTACTCTCTTTAGCTTAATTTAATTATTAATAGTTATTTTTAATTTTATCTCCACCAGCCGCATTTAAACAATTTTTCTTTTAACGGTTCCTTAACGCCTCTGCAACACTACACAACTTACCTCTAAACTGGATGCCACGCAACTAGGTAGTCCATCAAGCTGATCCCATTCTTTCATTCTTCCAAAAAGATTTAAAAATTGCCTCTTCTTAATTTAAAACAAAATTTTTAAATTTTTCCGGTGAAAATTTAATATGACAGAGACATTATTGCTTGTCCCTCAAGGAGTTAACAAAATTGCCACAAGGTTTTTTTTTCTTTCTTTTTATAACTGGCACCACTTTTTCGAAATAGAAATATTTAACCTAAACATTGACAACATTTGCAAGCGAAATCAACTTCAAAATTTATATTAGAAAAATACTGGGACGAAAAAATATACAAATAATCGCTTGCTTTTAAGCTTTTGTTATAATATGTAATTTATTTGGCGAAGCGATCGGTTCATTCACAGGTACACTCATGTTGACATTGATTCACATTTTCACTATTTTAAGATGCACTTGACTCTTGTTTTAAGAATATCGTTGCAACATAAAATGAAAGAGATATAATCATAAATTATTGTATAACTATCGATAATTATGGAATAATAATGATATAAGCAATACAATATGAATTTTTAACCTGGTTCAAAATTACCCAGCCATGTAACATAAATATCATCTAAAATAATTCATTATAAACTAGTCGTTGGGGGGGCCACCGTAATACTTACCTATCATAATATAAAATATGAAAATAAAACGCGTGTCTATGGCAACTCCAAAATAAAATTTAAACGCATAAATAAATAATTTTAACATACAATAATGCTCCATTAATGAATTGCTGATGAGCCAATTTTGACTAATTACATAAAACGTCAAAATACTCGAGTAGTACCGGATTGCGTAAAAGAAACATCCTTACAACTCAAAAAATAATAATCATATTAACTAAAAATTTACTGTGTTGGATTAAGCGTCTCATTTCCAATAAAAATATACCTGTGAATTGAAATTTGAATGAAATACAGGGTCATGAAAAATCGAAGAATTTGGAAAACAGGATTACATATATCTCGACAACTAATAATCCGATCGACCTCGTTTTTTATGCAAAATTTGTGTTATTTTATTGCCTTTTACGTCCAGTCCTTAAAATAAAAAAATTAGAAAATTTTTACATACCTTTCATCAGAACGAAATTTCGAGAGTCCGGAAAAAATAGTTCCGGATAATCGAGGTTACTGATATTAAATAGGCTTCGTCCCATTCTTACATACTAAGTACATACAAAATTTCAAGTCTCTATCTCAATTTGTTCGGGAGATAGAGCGGTTACAGACAGACACACAGACGGACGGACGGCAAAATTTTTTTTCTAAAAATATGTTTTTCGGAATCTCCACGTGTAAATCCGTAAAATTCTGAAACGTGTAAATCCGTCAACATTTTTTTTTCGATTTTCAAAACGATTGCAAGACTTACCCTATACTACGTATGATGGGTAAGTAAAAAGGGGATTATAGTTTGGACAACTTTGAATCCCCCCCCCCCAATATATATGTATATTCAGATGTTTAACCTCTTCGTGAAGGGAGCCTTTTATGAAAATTTTAATGTATTGTCGCCGATTTTTAAAAACAGAAACTTGTGCCTTATTAAATCAAGAAATTGCCCCGATTAAGTAAGGTAAATTTTACAGTAAAATTTCACTGGCGAGGATAAACAAGGATTTTTAAGTTTTTCTGAAGCACGTATAGGTGTCGCTTGCCACCAAGGGGTTAAAAACTCCTAATTTATTTTCCCGGTGAAATACCAGCATTTCTTTAGAGAAAAATTAATGCACCTCAAAAGCGCGAAATTTCATTCTATTTAATAACTGACTTAACATAAGAAAATACTGGTACAAAGAATTTCCTACTCAGGAAATTCCAGGACCCGTACGAATACCGACAACGTTCCTTTCAATATACGTGGCAAAACGCCAGCGTTGATTTTTTTTTATTTGAATTTCAGCTTAAAATAAAATATTCACAATTTTACTCTCTGTTATTTTTTGTAAAAAAAGATACTTTTACGAGCCTTTTTTTCTGAATTGTTTTAACCACTCAGGGTTCGCACAGTTCTACCACTAAATTTTAAGAATATTTTCAAAGTGTTCCACTGCAGAAAAAAATCGTAAAATCTGTGAATGAAGGTGGTGTTTACGAAGGTTCTGGTTTAAAAATTAAATGTAAATTTTCTTATTCTTAATAGTGGTGTCAGACTCCTTGGAAATTCCAAGGACTGTGCGAACCTTGCCACTTTACTGATTTGACGAATTTCCTTAATTCATCATTTAAAGGTTTTTGACAAAACTAATTTCTTTAAATGGAATGGCATACTGATCAGAGGTAGAAATGTTTAGAATAAATATTATGAATATTTTAGCTTAAAAAAGTGGTATTGACCCATATTTTCAATTTATTGTACGTAAAAAAAAGGAACCAGTTAAGGGGTTAATAATGTAACCAAATCACCTCCAGTAATCACTTCAATTTTGTGACAAGCGTTTGGAATCCACTCATCACATTTCCTTGCTAAAAGTTTTCCCGTGATAATTTCCATTTCCACTATTACACGAACCTGCCCAGTTTAGAAATTCTAAAGTTAATCTCATTCGAAAAACATTTTTACAGTACTAAGATTATAAGAAGCGGTGTTTGTTAATTCCGGTATGTTCCATTAAAAGTATTTTTTGAGAATTTTTTACTTTATTCAAACGCTTAATGTAATAAAGATATTCATAAAAATCGCAATTCTATATTTTTCTCAATATGTCTATTCAATTACAATAAATGATGGCTTATCATTGCAAACAATGTAAAGTTATAATACATTCTTTTCATGTTAATCAGTGAGAAATTTTTAATACAATGCACTTGCTAGTTTATAGATTTTGAAAAAAAAAAGATTTCTATTAAAAAAAGACAATTATCCTTATTCAGCATTAGACAGAAAAAAATATCAATTTTGTTATTTTCATTAAATGTTAATTTTGCTTTTATTTAATATCATATTTCTACGAATAAATAAGGCTTATTGCATGCTATTTAGAAATAATGGAAACAGAAGTATAATGGCCAATATCTGAAAATTGGACAATTATGTTCCAAATGTTTTAGTTTTTTAAGCTAATGTAACCAACTACCACATACAAGTATACACTATGATACATGATTTTTCATTTGAATGCTTTAATGTGTTGAGATCACGGAAACATGTTTGAAGCGTAGGATAAACTTTTACGGAAGAAAGTGTCTCAACATCATTTTCAGTGTCTAATAATTGTGAGTGTCAGACACATTTTTTCTGAACAGTCAGCACAGTCATTCAGTTTAAACATTTTTCACACATGTAAATTATTAAATACGTCATGTAATATTTGTAAGATTCAAAAAGTTACATATATAAACACAGGGTGTCCAAAAAGACTGGAAACGGTCGAATGTCTCGAGAAGAACATATCAGATTAAAAAACGAAAGTATAAATATTAAATATTTTTAAATAAGCTACTCAGTGATAGAAAATTTGATCCACGTAAAAGACCCCCTGTTGGTCAGAGGGGGTCCAACTTTGAAATCTTAAATTATAACCCCCATCTTTTATTGCAGATTCGGTTTCTACGGATTCATATTTACAGACAAATTTCACGCCTTCTTTTAAAAATACCCATTGAATTAACATTTGAGATTTGAAAAGAAGGCATGAAATTTGTCCGAGACACGCCCCACATTTCAGCCTGGATATGATTTTGCCTTTTTTAGCTCACAGGCTATCATAGCCCGAGAGCCGTTCTGTATGTTCGTTCGTGCGTAACGCAATAACTCATGATAAAAATATCCGATCCACTTGAAATTTTGTATGTATGTATATCCTGACAAGGCGCTTCCTTGATTAGTTTTTGGAGTTCATTCGATATGTATAAGAGGGGGAACGGGGGGGGGCTCATGCCCCTCCCCTTAGTTGATATAAATGGAATTTTCATGCAGAATTAAGTTTTCGTTCAAAATTTAGATTAGGATCATTCTGATGAGGCGATTTCGTGACTGTTATTAGGTGTTCATTGAATAAGTATAAATAGGGGGAACAGGGGTTCTAATGCCCCCCCCCCTTAATTTATATAAATGGGTTTTTCAAGCAGAATTTTCAGATTTCGTTCAAATCTCTGAATAGTTTTGGAAGTTTAATGGTTAAGTATAAAAGAGGGGGATAACTCCTTTTAAATTATATAAATGCTAAATGGGTTTTTATTAAGAATTATCTCATTTACTCTGAATTTTGGATATAGATTTTTTATATGATAAAGCATGTCTTTGAGGTTCAATGGAGGTTCAATGATTAAGTATAAAAAAGAGGAAAGGGGAGAGCTGTTTCCCCTTCTTATTTTTTTTTCGAACGGAATTAACCCTTGAAAATATAAGGCTTTAATATACAATTAGTATTCGTAGCCTGTGAGCTCAATGCCATCAGTTTAACTGGGCAGTATTCTTTTTTAATAAGATGCACCATACGTAGAAAGTTGAAATTGATAGTGAATATGCATCATGACTCATAGTATTTCATGCAAAAAAATTAAGGTGGTCACTCAGAAATTTCAGTTTATTTTTAATTAAAATGTACATTTAAAATCAGGAAAAAATATAGAAAACTTGTTTTTTTGTTTAAAAAAAATCTGAAAAAATTGTCAAACATTCGTAGTGTGGTTTTTTACATCTTTTATTTTTTTTTCGTTGAAGTTTGCATAGTAGTTCCGTCACAATGCGCACTTTTTCAAAGCAGGCATTTAGGGTCATTACCCCCCATAGTCTTGAGATACAAACTTAAAACTGGGCGAAATAAATTTCTTTTTATGGGCTATCAATCCATGAAGGACTCGATGTGGTGGACTCAAGGGCACATTTAACTATGAAACCCAGCTATACTCTTTTTGACGGATTTACACGTTTCAGATAATGGGATTCCGAAAAACATAATTTTAGAAAAAAAAAATTGCCGTCCGTCTGTCTGTCTGTAGACGAACAAATTGAGATAGAGACTTGGACTTTTGTGTGTCCTTAGTATGTAATAATGGAACGAAGCCTATTTAATATCAGTAACCTCGATTATAAGGAACTATTTTTTTCGGACTCTCGAAAAATTCGTTCTGGTGATAGGTACATAAAATTTTTCGATTTTTTTATTTTAAGGATTGGACGTAAAAGGCAATAAAGAAGTTGATCGGATTCTTAGTTGCCGAGATATTTGTAATCCTATTTTCCATATTCTTCGATTTTTCATGACCCTGTATTTCATTTCAAATTTTAATTCAGAGATATATTTTAATTGAAAATGACACGTTTAATCCGACGCAGTAAACTGTTAGTTAATATGATTATTATTTTTGGAGTTATAAGGATGTTTCTTTTACGCAGTTCGGTACTACTTGAGTAGTTTGGCATTTTATATAAATTGTCGAAATTGGTTCATCAGCATTAATAGAGAACATTACTATGTATATTAAAAATATTTATATATACGTTTAAATTTTGTTTTAGAATTGCAATGCATTTTACAAATAGTTTTTTACATGCTTTGTTTTCGTACATTATATTATGCATATCCATGATGGGTAAGTATTATGGTGGCCCCCAACGCTTAGTTTTTAATCCTTTAATTCAGGGACGTGTATGGAGTTTTTAAAATAATTTCTACAGTGTAGTAGAACATATAAGACAAATTATTAAAATATAAAAGTATAAAATTATTTTGTGCTGACTGTTCAAAGGATGGGAAGCACTGTAAATTTCAGGTGGGCAGGGATTACAGATTTTATTATAATATAATTACTCTAACTACAAATAATATGTCCGCAAAACATTTAACAACCGTTCTAGTAAATATAATACTTTTTTGTAAATAAAAAAAAAAATTTCATTTTCAATTTTAATTTTTTTTTCATAATTTTAAATTTAATATCTTTAATTTCTGAAATTTTTTTATCCTTTGAATTTTTTCATTAAAAAGTATAATTTAGCTCTGTTGATCATTGCCAAATGGAGATGACGTATTAATTTTTGTACGGAATGTTTAGTGTAAATAATTTAATTATTAGTTAAATTATTCATTTACTACTCCAATAAAATATCGAATGTGAAAAAATATGCAATCAAAAAAGTAATTTGCAAAACAAATGAATTTTTTTCTTACATTTTTTAAGCCCGAAACGAGGCATTATCAATAAACTTCATTCAGTTTTTTCTTCGTTTAATGTTCAATTTTTTTAAGAAATAAGTTATATAAATTGAACATTAACAAATAAAAACAAAATACAAACAACACGATATTTAAAATTCTCAAAAGTTAGATCTTTGCCTTCAAATTAAATCAAATTAACTCTTATACTTTTTAAAAATGTTTTTTATGCCTTACACGACCCTTATCATTTTGTACACAATCTCGTTCGTATTTAATTTATTCTGCCAGTGATGTTTTTGTTTATATACAGGGTGTCCAAATATTCAAATCAAAACTTTGGTGTCCAAAAGTCGGAAATGGCGGAATAACTCGAGAATTTCAATAAACTGGAAAACGAAAAAATGCGTGCTTTAATTATGCTTGAAAAAGCTATTCAGAGATTCCAAAGTTGACCCTTTGGATATCAGAGGCGCTCCAAATTTGAAATTTGAAATAATAACAGCCATTTTTTTTAATTTCAGATTCGGATTCTACGGGCAACAATACGTAAATATTTTTTTCAATTTTTTAAGCATTTTTTTCAGATTCTCTAAGATTGCGATTGTAAGTGAACAAAATACCTCAGATATAGTGAAACCTCCAAATAAGGGACACCTCTGTTTAAGGGATAAATGTTCCGATCAATAACTGCTCCTTATTTGGAAGTTTTACTGTATTAATAACTCCGAATAAGGCACACACCTATTTAAATGACAAAATTTCCGGTCCCATAGGTGTCCCTTATTCGGACGTTTCATTGTATTCATTTTTTCCGCAGCCAGATTTTACCAACACAAAATTTGATAGGCCAGAGCTTTCGTCACCAAAGCAGTCGCATTAGCGGAATTATGCTTGTTGAAAATAATCAATAACGGTTGTTTCGATAACAGGAGAGTTTTATATGCTTCTGCCAAAAAAAATTATAGAAATATATTAATTTAGATTTCTATTTGTGTTTTTATTTTATCCAATCAATCAATTATAAACATTAACCAATTATAAGGATATATTAATAATAATAATAATTCTAATAAATTTAGTAATACTTTTGTAATCTAAATCCAGTTTGTTTATTTGTAGAGGGCAATCTCCGGATATTCCAGATTATATTTGTACTGGGTAATCATTTTCTTACGACTCGAATATTTTTAGCTTGCTTTGTTTTAGGTTCGGATGTTTCAAAATACATTAATTCCATAAACAATGAGGATGATAGCAATCATTTATTTACAAATCAGAGAATGCCAAAGGTACCAATAACATTCCACAGTTATTCAATTCCATTTATAAATATACATTAACATTAAAAAATACGACGATCAATTTATATCGATTCAGAATTAGTGACATACTATTAAAGATATTGGGATACTAAGAATGCCTTACTTATATTTGTTTACTTTCTTCAAATTTATTGATTTGCCTGATAGAAAAATCCAAAGTGTACCTCCATTTCCTTCGTCAGAAGCAACATCTGGAAATCCAATTCATGGTTCTCTCATTTAAAGTGTGATCCATTGCACTATAATACATTAAAGCGCCAGCCTTTGCACTCGAGAGGTAATTCTGACTGATTGTCATTTACTGTTCCGCGTAAATGAGTATTCCAAATGCTCTGGACTTCAGTATTTTAACACATTCGCGACGTGACCTCTTTATGGAATTTTTAATGTTTTGCTATCAATTTTCAAAAGCAGATATTTGGGCCTTCTTAAATCGAGAGTATGCTCCAATCGAGAATATTAAATAAGGCAAATTGTTTAGTAAAATTTTACTGGTAGGGGTTAAATAGGGATTCTTAAGTCTTTTTGCGGTCCACCGGTATCACGGTTGTTAAACTAATTTTCTTCACCTTATCTAATGGTCGAATCTGCGAAGAAATAAACTGTAAGACATGAGTGGTGTCCAAACATTTGGTGTGTTGATTTACGAAGGACACCACTAGTAGTAAGTGAGGGTTACTTCTACGGAGCAAAAGGTGAACTATCCATTTGGGGCTGCAAATAAGCAAACCCGCTTTCTTTCGCATGAACCGGAAGAAAACTCCCATTTGTTATTTCTTCAACCAGAACTCATTTCCATCTCACTTAACTTCTAAAAAATACCCTTCTCTTTCGTAATTTTTTTATCTGTCGAAGTAAAACAAATTTTTCCTTTAAAAAAACTTCCAAATGCAGACATTTTACTAGATCTGCTTTACCATTGGTTGCTTGATTCCCCTACAAAACCATGTGAATTTCATTTCATAGCAGTGCTTTCCGCATGGATGTCTGAAATGTACTTCCTTTTTATGACGTAAGTTGAAACCCGTATTATTAAAAATGCGACATTTTGTAGCTGACTTGTCAATCCCACTAATACATTTACTAACATTTTAATCCCTCAGGTATAATGTTTTTAACACTTTCCGACAAAACTGAAAAATGTTTATGCTTTCGATTTGTCTGCTCGTGCTCTAACTCTCGTAAAAATACTCGTATTTCCATGAAATTTTTAGATGTTATTAATGTATACCCATGCACGAACTCTATTGAAAATGAAGCTTCTACCATGATTAGTTTACTTAGAGGGATAGTCAAAAGTTTTCTATTACATTACAGCCTATGGTAAAAAATCGTTTCAAATGAATTTTAAAGGTGTTACACACAATCAAACCTATTCAAATTTATACGCATTTGCGAAGTGCACTGAAATATGCATTCTGTAAAATATGAAGAGAAAATAATATTTATTATTCATTTACAGGTCCACACAGAATAATACCATTACACAATAATAAAGGAGCGATTGTTTGCGACATATTTTAATTGCGTTAAGCAACTTTATGTATAATGAATCTGATATACGCCTCTAAGGTTTAATGTCTCGAGCAAAATTCATAATATTTCAATTTTGTTAATGAGTGAATCATATAATGCGAATGTATAAAGCAATTAACCCCTTCGCTTCGATTCATGAAAATTTTAATGTTTTTTCATCGGTTGTTAAAAGCAGTAAATAGAAAAAGTTCTTCGATTAAAATAACACAAATTTTACAGTAAAATGTTATTGGGACGATAAACAAGGATTCTGAGAACTCTTGCGGCACGTATACCGGTCATTTGTATCCAAGGTGATAAAGAAAAAAAAATCAATCTTTAACCAGAGAGCATTATTAAACAAGAAAGAAAAATCATACGTTAAGCATATATTATGAAGCACTTTCCAACACTTCATGAAATCTTTAACAGAGCTTCGTTATTTAGGGAAATAAGGGCATATAGCTAAATATAGCCAAATGAATGCAGTTCAGCATAAAAATGCATAACGTATTTAAAAAACACATTTAATTAACGCTCATATTCAGTAACATTGGCAAAATCTTTTGGATAGCCCTGTATATCAACTATAGTATTTATATACATTATATAATGTGCATAAATTTGATGAAACTTAAACTCGCATATTATAATTAAAATGCATTTCATCCATCCATGAGCCATATTGGATGCATATATAGTACCTCAGAAAGAATATACTATTTTAAATCTTTTGTTTGGCCTTGTAAATGCTATGTACTTCATATTACGAGACAGTATCGTATAATTAGTATAATTTATACTAAGCCTCAGTGACATACATCAATTTTTATTATACATGAAACAGTTTAATATATTGAAAATATGCCGCACATCATTCCCTTCTTCACCATTATGTAATGCAACTCTTTTGTGTAGCCCTGTAAATAAATACTATCTACATTTTCACCGCATACTTTATAGAATGCATATTTTAGTGCACCTCGTATATGCATATAAATTTTTATATGTTTGACAGGGTGCAACATTTTTAAAATTCCTTTGAAACGATTTTTCCCCATGGGCCGTAATGTAATGGAAAACTTTTGACTGCCCCTGTAAATAAACTTATGATGGTAGAAACTTCATTTTCAATAGGGTTCGTGCTGGGTAAACCTCAATTACGTCCAACAATTTCATGCCAATCCGAGTACATTTACGGGAGTTAGAGCGCGGACAGACGGCCAGACAAAAAGAATGCATAAACGCATTTTTCAACTTTGTTGGAAAGTGCTAAAAAATATTTCAAAGAAACCAGAAAAGGTACCTTAAATAAATATTATTGAAAAAATACTTTCCAGGCTTACGATAGAATCAGTAGAGAATTCAAACAAGTAAGAAAAATCATGCGTTAAGCTTAGATTATGAAGCACTTTCCAACACTTAATGAAATCTTTAACAAAACTTTGTTATTTAGGGAAATAATAAATATACCCAAATATTTATTCCAGTACTTTTGAACAGCCCTGTATTTCATATGTCACTTGATATAATGGGAAAATTTAGTTTAGCAAGAAAATACCCAGTAGCTTAAAATTTCTTTTTCAGCAATTCATACTATTAGATGGAAACATACTTGAATACTTTTGTTAAGCCCTGTAGTTTACATTGTACCTTTATTACACGTCAGCATCAGGCTAAAATTTATTGTAAAATAAAACACTTTTAAAACAACTGAAATCACATTCTCATAAATTATCATTCATAGGCGTCATGTACCGAATTCTTTGGGTGGCCCTGTATATCCTTTTATCTATATTCTGCAAAAATTTCTCAGTAAATTGAACTCAGCGTAAAAATGCATAGCTTATTTAAGAACCACGTTTAAATAATTTACGCTCATATTCAGTAACGTTGGTGAGCTCTTTTGGGTAGCCCTGTATATCAATTATAACATTTATACACACCTAATGTGCATATATTTAGCGAAATATAAACGCGCATATCATAATTAAAATGCATTTCATCCCTCCATCAGCTTTCATCGGACACATATACGGAACTTCGGAAAGAATATACTATTTGAAATCTTTTGTGTGGCCCTGTAAATGCTATGTACTTCATATTATGCAAGACAGTAGCGTATAATTTATATTAAGCTTCAGTGACATATATCAATTTTATTATACATGAAACGGCTTAATATATTTAAAATATGTCACACACAATTCCCTCTTTTACCATTATCTAATGGCATTCTTTTGTGTGGCCCTATAAATGAATAATAGCTACATTTCCACCTTATATTTTATAGAATGCATATTTTAATATGTTTGACAGGGTAAAACATCAGGGGGACATCTTTAAAATTCCTTTGAAACGATTTTTCCCCATAGGCTGTAATGTAATGGGAAACTTTTGATTCTCTCTGTAGATAAACTAATCATGGTAGATACTTCATTTTCAGTAGGGTTCGTGCTAGGGTAAACCTCAATAACGTATAAAAATTTCATAGCAGTCCGAGTATATTTAAGGGAGTTAGAGCGCGGACAGACGGACAGACGGCCAGACAAATCGACCACTTTTCCACTTTGTTGGAAAATGCTAAAAATTCAGGTGATCATGTTGCGTTCATTTGCGGCATGGTAAATAATACAAGGACTCTTTTTAGAAGCGAAATGTGGTACCTTTGTGACGCGGGCAAATACTTTTGGTATAATTAGAAATTATTGTGTGACACCAGAATTCATAAACGACTTATTTATAATTTAAAACTCAAACTTTGATTGTAAAAGTTAAATTTCAGTAATATATTCTTCGTGCCGATTACAAGTTTGGAACCAAACCTATTTTAACCCTTTGCGGCGCAGGGCAAATTCATTCGTTAAGTTTTGAAATTAATGGCTGACACCGGAATTTGAAAACAACTTCATTTGTAAATAAGAAAACACTGTATTTCACGCATTCAATAAACCGTAATTTTTTTAAACAAAATTCCGGTGCGAATGTAGCGTTTGGGAATTACAATCAAGTGGTATATCTACGAAACCACTGCGCCGCAAAGGGTTAAAGGTTTACAAATAGAAAAAGAAATTTGCAGCAGGATTCAAAATCAAAATAAATAGAATAAATGTGATTGTACGAGTTTCGTTTCCTGTACTTATTTTTTTGTAATCACTTTCATGATAACACAGATTCACTTTAAAAATTCAATTTAGCTCCATAAAAAATCATAGATCATTTTTATTCTATCAATAACTGCAGTTATATTTAATTCTAAAAAACATTTTTGTTGTCTAT
This sequence comes from Maratus speculifer, assembly GCA_964019185.1. Lineage (NCBI taxonomy): Eukaryota > Metazoa > Arthropoda > Arachnida > Araneae > Salticidae > Maratus > Maratus speculifer. The sequence goes on from CAXHSM010000003.1 coordinate 375,278, forward strand.
GTTTACAACAGTTCCCGCCCGCCGAAAGTTAAGTTATACCATGTTTGTCGAAGGTCACTATGACAATAAAATTCATAGTGCATATGAAAAATAGTATAAACGTTAATAAAAAGTAAATATTTTAATCTAAAATTTTGGTAGAAAGGCCGGAATTCACCTCTTTTTTTAAGTAAAGAAAGTATGTATTTAAAAAGAAAAAAAAAAAAAAAAGACAATGCAAGTATCAGGGGCAATTTTGACCTTTTTTACTTTTACCAAAAGCATTTATGTATTAATCAACATTAAATAGGAAATAAAAACTTTTTACCTTTTTAGGTAAAATCTTACTTTTATAATACGAATTTCATTATTACGTATATATATATATATTTTTACTTAGTCATTTTCTTGACCTCTACTTTTAATAACTTAACTTTTTTTTTCTCCTTATTTTTTCTCTTTTCTTACATTATTAATTTAATATTTTAAATATTTAAATTTATTTTAAGAATTCATTACTCTTTTGATATATTAAAATAACAATGAAACTACTGTTCAAAAATGTTAACTTAACAGTGAAAATCTTCCGAATCTCTGGTCCCAAGCTTTGCAAATTTCAAGTATTCAATAGTATATCAGAATTTAATGATTCTTTGATAAAGTAACATTGGTATTTTTTTGACAGACCAAACTCTTTTTTAAAATTGAATCCTGATTATATCGATTGTGATAAAAGAAAAGTTACGTATCGTAAATGAACCTTGTACAATCACAGCATTTTTAAGTATTTTCTTTCCTGTTACAGATGAAGAATTTAGATAGTAAACGTAGTAATTGAAAACATAAAAAAGACTAAGTTAACCCCTTCAAAGGCGATGATGCTGGTATGGCATCTCATAATTTTACTTTCTAATTGTTACATTTGCACCCATTTTTTTTTTTTTTTTTTAATGAAAACTTCACTTTTACTAAGTACGCGAAAATATACTTTTATCTGTTTAAAAATAAATTTTCTCGTAAATACTGGTGTCAATCAATTATTTCAACATTTTATGAATTAAACTACCTTAACCATGTATTTGAAAAGAAACATTAGTCTTATACCACCTGTTAAATTTCTATTTGAAACGCCTAATCATTACAGAATTTTTATTCAGAAAGAAGGCATTTGACGCTAAAATATCGTAATTTTAATTGTTAAAAGTTGACCAAGAATTTCAAAATGATCGTTAATATCTTGTCATCTTTATCATAGGAGCTGTTCAGATATGTTTGTTGTATAATTAACCATTTATATCCCAAATTAGTTATTCAAGGAAATTTCCCATTCTAAAGCATTTTAGATGAATTTTTTTATATTACATTAGCAGATGTACGCAATCATTAAAAAAAAATGAAGAATTTTGCCAAATAAAATGTATTTGTGAAATTTGAATTTATAGGAATTTTGTGTCATAGTTATAGTTCCACTGAAATATTTATTTTAATTCTTTTTAGTATTTTATACAATTACGAAAAGTACAATTGTAATGCTCTTACAAAAGAAATAACTGAATTTCCCCCTACAGTCTTTCCACATCAAGAAAGCTGATAAGGTACAAATGAAAAATAAATCATTTTTTTTTATAAATATGTTTATTTTATGCAACCAATGTCGCTTTTGAACGAGATAAATAGTGTTTGTGATAAATTGTGTTTAATCCCTTTTAGGGCTGTCGTTCATTTTTGGGGCCCTTAATTTTAATTCCTAAATGTGACATTCGCATTAGAGTTTTTAAAATGTAAATTTCCCTTTTGTGAATTACACAAAGATTTTTTTTTTCTCATTGAAAAAAAATGTGTTTTTAAATTTCGGTGTCACTCAATTATTTCAGAATTTTACCATAAAAGTGCTTTGCGCGTGAAAGGGATAACTGATTCGATTAATACTTATCGATGTATGAAATTAGCTTAATAGCATGTGTACTTACTTAAAAGGACATTTTGTGAATCGTAGGGGTCTAAATGGCTGAATTATTAGAACTATTCTTACCCTTTCTATTATTTTTCATGCCGCCAACCAAAGCAGCATGATTACGTGAACATTAAAATGAAGAAAATATAATATCCGTTGGCTAAACGAAAAGTATTTATAATATACTAATATTTTGATATATATTTTCCGGTATGAGCTAAAAATTATTTCTTTATGTTACTCTGCAGTGGAAAATCGATTTTTGGACAAATTTTCTAATACAATTGTGTTATGTAGTATAGAAAATGACAGTAATAATTTTTCTTAATAATGTCGGTTAATTAACATTTATATCGTCACAACACTGTATATACTGTACAGATGTAATACATTATTTTAACATAATTCGCATTATGTTTCTTAAATGCTACGTCTGTCACTGGTGACTGACTTTCCGTTTACTCCGCGTCAGTCACAAGTGACTGACAGTCTAAAATCTAGTATAAGATTAAAAACGCATATTGTTTTAAGCAATTACCGAAAATGTATTTAAATTATAATTTATTGTTATTTAATACAGGATTACACTTAATAATTATTTAATATAGTATATATTTTTTAGTTTTATATGAAGCTGTTACCGGTGCTGTACTGTTACCGGTGATTGATGCGGCTTAAACGGAAATCAGTATCAGTTTCCGTGAGACTCAAAGTGTTAAATACAGTAAATATGTTTAGTAGTTTATGGAGTTCAAATTTTTGCCTTTAAATAAAGCTAATATCATTATTTCAAAACAGTGGTAACCAAGAAATGAACTGCTCTCAGCTATATGATTTCCATGAACTAGTACAGTTCCTCTTATTTTATTGTGGAATTCTACGATTAAATAAAGTAAAGATGACTAATCAGAAATAATGGTTCCAAAACACTAAGCATCTCAAAGCAGTGAACAAAACGCTGACTATTAAATTTTATAATTACTCCAAACTAAAGAATTACTCTCTAATTGTAAAAATTTCGCTCCACCTTTTAAGAATTTTTGTACAATAATAGTAATTTTTGAAATCAGTTATGTACAGCGAAATTGTAGGATCAAAATCATATGTTAAAACAAAAATGAAACTACAAACTTTTAAATAGTTTTTCACGATTAAATCTTGCGACACAATGAAATTTTTGATAGAGACTTACCCATCCTGTGTTCTTATGCATTTTTTTAGATAAAAGAATCTGCATAAAATATAGCGCTTCATAATTGGCACAAAAAAGAACTGTCGTGTCAAACAAACTGATATTAATAACAAAGCAAAAGCGTCTGTTAGCTGAAAACGACTATTCCTTTTTTTTTACCATTTTGTGTAGAGCGACCGAATAATACTACATTTAGCTTTAGACTATAGTTCCTTCTGTTATGATTAAGGAATCAACTTGGACTTACCGGGTAACAGAATGTACGCGAAAATAATTTTTTCGGTCTACAATAGATATTTTACATTTGAGGTATTCACAAACATAATAGACAAAATCTATTTTGAAAAAAAAAATGAGATTGTTAGAAACTTGCATAAAATCTATTTTATCAATTCGTTCAATAAACCAACTGTGTTTTCACATACTTTACCATAAATGCAGGGCTGCCACAGGCGAGTATTTTTTAATTCTAATTGGCACCACTTTCTTTAACCATTTGCGGCGCAGGGCAAACTCATTGCTTAAGTATTGAAATTAATGCCTGACACCGGAATTTGAAAACAACTTTATTTGTAAATAAGATAACGCTATATGTCGCTCATTCAACAGACCATAATTATTTTAAACAAAATTCCGGTGCCAATGTGGCGTTTAGAAATTAAAATTAAGTGGTATATCTATGAAATCAAAACCACCGCGGCGCAAGGGGTTAAATAGAAATCATTAACACACACTTTGCCAGCATCTGCAAGAAAAGTAAATTTCTAAATTTATATTAAAAAAAAAATTGGTGCGAACGGAGTATAAAAATAGTCGCCTGTGACAGCCCTGTAAATGGCGTCTGTTTACAGATTTCGTTTATTGTGGTAGTGGATCAGGCAGATTTTTTGTATGACCTAACTGGACTGTCTCATTTTTAAAACTAGAACCGCCATTAGGGGGTCAAAATGACCCCTGCTAGATTGATAATATTTGACTCGAACCAGAGTTTTTTTTCATAAGATATAGCTAATGTATGCAGCACAAAAATAGACTAATTAAATAGGTTAATAAATTTGTGTTTAATAAATTTGTTTTAAATAAAAATTCTGGTGAAAAACACATTTTGAAAAACTCGAGTAAAATACCCGGAGGTTCTAGTGTTAATGAACTATTAAACCACAGCGACAGAAATTAGACTTTTTTTTTCTTTGTCGCTCATAAATTCACTATTCACAAAAAAAAAAAAAAAAAAAAAAAAAAAAAAAAAAAAAAAACTGCGCTATTTGTATTATTGAAGGATTTAAAAAGATTAAGTTTGAATTAGTAATTAATAATAAGATGGTAATAAATAATAGAAACAATTAAGAAATGTTTCTAAAAAATTCGAATTTTAAAATCAGTAAAAATGCACAAAAAGCATTCTAAATTGCATACGCTCAAAGTCACGTTTCTTGCAAATTTTTGTTAATTTATTTGTAGTTTCAACTTACGATATCTTTGTAATATCTGGTAACACAAACCGATTTATAAAGTAATGATTCCAAATAGGTAAAATTAGTCCATTATACAATTACGATATTTTAAGTTTCGTTCATGTGACGAAATCTTATTCCTCTTACTGTTTTGTCTGTCTTCTACGAAACTATAAGTGTCAGCGACTTGAAATTTTACATATTTTTAGCTAAACACCTAACATCAAACAAAAATTAAAAATATATTGAAAAGTCGCATTTAATGGACGATATTAATTTCTTCTGGTACAATCAAAACTGAAATCCGACAAATATTTTTTGAGAGATAATAATTTTTATTTTGTTTGACCAAAGAATTACACTTGACTTTTGATATCTTTCGTAGCCGTTTAGGCCCAGAAAGTCATATTGCGCCGTGCGTTAGACATATTGCCTTCGCTTTGCTCAGACGTACGAAAATCAATTGTACGAAATCGATCATTCGTAATGCATAAAATAGTCATACATCCATAACTGAGTTAAAAACATTTTAATAAATAAAGTAAACGAACATTCTTTGAACATTTATTGGATTTATAATCTAATCACATAAATTGGTTCCTTGGTTCACGAAACTTTTTTGGCATACATTGTCTTTTTATGAAGTGTTTCAGAAGCAAAGAATCCTCAAGTTCCATCTTTGAATTTTTTTTTTCGGATTTATAATCTAATAAAATAAATTGACCTTCGTTCATGAAAATTCATTGGCATGCAATGTCTTTTTATGAACTATTTCAGGAGCAAAGCATTCTCAATGCCATCTTTGAACAATTAATGGGACTTATAATCTAATCACATTAATTGGCCTTCGTTCACGAAAATTTATTGGTATGCACCGTCTTTTTACGAACTATTTCAGGAAAAGAGCATTCTCAATGCCAAAACATTGAAATAAAACAATCACACAAAGATTTATCAATAATTTAAGGTAGTAAAAAAAGGCTATATTCAAATAGATATTAAAAGTAAAATATTATAGTGCCAGTGTGGCGTTTGGGGATTAAAAACGAATGGTTTCACAAATATACCACTGCCATTGTAAGGGTTAAAAAGCTATTAGTAAAATGATCAATATTTTTAGTTTGAATTTTAAACTTCTGCTTACATGTAACCTCGTTTTTGAGCATTATATTCTTAACTGAATCATAGGCCTTTTATTACAAATAGAGCAGCTTAATGGTACGTTGAACATAATAAAAGTAAATAGAGTATAAAAAATTAGTTGATAACGTACAACCATCTTCTATAATGTACATAAATATCATTATGTTTAAATTATTGAAAATGATCTTTCCCCATAGATCATAGTGTAACGGACATACTTTTGAGCTCCATTGTCATAATAAATTGTACACACTTTATTTCCAATACCGAATATTTTATAGTGGACCCCAACAGCGTTATTAAATTACATGGAAGTGCAAATATATTTCCTCAAATTAGAGCACAGTCAGCCAGACGAACAGACAAACACAATTCTTGAACAGTTTTCAACTATGATGCAAAGTGTTAAAAATTAATGTTGTTCCAATTGAAAAGCATCGATAGCGCCCACATAGCATGCATGGTCACAGTGACATCACTATGAGTCACTTTGGTCACATCCAATCTGTGACAAAAATGCCACCACTCAGTGACGTCACATTGTGACTGAGATGTGACTTTCTTAAAAAATTTTAGAAAATTACAAATATTCTTCAAAACATGCTATTTACTTTAAAAAACATGTTTCTGGCAATTTCGTCGCTTTTGTCACAGTTTCGTCACAATCTTAATGTCAAAGGAGTCACAATATGACGTCGCAAAGTAGTCACAATGTGACGTCACAAAAAAGCTCTAAAACGGCCATAACGACTTCACGTTTTACTCACATGTGACTTCACAACGACGAAGCAGTGACGTCACCACCATTTCTTACGGGCGGCCATGCGATCTAGAGCAAAGCGACCTATTGAGGAGATAATTTGAATAGAAAAAGTTAACACTACTTTTATCCGCGAATTATTTATTTTTCGTATAAAGCAACGCTTCAAAATCATTCTTGTGTATAGAAGTTTTGTTTCAGTCGTCTTTTTGTTATTTTAAACGATTTGGTTAGAACGATTCTATTTTTGCAAGTTTCGCTATTAGGAAGTGTGGAACATTTATTTATAATTATCATCTATTGTTTGGAATAGCAGACGAAGAAAGTCCAGATAATCGTCAGCTGTAATACAAATAGAAATATAATAATTTGATGTAATCTATATATGTATTTATCTAACTAAAGCTGAAAAATATATGAATAAGTATGTTTATATTTTAAATAATTGTAAATAAATAATATTTATATGGAATAAAAGAGAATTGTGTTCTTGAAACAAATTTTCTATATATACATGCTTTTTTTATCCATTCACATCATAATCTTATTTGAAAAAAACCTTTCCGCAACTGCAGTATCTATTACCAAATAGTTGTAAATGACAAATCGCATTCATTTTTTGTCGTTTACAAAATAATCCTCCTTTCGCATTTATCAAACATAAAAAAACACGTCTCGCTCTTTCTATGAGAGAATCAGACAACCTTTTCTACTTAGTACAAAGAGACTGCACGTGACCAAATGACAGAGTATGTTGCCATGTATTCGTGAACAGAAATGATTTATCAAAAATACTCTGATGGAGACTAAAACAGGGAAAAAGATGTTGTCGTTTATTAAGAATGATTTTCGTACGAAATTAATGTGTTAGTCTGAGATTGTTATATCATAAAGGAAAAATGTTTTTTTCTATTATTAAATTGTAATAAAAAGGTTAAGCGTATTCATGACATACCTTAGTTTTTGAAAATTGACTTGAAATTAAATGGCTTATTTTTAAAAATAGCTTCCAATATATTATACCAATATTATACTGCCCCACCAGTAGCCTAGATGTTTTGTTCTCGATTCTGGTAGATGGGAGTTGTTAGGATCGTTTCTAATCGTGCCCGTCGGCTTATTCGTTCAAATTATTTTTTGGGTTTCTTAGAAGCCTGTATTTCCTTGCGCAAATGTTGGTTAGGTTCCCTTAACAAAACCCCCACCGAGGGTACTCCCCCTCTCAGGGTTTACATCAGTCGTATTGATAATTGGCCGTCATAAACACAACCAACCAATGTATTATGTTTAAATAATGTGATTATGTTTAAATAATCTACATTTATATTATTTTATTCGTTGAAAATTTTGTTTTCTACCATAGTAAGTAATATTTAGATTAATTTTAAGTTTTCAAACATTTAGCTTACGCTGGTGAATGTGAAACTACGGGTTTAACCCTTTGAGATGCAGGCAATAATGTTTTTGTATTATTAAATTCTGACCGGAAAAAATGAAAAACTTTGTTTTAAAATAAGAAAAGGCAATTTTGTGACATTTTACCGCCAAAGTTTAAAAAATCAAATTTCGTCAGATGTTTCTCGTGAGAATATCGTTTAAGTTAGGTGGGATAAAAAATATCCCACCGCCCCTCGAGGGAACTACTACCCACTGGTGTGTCTCTGTTGACCCAGCATCACCGCCGAATGTTCGTTCATTGGGCCTGGAAACATCATGACTGGACTATGGAACACACAATAAGAGGGTTGCCTCGTCTGATGAAATACAATTCATGCTTCAACTAGTCGAAGGTCTTGTTTAGGTACGCTGTTTCTTAGGAGAACAGTAACTACCCCTTATACAACAGGTCATACATAGGCCTTTTGTGGTGATAGTAAACTTTGGGAAACATTTTTATGAGAGTCCCTGGTACCCATGGTTGTTGTAGAACAGACCATGAACGCCACGGACTATCTAAACATCATCGCGGATCATTTGCACTTTTGCTCGGAATCCGTCTTTCGAAATCGAAATGGAGTCTACATGCGAGACAACGCTTCGTGTCACATTATTCGAACTGTGCTCGATTGGTTTCAGGCACATAACACTGAGCTCCAGTTACCGTCCTAGTCTCCTAATTCGACGGATCTTAATATCCGACAGAGCATATTTTGGGAGGCAATACTCGGCAGCTTAAAGCTCAAAAACAACCCTTTTGGTATATCCCAGGTATGCATGGCCGCTGCTTGAACAACTGATACAATTTATCTTCGATCAACTACCATGAACTTGTGGCATTCACGCTAAGGTAGTTTGTAGCTGTTTTGCGGGTCAAGCATGAGCAATCACTTTATTAGGTAGGTACCATAATATTTTAGCTTTTGTATGCATGTTTGCGTACATGTGTGTCAATTCAAATCAAATATCATCTTTCACTTTATTGTATTTCATACCGACATCGAAGACAGCAGATTAGGTGATTAGTCGCAGATTAGGATTAGCAGATTAGGAGCAAGATTACGGGAGCACAAAGAGAGTTATCGCTTTATAATAATTCTCCTTATGCTCACGTACCAATCACGTATTACTGGAAAAAGTATATCAATATCTTGAAATACTTTTTCCGGTGTAAATTCAAACTTATTTTTTTAAATGTTATTTTGTTGAGCAAGATTAAATTTTGTGCGCTAATTTCCTTATGCAATAATCTTATATACTACAGAAACCAACAAAAATGACAATAGTAGGTTTTTATCACAAATGTTTGTTCGATCGTAAATTTTTTCGACACATAATTTAAAATAATGTACTGTTGTATTATATTATTTTAAGCATCATTAGCATTAATTTTTAGACGCAGTACACTCTGTAAATTATGGAGTGAGTAAATCTGCAAACTATTACGATTAAATAAATTCAATAATTTTATTCCAAAATAGTGGATACCAAAAAAAGAACAGCTCTCAGGTATATAAGTTCCATAAAAAAAAAATCGTTTCTTCTATTTCGTCGGGTAATTCTATGTTTTAAAAAAAAGCAAAGATGACTTTCCAGAAATAATAATAATGAAAACACTCAGTAGCCGAACGCATCCTGATTGAGAGTAAACAAAAGTAAGGAAAATCATGCTATAAGTATAGATTATAAGACACTTTCCGACACTTCCTGAAATCTTTATCATAACTTCCTTATTTACGGAAATAAGGTTACTGTCTATAGTCAAATATATATTCCATTAATTTGAGCCTGTACTTGATCTGTCGGTTGATTTGCATACTATACAATGAGAAAATTTAATTTAGCAAGAAAATGCCTAGCAGCCTGAAATTTCTCTTTGAGCTATTTATACTAATAGATGGAAATATGCTTAAATACTTTTGTTCAGCCCTGTAGCTTACCTAATACTTTTAGCTAAAATTTATTTTAAAAGTCTAGTAATCAATCTGTTGATAAACACAGCTTGAAAGTAATATAAAAATTTCATAAATCCACTATCATGCAAATTATAGGTTCTAAAATGGAAACTGGGTATTGGAATAGCCGGTTTTCACGCAGTATTTTTCGGTTTTTGAGAACGTTTAAAGTATTACTGGAGCAATACTTTGAAAAACCTAAAAAAATGAAATATCATGATTATATTAATATATGGTGTGCATTTTAATGCCTAGGCAAATTTTACTTCACTACTTATCGATTATACACTCTATAGCTCTTTTTTAAGAATGCGCCAAATTTTTTGTAAGCATTATTGTCTATGAGCAACATTGGTTACAGATGCTTTTTAAATGTACGATGAATTTTCCAGCTTAACTATATTTGGTAAGTTCATTATTGGATATGTTCTTAAATAAATAAATTCATGTATAGGACTACGGCAAAAATTCCGGCAGTATTTTATCGTCTGTTGGTTATGATTTTTGGAAGTCTGGTTCTACTTGTACAATGCTTTTTCTATCTTAAAAACATTTAAGCTATATATGTGTGGTATAAATCATTATATTAAAAGCTGGGCTGAACAAGATATCTCATTTAAGGCTTCAAATGCTGGAAATAAAATGTTTAAATTGTTTTGTGGTTTACCTCAGAGTTAAATTTTAGGAAATATACAAATCTGTAGAAAATATACATATCTGCTCAAAAGAATTCGAATATTTTATCGACTGTAGGGGCTAGTTTAGGGTTCTTGTATTTCCTGGAATTAATAGACTCGCCATTTCTACAGTACCAATATTTTAAATAGAAAATAACCTTCTTAAATAAGTAAAAATTTCGCACGTTTAAGCTAGATTTAGTTTCTATAAAAAATTACTGCTATTCCACCTTGAAAATATGCATAATATACAAATAATAATTTACTGTTTTTTACGTTTGCTTGTAACGTACAAATCTCCGTAAATTCCAGAAAATTTTGCATATTTTCCTGAATTTTTCCGTTAAAAACAGTAAAATGTATTGGCAGCTAAGCTTGGCTTAGCTAAGATTGAATGTTCAACTTTGTTTTCAGGGATCCCACTGGTCCTTCGTTTGAAACCAGTAACCTTTAAGAAAAGTAATTATTGGTACCTGTTTTCAATAATTACAAGAAAAACGTTGTTCCAGGAAAGTTTCTGCGAAGTTTATATGGGTGATTTTTCTTGAAAAAGTAATGGTATTGAAAAAAGGGGTCTACTGTGAGCCCTATTTTATGAGTAATAGAACAAATCTAAATTGTTTCTTTAAATATCTTTTGTTAACCAATTAAACTGTGAAGTTTCGTTAAACCAAGAAAAAATTCGGAAAATTCGCTAATATCCGGATAGAGGGGGGAAATTTTCCATAATGCATGGATGATGTACTATTTTTTATTATTTTTATTGAATATGTGAAATTCTTGCATGTAATGTTGCATTTATATTTCTCATTGACGAATTATCGAAATGAATGACAAGTAACAGCGAAATTTTAAAAAGGGCAACAGTGCCACAAACAATGAAATGGAATTCAACAAAACTACATTAATCTGCATTTTTTTAGATAGACATTTTTTTATTTAATAGTTTATAAAATTATTGTAAATGTCCTTCCATCTCTACGATAATTTGCACAATGTGCAGCAATAGATCAATCTATTGCATACATAATTCTTGCATATTTTCTTTAATAAGAATGTTATCAAAAGAATTTCCGAAATATTTGTGATAAAAATAATAGAATTCTAAACTCAAAAACTTTGAGAAGCGTGATAAAACAATAAACATTTTAGCATCATCTCAGTAAGTATAAGATTCTTATGCACACACAAGCTGCTGCGTAAGCATTTCCTGAATTCTCACAGCTTATTTAAAGTTATCAACAATGGATATTTCAATGAAGAACTCTCGAAAATGTCTCTACTGCATTTGACTGACGGCGCCATTTCTCACATGCCTGCCGAACGATGCTGGGTTTATTTAAATTTTATATCTTCTTTCCGATGCAAATGGCTTACAATTTTGGTAAAAAGTATTTTAAATAGAATTTTTTTGGTTCCACTACACAACGAAAGAAAGTTTGTTAGGAAATTTTTGAGTGTGAATAATATTTTTTAGATATATATTATTAAAACATGTTAATAATAATAATAATAAATAATAAAATTATTAATTGTACGATTAATAGATATTTCCCGCAATTTTCCTGAAAAGCATTCTAAATGGAATTTCATTCAATCCATGACATATATTGGCATTTTTTTCTATTTTTCTTTTTGTAATAAATAGTTGCTAGGCGCAGAGTTACAATTATGGAATATGTATTTTTTATTTGAAGTCTTTGTATTATCTTTCAAATATTCAGTGTCATGAAAGTTTCTTTTTTGTTAACCTTTTGAGGGGCAAAGAAGCTTTATTGCTAAAGTGCTGAACTTATTGAGTGACACTTGAATATGAAAACAAATTTATTTGTAAATAAGAAAAAGCTATATTTAACATACGTAATAACTGATTTTTTTAACCAAATTTTGGTGCCGTTGTAATGTTTGGGATTAATTTTAAGTGGTTTTCTTAGCAAAAAATCGACGGAAAAGGATGCAGTGAAGAGAATGAATAAAAATGACTTTGTGATTGTTTCAAAAAAGAAGTTAGGTTAGACTTCAGAACAGAATTTAGTCATCTTATTAATTCAGCTAGTTTATACACACAAATTCCAGCTAGTTTGGATTGATTTAAAAATTTTATTGTTCTTTAATGTTTTTATACTTATAGAATACTAGCTGTTACCCGTGACTTCGTTCGCATAACATTTAAAAAAGTTCAAATCCATCAATTAAGAAAACAATTTCTATTTTTTAAAGCATGGATGAATAATTTTTTATCATATTTTATAGCAAAAAGACTTCTGATGGTAACAATTTTCTTATTTTTGTTTATATATATTGGATCATTTAAAATTTCTGTCGTGAGCTTGAAATTTCACACTTGTTTTTTACGATTAAATGAGAATTAAATTTACATCTGTGTTATTCTATTTTATTATTTATATTCAGTGTTGAATTCAGGGGGTCTCCTCGGAGCAGTCAAATCCCCCCCCCCTGAACGCTATTGTGTCCTCCCCGGAGAAAGTGTCTGGATTCAACACTGTTTATATTTATTCTATTTTTTATTTATTCCGTTCATAGATATTGGTTTATGTTTTCGTGACAAAAAATATTATTTAAAGAAATGCAAATATGAATATCTGAAATGTATTTTGTTGTTTTTAGATTTCGTTTTCAATTTTGAAACTAATGAGATGAAAATGGCATTATTTTGACGAAATTAAAATATTTATCTATATGTATGACGTTAGCGTATGTGGCACAAATATCATGATTATTTGTTTATTGTTTAATGGCAACGTCCAAATGAAACACATGTTATTGGTTACTGTGGAAAAGTCCTTTGGTAAGATTTAGGCTGTGCTAAATTGGGTTTATTTATGTTTTGTTCTTTCGTGCAATTATAGAGCTTCAAAATATCATTATTTTTATTTCTTGTGTTATTTTTACTTTAAAAAATAAATAAAATTCACGAATTTTTAATTTTTCAGTTTCAAATTAAAGTTGTGTAATATAAATAAAATAAATGAAAGGAATTAATATATTTTAAAAATTTAATGAAATACTAAAGAATGCCACGGGTACAATATTTGACGATTTATTATCTGCTCCATGCTATCATAAAAATACCGAGTTCTTAATTTATCAGTACAGATGTCATATGCATTTTTTAACTAATTTCTATTATTTTAAAAAGGAAATAATAATAAATAAAAAAAGGGATACTTAGTTACCTCATTGACTAAAAAACATCGCCAAACTATAAGATTAAGTGCCAATAATGGATGATCATGAATGTCGTATTCAATGACATTAAATTCGATACATGTATTTAAAACGCCATTGATTTTTATTTCGAGTTTTTATTTGTATTTTTATTAATATTCTACTAGTTATTTGTTTTTTTAATTATTTAAAATAGAAATTATGTCAATGTATATATTTTCGCTATCAGTTTGCGATTTGTATAATTTGGCGAAATTGGTCGACGGTATAACCAAATAGTACCAAAAAAAGTTTAGCTAATAATCATAGAAAAAACAATTTACATAATTAAAAAAAAAGTAAACAAACAGTTTATTAATAAATAAATAACAATAGCCGAGTTACCATCTGACGCACATATAATTGCCAGTTTGTTGCAATCGCGCCAATGTGGTGCGTATATGACATCTGTGCCTATATCTTAAGCAGAATCTTCTAATTGGGCAAAAAGTTTAGCAATTAAAATAAATTATGAATAAAAGCATTATGATTTAATGCTTAGTGATTGCTTATGATTTAATGCATTCAAGGGAGACCAAACTGGTTGTCAAGGGCGGCTAGTGTATTTTTGTTTTTCTAATTAAAATGATTGCTTTACATGAAAAAAAATATTACATTTTTTTTACTCGATAAAACTTTTTAGTAAAAACGCCTTTGCGGCATGTTATAGCTGCCATCTTTTAAAAATAATTAATTAAAATAATATATTATTTTTTAAAATTCAATTCGTATGAATTAGTAGCAATAACTGTCCACTTAAATGTATGGGAGCTTAAACTACATCCTTGGTTTTAAATGTCAATATGTTGCAGACGATTTTCGCTTCTGTAAAATAAATTCAAACATGAAACTCTAACGTGTGAACACATATTTTCAGTTTTAGGAAATTTACTTTAATAATTTTTTTGTGCCATCGCTACAAATTTAAATTATTTTTTTTTTATTATTTTAACGAGAAATAAAAAACTGAGAATCAGAACATTAACTTTGATTGAAAACTTTCATTTGTATGTAAATCATATTAAACTTGTTAATCAGTATTAATAAAAAAAATATTTTTCTTTTTTTTTAAATGTGATGTCATTATTTACTGATTTTTATTAGTTATACATATCCTTGCCTCCTGTACTTTTAACAATTACTTCAAAATTCGCATGTTATTTAAAGTATGATGCCATATTTTTCCAAATGAAATATTTATTAATAATATAATTCTTTTTTATTCACTTTACTTCTAATTATGTCACCATTTTTCACAGAAAATCTTTTATTAGCGTAGCCGATATTCATGCTTTTTATTTAAAGATTTATTTTTTTTCAAGTGTGACGTCATATTTTTTTCCTTTTGAATTCTTTTTATTTTAATTTTTCACGTGGAAATTGTTCAACTAAAAATTAATTGCCGTGAAAAAATTATTCCAGGATTTGATTTTTTTGGCAACAGGAAATAAAAATGGTTATTTTTTATCGGAAAAATGTTAATGGATTCTGTATGAAAAATAATGAAATTTTGAATTATTATGGAAAATATTTGAATAAATTAATTAAAAATTAGCCTATGTTCATTTCCAGGTTTTAACTTATCTACATGCAAAAATTCAAAGACATTAATCCATCTATTTTGAAGCCAATTTCATTCTAATTTTTCGGACACACTTTCACATTTATAATATACTAGCTGTTACCCGTGACGTCGTTCACGTAGCATTAAAAAAAAGATAAACGCTTTAATTAAACAAAACGGTTCATTAACAATAATTTAAAATATATATAACATTTATCTGATAGAAGGCTATGCAGTAGTTTTTTTATAGGGGACTTAAAGAACTCAGTCAAATAAAAGAAAAATGTGTTAGATAATATGAACCATCGCGAAAATGAAATTGTAACCACTTATACTGTAGAACATCTGTAACGCACCCCAATTGTACAGAAATCATGTTGTAGTGCATTTCAGAATTCCATATCAAAGAAAGAAAAATCATGTGTTAAACCTAGGTAATAAAAAAAATATCCAACATTTCCATAATGCATAACTTGATATGATCTATGCGTTTGTAAAGATTCTAAATACAATGTTAAAATTTTGCTTAGTGAGAAAAAGTATAACGAATATTAAAATTCATCTTTAGCAATTTCTAATTATAGACAGAAACTTACTTGAATTCTTTTTTACAGTCCTGTATATTACGTGCAAATATGTATACGATCGCATATTTAGCTTAAATTATTCAAGCAAAAAACCCGATTCAAATTATTGAATTCATATTTCCGGGAATCGCTATTGCACTGGTGACCAATCCAGTTTATTGTATAGTCCGATACATGATTTATTTAAATTCTACAAACATCTCTTATTATATCAAATGTAGCTGAACTTCAGGATGCATTAGTTTTCCAAATACATAAGATAATTGAAAATACAAACATTCTTGAATTCTTTTGTTCAGCCCTGTAGTTTTCCAAGTGCCTTTAATACACGTATCTTTTTAAAATTTAGTTCAAACAAAAATATTTCTTATTACTATATAAATTACATTTTCAGAAATTATCAACCGAAGACAACCTTGTATCCAGTTCTTTGCGGGACCCTGTATATCATTTTATATATATACTGCAAAAATTTCTTAGTTTACTAAAAGCAGTTCAAAATAAAAATACATATTTTATTTAAAAACCACCTTTAAGTAAATTACGCTCGTATTCAGTAACCTTTCCGAGATTTTTTGTGTAACCTTGTATATCTAAATTTAACTGTTTATACTATTACCATTTATACTCTCCATTTAATATGCATACATTTAGCGAAACTTAAAAGCACATATCATAATTCAAAATGCATTTCATCCATGCAACAGTCATCATCCATCATATACAGTACTTCGAATAGAATATATAATATTTGAAATCTTTTGTGAGTACAAAAGATTGAAACACACACACAAGAAAACACACAACATTCACACAAAAGAAAGAATCTTTTGAGTGAATGCATAGTAAATGCTATGCATTTCGTATTGTGCATGAAATAACTCACATTAAGCCTCAGCAACGTATATCAATTTGATTATACATGAAATCGTTTACCATAATTAAAATATGTCGGAAACTGTTCCTCCCTTTATTCTTATGCAATGGAATTCTTCTGTGTAACCCTGTAAATGAATAATAAGTGTCCTTTTCACTACATACTTTACAAAATGCATATTTTAGTGCATTTTGTAAAATCATGTAAATTTGAATATGTTTCACAGGGTGTAACATCGTTAAATTTAATTAAAACGATTTTCCCCATAATGCCGTAATGTAAGGAAATTTTTTGACGATCCCTGTAAATAAACTAATCATGGTAGAAACTTTATTTTCAATATTTATTCGTGCTAGGTAAACGTTAAGAACGTCCAAAAATTTCATGGAAATCGGAGTATATTTACGAAAGTTAGAAAGCCACCAGACAGACAGACAAACCGAAAGCATAATAACTTTTCAACTTTGTTCGAAAGTGTTAAAAAATCGAGCCAAAAATATATTAATCAGTAGTTTTATTTTCCGCCTTTTCCCCACAAAAATTTCTTCCATTGATAATTATGAGTTTTGAATAAAAATATTCATTACATATAACTTATTAATTAATATAAGTAAAAAATATTTCTGATTCATTTTAAATATGACGTCATTATTTATCTCGCTCCATTAGCTACTGATATTCATACCCCTTGTATTTTTAACGACTGCTATAAAGTACCTGTTTTATTTCAACTATGACGTCACAGTTTCATAAGTGAACCATTTTGTTAAGAATACAATTCTTCTTCATTCTTTTTACTTTTAATTTATGTCGCCATATTTTACACAAAAATTCCCATTAACTAAACAAATATCCTTGTTATATATATTATAAAAAATACACCTTTTATTTTTATTTCAAAGATGACGCCATATTTATATTCTTTTAAATTATTTTATTATAGCTTTTCGTGTGGAAGTTTTTTATTAAAAATTCATTGCCGCTGAAAAATTATTATTCCAATTTTTTTATTTTCTTGGCAACAGGAAAGGAAAATGGTTAAATTTTATCTGAAAAATGCCTATTGATTTTCTATGAAAAATAATTACATTTTGAATTATTAAGGAAAATATTTGAATAAAATAAATAAAAAATAGTCTATGTTCATTTCACTCCTATAATATATCCATATGCAAAGATTCAAAGACATTAATCCATCCGTTTTGAAGCCAAGTTCATTCCAATTTTCGGACACACTTTCACATTTATAATATATATAAGGATAAGGATCTTTATGTTTAAAAGTTTAAAAAAAGAATTTCCTCCTGTTGGAGTAATTTCTGTTTCTTTTCTCTTATTATTATTGTTTAAAAATAGTTTCAACAAGAAGTCAAGGAGTTTTGTTTAAAAGGATACCTAATTTTCATGCTTTCCAATATTAAGAAGAAATAGATTAATAACACTTAGCTTATGTGAGTTCTATCTCGCGCATACTTGCATCAATTGTAAGAAAAAATAGATGTAACTAAAAATTAACATATTTAAAATTAATAAAATCAAGTTATTTAATTTATTTTAATGCCAAAATCGAAATTGGTACAGTTGTCTAAATATTCTTTTCTACAAGTTTTCTACAAATGTGCCAAATTGCTGTAAGTTAAAAATTTGCATCCAGAAATTTTTAGATTAGAAGGTATTTGAGTATTAATGCACTTAAATTTATTCTATGCAAAAATGATTTTTTTAACGAATAATAAACTGACAAATTGAATAATTATGGACGAAAGTCTGAAACTCTTATAAAGTTCCTGCACTTTCATCTGAAGTGCCAGTATTTATCTCGGAAAAACTCAAGTTATTCAAACACATTAGCGCAAAAGCAAATTTTTTCCAAAGAAAATACTGGTGCTTATGTTGCAATAAGCGAGGGAAATTATATCATCTTTAGGAATTTTGTCTAACTGAATAATTTACCCAGAAGAACAATAATTCTTTCAATACCAGCAGAATTATATCACACCTTTTGGAAGATATTGGAAACTGTCCGACCCGGCGTTTTAACTGTTTACTTTCGTTATGTCGAGAGAACCACTTCCTTCTGTGGGTGTCAGTGTGTAACGAATTGAAAGACCATTGCAAAGAAATTGCCGTTTTAAATAGATCGTATAACATTTTCTGTAATAATTGCCACATTAAATTTTAAGTTACATTTTATTAAAATTGTCACCTTACCATTACAGTCACCATACGCAAGTAAGGTGACTGTAATGAAATTAAAAGACCTTTTCTCATTAAATTAGCATATTATACACCACTTCAACATCAGTATAAAAGTACGCATTTGTGTATCGTGGAAATACCCGTGTCAATCTCATATGTGAATTATATTAACGATTTTGAAATGTGATTCAAAAATGAACTAATCATATTAAAAATCATGATTACGTTTTTTAATTAAGGCCTCGCCTTTATTAAATCATGATTTTTGAAAATAAAACTATCCAAATCTAATTTATTTAACTAAGCTTGAAAGTAATTTTTTTTATTTTTACCTTTTCACACAAAAAAGGGAAACCACGAATACTGTTATTATTATTATTATTTTTTTTTATTTCATTCAAATTAGTCATAAAATAATAGTCACAACTTGACAGATGAAATCTTTATAAAGTTGTTTTAAAATGTCTTTAATGTATTCAAACGACATGACGTCTTATCATAAAATGATTTACTTAATTTTCGTCACCTGTTAATTAACATTGATTTGTTTCATAATTTTTTTGTTAAGAAATAAATGACGACAATGAACGTGAATATTTTATTTAATATTTATTTATGTTGTGGGTTAATCTAATTTAAACTAAAACGAACATTTCGTAAAATTGCTTTTAGTAGTCAAGTGAAGTGGATTCACTGTTAACTACTTACAAATAAAAAAAATTCTTTAAAAATACTGATACAATTGATTCTTAATGCTATTTAACAATGTATTGTATAATGAAATATTAAATATAATTACATAATAGCCATTTAAATTCTATAATTTCAATATAAAATAACTAGAAGAAAAGTTTCTTAGAAAAACTGTAATTAACCCCTTCGCGGCGGGAGGTTTTTGCGAAATTTTTAATGTTTCATCACCAGTTTTTTAAATAACAAATCTGTGCCTTATCAAATCGAGAAAATGCTCCCATCAGCTAAGACAAACATTACACTAATATTTTACTGGTGGGGATAAAGAGGGATTCTTAAGCCTTCTTGCGGCACGTATACGTGTCGCTCGTTCCCAAGGAGGTTAAAAATGCCTTAAATTTATATCTGTGGCTTCCAGTAATAACCAAGTAAGGCACATTTTTAATATTTTGAGTAATTAACGTTTAAAGTTTTCAAAAATGTCTTTTTATCATTACTTTTATAAAACAGATTAGAACTTAATAATTTTCACTACATTCAACTAGGATATAACAACCTCTTTTTTTACCAATATAATTATATAAAAATGGCTTTTATTGATTGAAAAACCTATTAAAAATGTAACTTTTATCTGGCTATTATCGTTTTACATTTATTTTTAATAAATATAAATAAAAAAAATAATTCTAATTTTTTTAATAGTGAAAATTATGAAGTTCTAGTCTATTTTAATAAAAGTAATGATAAAAAGACATTTTTGGAAACTTTAAACGTTAATTACTCAAAATATTAAAAATGTACTTTACTTGGTTATTATCTGAAGCCACAAAATTATAGTTAATTTAAAGAAATAAATAGAAATCTTATCTGGTTATGCACTTACCCGATTATTACTGTTTTTTCAATTTTTAAATGCAATTTTAAAATCGCTTTATGCGGGAAGTATTGTATTCGATTTTCATTTTTTAGTACTATGGCAGATGAAAGTGCTCTTTTAAAGTTATATTTTTCCTAAATTATCTCAATTTTTTGAAAAAAAAAACTGCCTTACCTGGTTATTTTCGGAAGCCATAGATATAAACATTGCATTGCATTTAAAGATTCTTTAGGATTGTGACTGAATTAAAATTAGTTAATGCATTGGGTTTCAGTTTGTTTACATAAAAAGTTTCGGCTGTTAAGAGAAAACCTTTCAAAATAGTAGGAAGCTAAGAGATTACAGTGGATTTCACGAGGATTCTTTTATAATGAGGGATTGCATTTTATACAACATTTTACACAAGAGTAGAAGTTATATGGAAGAAAGAGAGAGACTAAATAGTTTATTGATTTTTTCTTGCTGGGATTGTGCACGCGTGGTTTTTAAAATAGATCGAATGTTATTTGCGTGCATGGTTATAAAAGGGGAAATTATAGTGGTGCGATATAAGTAAATATTGATAATTAAATCGCACTTTAAAGAAATCTCATTCTTATGTTGCATTCAAATTATCTATTCAAAAAATTAAAATTCCATTTCATGGAAGCAAACAATTATTTCGTTCTTTACGGTATTACTATCAGTTCAATCATTTAAAAAATTAAAATGTCTTTAGGAAAACATACAGGGCTACACAAAACAGTTTCTAATAGAGCGTAATTTACCTAAAGTTGGTTTTAAAATAAGTTATGCATTTTTACGCTGAACTGCATTCAGTTTATTAAGAAATGTTTGTAGAATATAGATAAAATGAGATAAGGAGCACGCGAAGAACTGGATACAGGGTCGCCTGTGCATGATAATTTCTGGAAATGGGGTTAAGTAGTTTTAAGAGTGTTTTAGTGTATACTAAATTTTAGTTACTTGCTGGCGTGTAAAAAAAGTCTTATGTAAATCACATAGTCACCCCCAAACTAATTCACATATGTTTCCATATATTAGTATAAACTGAAGAAAGATAAATTTCAACTTCCTATGCATTTTCTTGCTAAACTAAATTTCCCCACTGTATAATGTATATATCAACCGACATATCAAATACAGGGTTGTTGCAAAGTATTGGAATGTCTATTTTGCTATAGACAGTAACATCTTATTTGACTAAATAACAAAGTTTTGTTAAAGATTTCAGTAGGTGTTAGAAAGTGTTTCATAATCTATGCTTATTGCATGATTTTTCTTACTTGTTTTTTATGTAGAAAGTTTTGAAATATCGTTGCATTTCGTGAAAAATGACATACATTTTTGATATATATATTTTGATTGATATATTATGAGCACGATACATAAGAAAGGTTTGATTCTACTATCTGCATTATTGAATCTATGCGTATATGTTGAAATAACTAGTAAATCTGCAGATCAAGAGCCTCAACGTCAGCTTTGCACATCATTTCTTTTTTAAAACACACTTTGGGTAATATTCAATTTCCTAGAAACTGTAATTTAAAATTTTCAAATTACGTAATTATTTATAAGAATAAAATAAGAATAAGAAGTTTTCAGCCAACAAAAGCGTTAAATTAAAGGTTTAGTTATGTTAGGATATTCTGAATATAACATAGTAGATTTCTTCAGGGGGGCTCCGCCCCCCTGAACCCCCCGTAGTCTCATTAAACTTCAGTTTGTAACTTTCTATCTATTTGCTAATGGTTATCGTATATCTTGTATTTCTTTATACATTTTGATTTATAAGATAAGTAACAGTTTTAATAAGCATTTTTCATTATCCTCATACTTCTACATACCTGTTCACACCTAAATCTGATATATCAGGAACTTTTGAAAGTGTAAACTCAGTAATCTAGGGTTTTACAATTTGTTTCCGAAAAAAAGAAATTTTTATTGCATTTTGTGGCAGATATCGCGGCCAGACAGACAGACAGACAGACAGACAGAACAGACTGACAGGCAGAAAACAATAAATTTTGTGTCGCCAAAATAAGCCTTCACTGAAGTTTCGGCAATGACGTCATTATTCATGAGTTATTGCTATCCATGTTTCTTATATTTTTAACGACTATTATAAAATACCTGTTTTATTTCAATTATGACGTCAAATTTTATTAGGTGAAATATTTGTTAAAATTATAATTATTTTTTATTTCTTTTACTTCTAACTATGCCCCCATTTTTGTCAGAAAAATTCTTATTAACCAAACAAATTTCCGTGTTTAATATTTAACAAAGTACTATATTTATTTTTATTTGAATTCTGACGTCATATTTATTTTATCTTAGTTTAATTTTTCGAATGGAACTTGCTCAATTGAAACTTATTGCCGTTGACAAATTATTCCATATTTTGATTTTTTTTTTGGGCAACAATAAAGGAAATTGGTTAAATTTTATCTAAAAGATCGCTATTGATTCTGCATGAAAAAGAAGGAAATTTTGAATTATTAAGGATAATATGTGAATAAAATCAATAAAACATAGCCTATGTTCTTTTCTGGGCTATGTTATAGCTATACACAAAGATACAAAGACATTAATTCATCAGTTTTGACGTTGACTTAATTTAAATTTTCGCTTTCAATAATTACACGCATTCAAATTTATAACATTATAAAAATAAGGATTAGGATGGGTGGTTGCTTAGCAACCATTAAAAGAAAATAAAGAAAATGAAATAAATATTTTTGAATTAAGTAAGTCTCTAAAACAAATTAGTTTATATTATTGGAATACATTTATAAAAAATCTCCAAAATTTACAGTAATAATTTTAAAAATCTGACAAATGAATAGAAAAAATTTCAAAACAATACGAATAATTTAACCGGTAAATTTCAGCATCCATTTATCATAATGTGACATTTTCTCTCAAGAAAAAAAATGGAAATCATTGGATTTGCCATTGAAAAGCATTATTGCGCAAAATAAAATATTCTATATTTTTCGAACGAATGAACCAAATCTTACAAAAAACTATACAGCTTAATCCCAGTGCCTCACTAACATACCCACTAATTTCAAGCCAATCGGATGCTTTTTACGGAAGTTATCGCGGAACAGACAGACTGACAGACTGACTGACAGACTGACTGACTGACAGACAGACACAAAAAAATTTCGTGTCTCCAAAGTAAGCCTTCACTGACGTTTCGGCAAATATAAACTAGTAAATCTGCAGATCAAGAGCCTCAACGTCAGCTTTTCACATTTTTTTTTTTTTTTTTTTTTTTTTTTTTTTTTTTTTTTAAATACACTTAGCGTAATATTCAACTTCCTGGAAACTGTAATTTAAAATTTTCGAATTACTTAATTATTTATAAGAATAAAATAAGAATAAGAAATTTGAAGCCATCAAAAGCCGTTAAATTAAAAATTCAGTTATGTTAGGATATTCTGAAAAATTCATGATCTATTATTTTTGTTTTTTTTTTATTATACCACATTAGATTTCTTCAGGGGGGCTCTGCCCCTCTGAACTCCCTGTAGCCTCATTAAATTTAAATTTCTAACTTTCTATCAATCTGCTAATGGTTATCGAATATCTTGTATTCTTTTCTACATTTTGATTTATAAGGATAAGTGGCAGTTTTAAGTGCATTTTTCATTATCCTCATACTTCTAGATACCTGCCCACCGAAAAAACCTAAATCTGATGTATCAGGAACTTTGGAAAGTGTAAACTCAGTAATCTAGGGTTTTACAATTTTGTTTACGAAAAAAAGAAGTTTTGATTACATTTTGTGGCAGTTATCGGGGACTGAAAGATAGACAGAAGAACAGACTGAGAGATGGAAAACAATAAATTTTGCGTCGCCAAAATAAGCCTTCACTGAAGTTTCGACAATGACGTCATTATTCATGAGTTATTGCTGTCCATGTTTCTTGTATTTTTAACGAGAACTATAAAATACCTGTTTTATTTCAATTATGACGTCAAATTTTATCAACTGAAATATTTGTTAAAAATATAATTATTTTTTATTTCTTTTACTTCTAATTATGCCCCCATTTTTGTCAGAAAAATTCTTATTAACGAAACAAATTTCCGTGTTTAGTATTTAACAAAATACCATTTTTATTTTTATTTTAATTCTGACGTCATATTTATTTTTTCTTAGTTTAATTTTTCGAATGGAAATTGCTCAATTGAAACTTATTGCCGTTGAAAAATTATTCGATTTTTTTTTCTTTGGCAACGATAAAGGAAATTGGTTAAATTTTATCTAAAAAATCGCTCTTGATTCTGTATGAAAAAGAAGAAAATTTTGAATTATTAAGGAAAATATTTGAATAAAATTAATAAAACATAGCCTATATTCTTTTCTGGGGTATGTTATATTTATCCGCAAAGATACAAAGACATTAATTAATTCATCAGTTTTTAAATTTTCGTACACGCTTTCAAATTTATAGCATTAAAATATAATAAGGATCAGGATGAATGGTTGCTTAGCAACCATTAAGAGAAAATAAAGAAAATGAAATAAATACATTTTAAATAAGTAAATCTCTAAAACAAATTAGTTTATATTATTGGAACACATTTATAAAAAATATCCAAAATTTACAGTAATAACTTTAAAAATCTGACAAATGCATAGACAAAATTTCAAAACAAAACGAATAATTTAACTGGTAAATTTCAGTGTCCATTTATCATTGAATACCATTAATAAAATGTGTCATTTTCTCTCAAGGAAAAAAGAAATCGAAAATCATTGGATTTGCCATAGAAAAGCATTATTGCGCAAAATAAAATATTCTATATTTTACGAACGAATGAATCAAATCTAACAAAAAACTATACAGCTTAATCCCAGTGCCTCACTAACATACCCACTTAATATCAAGCCAATCGGTTGCTTTTTGCGTTAGTTATCGCGGAACAGACAGACTGACAGACTGACTGACAGACTGACTGACAGACAGACACCAAAAAATTTTGTGTCTCCAAAGTAAGCCTTCACTGACGTTTCGGCAATTACTAATTACATTCGAGGGTTATACCTTCGATTTTTTTTTTCCGAAGCTAAAAAAAAAAAAAAAAAAAAAAAGAAAAAAAAAAGAAAAAGAAAAAAAATAATTCATTGACTTTTTTAAAAAGAGTCAATTTACTGTATAAATATTTTTTTTAAATGCTGAGTATTTTTTTATATGACATAAAGCATGTTAAAATATAATTCTCAATTTTAAGTAACATTGATAACTATTCACTCTTTTTTTATTTCCAAAGTTTAAAAAATACGTAATCAACTTTATTTGGTGTATTATTTTGTATGCGTTGAAGAAGCGATAAAATACCGTCACGTTTGACATTATTATCGAAAACTATTCTCGTGTGATGCTATTCTTTTATTTACTAATGTGTAATCTCTAAAATAGCATTCCTTCCTTATCTGGAGTCTTAATCTGAGTAGCGAGGGAACCTAGTTCTGGTTGAAAGAATTTAGGTGGCCTTTCCCCTGTTAATCAAAGTTCATAGATAAGACAGGCGAACAGGGTTGAAGAGAAAAATATGTCTTGAAAGAGTGATCTTCCTTTGAGAGGACGGATCCATGCGGGGAAAGGAATGAAGCTGCGGGACCTGGCGAGAGAAGAGTGAGGAGGTTCAGAGTCAAAAGCATTGAGCAAGGCACTAAGAAGACTGAAACTGGGTGTGTGAAGAGATGGAGTTAATTAACGTGCAAAGGAAAGGTATAGAGTAGCTTAACAGTGTACAGAACCTGTGTCCTGTATTTAATTTAAAGCTGAACAGGATCACCTGTATCGTAATTGAAAACATTGACTTATTTGTAAATATTTTGTAAATAAACTATTCATTAAGCTTAATTGAAATAGTTAGTCTTCTTCACTACGTACCTCTCATAAGTGTTCGATATCACGTAATTATACCGGCGCTGGCAGCATAAAGGATTATTCTTCAAAGTTTTGTGGACTTAAAAAAAATCCGACAACCTTAAATTGGAATAATATCTTAATTAATCAAAATAACAAACCTTTATTATCCACTTATTTTTTTTAACTTAAACCTACAATAAAATATTCGGAAAATTCGGTTATGTATTTACGTATTTGACTTCTTCCCAAGAAAGCTTCAATTATTAAACATGTTCAAGCATATTGCGAATAAGTATTCAATCATGTGTTTGCATTTTGTGAGAGATAGACTAATCAATGAATAATTTCAAACCAAACTTTATACTAGTATACCAAGTCACATCCTGTAATTTAAAACTTTCTCACCTGAAATTTTATCCAGGAAAAGTTTGATCTTTTAACTTATCGATACCGGTGAAAATAATGAGAAATTTACTATTTCAAAAAAAGTGGTGCCAATGAAGAAATCTGAATTAAAAAAAAAGTAAGTGTGAAGTAACATTATACGACAGAACTTTCCGGTTGACATAATAAAAGTTGTGACGTACGTGTACGTATACGTTAGCAGCCAAATCTGATTTCAAGCCAAAGTAGTTTGTCCTAGTTTTTTCTAGATTTTACTAATTTTTCCTAGGTCAAATCAGTTTGATCTCTCGCATACAGGACAAACTAGCTTAGCACTGGCCAATTTAACCAAAGTGACTATGATTTCTGAACGATGGAAACCTCATAAGGTGTTCAAATTTGTTTATTATTGATTTAATACTTTTTCCGGTGTTAATTTTTAAATTAGCATTTATTTTTAAAAAAACCTTAACTTTGACATCACGTTTAAAATAAGTATTAATATTTATATTAAAATACCTCAATGCAACTGGCGCTAAACAGCTCAATTTTGCAAAAAGTTCATATAATTTTATATAAAAGTATGACAGTAATGAAAAAGATGAAAATTAGGGTGCGATAACAATATGAACAGTGAATTAAATTTTTCAAAACAAGAACAACATCAAAAATAAAAAGAATATTGCCCAGTTAAACTGATGGCATTGAGCTCACAGGCTAAGCATACTAATTGTACATTACAGACTTGTATTTTCGCTAATTCCGTTCGAAAAAAAAAAATTAAAAAATTGAAACAGCTCTTCCCTTTCTCCTTTTTTATACTTAATCATTGAACTTCCTAAACTATCAAGTACATGCTTTATCTTATTAAAAAATCTATATCCAAAATTCAGAGCAAATCGGATAATTCTTAATAAAAACCCATTTAGCATTTATATAATTTAAGAGGAGTTATTCTCCTCTTTTATACTTAACCATTAAACTTCCAAAACTATTCAGAGATTTGAACGAAATCTGACAATTCTGACTGAAAAATCCATTTATGCAAGTTAAGGGGGGGAGCATTAGAACCCCCGTTCCCCCTGTTTATACTTATTCAATGAACACCTAATAACAGCCACGGTATCGCCTCATCCGAATGATCCTATATCTAAATTTTGAACGAAAACTGTTAATTCTGCATGAAAATCCCGTTTATATCAATTAAAGGGAGGGGCATGAGCCCCCCGTTCCCCCTGTTTATACTTATTCAATGAACACCTAATAACAGCCACGGTATCGCCTCATCCGAATGATCCTATATCTAAATTTTGAACGAAAATCGTTAATTCTGCATGAAAATCCCGTTTATATCAATTAAGGGGGGGGGGGGCATGAGCCCCCCGTTCCCTCTGTTTATACTTATTCAATGAACACATAATAACAGTCACGTAATCGCCTCATCAGAATGATCCTATATCTAAATTTTGGACAAAAACTGTTAATTCTGCATGAAAAACCCATTTATATCCATTAAGGGGAGCATGTACGGGAACGGGGGCATGGGCCCCCGTTCCCCCTGTTTATACTTATTCAATGAACATCTAATAACAGCCACGGTATCGCCTCATCCGAATGATCTTATATCTAAATTTTGAACGAAAACTGTTAATTCTGCATGAAAAACCCATTTATATCCATTAAGGGGAGGGGCATGAGCCCCCCGTTCCCCCTCTTATACATATCGAATGAACTCCAAAAACTAATCAGGGAAGCGCCTTATCAGGATATACCTATATACAAAATTTCAAGTGGATCCGATATTTTTATCATGAGTTATCGCGTTACGTACGAACATACATACAGAACGGACGGGCACATAAGCTCTCAGGCTATGATAGCCTGTGAGCTAACAAGTAGAACAGTTTCACTCCTCCTCGGAAGGTGGGGGAGGGGGAGCAACAGGTATAAAAAACTTTAAAAAGGAATTCTTAGAGGTTTCGCAAGGCATGACAGACCTCCGTACTCCGCTAATATAAAAATGTATAAGTAAAATAACTTTAAATAATAAAACCGTATAACGACTAACAACAAAACCGTATGACAATTAAATTAATTCTTAATGAAAAAATATTTTTAAATGTTAATAAAATAAAAACTTATAACCGTAACAAAACATCTTTAATAACTTAGTAAAAAACAAAATAGACATGCAGGAAAGCCATGCTCCCACCTTGACCCATGAGGAAAAAGAAAAAAGAGATATCCGTTAACAAAATTCCACACTTCCATACTTACACAAGCAGGAACAAATAGGCCTAAGATGGTAAGCTGGCCAGCCTCAGATACTTTATTTGTCCTTCCGAATTCCAATTCTTTCAAAAATGAGTTCCTAGTCTGTTAAAACGACAATGTTGAATCGCACATCACCTTGCTAACTTTCCGTAAGAACTTTCATCAACAAGTGCTTATATATATTCAACTTCATCGAAAAAATTCCATCATGGTGTTTGGACACAAGGCTGTTGCCACTTTAAAAAACCTTTCTTGAGATCATTTTAATTCATCACAAATTTCTGAAGTAATTATACATTTTTATTCATCACACATTTATTGTTACAAATGATTGATTCACAAATTCATTGTTATTTAAACAAGTAAATTATACATTATGAGGCATAAACGTAGGAATGTTACTTTTTCCACCAAATTTCTATAACATCAATATTTTTTCTGATTTATCTTATTAAGTATTTCAAGTTCAAATAGATGATTCACATTAAAATTACTCTTGAATTGCAGGAGGTTATATTTTACACCACGTAACTTTAATCAAGATATACACCAGACTTTTTCAATAAAAAACTTTATTAAGGACAAAATGAAAATAAATTTTCGCACTTATTGTCTTTTTGTTCTGCTATGTATCCATAAGTACAGAAAGTTGAACTGAAAGTATTTTAAAGTATTTTAGCGGTAATAAAAAAATTACTTTAAAATACAATATCTAATTTCTAAACACCGTGTTAACATTTTAAAAACAGCATATGTATATAATTTATTTGTATCGCTATCAGTAGCCAAGGGGTCAACAAGTTCTCCGTTTTTTCACTACCGACAATTACAAATAATTTTTAATTAGGAAACACTAGACAGACTTTAAAATACTTTTTAAAAACATACAAAACAATTAAAATGAGATAAAATAATATAAAATTATACACTATAAAATAAACGTTTCACTATGCACCGCATAGCCTCATCAGTGTTCGAATCAACTTACAACAAAACAATGTGCATATACCGGACTCAGTTAAAGTTAAAGTTAATGATTTAAGAAAACAAAATATTCATTAGGAACAGGACTTGATTCTTTCAGGGTTAAAGGATGCAATTTCGTAAACCACCCCTCTATAAAAATTCTGTAGTAATAGTCTATGCAATTATTTTTCAAAATAGAAGAATCTATGAAAGATTGGGTGTGGTCCTTGTCAAGTGCATGTTGCACTAACCTGGAATTCAATTTTCCTTTTTTAAATGCACCGATATGCTCTTTACATAGCTGCCAACTTTCAACTAATCTTCCGTAATACTTGGATTAGTTTGATCCAAGTTAATGTCATTTCAAACCAGAAAATATGTTCCATGAATATTTATTTATTTATCTTCAAAATTGTTAGTGGAATATACTTAAATTCATTTCTTTGAAAAATTTCTGGTTCGAAACTCATTAAACCAGGGTCAAATTAACGCATGTATTACGGATAATCTATGTCAGGTTGGCACCTATATGCTCTTTACGACGTATTTTCAGGGATCTGCCGGTTTCATCTATGTAGACATTATCGCAATCATTGCATGGAATTTTATATAAAATGCCGCTTAATTTTTTCTTTTTCATATTTAAACTTGTGGCTATTCAAGAAAGAACTTAATTTATTTAATGGTTTAAAAGAAACCCCTATGCCAATTGATTTCAAAACTGATGAAATTTTCTCCGAAACATTAGAATAATATGGCAA
Organism: Maratus speculifer; assembly: GCA_964019185.1. Lineage (NCBI taxonomy): Eukaryota > Metazoa > Arthropoda > Arachnida > Araneae > Salticidae > Maratus > Maratus speculifer. Next base: position 406,136 of record CAXHSM010000003.1, read on the forward strand.
ACAAACAAAATATTTCGGTTTAATCTGTTTAAAAGGGGGGGGAGTTGAGTTAATCAAGTCCAGAGTATTCTTGAAAACTTTTCTAAAGAGATTTTTCGTAAAACCGTTATTCTTTAAATCTTCCTAAATTATATTTCTTTCAATTTCGATAGCTTCAATGCTACTGCAATATTTTATAGCTCTATATGCTAAAGATTTAATAATAGAAATCTTATGACTGAGTAGGCAAACTGAATTAAAATTGGTGTACTGACCTGTTGAAGTCGGTTTTCTATAGATTGAAGAAGAAATTAATTATGATTTATCATTATCTGTTCTTTGAATGAGGATGTCCAGAAACGGTATCACTCCATTAGACTCACGTTCGATGGCAAACTTTAAAGGTTCAGCAATCAAATTCTCAGTAGAGAGAATGTAGTTCAAATCACATTCTTTCGCTATTATGTAAACATTGTCCAGGTATCTACGCCAGAAAATTAAACGTTGACCGAGTGCATTGATAATATTTAATTCAATTGACTGCAACACTATTTCAGCAACTACCACAGAAAGAGGTGAGCCCCCGACACATGTTTATAAAAGGAATCATTAAAAACAAAACATGTTGAAATTAAACAAAATCTCAATAAATCTGTAATATCATTGGCATTTAATTCTGTATCCTGAACAGACTCGGGCCAAATTTTTTTGAACGGTTTTAGTTAGGAACAAATTAATTCAATAGGTATAGAAGTAAATAATGCCGCGACATCTAACAACGCCATGACACAGTCATTGGGGAATTCAAGATTTCTCAAATCTTCAAAAAACCTGAAGACTGAATTCAAACTATAAACTGACTGGACCGTGAGAGGTTTTAATAGCTTAGCCAAGTAACTCGAAAGACGATAGAGGGGGGATTTTGAAAAATCTATGATAGGGGACAAAGGAATATTCGGTTTATGAAGTTTTGGCAAACCGTAAAATCTTGAAACTAAACCGGTAGAGCATTGCAATTTCTGAGCAACATCTGTTGGGATTTTTTTTAAGCTTTTCATGTGTCGAGATAATTAGGTTCATATTACGTTGAATGGATCCTTCTTTAAAATATCATAGGTATCCGCATCATTAAGAAGTTCTTTAGCCTTTGAGTCATACATATCCTTATCCATAATTACAGTAGTTCTACCTTTATCTGCCTTAGTAATAACTAAAGAGTTCTTCGAATCCAAATTTTTCAAAATATTTAAATGATGACCCGTGGTTTGAGGTGCAGAACAACTCAAACTTAATATGCATTTAGAAATATCAGTACGCACTTTATGCTTAAGCGAGGTATCAATTCTTGCGATTACATTTTCTGCAGAAGCCAAAAAATCTGGGGTATTTAAATTAGCACCCAGCGAGAAATCCAAGCCCTTACTCAATATTTCAGTTTCTTGATTAGACAGAGTTTTTTAAGATAAATTCACCAGCCATCTGTTTGAGTTCATAGTGTACATTGTAGGTTTAGGTGCCTGTTTTGTAAATTTGTTTGTTTTGTTTTCTTTCCAAATTAAATATTTTAAATTCAGACGTTAAAATGCATATATATCTTAGAAATAAATAATTTTGTATATATTTCCTGTTTTGAATATCGATATTAGGTACATGATATTACTGTTATATATTTATATTTTTTATATTACGATGCATAAACGCATCTATAAATATTACGTTATTTTTGAACGTGACAAATTATCGGATCAGTAAAATTTGCCTTTATTACAATTTCTTTATCTTCCAAACATAGCTGAGTTAGATTATTTACACCGTCGTATAACCATCAAAATGTATCTTCAAATATAATTTGTTTTAATATTTTAACTAAATTTAAGGAATATTTCTTGTGTTAAAAAAATAATTCTAATTTCTTAAAAAATCCCGCTGCACCGAAATTTGCAGCCAAGATATCATAAATTTAACACTTAATATCTAGTCTAATAAGGTGAAATCCGACATTTCTTGGGTTATTATGCTGCTTATGTGAAAAGTTCTGCAACTTTTACCTAACATTGAAACTTTATTTAAATATTTATTTAATATTTTTCCTATACAAAAATTTTTTTTGTGTCGTTATTGAAATTCTAAATAAATCATAAAACAAATACTTAAGCATATTTCTGGTACCTTTATGATTTTTTATGAATACACATTACATGTGAATATTTTATTTGATTGGCTATAAAAATGAAGTATTTGGTCATTAATAATACGATATATATTATGGTACATAATATTCCATATAAATATGTGGTTAATAATGTTTGAAATGTACACTGTAAAAAATATCCGTTAATATGCACAAACTTTTCCCTAAAATTTTACGGAATAGTTTGATTTTTCCAAGAAAACAGCAGTATTTCCGTTTTTTGCTATTTTGAGATTAAAAATACAGTAACTGTTCCGTAAATCTCACCGCAAACAGAACATCTTCAGTTTTAAACAGCACAAGTTATCAGTATTTTTAACTGATAAGTGTCGTGGCGCCATCTCTATGACAAATAGAAAAACATAGCAACGTTTCTCTTATTTTTTTCTGTTTTAATTATAAAACGATGGCATATTTTTACAATATTAAAATAATAATAATAATTATTATTATTATTAATTCTTTTTAAGTTTCAGATAGTTAAGGAAAATTTTTTGTTTTTTCAGTTTGATTTTGTTTAATTTATTTATATTATAATATAAAAAGTGCGTATGTTATTTAAAGTGGAAAAAATCTACTTTTAATTTTAATATATATATTTTTTAATCTATTCAAATTAAGAAGTTCGCACATAAAATTTAAAGTATATTAAAAAGATAGCATATTTTTACAAATTAAAAAAAATAATAATAAGATTTATTAATTCTTTTTAAGTTTGAGATAGCTTAGGAAATTTTTTTTTTCAGTATAATTTTAAATATGTTTAATTTATTTATATCATGATATAAAAAGTGCGAAAGATATTTTAAGTGGAAAAAAAATCTACTTTTAATTTTAATATATACATATTTTAATATATTCAAATTAAGAAATTCGCTCTTAAAATTTAAAATACATCGAAATATATTACCGAAATTATTATCATTTTGGCGATTACCTAAGTTATAAAAATCAATAAATGTAATTAATTTTAATAACCCATAACCATAGTAATTATCTTTATTGAGTTTACAATAGATCGTCATACAAAATATTTTTTAAAATACATGTTTTTTTTTTTTTTTTTGGTTTTTTTTAAAGTATGTTAGTATCTTTTATAAAATAAATAAATAAATATGAATAAAATAGCTTTAAAACTCTTCCAAAAAAGAAGAAAACAAAATTTTTTAATACTTTCATTTATGCATGTAACATTTTAAAGGTTAAACTTTGTTTTTTATAAAGCTAAAATTAAAAAGCTAACTATTAGAAATTATAGAAAGAAAATCTGTAAAATTTGATTTAGAACTGTCCGTTCAATAAAAAAATATTATCTCTACAAAAATAAACCCGCGTTCAAAAATCTTGTCTTTACTTCATGAAATGCATCCGAAATAAGTAAAGGTATTTGAAAGGGTGCTATAATAAATCATAGCGTAATAGTATTACACTACCGGCTACGACAGACAAGGTCGTGAGTTCAAACCCCGTGGAAGGTTAGTAACATTTCTTCTCTGTTGTTTAAATTAAATGTATATAATGTGTCCCTGATATTAACGTGCCTTTGTAAAGTAAAGAATAAAAATCACAAAGATGTTAGTTTGTCCTTGAAAAATTCTTTTAACTTTTCAAACGAAAATTTTTACATAAGGAAATATTAAAAAAACGGAAATATTTTGTGAAAAAACAGAACTATACCTGAAAAATTTTTTGCGTTAAAAAACGGAAGTAGTACTGGCTTCTAGATTACCAGTACTATTTCCGTTTTTTAACGGCAAAATTTTTTACAGTGTATTTTTCGCGTTTTGCACATTGTAGCAATATGCTTTTATACATTTATTTATTATGTCGAGCTTTTTAAATTACTTCGGAACGAATGTTTTACCAAACTTCTTCAAAAAACTTTTCTTCTTTTATTAAAAAAAAAAAAAAAAAAGTTTAAAATTGCAGAATTTTTTAATGAAAAATGGAAACTTCGCTTTTAAAATTCTGGTGAATAAATACGTCGAAACAAGGTTAATAAATTTCGATCACAAAGCCTTTCTATATTCTATCAAAGAGTTTTCTTTTCCAAAATTCAATAACTGCGACAGGCATTCAGATGCAAATTTTCCTCAGCCATATATTTTAAGCGAGCAATATGCTTTCTCCGTTATCGCTGATGCATTACATACGTAATCTGTTATCATTCATAAAATTTATTTTTTTTTTCATTATTATTCATGATGTATATCAAGAAAAATTAAGGCTGCTTTTCAATAAACTTTCAAAATACTCAAATATGACTGCGATATGCAATTGCATCTTCCTTTCAAAAATAAAAATGCATGTTTCTTTTCAAGAGATATAAAAATCAACGGACCAGTCTTCCGTTTATGAGGTTTCGTCAAAACATGTTGAAAATATTCACTTTTTAACCCTTTACGGCACAGGTTTTTTCTGACGGGAATTTTCTGACAAATTTTTTAATTCTTACTGGTACCACTTTTTAAAAACAAAAATCTCTTATATATATTTTGAAAATATGTGTAAAAGAAATTTAATAGAAGATTTGTGTTTCTGAAAGAGCAATGCAAACAGAATGTGAAAACAGTCGCCAGTGGTAGCTCTGTTTTGAGTGTTCATAAGATATAAATATATCTATAAATTTGCATCCGGATATTAGAAGCGCAAAATCTATTATAAAATTCATCTTTGAATACGTGCTCACAGTTAAATTAACTGAAAAAAAACAAAATCTATTTGGTGGCGAACTTTTATTATTAACACTTGAAAACCGGAAATTTTTAATAAAGTTTTATAAAAATATTCCACATCATTTTTTTTTTTTTTTTTTTTTTTTTTTTTTTTTTTTTTTTTTTTGAAAAAAGGATTTAATATAGTCGAGTCTTTCTATAACGAAACTCCATACAACGAATTACTCTATATAACGAATTTTTAGTAGGAACGGTTCCCATTTCTCATGATTACATTAAAAAGAGTCTCTATATAGCGAAATATCGATCTCCATATAACGATTTTTTTCATAAATTGGTCTTAATTTATTCAGTTTTAAAAAGCTTCAAAATCATATGGGATTAATTTTCCATCACTTATTTTTGATTTATCGTCAGTGCTGAGTTTTTTTATGTTACTTCTCTCCTTGTTCTTTAAATCCAACGAATTCATCCCGCCTCCCACACACCTTTCCACATCCTTCTCAAAACAGAGTCATCGTAGAATTGATACACATATGTAAGAGAGGAATCAGTGAGAGGAAAATAAGACAGGCTTTCAAATGGAGGAAAATGTTAACTACAACTTTTCATACCTTGCTAAATTTTGAACATTTTTTTTTTTTTTTTTTTTTTTTTTTTTTTTTTTTTTTTAGAGCGTAACAATTTTAAAATCAAAGCAACAAAAAATCACAGATTTCTTCGTCTGAAATAAATGCAAGTCTTCCTTATTCGATTTTCATTAAGCTTTCAAATAAATGTCTGTTCTCTTTTTTGAAACAGCTTAAATAATTAAGAAATAAAATGTTAGGTTAATATTTACTTTTAAACATTTCAAATTCTTAATTCAAAAGATCAAAAATAATATTTGTTCAAATTTTACACATTAAATACGATATTTAATATCATTCTCTCTACATCGAATATCTCTCTATAACGAATTTTTTACTGGAACGGTGGATTTCGTTATATAGAGACTTGACTGTATTTTCATTTCCCTTTTCTCTTTCCCGTCTTTTTAAACCTGTTTAGTAATGAAATTACTTGTTTTAAGCGAAGTGCATTCATACGGTAGCGATGAAACTGACTGCTCACCGCCGTTCCAGTGTTAAAATATGCGATATTTTGAGATCATTAACTCCTTGGGGACGAGCGATACATACACTTGCCGCAAAAAGGCCTAAGAATCTTTGTTTATCCCCACCAGTAAAATTTTACTATAAATTTTGCCTTATTTAATCGGAGCATTTTATCGATTTAATAAGGCACGAATTTCTCTTTTTAAAAAACCGGTGAGAAAACATTAAAAATTTCATAAAAGGCTCCTATCGCGAAGATGTTAAAGTGCAATCACACGGAGCTCATTTTATATACATATATAGTGTATAAAATGTTTAGTTATACACAGCGATAACGACATTTATTCCATATCATTATATTCAAGATTATCTAAAATTATAAACTCCGATTGCCTTTATTTCTTTGAATTTTCTAACATATATTGAGCCGCAAGCAATAGGCAAAGAACTGAACCAGTTCAGAATTTTTTTTCTTATTTCCGAATTTTGAGGTAGGTAGACTTGCGTGGATTTGAAAATGGAAGAAAACAACATGGACTGGGGGCACGTAAAATTGAAATCTTTTGAATTCAGCTTGCCGTTTATTCAGAAATAGAATTTTTATTTACATTTCTTTAAAGTAAATGTAAATAAATACTTCGGTTTATGTTTATTTTTTCTTTACCTTGTATATAAAAATATTATAAAAAGATATAAAAATATTATAAAAAGATATTCTTACTTAGTTTTTAGATTTTTTTTCTTTTTTCTTTCCTTGTAATTCCCAAAATGACAAGTTTATGAAATATTACAGATAACATACTATTGTAATAAGATGGTCTTGTGTAATAACGCCAGGCGGGGTAATAACGCCAAGTGCTAATATTATGCATAATTATGAAATAATCTGGTAAATGACACCCATGTGCTCTGCGCAGAAGGGTTTTGAGTCATATAAATCGCAAAAAACAGCTTCAAGTTAATTTGTTCCATTTGTAGCTCTTATTGTTTTTACAAGCAACTAAAATTAACGCTTGATCTAAAATTTGCGAGATACGTTTTGTGATGTGAAGACTATTTTTTTTATCCGGAAATACCTTGTTAATTACATAAATTTGTAGTGCATTTCATGTACTTTCAAAATGTTGTTGAAGATTTTGGATATCTTCTCGAGATAATTAGTAATTTAAAATGTACTGCGCAATAACTATATCGGGGTAATAACGCCAATCCTTGGTTGATTAATATCTCGGTTGATTCACAACAGTGGACGAGCTACATCCTAAATACTGATTCAAATAAACACAGTTAAAACTGTGCAATGTTTCTAATAATTCTATTTAAGCTGTCCTTTTTAAGCAAAAAGAAGTGCACGGTCTGATGTTCTTTTGCCCCCCCCCCCCCCCACACACACACACACCACACCTTCATTTTTCTTACACTTTCACAAAAAATTGAACATTTCCAATAGCTTAAAATGCAATTTGTCAATTTCTAAGTTTGCAGAGTTTGTATTTTTAGAATTCTGTAATCTGCATGCCATTATTCCATCTTATTTCATAGTTTTGTTTGCATGGCGTTATTACCCATATAGGTGGATAATAATGCCAAATAGCATTGGTCAAGAAATCACGCCATTACATTTCTGTTAATTTCTGAATACATATCTGTTAAATTATTTTTTTTTATATAGATAGTCAATGAGTTGCTGTATCAAATTATATATTTGTTTGAAAAATACAATCTAAAGCTGGGCCGTGAAAATTGGTAGAACCTTAACGCGGCGTTATTACCCCAGGGTACCTTATATAAAAGTGAGATAGCATTAAAATGCAAAAAGTAAAGATAGCAAAAAGTATTCGCTTGTCATTGAAATTTTAAGATATGCTACATAAATAATAATGATTCTTGGTTTCTCTTTAGTTATAAAACCATGTAGAACTATTAAATACTTTAATAAAATGCGAATGTATTTTTCGATTTAGGTATTTTTAAACAAGTTACAAATAATAAAAAAATAAAATAAAATCCTAAAAAAGTCTGGTTCCGCCAGCACAAGGAAATATAACTGCAATATTTTAGAAAATGTGAAGAAAGAAGTGTGGGTCATTTCTTTTTATCAATTTAGAAGCTTTCTTATCTTTAGAAAAATTTATATCAAATTCGATAACGTACTTTTCGACATATGTGTGCTATATTGTATCTTAACACGTTAAATGTGTCAGATTAAGAGTCACTTTTGACATCTTTATAATGTACAATATCGATTACATCGTCAGTAAATTTCCCCAAATGTCTTTCGTGTTGCTATATTACGACAACAATAGGCAACTATCAGATGATAAAATAGAGAAAAATTTCAAACGGCATCGGTAATAGTAAATAACGACTTTTAGAATAAATAAAATGAAATTTACTTTTTTATCTTTTGAGGTCAGTTATTATAAGTTTCGATAAAGATACATTCTTTTTCTTATTTTCCTTTTTCTAAAAATTTCAACTGTGAGAAACTAAAACAACAGCTCATTCCTAGTAGTTATTGAACTGTGAAGAAAAAGGCAGTGGAACCTGTCTAAAGTGACCAACTTTAGAGCTGCTAATATGGTCACTATATAGACAGGCGGATTGAAATTGCAAAGCCTCCCTATGGAGATTTATGCGCATGCTCATTTAGTGCTGGAGAGGTAACCAGGATTGGCAGTACAGCGTTAATCCTTTCCGGCACGGGCAAAATCTGTTAGTAAAATGAGAAATTATCGACTGACACCGGAATTCATGAACGAATTTTTTAGATATTTTGAATTCCTTATTTTAAGCTTTTATTGTAAAAGCAAAATTTTGACAAAATATTACTGGTGCCGTTTGCAAGTTTGGGATAAAAATTAGGTATCCCAGACCGGACGCAGTGTGCCGGAAAGGGTTAAAGAGAATCGCCGAGTACACAGGCGAATCGAAACTGCAAAGCCCCCCTATGGAGATTTACTGCGAATGCTCATTTAGTGTCGATTTATAAAACATTTTTAGCTGCAGATTTTTTGATTTATGCAACATTTTAGCTCCGGACTTTTCGATTTATTCAAAATTAAAATTTTTTAAGTTCCGGATTTTTCGATGTATGCAGAATTGTTTTGCGCCCGAAACTCTCTTCTAACAATTTCAAAAAAAAAAAAAAAAAAAAAAAAAAAAAAAAAAAAAAAAAAAAAATCTTAACTGATTTGCCCGTACACCGCCCGTACCACCGGGAAAGACGAATTTGCTTAATTCATCATTTAAAGCTTTTTGACACCACGATTTCATATTATTTAAAGGCGGAACAGTTTAGACTAAATTTTACGAATATTTCATTTAAAAAATTGTGGTGATAATCAGTTGTTTTCAATTTATTGCACCGAAAAAAAAAGCCAATGAAGGGGGTTAAAAAATTATTTTACGCGTATACGGATATTTTCGCAGAATACTTTTTTTTTTCATTTGCTTAATATATACATACATACATATATATATAAATCACTTTGGCACGATATTTAGAACATTAAATGGGTTCAAATATAAAAGTTTCACCGCAAAACAATTCATTTTCTCGTATTTAAATAAGTATATTATTATTATAAAATATATAAATGTGCTTCTGTATTATTAATATAAAATTTATCTTTAATAAAAAAGTCTTATTTATTAATAATAAAACAACCAATAATAATAAAAAGAAATCCTAAACCGACCTTTGGGCCGCGAAGAATTTGAGCCCGCAACATCTGATTGCAAGCTTAACGTTCTAACCGTTCGCCCATCGTACTGACCTTCAAAGTCTTCCTGAGATGTTGAAATTGAAAGGTTGCTTTATCTAAAAAGCTCGTCTAAAATTAGCCATCAGAATTCTAAACGAAATTGGGATAGTCTTCGTACGGAGGTATTGCAGTTTTAATTCACCAGTACTACCATATAGCGGTGATCACTTCATGGAATGTCTGTGAAAATGGCACATTAAAAATTGGTTGGTTGGTTAGTTGGCAGGCGGCTTGAGACTTGCTTTGTCTCGACTGCTCGACAGGGGAAAGAAACCGAAAACTGAAACGCAGGATGCTATGAGACATCTGTGATTACCCGCGACCAACCACAAGAGAGAATTTAACGAGAGAAGAGATGAGAGCGGCTGTAATAATCTCGGAATACGTAGATTGGGAGTGTAAACCAAGCACAGAAAATAAGGCGATCCTGTTAGTGCTATATTTTACGCACTGGAGAAGGATGTGATCAGAGGTCTAGGGGACACAGCATATAGAACACAGATTCATACTGAAAAGGCGGGAGATAGTCGGCCAGGTGCGGGTACGCCACCGAGAAATCCACATTAAAAATTTTGTGATTTCAATAAATAAAACGAAGTGTAAATAAGGAAAATGCATTTTATTAAGTAATGAATCGATTAATTAATAACTATAATAACAAAATTACTAATTTAAAATTTATTACATAGAAGACAATTTACATAAAACTCACATTATTTTTTAAAATACAGTTGATATTTCGTAGTGATTGATTTAAATAACGTATAACTATAAGGTATACACTGTAATTATGCGCGTTTTTATCTTCTTTGTAATTGCATGACGATAACTCACAATAATAAAATTTTCTATAAAATCGCATTTTATAAGTGAGAATATCATTACAATAAAGAAAAAAGTGGTCAATATATACATTAAGCAAATACTTACTACAGCAGATAATTTCTTGTACTTTTTTGAAGGATCAAAATACTATTTCAGAAAAGGACCACATTTAGTCTAGTCATTTTCAGCTTGCAGAAAAATGGATGTTCACAGTTTCAAACAACAATGACAATGACAGGTCAATTTACATAGGTGGACACATTAGAAAGGTGGTCACAATTCTCATATTATTTTATATGAGCACAAACAGAATTTTCCAAAAAGCGGTCACTTTAGCAGGTTCTATTGTATTTTTATATTCTATTCGCACCAATATTAAAAAAAAAGTTTTGTAGTATATCCCTCTCCCCTTTTGAAGTGCGCCCCCCTTGCTTTCGAAGTGTGAATAAAAGATTTTTAATTTAAAAAATTGATACCGTTTGAATTAGAAATTTGCTAAAGAAGCTTTTTGGACAGTATTTGATTGGAAGAAAAAAATTGCTTACGTTCGATTGTGATATTCTGATGCATCCTTTCTACTTCAATCTAATTACTATTTTTTTTTCTCCCGAAAATTTTGTTCACAAAAAAAAAATGAACTCTTTGAATGACATAAAAAAATCACCACGATAAATACTACCACGGTGTTTTTACAAGATTGTGTAAAAAATAAAGCTCAAAAAATGTTTAAAAATATTGCTATTCAAATTCAGGGTACTGCACAAACTCAAAAAATGCCGCCTACGGTAGTACCTATTTTTATGACAGCACTCAGATTCAGCATCTGGTAATCGTAGATATAGCTTCCGGCCCTTCAATGTTAGGCTTAAAGACGACAAAAAATCGGCGGCTGTCTCAGTTTGGTTTCGTTTATTTTATGTCGGCCGATTATCAACATGTGGGATAGAGGCCCGAAAGGGGTGGAATGACCTCCGTGGGAGGGGGGGGGGTCTTTCTAAGGAACCTAACCCGTATTTACGCAAGGAAATTCTAGGTTCGAAGAAAACCACGGAAAACTCCGAACGGTTAGGCCGACGGCCGCGATTCGAACCCAGCACCTGCCGTCTAAGAGTTGAGCTTAGACGGATTTTTTAATGAGTTTGTATGGTCCCTTGAATTCAGATGCCTATAATTTTTAAATTTTTTCTGCTTTTTATTTTTCTGATATAACGTAAGTCAGAGAAAAGCTTTGGCAAAAAATGACATACTTACCATATTTTCTGCACTAATTAGTTAAAATAATTTACATTTTAAAAATAATTTAAAATGATGCATGATATCGCATTAAAATAAAAGAGTACATGCTTAAGCAATTTCGCTGTTTGTAAATGTGTAAAAATGCATATAAACATAAAATAAATGCGTAAATTTTGAAAACTTTTTGAGTTCATTGCCACTATTTTGAATATTATTGCTGTATTCCCACAATTTTACTACTAAATTTTAATACCATTTTAAAATATTTCTCTGCAGAAAATTTTTGCAAAAATTAATAATAAAGGTGGTGACGGTAAATTCTGTTTCTTAAAAACTAAATATGAATTTTCTTATCACTATTAGTACTGGCGGAGTCCTTAAAAATGGAAGGAGTGTGCGAACCTTGTACTGCCAAGCAGATGATTTTTTCTAACCCCGAATCTAAAATAAGAATATGTTTATAGCGTTATCATAACAGTAAGAGAGGGAGCAACAATTTTTTTAAACCAGTTTATATAAGCTAATTTTAGAATGTGTACTAGATATTACTTATCAATTCCCAAAATAGCCTTCAGCTATCAGGACACTTGTGAATCGATAGTAACTGAAAAAAAAAATGGCTCATTTTAATAGGTCAACAGGATTACAGAAGATCGTCGTTATTTGTGATAATATCATTGAGTTTTATGAAACTGAGTAATGTTTTTTAAAGCAGGTCTTATTTAACATATTTTGTGCCTAAACGGGATCAGGATAACATAGTTGCAGAAGACAAAGGTTTTAATAAGTGTTCTGAAAAATGTGCTCAAGTATGTGTTCGAATAATAATTATACATCCGTTATTGGTGTTGTCATAACTAACTGAATGTTTTTGCAGGAGCCGGATGCTTTTTACGCAATATTTCCTTACGATTAGTATTTTTACCTAATATAGTATATTAGTCCTGTGCATTTTTTTATGAGCATTACAACTGCGTCCTATTTAAAATATCGTAAACATGTACAAAATAGATGTGCCCGTTTGTAATTATCGTCCGGTAATTCAGTTTTTTTTTTTTCAGATTAAATAATTATTATTTTGCTCATAAGTTTGATTCTATAGATATTATCTCATTTTAAATAAACATATATTTTTTCAAAAAGAACATTTAAGAGAATTACAAATCAAATTAAATTTCAAACATGAAAAAAAAAAATATTAAATTTCAATTCTGAATCAGACGTTTTAAGAAATTGAAATATTTTTTCAGATTCCCAAAGATTGATACTTCAAAAATTAAAATTCAATTTTGTTACGTAATCCCTTTTCCAAAAAAAAAAAAGTTTTAAAACTATCGTAATTTGCTAATCTTATGTAAAACATAATAGGATTTGCAATATTCTTTCATAATACTAATTAGTTTTGTTAAATTACATCCGAGAATAACTTTAAAGCCGTTCTATATCTTTCTTAAGCTCAGAAAGAAAGATATATTAAAGTATTTCATAAGATAATAAATACTTAAATTGATTATTACAAGAAAAATGTTTCAATTTCTTTGTTGAGAAACGAAAAGTCCTCTGATAAGTCCTATGAAACACCCCGTATTTCTTTAGGGAATCGAATTTTTTTTATTTTATTAAGACATTATTTAACAATGTTTACAAATGCAATTTCTTTAAAACTATATTACCCTAATTTCCGGCGTATAATCCGCGGATCAAACAATTCTTTTTCGACCCAGAAATTTTATTTAGTTATTGAAGACAAATGTTTGCTGCAATTTAACCCTTTAACGTTCATTGGTTTCGCCACGAAAACACAAAATTTTAATTCCGATACGCAACACTGACACCGGTATTTTTATCTAAAAATATCCCTTTTATTTTGTACGTGAAAAATCACGTTTCCTTATTTAGAAATATATTTGTTCTTAATTACCGGTGTCATTCATTTATTTCGACATCTTAGCAATGAAAATGCTATGATCGTTAAAGGGTTAAAAGGTTACATTTTTTTTCTCAAAATTTCTGGGTCGAAAAATAATTGTTTGATCCGCGGATTATACGCCGGAAATTACGGTAATTTAATTAATAACCCTTAACATCAAAAGTAAACTAATTAAAATCTTACTATTTTTCGTTAAAAAATTCATTCCATTAAATAATTTTTTGAATCGCAGATAATATTTCTGACATCAGGTGAATGTGTGGAGATATGAAAATTGGCAAATGAATCTGTTCCTTTTAATTAGTTTTACCCTATTTGTGTTTGCCAAAAAAGGACTCTGTTAAAATTGATTAGTTAGAAATTGACAGTTAGAAGACGCTGATTAGTTTGACAAATTCCTTTGATGAAAAAGCAATTTGGAATTCGTTAGACAATTTTGTGTATTTGAACCAGTTTAGATGTCATAAATCGCATTGATTTTTGCTTTATTATTTGTATTCTATATGCAATTTTTGCAATGCAAGAGGCAGTTTCTTTCATCCTAAAAAGTTTATATGACTTACATTATAAGTATATAAATTTAAATTGTTTATATACTAGTAAATTCTTGTGACACTAAACTATATTTTTTAAAGAACTATATAGAAAAAATCGTTCATTTATTTACAAGGGATACACAAAAAGATTCTCTCACGCGTTTCCACACAGTATACATAAACAATAACTGTTCGATATTATGTTTTTTTTTAATTATTATTGCAGAAGGACGTGTTTATAACTTTATCTGTTTTTTTTTTTTTTTTTTTTTTTGCCTACAGTTTGTCCTTGAGGTCCCTCAAGGAGTTAACTAACAAACTGTAGGCAAATGCTTAAATTGCCAGCACTGTAGGCAAATGCTGTAGGCAAAAACTGTAGGCAAAAACTGTAGGCAAAAACTGTAGGCAAATGCTTAAATTGCATTTGCAGTCTGCAAATGCTTAAATTGCCAACTGGCACCAATATTTTTTAAATACAATTTTGATCTCATAATATACGTGTAAAACCGTTTTGATTATTTTCAACTAATTTTGTTCATAAGTTGAGGTGGCAATTAGTTATTTGAAAATTTTTGGAGCACAAATGTTTTGCCCTTAAAGGATTAATACACTTCCGTAACACGATTTGGCTTTATTAGGAGCCGGTCAATATGTTTCGTATTTTCTTATTAATGACTGTTTTGATCATCCAAAGTGCATTATTTAGGAATTATTAAGGGTGATATTAAATAATTTAAAATATAAAATTTATATAAATATAAAATATAAATATAAACGTGATAGAAGCCGTAAAAATTCTATGGAAAAAAAAAAAAAAAAAAAAAAAAAAAAGCTTTGAAATGCCCTCATCAATCATTATTCGTTTAAATTTTATTTCTTCTGAAACGCATCCAATGTTTTAAGCTAATTAATTTTTACGTTAAAATAAAGAAAATATTTTTCAATAATATTAGAATAATTTGCAGGTAAAATTAAATTTTAATGCTTTTGACTGATAATCTTTTCCCCGTTTCCTTTCCATAATCAGGATGTCCACTCCACTTCCACAAACGCGACACTTTCTTTGTTATAATGTAATATAACCCAATGGATACTTCAAAAATTGAAAAATTATGAAAATTAATTCTCTTCGTAGTCTAACTCAAAACATATTTCAAACAATTTGATATCAGTAGCGGCTCGTCAGGAGGAGCTGCATCAATTTATTCACACCACTAAAATTGTATGGTAATTTGAGCTTTGTTTAATCTACAAAATTTGTCAAATAAATAATAGAAAAAATTCTGTTAAATTTTAGTGGTATGAAAAATCTGATGCAGCACTCCCTGATGAGCCGCTACTGTTTGATATGATATGAATTTTATGCTCTACGTAAAGTGGATGTCTGTCTTTTTGATTAGCAGATTTCAGTTTAGTGACAAAATGCTGCTTGGATAGCCTAATCTTAGGATTTATCATGTTTTTTTATTCTTCTTTAAATTGGTTTAAATAGACTTGAAAAATAATTTAATTCTTGAAAATAATTTAAAATGTCGCTCAATAGAGAGTTAGTTTTCAAATCTTCATCTTATTTCATCTTATTCCTGTTTAATCGTGTAACAATTTAAATTTTACAGTATTTAGACTTAGAAGTAATGTAAATACGATAAAATGTAAAGCGACAGCGGTATTTATTGTCACCATCGTTGTACAATTAAAAAAAAAATGCGATTGGGTTTTCGCTACCATTCAAAATAGACTATTTTTTGACGACAAATGAGACTAACATAATGAAAAGAAATAGGATTTTGATGATTATAAGGAATTGTTAAAAGAATTTACAATAAGCTTACAAAATTTATTCCAGATAATATAAGTCAAATATAATTTTTTTAAACTGTAAAACCATTTTTTATTAATTTTAATTTTCCTAAAATTCTTTATTTTTCTGAATTCGTTACTAAAAAATTAATATGTCTTACTTAAAATTATTTTTTATGCAAGAGAGGACACGTGTAATCAGGATGAAATCATCATTTAAAGTCTCCAGCTTAAATCTTTACTATCCAAAAATGAAAAAAATCAGTGCAAATTATATCATTTTGACACCATCACATCAATTTAACCTTTTTCCACCTGTCAAGGTGAAAATTCATTTCAAACTAAGCATGTAACCCCTTTCAACGGAACAGACTTTTCACACGTACGTTATATAAACGAATTTTTATGCCTAACCAGCAAGAGTGAAATTGATAATATGTTTTCTATTTCATTGTAATGAAAAAAATCAATAAAATTAAAATACATAAAGATAAAATAAACCTAATGACCAATTTTCTCGTGACGTCATAGTAACTATGAATTTTTAATGGCTTATGAAAATAAAGTACAAGGGTATAAATATTTTTTTACCGAAATTTAACTCGCAAATTATAAAATGCAACCACGTGTATGTGTATTTTTCATTATTTTTCTTTTCTCTGCAACAACGGAAGTAATTCGGTTACCATAGTTTTGAAGAAATTGAATAAAAAAGCTTTTAAAATTAAAATAAAATTTAAAAATGGAAATAAATTAAACAAGTAGGAAATTTCACGGGAATCGTAGCAAATGAGGTGCTTTCGTACAAAAATGAAGTTCTAAAAATATTCAGATCTCGCGGTTATAGTACTTCGGATAAAGTATAGAAGCCAAATTCCTTTTATCTGTCCCTGTAAATACTATCTGGTTTCTTTTATACAGGAAATAACTTGTAGTATTCCTCAGTAGTATTCCTCCCATTCTGTAATGGAATATTTTCTGTAAAATTATAATTCTATAACAAATGTTCTTTGCACCACAGATTGTGCAGAATGTATATCATAATATGTACTTCATAGATGCATATACATTTTATTATGTACGAATGAGTGTAACATCATAAAATGCATTTGAAACTTTTTTCCCCATTGGCCGTAATGTAACGGAATAATTTTGATTGTCCCTTTAATTGATCTATGAATCCGATTTTCATGAAATTTGAAATGACTTGACAGAATTATGTAATAATTGTAATATTTTATATTTCAAGCGATTCGGTTGGGTAGTTTTTGCGTTGTACTTTTTAATATGCGGACAGACGGACGGACTGAACGACAACTATAGGTGCTACGTATACATATAATAACGATCGCACTTAAAAATGACAGGGCGCTTAATATCTTTTACGTATTTTACACTGTGCAACTGATTTTAAAATCAGTAATTTCTTGATATTATCAACTAACAAGGAAGGTCTCCATACGGGCATACTCAGAAAAATCTGAAAAAATTACAGAATGTTCTTCTCATATAGTTATATATGTTTATAAAAAAAATTTCGGCGAAACCTCCTTATAACGTCAGTAAAAAAATAATAATAATTTCGTTTATTTGGCGATTTATCTCCGGTTGGCGAAAAAACGAAATTTTGAAAAATACGCTTTTACGCTTCGAATACTTTTTAAAGAAAAAACTTTCTGTGTTCAATTTATTTAAATAAGTTTAGTTTAAGTAATTTTAGCTTTACATTTTTACTTTACTTTAAGTGTAATTTTGTGATATACGTTTATATGTACTTATAACAAAATGAAATTAATATATTTTATCATTTAAAACACAATTTAAATTGATCAAAATTGTTCCAAATTGAAAAATACACTGTTAAAAATCTGCTGCATTTTGTTGCAACGCACTCCCTTGCTTGTATAGAAAACGGTTATTTGGCCCTGAAATGGAGCTTTCTCATTGGTTGGAATAGAGATATTATATACAAGCGGTGGAGTGCGTTGCATCAAAATGCAGCAGATTTTTAACATTGTTGCACAAGCTACAACACCGCTAAAAATCTGTACCATTTTCTGCAGCGTCACTCCACTGCTTTTATACAAAACGGTCAATTCACCGTGCTATGGAGCATTCTCATTGGTCAGAAGAGAGATATTCTATAAAAGTAGTGGAGTGACGTTGCAGCAAATGCTGCAGATTTTTAGCAGTGAAGTCAATTAAAATCAATTTTCAGATTCGTTAAAATCGTCTGCTTTTGGCGAGGAAATGCACTGCTCGCCAAATCCCGCGTTGCTTTCAGCTTTTCACGCCAATTATTCCAAATTATTTAATTTTTTGACATATCTAATAATGTAATTCCGCCGCTAATTTTCACTGATCCTTTACTACCTACCTACATGAGTAGTTTAATTCGTATTTTTTTCAAAAAAATCTGAGTATGCCCCCCAATGGAGACCTTCCTTGTAAGTATATAGACGAAGTGTTAATGAAATAATTAATTCAGCAAATCTCTGAAAATATACTGGTATGAAATTAAATAAAATGCTTTCATTACAATAATTAAAAAGATACTTTGAAAATAAATACATTTTATGATACAGTTGTTTTTTCGGTCATACTAGGAGTTATTAAAATGATCTAATATATTGAAATATGCAGTGTAACCGAGATAATTTTGCAAAATCTACAAAAACAAACAAGAAAATAGTTTATACAAGAAAACAAGAACAAACAAGAAAATAGTTTATATTTCTTTCCAAAATAAAGCTGTATATGCATATTGCAAATTTCTTAATAAAATAACTATTCTAATTTTTATAGAATCATACATAAATTCACTAAAAATTTAAGAAGAACAAAGAATTGTGTATAAAGTAGAACATCTTATTTTTCAGATAACTGCGTACAGAAAGAACAACTTGATGGGATATGAAATGAGAAGCTATATAATGAGGGATTATAATATATATCAATACGAATTGAATATTTCCTGAGCGAAAAAACTGAGCGAAAAATTACCCAGGACTGGAATCGAACCCAGGTCATTGGCATACAAGAGCAATGCTTTTATCGTTTAAGCTAACTGGGTAACAACCGACCTAAATTTTTTGCTCAGATAACCTTATTGGTCATAACATCTGGTCTGTCATTTAGACAGCTCGGCAGAATTAGCCGCAGGTAATGGAACTCCATATACATATATCAATATATATATATTTATATATATGAATATTTTCTGTATACAGTCATACCATTACAATCACTGATTGTAATGGTAAAGGACAGTATAAAATCAATAACGGTCATGTAAGACAATGGTTTAAAAAAACTATTTTGCGGGAAATAACCGTAAGCCACAATTTTATAGATTCAACTTCTTCAGACCCGAAGCTAAAATAATCCTACAAGTATTCATTCATTTGTTTTACAAAAATCATCCCAAAATTACATCAGTACAGAAGAAAGCACTTTTCGGAAATTGATTCTTTAGCATACTTAGTAATTTAAGTTTACAAAATAGATCTGAAGTTAGAAACTGCTTAAAACATCAACTTTATTAGCACTTACAAAATTCCCTTAGTCACTAATTTGAAGGGTTTATCCTAGAGGTCTGCACGGGCCGAAATTTCTAGGCCCGAGCCCGGCCCGAAAGTTAAAATTTCGGCCCGGGCCCGGCCCGGTCCTGAAAAAAGTTTAAAATTCGGCCCGAACCCGGCCCGGCTCGAGTGAATTTCAACAGAATATTCATCTTTAATCATATGGAAGAGTTCTGACCAAAAAAATTTACATTAGTCTTTTTTTTTCCATGTCCATAATCTCCATTTATGTAGAAGTGCTGTAGGCTGCGATATTTACGCTTTTAAATGAATCTTTGTTTGTTGTATGTAAATGTTTCAGTTATCACTAGTATTATTAATCCATATTCCCTGTAATGGAGACAAAAAATCGAAAAGGCGGTATATGGTAAAATTTCCAAAGACGAAATCGCTTTGGAACGAAAAAAAAGTGCATTCCCTTCTTAACATATGTAAATGTTTAATATATTTTTTTCTTCCGTATTGTTGTATTCATTTTGCATGGATAAACATTTTAAAAGAAACTTTCAGTTTTCAGTTAAAAAAAAAAATCCGTCCTAATGTTTTGTGTGTTTAATTCTATTTTAAAACGCCTAGTAATCTACGATTCTTTAAAAGAAATAAATTCTAATGTTTAATTGTAAAATAATGACAGCTTAAAAGTATATGGCTTTTTTGCAAAAATTTTTGGACAAAGCCAAATATTACGGATTTATAAAAAGTCGAGAAAAGGATTTTCATATAGGAAGATTCAATAGGAACTGATTATTTTGGTCCATGAAAACTAGGAAGAATGGAATCAGTCTCGGCTTCGTGCGGAAAAAAAAGTTAGAGCCGGCCCGATACTCCAGCAAAAAAATTAAGGCCCGAGCCCGCCCGGCCCGAAAAGATTAGTGACTAGGCCCGGCCCGGCCCGAAAACCCTATTGACTAGGCCCGGCCTGAGTTTTCAGAAGTAAGGCCCGAGCCCGGCCCGGCCCGAATGCCATTATTAGAAATCAGCCCGAGCCCGGCCCGTGCAGACCTCTAGTTTATCCCTTTCAGACGCAGTGGTCCGAAGTCACACCCGTGACCACCTAATTTTAGTTCCAAGAACACTGTAATAAAATTTTGCTTTTACAAGACGGATTTAAAGTAACAAGTTTTAAATCTTAAAACAAGTTATTTGTAAACTCTGGTGTTAGTCAATTATTCCATCATTTACGAACATTATTTTTTGTGTTAAACGAGTGAATGATACACATATCCTGAAAAAATTTTATTATAAAGGATTTAAGTTAAATTATCATGAAATGTTCTCACTTCCTTTGATTATCCATTATCTTGTAGGTATTTATCAAGATCCGATGATAATAACGTTCCTTTTATGAAGAACTCAGCATAAATGTTGCCGTTTTTTGGTTTACTTCTAAAGTCGAAAGACATTCAGGAATTAACCTTTTCAGGAGTCAAGTACGTAGTACTTTTTGTTGTTGTTGCTGTTGTTTCAGAAAAACTTTGATTGCATTTATGTTTATGAAAATTAAAATAGTAAAAAGTCGTAAAAAGATATATCCATCTGATTATACGTACATATTTACAAAGATTATACAATATTTAAATATAATAACTTATTATTTTACGTTCACATTTTGTAAATTATTAACAAAAAATCAATATTGATAAAACTGTTTGTGTAAGCTCTCCTTTATTTGTCTCCTGACTTTAAACACCATCTTAAACGGAATTTAACAAGTTTTTCATAGTTTCACTTTTTAAAATTTGAAAGTTTATAAGAATTTTACGCGAACCGTAAAATCTTTTAGTAATAAATTAATTTTAGCATAGCTGGAATTTAGCCCAAATTTTGAGTTTCCCACCACCATTAAAAGAATGATAACTTTTGTCTTAATTTATTGAGGAATTTGTCTCTTGAAAAATGGTGTTTATTCATCTTTCTATTTACTGGTGTGAAAGGTGCTTTCTTGCCCCTTTTTAAAATTTGAAAGTTTATAAGAATTTTACGCGAACCGTAAAATCTTTTAGTAATAAATTAATTTTAGCATAGCTGGAATTTAGCCCAAATTTTGAGTTTCCCACCACCATTAAAATAATGATAACTTTTGTCTTAATTTATTGAGGAATTTGTCTCTTGAAAAATGGTGTTTATTCATCTTTCTATTTACTGGTGTGAAAGGTGCTTTCTTGCCCCTTTTTTTATAATCGTCACTAAAAAGGGTCGCTAGGCACTAATGGGTTAATTACACAAATGGAGGATCAATGAACAGATTCTGCTACAAGTTCTGAAAATATATAGATTAAATCAATGAGCATTTTCAAGCATTTCACAGCCTCTGATGTCAAAAATGAGGAGATAATTTAGGCCAGTAATATTCACAACATTACCACATTTAATGAACTCGCAGCAGATAAATAAAATAACTAATGAATACACCTTACATATATAATGTATACACCTAACTGGAACCATTATTTAGCTTTGAATACGGCCATACAATAAATACTGATACATACATGTCTATTTTGCTGAATTGTAAATTAGCCGTAAATGCTGTAAATATTTTTTTAGTGAAATAAAATTTACTACTATTATTATAATGCATGTTCAAATCACACTTTAACGTTTTTAAATAATGACTTAAATAAAATAACTAATGAATACAAGGGGTTCATGACATCAGTACTTAAAAATAGTTAAAATTGTCATTCATTTTACATAAAAACATACAGCATATTTTAGATATAGAACAAATTTGCACGCATTGATGTAGTATACATAAATGATAAATAAAGTAATTATGCAGAAAAAAGGTTTTATAAAAAAATATATAATTTTTAATATATATATATTAGCTTTATCGAGCCCAAGGAATGGATAATTTTCTATAATTGCATAGTCTGCAATGTCATGAACCCCTTAACCCTTTCCGCCACACTGTGCCCGGTCTGGGATACCTAATTTTAATTCCAAACTTGCAAACGGCACCAATAATATTTTAGTAACATTTCGCTTTTACAATGAAAGCTTAAATTAAGGAATTTAAAATATCTAAAAAATTCGTTTCCGTATTCCGGTGTCATTCGATAATTTCTCATCTTACTACAGATTTTGCCCGTGCCGAAAAGGGCTAACTGGTTATTTCCTTACCGTTCAATAAATTAAAAATAACGGATTCACACCACTACTATTTAAATAAAATATTCGTAACATCTAGTCTAAACATTTAACTTTTTAAAAACTATAAAATTATTTTAAAGAAAAAATAGTGGTGTCAAAAAGCTTTAAATGATGAATTAAGCAAAGTCTTCTTGCCCTAACGGCGTACGTGCAAAACTGTTAAGGAGTTAAAATGCCCCGTCATCACTGTGCTATCAGAGACTTCGCAGTATTTTATATTTATTTTGGTATTCCCTTCATAAGTCGTAACCATACATTAACGCAACCCATAATTTTGGGAAGTTAAATGATACTGATGAATGCTTTTTATGACGCTTTACAATCTTGCAATCGTTAATGAATGCTTTTTTGTACGCTTTACAATCTTAATAATTCTTTTATAAGACCCATTGTGCCTGAATTCGATTATTATTAAATGTGACAATGTTATTTTACTTAAAATCACAAAGCTAGAATAATACATAAATATTGTATAAAGAGACATCCGATGCATAAAGTGACCACTTTTCTTTTTATTGTAATGATATTTGCATTTGTCTTAGGTGTTTTTTTAATGAAAAATTTTATATTGCCAGCTATAGAAACGTTGCCATTATGCAATTAAAACTAAAATGCGTAGAAATTGCAGTGAACCTTGTAGTTATGTGTTATTTAAATCAATCATTACGGAATTTCGATTGTATTCAAAAGAAATAACATGATTTTTAGATAAATTATCTTCTATGAAGTATATTTTAATTAGTAATTCAGTTATTATAGTTGTTAATTAATATGTGCATTATTTAATATATTGTATTTTTCATTATTCATATTTTGTTTTCTGAGATCACAGAAGTTTTCATGTGCCATTTTGAAAAACTCTCCATATAGTGACTACCTTTATATAGTGACTATTTTAGCCGGTTCCAAAGGGGGTCACTTTAGACAGGTTCCACTTTACTTTTATTTTGATACACTGATGACATAATTTTAAGAAGATTACTAAACTTGTGTGCAGCTTATATGGGCTCGTGGGACTCTAGCACACCCAATCATTTTTAATCATAGCGTACCTGATGTCCAGTATTCTAGTTATTTACTACATTATTATTTTATTATTCATTTTTCTCGTTTAGAATAAAATTTATTTTGACAATTCTCCGACTGACACCCATAAATCTCGAATGTTTTGCTCCATGCTTAGTTTTCTACTAATTCATTTTGTACTCATATTTGTGACATTACAAATAAATATGAGTGTCTTTATAAGGGAAAACGCGTGAAAATATAATTTAATAAAATTACAACTTTTTAGCTTGACTTAAAATTCACATCTTTCACCATCTGTCAACTCTTCAAAGAAAACTGGTCGCAGCATTTAAAAATATTTTTAATCCCTTCGCGACAGGACGAAATTTTTAATGTTTCGTCACCGGTTTTTAAAACAAGAAATGCATGTCTTAGTAAATCGATAAAAGCTCTCATTAAATAGGGTAAATTTTGCAGTTGAATTTAAGTAGAGGGGACAAACAAGGATTCTTAAGACTTTTTGCGGCACTCGTCCCTAAGGGGCTATGCCCACCCAATATTTTTGGGCCAACCCAATATTTTCCAAAAGTTGGTGCCACTGCTTGTGTGTATTTGTTACACATAATTCAATCTGAAATTTAATTTAGTCATTTAAAGTCTTGGCAGGTTATTCTGCATATTTCGTCTGTTTTGCAATATTTTAAACAGTGTATTTAAAAAAAAATAAGATATTTACTCAATGTGAAACATTTTCGATTTAAAAATAAAGGATACGTAAAACTCTATGATGAAGCAGCGTAAGCACCAAACTTATGATTTATGTTTTCGATATTTTATTCGAAATATAAATTCTAAAACATTTACTAAATCTTCAGATCTAAAATTTTATTAAATTATTTAAATAATTTGCATATAAATGTGAAAGTAAAACCATTTTATTCAGTTTCAATTTGGTAGCGCTTTAAATTTTATTGCTATGCTACCTATAAAAATGTTCAAAGTTGCTAATATATTTTATGATTAAAATATTTTTTGCAAGAGCCATTCAATATCGAAATCTGTTCGAATGTCAGGTGTTCAGTTTCAGAGTATTGGATTTTTTTATGACTCAGCAAAAGAATCGAAAAAGGTGTTTAAAATTTTTTGATCTCCTAACATCCAGTTTAACAAACAGGTCACCATAACAATAGTTTATAGTCGAAAGGTTCACAGCAAATTGCGTACTAACTTTATCGTCTTGTTTTGGGTACTTTTTTGCTTATCAGTGTTTAGTTTAGAAATAAATGTTTATGTCTCCAATAAAAGATATTCATTTATTTAAAAATAAAATACTAAGAAAAGGACGATAAATTAAGCTATGAAATTAATGTGTAAACAGCTATAAAATGTTGATAATAAATATACCTTTTTATGAATGAAAGTATATTGTTATAATTAATGTGAACGACTGATTCATGTATACTTAACTAAAATCACAGTAAATATTCAAAACATGTTTCTTTAGGTACTATAATTTATTTTATAAAATGAGCAAATTCTTGGATTTATTGACAATTTAATAACTTTGGATTTCTTTTCGAAGTGCAATTAGTTTGGTATAACAAAAAATATGAGTGCTTTATGGTATAATTATGAATTAGTAAATAGTATTTGAAAGAATTCGCATATTATTACAGTGTTTGCATTAACTTAAAAAACCTGTCACATTATAAATGCATGTTGTTAACGTTGTTTATTTATATATAATTTTATTATATATACCTCATACTAAAATAATGATCGCAAATACAATATTATCTCAATATATATATAAAACTTCAAATATAAAATTTCTATAAAGTTCCGTATAATTTTCTTATATACCTCCAAAAGCAAAATAACCAACACAAAAATAATATGTGTTTTTGACACTTTATTTGTAGCTTCAATTTTAAGATTTCTTAAAAATGATAATCAATAAACACCATTTTACTCAGTCTCAAACTGGCAGTGGCATGATTTGTAGTGTGTGCTATCTATGGAGAACAACAGAAATGCTAATATAGTTTATGACATCTAAAATACTTCATTTTACACCGAAGGTTGTTCTAAAATCGTTTTTAATTATTTTTTACAAGAACTGAGTTTTAAAGAACGTTATTGAAAGTTCTTACGGATAAACTAAATAAATTCTGGAGAAAAAAAAAATCACAACTCATTTACTATTTTTATTCAAGTTAAAAAGTTTCGTCAATCCAATAGACAACTATTAAAGTTGTTAACAGAACTGTTGCAAACCGCATGTATTCGTTATTGAGTAATACGAAGTATCGAATCGTTTTTTTTTTTTTTTTTTCTTTTTTTTTTTTTAATACGATTCGTTACTCGTTACTGCATGAATATACTACGAAGATCAAACGCTGCCTTCATTTCGTGATTCATGAACAGAACGGAGCCGATGAGCCCGATGCACCGCAGTTCAGATAATTCTTCTTTATACCAGATTTTTTTTATTTTTATCATTAAAAAGGTGCTTCGGATCATAATTAGATTCCTTAACCCACATTTTGTACTGTAACTTTCTGAAGGAAGTAAAATTTGTAGAAAGAAATATTTCATGAAATATGATCTCTCTTCATTCTGTGATTTCCTTTCCTTTATTTAATTTCAAAGGAAATGAAAAATTAGAAAATATGCATTTATTATATTTTAAAAATTACAATTAGTCAGTTTCTTCCGGCGCTGTATGCCAACAAATTACAATATTTTAAGAAAATCCAGAGAAGTACTGTTTTATGCCTATGCGATAAAAACAATCTGTAAATAAATAAAATTTTCATAGTATTTCCCAAGAAAGTGTAAAACATACAAAAATGTTTTTTGTTTATGGAAATTTCTATCGATAATGATAGTGGAATATAAAGTTCGATAGAAGTAGAAAAGGGAATTTTTTTAACTTTCTATCGATAGAAAAAAAATCCGAATGAAAAAATTGTAGATTATAAAAAATGTTTGAGATAGAAAAATATCGAGTATTACAACTTCGCTGATTACAACAGAAAAATTAAAGAACTGTTACATATTTTATTGATTACAATCTTATTAGATAAATAGATATACAAGCTCTCAAAAAATTATGTTATTTTTACAAAATCTAAAGAAATACGGATTTTATCAATCCTAATTATCCTTTGAGCCATAATAAAATTCCATTACTTGCCTTTATGAGATTTCCATATCAGTCCGCAAAGGTTCATCTGCAGATAAAATAATATTCTGTTCATCTTCATATCATTCCAGAGGAAGAATAAATCAAAGAAAGGTTTTTTTTTTGTGATGGAATTCTTGCATTAAAATCACGACATTCATAAGGGAATGGAATACCTCGCATTCCAATTTGAATTCCATATAAGTATATTTGCATATATTTGCATTCCATATAAAATATGGAGATTACTATAGATAAAGGAAGCATAAAATTAAGGAAATGTGATAATTTATTTTTTTTCTCCCTGGCGGTAGAGCATAAATGTAAAATCATATATGGTGCAGATTTTTTTTTTTAAAATTTCAATTAGTTTGAGATTGTTTTTTTTAAATGTAAAATTTCTCAAAAATTGTTATTGCTCTATAATATAAAGTTTTTAGTCGCAGAAAAAGAAATTGTCAGGTATGAATTTCGAGCATAATCGAATGAATAAGGATTCGAAAATTGTCTTATGGGATTGCATTTAATCTTATCTTCTCTTAACCCTTTTCGTCACGGGCAAAATCAGTAATAAAATAAGAAATTATCGAATGACACCAGAATTCACAAACGAATTTTTTAGATATTTTGAAATCCTTAATTGTAAAAACAAAATTTTAGTAAAATATTACTAGCGCCGTTTGCATGTTTGGAAGTAAAATTATAAATCCCAGATCGGGCACAGTGTGCCGGAAAGAGTTAAAGAAGCTATGTAAATGCCATTAACTCTTCAACAATCTAGCAGAATATATATATATATATATATGTGGGAGCGATTCTTTCTCCAACAGCCAAGTATCATGTCTTGTAAGGTTCTTCATATCGCAACTC
This sequence comes from Maratus speculifer, assembly GCA_964019185.1. Taxonomy (NCBI): domain Eukaryota; kingdom Metazoa; phylum Arthropoda; class Arachnida; order Araneae; family Salticidae; genus Maratus; species Maratus speculifer. The sequence continues at coordinate 433,974 of CAXHSM010000003.1, forward strand.
TGATAGAAAAGGTCTTTAGAAAGCAGACGATTTTCTGAAAAAACTCCATTCAGACGAAAAGCCGAAGAAAAAAGAAATGAACGGAAGAGATCGTTGGATGGAATGTTGGGAGATTTGGGGTTGACTTTAGAAGAATGTTGATTAAGATGACGCGATTAAGATGTTTTAATTAAAGTTTCCTTTGAATGTTCGAATTGTAAATATTAATATGTAAATATCTTTTTTGTAAATATTAACGTTTAATATAAGTCATTTAAAAGTTTAAAAACGGTGTCAGAATTTAATTTACCTCCGAGTTTATTTACTTATGTGTTCGAAAGAACTTTTATAAGAAGAATCTCCATAAATTTTGGTGTCAGAACCGAGACAAACGAACGCCCACAGAGAAGAAATATATATATACTTTAAATAATCTGGAAGCCGTTATTATTTAGAATTGTGATGGAATCCTTGCTGGAAATTATTATGAGGAAATCTTTTTTGAATATATGTTTAATGATATGAAGCTGTTGGATACTGCGACAACAATGCTGTTTAAATGTGTGAAGCTGAGCATCTGATTATGAAGTGAGTTTATTATTTCATTTTTCTTTTCAATAATGGAAAAATTAGTTGATTTAAAGGAATTAGAGTTTTCTTTGAAAACTGAAAAATCAGCTAGTATTAAGATATTGCACAAATTAATTTTTGGAGAAATCGGTGACAGAAATAATCGACGTAGAATTCGGAATTTTACTGGGTTTACGTTTGAAGTAGATTCCGATGAATATCAAACTAAATTCAAAGAAATTAAAGATAATTTTTCTGTTAACGACTTAATTACCATTTGCAATGTTTTGTGTATAAATAATTCGGGAACTTTTGATGAAATTGCTGCCAGAATAATTTCTAGTTTATGTGATTTTAATATTTTAAAAATTAATATGATAGCCGATGTAGGTACTCTTAGTGATGACGAAAGTGTTGATGAATTTAATGATGATTTACAAGATAAAACTAAAAATATTTCAACTGTTTTTGAGAATAATATGAGAAATGATTCTGGTAGTTCTAATTGTGAAAGTAATGAAAATCAGAAAATTCTAATTCCTGATTATGTTAAACCAAGCATTTCTATTAATGATATTGAAAGTATGATTACAATGTTTGAAGGTACTCAAGTACAAAATATTAATAAATGGATTGCCGATTTTGAAGATATTGTTTCATTATTTAACGTTAGTGATTTGCACAAATTGATTTTGGCTAAACGCCGTATGACAGGCAAAGCAAAATTATTTCTTGAAAGTGAAACAAATATTAATTCGTGGTCTAAATTAAAAGCCCTACTCATATCTGAATTTGGTCAAACGTGCAATTCAGCTGAATTACACGAATTGCTGTCCAAAAGAAAAATTAGACCACATGAATCGTTAGATGAATATTTTTTAAATATGAAACAATTATGCTCAAAAGGCAATATTGAAGATTCTGCCCTTATTCAGTATGTAATAAATGGAATTAATGACCCCATTTCTAAAAAATCTTTTTTGTATGGTTGTCCCAATATTGCTGAATTTAAACAAAAATTAAAGATTTATGAAAAAATAAGATCGGAGTATGAAAATGCAAAATTTCATAAATATGAAGGAGCTAAGCCTAAAATTAAATCCGAAGTTGAAGTTAAGAACAAATTTAAGCCTGTAAAGCCAAATATGCGTTGTTTTAATTGTGGCGGGAATAATCATAAGAGTATTAACTGTGTAAATAAAGATAAAGGGCCGCTTTGTTTTGCTTGTAACGCTTATGGTCATAAATCATTTCAATGTAATAAATCTAAAGATACAAGTGTTAAAAATGCTCAGTCACAAGTAAACATTATTACATCCCAAGATTTAATTCTGAAAGAGATAAAGCTTTATTCTTTGCGTTTAATCTCTTTAATAGATACTGGTAGCCAAAAGACTTTGTTAAAGAAAAGTATTTATGATAATTTGAAGAACTTTGTAGAATTAAAACCTACGAGTATCTCTTTGACCGGTCTAGGAAAAGCCTCAATTAAACCAGAAGGTTGTTTCAATTCAGAAATCGAAGTAGATGGTTCAAAATTTAAAGTTACTATTTTTGTCGTTAAGGACAGTTGCATTAATTTCGATTTAATTATTGGCACTGATGTTATTCATCAAGGTACATTAACTATTTCTGAGAATAAAGTGAAACTGTTTAAAGCTGAAGTTCAGTCTAATGACTTTTTAGTTAATATTGTAAATGTTTTGGATGAGCCTAAAATTGATTTAACTCACATTGCTGACAAAAAATTACGTTCAGAGTTATACTCTTTAATTGAAAATTATGTACCAATTAAAACTAAAACAGTAGATGTTAAAATGAAAATTAATTTAACTGACGAAATCCCAGTTTGTTCTTCTCCTCGAAGATTACCGCCATCCGAGAAAAAAATAGTCGAAAACCAAATTGAGGAGTGGCTAGCTCAGGGAATAATTCGAGAAAGTTCTTCTAATTTTTCTTCGCCGGTTGTGTTAGTCAAGAAAAAAGATAACACAATGAGACTTTGTGTTGATTACAGATGTCTTAACAAAAAGACAGTACGTGAGCATTTCCCCTTGCCAGTTATTGATGATGTAATAGACCAATTACATTCTGCCGAAGTATTTACCACCATAGATTTGAAAAACGGTTTCTTTCATGTAGATGTTGAAGAAGACTCGCGGAAATACACCTCGTTTGTTACTCATGAAGGACAATACGAATTTTTGAAATGTCCATTCGGGTTGACCAATAGCCCTAGTGTTTTTCAAAAATATATTTATAATGTATTTCGAAACCTATTAAAAGATCACATTGTTGTCATTTATATGGATGATTTAATAATACCTGCTAAAAACGAAGCTGAAGGTCTAGAAAAATTAAAACTTGTACTCGAAACTGCATCGGAATATGGATTAGAATTAAATCTTAAAAAATGCAATTTTTTGAAGCGTGAAATTGATTTCTTGGGGTATAGAATCATAAATGGTAAATTGTATCCCTCTCCACTGAAGACTAAAGCAGTAATAAATTTTCCCGAACCAAAGTGTACCAAAGATGTTCAAAGTTATTTAGGATTGACAGGATACTTTCGAAAATTTATAAGAAATTATTCGGTTATAGCTAAACCGTTAAGTGACCTGCTAAGAAAAGATTCAAAATTTAAATTCGATATAGAAGAACAAAGAGCTTTTAATGAACTCAAACGTATTTTGTCGTCAGAACCAGTACTTTTAATTTACAATCCCAAAAGTGCGACCGAAATCCATTATGATGCCAGTATTGATGGCTATGGAGCTGTTTTAATGCAACAATCTCCAGTAGATAATCAATTTCATCCAGTTTATTTCGCAAGTAAAAAAACCACCGAAGCTGAACGGAAGTACACTAGTTACGAATTAGAAGTTTTAGCTGTAATTGAAGCCCTGAAAAAGTTTAGAGTATATGTGCTAGGTATCCCATTTAAAATTGTAACCGATTGTAATGCATTTAAAATGACTATGGATAAAAAAGAAATGAGTACAAAAATAGCTAGATGGGCTATTTTTCTTATCCGATTGATGTTATCCGATTTTGATTATGTTATTGAACATAGACAGGGTAGCAGTATGAGACATGTCGATGCATTAAGTAGGTATCCTATTTGTATGGTAATCCAAGATAGCTTAACTTTAAAAATTATCCAAGCTCAAGAAACCGATGACCATATTAAAACAATAAAAGAAATCCTAAAGGTGAAATCTTATGATGATTATCTAGTTAAAAATGATGTTCTTTATAAATGTGTTAATGGTAATGATTTATTAGTTGTACCGGAAGACATGCAAATGAATATAATCAAGGCCGCTCACGAAAAAGGTCATTACGCAGTTGCAAGAACAGAGAAAAGTTTAGAAAATGATTTTTACATCCCTAAAGTTAAACAAAAAATTGAGAAATGTATAGCAAATTGTGTTCCCTGTATTTTAGTTAATAGAAAATGTGGTAAACAAGAAGGCTTACTTCACCCAATAGAAAAAGAAGAAACTCCATTACATACGTACCATGTTGATCACTTAGGTCCATTAGAAAGCACTAATAAAAATTACAAACATATCCTTTCGGTCATTGACGCATTCACAAAATTTGTTTGGTTGTATCCCACAAAATCTACCGATGCTGCCGAAGTAATTTCTAAATTTGAAATCCAAAAATCTATCTTTGGAAATCCAGTTCGAATTATATCAGATAAAGGTCCTGCATTTACCTCTAAAGCTTTTGAAGATTATTGCATCAATGAAAATATTAAACATATCCCGATTACCACTGGATTACCCAGGTCTAACGGCCAAGTTGAGCGTCTAAATTCTGTCATAATATCTGTTCTGTCTAAATTGTCTGTCGATAATCCTAAAAAATGGTATACACATGTAAGCAACGTCCAACAGGTGATAAATTCGACTTTTCAGAGAAGTATAAGCACAACTCCTTTTGAATTGATGTTTGGTACTAAAATGAAACTAAAAAATAACATTGAAATTACTAGTCTTCTGAATGCTGAAATACAATCTGATTTTACAAATAATCGCGAAGATATGAGAAAAAATGCTAAAAAACAGATTTTAAAAGTCCAAGAAGAGAACCGTAAAACTTACAACCTCAGACGAAAGAAAGCTAACAAATTTAAGATTAATGATGTGGTTGCTATAAAACGCACACAACAAGGTCCAGGTTTGAAGTTAAAACCAAAATATTTAGGTCCGTACAAAGTCATAAAAGTAAAAAATAATGACACCTACGATGTAAAGAAACTTGGATTCAACGAAGGACCCATGGTCACCAGTACATGTGCAGAGTACATGAAGCCGTGGACGGACGAATCTTGAAAAAAAAAAGAATTTCACCGATTGTGACACTATACCAACTATGACAAACCTCTGGACTGACAACTAATAGAATTTTAACTTTATTCTCGAAAAGACGAAAAGACGTAAGGTAAAAGAAGATGAAAAGACGTATGAAAGAAGACGAAAAGACGTAAGATAAAAGAAGACGGAAGACGTAAGAAAGAAAAGACGAAAAGACGTAAGGTAATAGAAGATGAAAAGACGTATGAAAGAAGAAGACGAAAAGACGTAAGATAAAAGAAGATGAAAGGACGTAAGAAAGAGAAGACGAAAAGACGCGAAAAAAAATATATGAATTTTTTCAAGAAATAATCTAAGCTTTGATAAACAATTTGAATAATGACTTCTTTTTTTCAATTAAGACTTTGGATGCTGCTGTGTTTTTTTTTTCTTTATCTTTCCAGATGATCCAACTGCTGCTGCCTCCAAAGGGACGAGCATTCGAGGACGAAAGCCTAGTCAGGACGGCCGTTGTGGGAGCGATTCTTTCTCCAACAGCCAAGTATCATGTCTTGTAAGGTTCTTCATATCGCAACTCTGATAGAAAAGGTCTTTAGAAAGCAGACGATTTTCTGAAAAAACTCCATTCAGACGAAAAGCCGAAGAAAAAAGAAATGAACGGAAGAGATCGTTGGATGGAATGTTGGGAGAGTTGGGGTTGACTTTAGAAGATGACGCGATTAAGATGTTTTAATTAAAGTTTCCTTTGAATGTTCGAATTGTAAATATTAATATGTAAATATCTTTTTTGTAAATATTAACGTTTAATATAAGTCATTTAAAAGTTTAAAAACGGTGTCAGAATTTAATTTACCTCCGAGTTTATTTACTTATGTGTTCGAAAGAACTTTTATAAGAAGAATCTCCTTATATATATATATATATATATATATATATATATATATATATGTATATTTTACCAGTTCATTATTAGTAAACGAAAAAAATAGATAAAATGTTTTTTTTAAAGGAATGGTTACCGGAATTTACTTAGGAATTTATTTGAAAATGTGAAAAAGCTATTTGTATCATAGATAATAAACGAAAAATATTTATGCTATATTTCTGATGTGATTGTGGCATTTCTGAATAACATTGAAACACAAACAGTTCATGTGATGGAACACTTGTTTATCTTTGAATGGCTAGCAACTGAATCTCTTAAAAGAATTTGAGAGCAGAGTACATCATAATAGTTTGTAAGCAGTTCTTCATATAGAAAAAGAAAACCTTTAGTGTTTGATGTAATATTTATTGTTAATTAATGTTCGATAATAATTTTCGATCTTTGTGATTTTAGTATTTTTTTTTCAATACGGAGTATTAATAAATTAAAGTCTGCAAAGGATGTATGATCAGGGCTCTAATGGGTACAGTCATTTTCTAGGTGAAAAACCAGTATCTTTAAAAAATAATTCTATTTGTTACTCGCGAAATTTTTACTTGTTTAAGTAGTGATTTGCTATAAGAAAATACTCGTGCGGTACTCATTTGATAACGGTCAAAATGAGACATTATATCTCAAGTGTTAGAAAGTTAAGAATGAGATTTGATTTTTCGAGTATCAAAAATCAAATCGTCATCGATTTAAAATATTTGTTAGAGCGAAGTTATTTCGGGATTCACTTTCTTGGCAAGGAGATAAAAGACGATGGTAAATTTTAACGAGACGTTAACATTTCATTGGAAAAGTGGCATTTTATTCTCAATAAAAATAGTACTCCCTCTGTCCCAAATTAGTTGCGACATTTGGGTATTTTTGTGCTGATTATTGATAATAATGATTTTATGTTTTTGATTGAACATTTTTCAGATACTTGAGGATGATATGCTATCAACTAATAACATTTACTTACCAAACATTCCCTCCATCTTTTCTTAAATCAGTATCTATTTATATCTAATTAATACAAGGTTTGCGCTCTCTTAAGCCACGCCCAGTTTTTAAGGATTCTTCCATCAGTAATCACACAGAACTATCTTCTATCTAATGGATCGGGATTTCATTAAGAAAATAATTTTTGGCTGATATAATGGCTGCGGAATCCTTGAGAAATGGCACATGGGTTTAAAGCGTACGAACCCTGCAAATTTTCTTCGAAAATTTTGTCGAAAAAAAAATGTTCTTTTTGCAGAAATTAAAAAATGAGAATAAAAATACCAAGTTGTAATAATTTTAATCACAAATAAAACAAAATTTAAATCATATTTAAAGAATTTTTGCACATAATATAGCTTCGGGATTACATACCAGGTTTCGCGGAAGAAGATATTGACGACGAAAATTTTCCTTGTTGAGATGGGTTATTTTGTACGAGTTGCCTCCACCTGACATCATAATGTTTTCCATACGCGTTTGTAGGGTTAAAAAAACATTATCAAGCTTTTCTACTTCTATGTTTTGAAAAGCAACTTTAACAGCATCAATTAAATTGTCAATATTGTTTACGGGCATCTGATGTTGCAATGATTATATTGCGTTAAAAAAACCCAGATCAAGCACATTTAAATCCGGACTATTTGGAGGTTGACACTGTAATTGTAAATTCCATTAATCTTTTAAGCATTCTTTTGTGATACTAGGATCATTTTCTGACAAATGGGTCTTGGCATTGTCCTGTTGAATGTATATAGGACTCGATTTTTCGCTAATTGGAAACTTTTCACGTATTGCCAGCAAAACGTTTTTTTAATCATTTTTCGGGTTTCTTCTTTATTAACACATTCGACAACTTTTGTCACAACAATTGCTTTTGCACGATTTTTAGAATTTCTTTTGGCATTTTCAGAGTAAACAAAAGGCCATATTCCTATTTTTCCATCAAACATTTCGTTTCTATTTAGATCCCATCTTGGCCTTGCTACCGCTGTCATAAACATTACTTTGGTAAGAAACCTTTTGCTTTTGCAATGCCTCAAAGGTTCGGTTTCATCCAGAGTGATGTAAAACGAATTACTAGTTTTCGTAATGTAAAACCATTTTTCATCGATATGTATACGATCCAACATTTCCGAAAAATGTCCATTATTTTGAACATGTAAACAAAATCGTATTCTGTCTAGCTTGTTTTTTTCTGTTAGACTAGGCTTGATTGCTGATGAAATACGCTTCAAAACGTTTCCATCTTTGACAATTCTGTGTAATGATGATTTAGGAATATCAACAGCACCCGATAAACTTCGCAATGTTTGTCTTCTTCTAAGTGGGACATCTTTAATTTTGTTCAGTTGCTGAGAAAAATCTTTTTTTTTTCCGTCCTCATTTACCAGTTTTTTGCGATTTTACATTGTAAATTTCGTATCATTTATTTTTGATGTCTTTGCCAGCTTCCACAAACGGGAGATAGTACTACGATGAGCATTAAATTTGATCGCTGTAGTATTTATAGCACCATGATTTAATCGATCATTCTTCAAACATTGGAGTAAAAATTGCAAAACAGAGTTGCGTTCTTTATCATTTCAGGGTGGCGAGTGGTCAGGGAAAAACGCAGTCAAAATAAGAGGTTAGTACCAGTATTTTCTTATCGAAAATACTTCAAATAACTTAAAGTGTTTAAATAAGGCGAATTTCTCTTTAACAAAATACTGGTGTTTAGCGCTTATTTTCACTATATTTTTCCCTGACCACTCGCCACCCTGCATTTAGTTATTTCTTTACGGCAATTTTAAAATTATTATTCATATTTACTGTCGTCATCACATCACTTTTTATTCCAAACACTTCATATTCCACATAACATCGCATTAAACAACCAACGTGCCTCGTTATACTCATTGTAATAAAATTTTACTGGTGTATATGTATTAAACTGCATCGAAAGTTATTAATGACTCCGCCTACTTCAAATGTCGCAACTAATTTGGGACAAGATTTTCAACCTAAATGTCGCAACTAATTTGGGACAGAGGGAGTACAACTTTTGATTATCAAGAAAACATTTGAAAAGATAGTCTATGTTCATTTTCGTGTTATAACCATTCTATATGCAAAAGAATTAATATATTCGTTACGCGTTGACCTCACTTGAACATTCACACACACTCTCACATTTATAATATTTGTTTAGGATTACGAATTACATTTGAAATGCATGTGACTGGTTATGTAAGAGGCTTTTTTGTGTACAAATATGTTTTAAATTAGTATGGGGCATTATAATAGTGTGCTATAAATAAAATAGTAGTTCGAGTGCGATAAATAATTTAACATTTGATCAACATCATCTTAAGTATCACCTATATTAAAAAAAAAAGATTTTCTTTTCTTTCTAAATCCATTCGGTTTACAAATAAAAATCATTGTAATTGAATGAATGGCCAGAAACTATGATCGTACTTTGTGTCACTATTTTTCTCAAAAATACATAAACAAATATTGATACCGGAAAAAATTATAAAGCAATTTGAAATTAAATAAAACATGTTCACTAAACACCAGTGGATTACGGTACGCTACACGAAGATCAAGCTACCTAGCTACTCGTGGTCGGCGGCTAGGAAATGCCAAAGATCTGGGTTAACCCTTTCGGCACCCCTTGCCCGGTCAGGGATACCTAATTTTAGTTTCAAACTTGAAAACGGCACCAGTAATACTTTAGTAAAATTTTGCTTTTGCAATAACAGCTTAAATTAAGGAATCTAAAATATCTAAGAAATTCGTCTGTGAATTCCTGTGCCATTCGATAATTTCTCATTTTTCCCGTGTCGGAAAGTGTTAACCCCTTGGGGACGAGCGACACGTATACGTGCAGCAAAAAGGTTTAAGAATCCGTGTTTATCCCCACCAGTAAAACTTTACCTTCTTTAATCGGAGCATTTTCTCGATTTAATAAGACTCAAATTTCTGTTTTTTTTTTTTTTTTTTGAACCGGTGACAAAACATTATAAATTTCGTAAAAGGCTCCCGTCGCGAAGGGGTTAAGTAAATTGTGCGTCTGTTGTAGTGTTGCCCAATTTATAACATATATATATATATATATATATATATATATATACTAGCGGACCCGACAGACGTTGTCCTTCCTGGCACCGACACCAGAAAATCAAATAAATGTACTTAAATATAGTAATACGCACAATAAACACTACGCTCTTAATTTAATTTCTTATTACAATTATGTAAGGAAATTATTTTTCACTCTTTATTTTTCTCTTTTTTTGTTAAAAGTTAACGATTTTCTGAAGTCAGTTAATCAAAATTATAATACAGGCTATATTACTGTAAAGCATACACGTTTGACAGGAGTGGGGTTCGAACACGCGATCTCTTTCTTCGAGAAGCAGAGCTTATATCTGGCACCTTAGACCGCTCGGGCATTCCGTCCGCACTCTATTCATCGAACTTATTCAACACTTTTAATTAGCGAAAAATCACTAACTATTAGTTTTTGCCTAGTTACTAAAAAAGTACGAAATCAATTTCGATGAAATGTGAATCTAAACCATTCTCGAATCCACTGGAACACACACGCAAAATTCCATTAAAATTGGTACAGTCGTTTAGGAGGAGTTCAGTTACATACACACGCTCAGAAGATTTTTATATATAAAGATAAGCATTGAAAATTTCCGATTTTTGCGCCGAAGACATCGACAAATTAGGGAAATGTGAATTATCTCACGAACTACTGGATTTAAACGAATTTGCTTAGTACCATTCGATTCAGAATGAAAAAATACATTAAAATATGTTATCAATTGAAAAATACCTACAAAAGCCGATTTTAAGGGAATTTTTTTAAAGTTTGCTCATTTTTCTACTCCTCTTAGGGGTGGAATTTTCGAAAATCCCTTCTTAGCGGCACTCGATGTTATAAGAAGTATTTTTACCCCAATTTTAAAGATTTTTGGTTCGGTATATTTTTTTGTGCTGTGATTAATACGAAATCCAGACTTTCTTTTATATTTAAAGATAAGGATTCAAAATTTCAGGTTTTTGCGCTGAAGACATCGCCAAATTAGGAAAATGTGAATTATCTCACGAATTACTGGATTTAAACGAATTTGCTTAGTACCATTCGATTCAGAATGAAAAAATGCACTAAAATATGTTATCAGTTGAAAAATAACTACAAAAGCCGATTTTTAAGGAATTTTTTAAAAGTTCGCTCTTTTTTCTACTCCTCTTAAAGGGTGGAATTTTTGAAATCCCTTTTTAGCGGCACTCGGTGTTATAAGAAGTATTTTTACCCCAATTTTAAAGATTTTTGGTTCGGTATATTTTTTTGTGCTGTTATTAATACGAAATCCCGACTTTCTTTTATATATATAGATAAGGATTGAAATTTTCAGGTTTTTGTGCTGAAGACATCGCCAAATTTGGAAAATGCGAATTATCTCACGAATTACTGGATTTAAACAAATTTGCTTAGTACCATTCGATTCAGAATGAAAAAATGAACTGAAATATGTTATCAGTTGAAAAATAACTACAAAAGCAGATTTTTAAGGAATTTTTTAAAAGTTCGCTCTTTTTTCTACTCCTCTTAGGGATGGAATTTTCGAAAATCCCTTTTTAGCGGCACTCGATGTTATAAGAAGTATTTTTACCCCAATTTTCAAGATTTTTGGTTCGGTAGATTTTTTTTGTGCCGTGATTAATGCGAAATCCAGACTTTCTTTTATATTTATAGCACTTTTAATTAGCGAAAAATCACTAACTATTAGTTTTTGCATAATTACTAAAAAAGTACTGAATCAATTTCGATGAAATGTGAATCTAAACCATTCTCGAATCCACTGGAACGTATACACAAAATTTAATTAAAATCGGTCTAGTCGTTTAGGAGGAGTTCAGTTACATACACACGCACAGAAGATTTTTATATATAAAGATATATATATATATATATACCGGGTTGTTATAATTAAAGTTACCCTGTTTGGACATACGTAGAGTCCGTTCTGATTGACCGATATCGATGAAACTTGGAAAATAAATTATATGGACCAAGGGGAAACAAAATCTGCAATAAAAAAATAGTTCAAATTTCAACAACCAGGGGGAAAAAAGGCGCTTTAAGACCATAAATCTCAAACTGGAAACATAAATCTTTTTTTCTATTTACAGGACGTGTTCAATGTGCATTCCATTTGCATCAAGCACACGTTCAAAACGCATTATTGCGTGTTCAACAGTAGCGCGAAATGTTTCTCGATCAATTGTAGACACATGACGTATTATGCTTATTTTTAAATCAGATAATGTCCGTATGCTTCCTCCATACACACGATCTTTCATTAATCCCCACAACCAGAAGTCACAGGAATTCAACTCCGGCGAGCGAGGAGGCCAGGTTGTTGGAAAAAATCTCGAAATTACCCGATCATCTCCAAACTGGGCACGAAGTAATGCTGTCACTGCTCGGGCTATATGAGGAAGGGCACCATCCTGCATGAATACACTGCCGCTCTTGTAAAGATCGAACGACCTGCTGCTGAAGGAGATTGCAATAACGGATACCCGTAATGGAACACCTTTTCGGACCCTGATAAGTGTTCTCCTCAAAAAAATAGGGACCAAGAATAAAATCGGCTGTAAAGCCGCATTAAACAGTTATGTAAGCAGGATGTAAAGACTGTTTATGGAGAACATTAGGACTTACAGTACACCATACGCGACGGTTCTGAGTATTCACTGCTCCATCTAGGGTAAAATGCGCCTCGTCCTCCCACATAATGTTTCACGGCCATGCATTATCAACGGCTATTCTAGTCAAAAACAACCTCGCAAATTGATTTCGTGCGTCCGGGTCTGCAGGTTTCAGCGCTTGTACAACGTGAATCTTGTATGGATACCACTTTATAATGGATCGTAGAACCTTCCGGAGAGACAAATCACGTGGCACAGCTCGAGCACTTGTCGAAGAATATTGGGAACCCGATGCTCTTTCGACCACAGCAAGAGCAACTTCTTCGGCAGTTTCATTTGAAATTCTTTTCCGCCCTCTTTCTTGCTGCACACCCAACTCCCAAGTCTTTTCAAATTTAAACATCTTTTTCAAGGCTTGTCTCGTCATTGGTCCTTTTCGTAAGTGTAGGTATTCTCGCAGTGCAATTGACAAATTACTGCCGTTCTGATAAACCAACTTTACCAGTAACGCTCGCTCCTTCTTTTTTAACGGCATGATGCAGAATGTATGTAGGGCAGAGAGTACTGGCTTTTTAAAACGGTCCAAATTTGTTATAAAGTCCTTTCTAGCAGGTGAAAACCGCCATCTATTGGTCGAAATTTGAAAGATTTCTGTTTCCAGTTTGAGATTTGCGGTTTTAAAGCGCCTTTTTCCCCCTGGTGGTCGAAATTTGAACTAATTTTTTTATTGCAGATTTCGTTTCCTCATGGTTCATATCACTTATATTCCAAGTTTCAGCGATATCGGTCAACGAGGGCGGACTCTACGTTGGTCCAAACAGGGTAACTTTAATTATAACCACCCTGTATTTTTACAATCATGATTATATTTACGTTTTTGGTTTATTAAAATACCGTAATTTCCTGCATATATTCCGCGGATAAAACAATTCTTTTTCGACCCAGAAGTTTTATTTTGTAATTCAAACAAAATATTTACGAAGATCACAGTTACGACGATCAAAGTTATATTTTATTTAATAAAATTTCTGGGTCGAAAAATGATTGTTTGATGATGCGCGGATTATACGCAGGAAATTACGGTAACAAGTAATTTAGTGCTTAATAATGCAATCAAAATAGTGAAAGTGTGTTAATCTTTTGCTCCCAAGTTACGTTTTCAAATAACAAATCAGAAATCAATATAACTGTAGTCATTATTGAAGTAAAAAGCGAAAAAAAAGAAATTTCTAAAGATCACGATTGTAATGAAAGAAAAAACACGCATAATAAACGATACTGCTATCAAACGCCTCGTAATTCTTTTGATTAAGTTTCCGGTTACAAATGAAAAGCTCAGATGATGTAACAAAATGAATAAATCGAAAATCGCACGTAACACCAGAAGTGCTATAACGAAGTTTTAAAAATATTCATATCTTTTTATCATAATATACAGGTGTTATACTAAAAATTAACATCCAGCAATCAACGCTTATATTCAACACTTCGGATAGACCACAGTAGCCTAAAGCTTTTGTGGTGTCCCTGTAAATACTACTTCCGTTTTCTATTATTCAGGAATTAACTTTCAATAAACATAAGAAAGATACAGTAGAACCTCGATCCATCGTTTTTCAAGGGTTTCAGGAAAAAATGATCAATGCGGGAAAACGATGAATGCGGATTAACTTCAACATCCGAAAAAGCACAATGTTTATGGATTTAAAATGCAGTGCAATGTATACAGTATACCATTAAATACTAATCTGTTGCTTACTAAAATGTAAAAGAGATAATTGAAGTTATAGAAAACTGATATTTGTTTTAAAAAATGAATACTATTATTTGAATTTTCGTGATTTTTTTTTATCAAAAAATAAATTTGCAATCCATACAGCATTTATCGGGTCATTTTCTGTAATTTCATATACATATATAAAAGTTCATATAATTAGAAATGCCGTCTTCGCCATTATTTACAATTTTTGCATTATCACACATTTTTCCTATATATTTAGGACACCACTTGTCGCAACATCTTGATCAATGGAAATATAAGCACATCCTCTGCTATATACAACCACTTTTCATTTGTATTATCGTCACCATTGTCAGCACAAATGAGTAATTTTACTACACTGCTCAAAACAATTAAAGGATATTTGAAGTTTTATATTAAATAAGGATATAAACGAAATTTTTTTGCCGAAAATAGAAGAAGAGAATCACAAATGCAAATTTTTCTGGTTTTCAAACTGTGGAGTATGCAAATTTTGAGTTCGACTTCAAAAACGTCGCTTCAGCGGCAGCGAATGAAATTTGACTTTCAACTGGATAAAAGAGAATGAAGACAAGGATGATCGGCGTTCAGTGATTGCATTGTTTCGATGAGTACGGTGTCTCAGCGAAGTCATTTGACAGATTCAGAAGCTTGGAGAATTGTTGGTAGGTTAGAAGGGGGCCAAACTCAAGCCGAAGTAGCGCAAGCCATTGGAGTGTCACAAAGTGTCATTTCCAGGATCTAGAACCGTTTTTTGGAGAGTGGATGTGCAGGCCGAAGACCAGGGCAAGGTCATAGACGGGCAACAACGCCCAATGAAGATCGGTATTTAGCGTTAACAGCTCGGAGACACCGAAACATGAACGCTACTCTTCTCCAACAACACCTTCGCTCGGCTACAGGCACCACGATTTCAACTCAGACTGTCCGAAACCGGCTCCATGCTGTAGGTCTGTATGCTCGCCGACCGATGGTATGTGTTAGATTAACATCAAGGCATCGTCGCGACCGCAGGGAGTGGGCAACCGAGCATGTCAAGTGGCGGAGAAATGAATGGAGCAATATTCTGTTTTCTGACGAGTCCCGTTTTTCTGTGCATCCGGATAATAGGCGCATTTTCATCTGGAGGTACCGTGGCAGTAGGAATAATCCTGCGTTCGTGCCGAAAGTGTCAGATTTGGCGATGGAGGAGTGTTGGTGTATGGTGGCATCTCCATTGACGGGCGCACTGACCTCTACATCATTCGAGATGGAGCTCTGACTTTTCACCGATATAGGGATGAGATCCTCAGACTTATTGTAGTCCCTTACGCTGCAGCAATTGGAGATAACTTCATTTTAATGGACGATAACTGCAGGCCACATCGTGCAAACCTGGTGGAGGATTTCATTTTCGAGGAAGGAATCGTTCGAATGGAATGGCCAGCGTGTTCTCCAGACCTGAATCCATTCGAGCACGTTTGGGACGCTCTAGGAAGACGAGTTTCTGGCCGTCAACAACCCTCACAAACTCTCCAAGAACTGGAAAGAGCTCTTCTGGAAGAGTGGGGCAGAGTACCCCAAATCGTCATTAATAGCCTCATTGAGTCCATGCCTCAAAAATGTTCAACGTTGCTGGCCGCCCGTGGAAACCGTACCCCCTACTGAAAATGATTTTCTTTGAAGAAAACACCTTTTCTTATTCTTTTTTTCTCATATGCACAAATTGTGTTTTTTTTCCTTTTGTACACAAATGCGCAATAAAATGCATTTTTTTCTGCCAAACATGTGTAATTTATTCTCATATAATCTACTATGTCTGTCGACCATGTATCAATCAGCTAAAAAGTTTCCCAGATACAAAATCCACCTAAAACTGCAATATCCTTTAATTGTTTTGAGCAGTGTATAAAAGAGGTAATTCCACTAATAATAACACATTGCTCAGTGGTGCACAAAACAGAAATTTTAATATACCTTTGTACAATTAAAATAAAATAAAATAAAACTTTCAACGTTTCGCGCCGTCTTCTGCGGGCGTCTTCAGGAAAATATGATAATGGAAGGACTACGTTTGCATCTTGATCGAGAGATAATATTTCTACTAAATTAAAATCTAAATGAATTAAAATTTAAAAAAATGTTGCCACTTACACGTGAGTAAAAATTAAAATATTGCAAGGAAATAAAAATTTAAGATTTTATGATGTTATGCCATATTTTTGGTATATTGTAGGATAAATTATCATTACATGGTTTATTTTCTCGTGCTATGATTTCGATGGATTCTCTTATTTTAGCTTGAACTGGGTTATTGCATGGAACTATGATTTTGGCCTCCTCAAAATTAGTATGGCAACCCTTGCTCGCCAAGTAGAAGCGAGAAAGGGCAGTATTCTGTTTATATTGTTTTATATCTCTGCGATGCTCTTTAATTCTAATTAAAAGTTTTCGCGTAGTCATGCCGATGTAGACGTTTTTAAGATTATTAGATAAAGTGATGGGGATTTCATAAATACCAGATTTTTGATCTATTGGAATTTTGTCGATCTTATCTGTAACGAGGTCAATGTGATATGGAGGAGGAATGGCGACAAGTTTTATGTTATATTTTTTGTGCGATCTTTTTTACTTTTTCAAATATGTAAGGGATATAATGAAATATTCTGTAAACCATAAGTTTATCCTGTCGTTGGCCAGATGTGGGAGGAGTATTGTACTGTTGAATTATTTTATTTACAAATTTTGCTGGAAAACCATGGTCAAAAGCTATTTTCTGTATAAAATCAATTTCTTTATTTAATGTGTCATCTGAACAAATCATACACAAAAATATAACATAAAACTTGTCGCCATTCCTCCTCCCTATCTCATTGACCTCGTTACAGATAAGATCGACAGAATTCCAATAGATCAAAAATCTGGTATTTATGAAATCCCCATCACTTTATCTAATAATCTTAAAAAAGTCTACATCGGCATGACTACGCGAAAACTTTTAATTAGAATTAAAGAGCATCGCAGAGATATAAAACAATATAAACAGAATACTGCCCTTTCTCGCTTCTACTTGGCGAGCAAGGATTGCCATATTAATTTTGAGGAGGCCAAAATCATAGTTCCATGCAATAACCCAGTTCAAGGTAAAATAAGAGAATCTATCGAAATCATAGCACGAGAAAATAAACCATGTAATGATAATTTATCCTACAATATACCAAAAATATGGCATAACATCATAAAATCTTAAATTTTTATTTCCTTGCAATATTTTAATTTTTACTCACGTGTAAGTGGCAACATTTTTTAAAATTTTAATTCATTTAGATTTTAATTTAGCAGAAATATTATCTCTCGATCAAGATGCAAACGTAGTCCTTCCATTATCATATTTTCCTGAAGACGCCCGCAGAAGACGGCGCGAAACGTTGAAAGTTTTATTTTAATTTATTTTAATTGTACTAATGTATATTAAAATTCCTGTTTTGTGCACCACTGAGCAATCTGTTATTATTAGTTAAATTTTATGGTGCAACTGTCCTATATATATTTATGAGGTAATTCCAGTTTGTATGTTATATGGATTCGTGTGACTTTCAATTTGATTCCGGTGAAAAGAAACATTTTACAACGATGAATGCAGGAAAACCATTTTTTAAACAACGATGTACGCGGGTTTCGTTAACATTATTTAAGTATAATTTTTGCAGGGACCGTAGAAATAAAACGATGGATGCGGGAACGATAGATCGGTGTTTTACTGTACATTTAAGGAATTTAAAATATCAACATGTTTAACAGTGGTGTGCAAAAAGCCGGAGATTTCGTAACTCGACATCTAAATCACTTGTTTTATACAGGGTGTATCAGGGTGGGCAAAATTTTGAGGGGTAATGGTACACATCAAGATAAACAATATTAAATCGGAAACTAAGGTTCCCAAACGTTTTCCGAACGAGTTAGCTGCTATTAAAATTTAGGGTCCAAAATTTTAAATAAAGATAAAAACCGGAAAAATTGGTCGATTGAATTGCGGTTTTCACTAAAGCTATTTTCTTTATGTCAGTATTTTCTTAAAAATAAATTATAAAGATAATTTTTTTTAATTTTATTTCAAAAAGGAAATTTCAAAAAAATTCCGTTAGAGAGCGCCTTAAACATTAGAGTAGCCATCAACTATTTTTAACAGTTATTTTTTTATTTATAATTAAATGCTTGCAAAATCTTAGAGTTAAATTTTCAACTCAAATTCTGAATCTTTGGGAGTGGTTAAGAAGCGCAAAATTGAAGTGTGTTATAGGGGGAGGAGGTGGAGGATTAAATTTCAACTCCTGAACACAATTAAGTTTGCGCTTCTAGAATTTAAGGCTCAAAATTTATGTATCAGCTTTTGCAAACATTTAATTAGGTACAAAAAATAACGGTTAAAAATAGTTGTTGGTTATTCTTAAGTTTAACTCGTCCGTCGTCTAACGGAATTTTTTGAAATTTAGCTTTAAAACTTAGTTTCAAGGAATTACTGACAAAAAGAATAGTTTTAGCGACGACCTAACGACCTAAACCTCTAACGAATCGACTATTTTTTTTCCGTTTCTTAAAATCATTTGAAGTTTGAACCCCCCCCCCCCTTTAACACAGTTCAGTTTGTGCTACTATACTACTTCCAAAAATTCAGATTTTGAGCTCAAAATTAAAATCTAAGCTTCCGAAAACATTTAATGAAGTGCAAAAAATGCAGGTAAAAAATAATTGTTTCTTTATTCCAAAATCTAAAGCGCCTTTATCGGCATTTTTTTAAATTTATCTTTATAATTTATTTTCAAGAAAATATTGACAAAAAGAATACTTTTATTCTTAAACCGCAAATCAATCGACCATTTTTTCCGTTTTTTATGTTCATTTGAAATTTTGCACTCTGAATTTTAATGGCGGCTATCTCATTCGGAAAAAGTTTGGGACCCTTGATTTCCTATTTAATATTGTTTGTCTTGATGTGTACTATCGCCCCTCTTTTTTGTAAAAACAATTTAGAATCACCCTGTTTTTCACTCTTTGAATCACTCTTTTTCCGTAATGTTCCCCATTTTTTGCACCCTTACTTTGTCCTTTTAACTATTTAAATTTACTGTATGCATTCATTAAGTTTTCGATTCATTAAAACAACAATCAAATTACTATTTTAAAATGTAAACAAAACAGTAATATAATCGGCAACCTAATATTTCAAGTTATGTAAATTCGAAGTTCTCAATGTCAGATCAGAAATCAATACAGCTGTAGTCATTATTTAAGAACAAACTGTCCATATGTCTTTTTTTTTTAATAAGAATATGATTGTAATAACAGAAAAAAATATATAGAAAACGGAACTTGTAACAACACCTTGTAATTTTTTTAAGTTTCCATTTGCAAATGAAGAGCTCAGATAATAAAGGTGGTATATGACAAAAAATAAATAAATAAATAAATAAAATATTGAATTAATTTATTAATTGAAGAGAAACTTTGGGTTTCTACCAACTGTTAAATTACTATTTTAAAAAACCTAATCCTCACCGAAATGGTAATTAAAAAAAAGAGACAATTGATACTAAAATATTGTAATTCTACTTAAGATTGTGTTTTAATTGTGTTTTTACAAAATGACGATTTTCTCTTACCACTTTTATCGTTGGAACTCTTCAAAATCACTGAAGAATCAAAATGTAATGACCACCCCCACATTTTCCAATGATCTCGCCTGGATGACGTGGAATTCACTTAATCCAGTGGGAATGGTATTTTAATGGTGCTAGAGAGAGATTCAGAAATAATTTTTTCCGCTTACATCAGATTAACCGTTTCCGGCACAGGCAACCTCTGTTTGCAAAATATGAAACTGTGAACGGAATCGGAAATTAGGACCTTTTTTAAAATTTAAAAACGCCTAAATTCAAACTTTCATTGTAAAAGCAAATTTTTTTTTATAATATCATTTGTGCAAGTCGCAACCTTGGAATTAAAGTTAGTTGCGTCCGGAGCGGGCACACTGCTCCGGAAAGGATTAACCCTTTGCGAGGCAGGGCAAATTCATTGCCTAAGTATTGAAATTAATGACTGACACTGGAGTTTGAAAACAACTTTATTTGTAAATAAGAAAGCACTATACTTCACCTATTCAATAAACCGTAAGTTTCTTTAACAAAATTCCGGTGCGAATGTGGCGTTTTAGAATTAAAATTCAGTGTTATATCTATGAATCCACCGCCCCGTAAGGGGTTAAGAGGCTAAAGGCTGACTTTATCAGATAAGCTTTATCATATAAACTTTATCTGATTTCATTGATGAGTGATATCGTAAACAATCGCAACAACAATTCTCAGCAATAAAGCTAATGTGGAATGAAAATAAAAGGTTGACACATAACTTTCACACGCAAAATGCAATTTTTTGTGTGTTAACAAATTACAAAAAATTAAAATCAAGTGGTATATCTATGAAACCACTGCCCCGCAAGGGGTTAAGAGGCTAAAGGCTGCCGGTTAATTTATTTTGATAGAATGCAGAATTCAATCGGCCGATGATTCAGAAAAAGTAACTTCAAAATTGCACATTTCATGGGTTGTTCGTAGGCGTTATCAAATAAAACACAAGACAGACATCCCCCTCCCTCTTTGTAAAGTGGGCACCAGAGATTGGCTCAGTTTGCACAATACAGGTCCAAGTGGAATTCTTTCGGAGCAGTTTACACTGGTGAAAGTGAAACTACGGGTTTAACTGGCCACTCATGTGCCCCTGTTGACCCAGCATCATCACCGAATATTAGTACATTGGGCCTGGAAACATCACGACTGGACTAAGGAACGTCTGATGAAATACAATTCATCCTTCAACTAGTCGACGGTCTTGTTTAGGTACGCTGTTTCTTAGGAGAACAGCAACTACCCCTTATACCATAGGCCTTTTGTGGTGATATTAAACTTTGGGAAACATTCTCATGGGAGTCCCTGATACCCATGGTTGTTGTAGAACAGACCATGAACGCCACGGACTATCTAAACATCATCGCGGATCATTTGCACTTTTGCTTGGGAATCCGCCTTTCGAAATCGAAATGGAGTCAAGCAAGGCGACGTTCCATGTCACATGACTCGAATTGTGCTCAATTCGTTTCAGGCACATAACACTGATCTCCAGTTACCGTCCTAGTCTCCTAATTCGACGGATCTTAATATCCGACAGGGCATATTTTGGGTGTCATGACTCTGCAGCTTAAAGCTCAAAAACAACCATTTCGGTATATCCCAGGTATGCATGATCGCTGCTCGAACAATTGATGCAATTTACCTGCAATCAATTACCAAGAATTTGTGGCATTCACGCTAAGGCAGTTTGCATCTGTTTAGCGGGTCAAGCAGAGCACTTTACTAAATAGGTGACCATAATGTTTTGACTTTTGTGTGTACGGTTACATGTCAGCGTCAATATAAACGAAGCATCAGCTTTCCCTTTAATACATTTCATGCCGCCATTGAAGCCAGCATGATTCCGTGAAAGGTAATATTAGGAGCCTTTGCAGATGCATAGTTGCCGAAAAATATTTTTAATATATTAATTTTGTGAAATACTTTTTCCGGTGTGAATTTAAAATTATTTTTTAGAATGTTTTTTTTGTGGGGCAAGATTAAATTTTGTGGGCTAATTTCCTTATGCAATAATCTTATATGCTACAGAAACCAACAAAAATGCCAAAAATAGTTTTTTATCACAAATGTTTGCTCTATTATAATTTTTTTCGACACATAATTGGAAATAACGTACTGTAGTATTATATTATTTTCAGCATAATTAACATTAATTTTTAGATGCAGTACACTCAGTAATTATGGAGTGAGTAAAGCTGCAAATTATTACGATTAAATAAATTCAATAATTTTATTCCAAAATAGTGGTTACCAAAAAAGGAACAGCTCTCAGGTATATAATGCCCATAAAAAAAATCGTTTTTTTTTTATTTCATCGGGTAATTCTGTGTTTTAAAAAAAGCAAAGATGACTTTTTAGAAATAAAAACACTCAGCATCCAAATGCATCCTGATTGAGAGTAAACAAGTAAGAAAAATCATGCGTTAAGTATAGATTATGAGACACTTTCCAACACTTCCTGAAACCTTTAACAAAACTTCCTTATTTAGGGAAATTAGGTTACTGTCTGCAGTCAAATATGTATTCCATTAACTTTTAACAGCCCTGTATTTGATCTGTCGGTTGATATACATACTATACAATGGGAAAATTTAATTTTGAAAAAAAAAATGCCTAGCTTGCTGAAGTTTCTGTTTCAGCTATTTATACTAATAGATGGAAACAGGCTTGAATACAGCCTAGTAGCTTACCTAATACTTTTAGCTAAAATTTATTTTAAAAGTCTAGTAACCAAGCTGTTGATAATCACAGCTTGAAAGTAAAATAAAAATTTCATGCATCTACTATCATTCAAACTATAGCTAGTAAAATGGATAGTGTGGAGACTGGGTATTGGAATAGCTCGTTTTCACGCAGGATTTTTCAGTTTTTGAGTACTTTGAAAGCATTACCGGAGCAATAATTTCAAAGAACAAAAAAGTAAATATCATACATAATATGTGGTGTGCGTTTTAATGTCTAGACAAATTTTACTTCATTATTTATCGCGTATACATTTGATAGCTCTTTTTTAAGAATGCGTAAAAATTTTAACTAGCATTGTTGTCTATGAGCAACATCGGTTACAGATGCTTTTCAAATGTACTATATATTTTCCAGCTTAACTAGATTTAGTAACTTCATTGGTGGATATTTTTTTAAATAAATGTATTCATTTATAGGTCTACGGCAAAAACTGAGTATATGATCGTGTGTTGGTGGTAATTTTTGGAACTCTGGTTTTAGTTGTACGATGCTTTTTCTATCTTAAAAACATTTAAGCTATATATGTGTTGTATAAATTATTATATTAAAAGCTGGGCTGTACAAGATATTTCATTTAAGGATTCAAATGCTGAAAGTAAAATGCTTAAATTGTTTTGTGTTTTAAATTCTGCAGAATTAAATTTTAGAAAACATACAGATCTGTAGAAAATATACATAACTGCTCAAAAGAATTCTAATATCTTATCGACTATGGTCGCTATTTCAGGGTTCGTGTAGATTCTGGAATTTCCAGAGAAGACATTACCGGTATCAGAATTTTTTAATAGAAAAAAAATGACCTTTTTAAATAAGGCAAAATTTCGCACGCTTAAGCTAGATTTATTTTTCTACAGGGTGTCCCATTTTGTATTAAAAATGTTATAGTTTCATATACATTTTCACTGGCTGTGAAAGGGTTAACAAGACGTTTCCGCCCATGCTTTCCTAAATAAATGTGGTTCCAAACAATGTTCTCTACCACTCTGAAATTTTGTACACGAAGTTCTGGGATACCCTGTATAAAAAATTACTGATATTTCACCTTGAAAATAACGGTAACCATATGAAAACCATGCTTAGCTAAGAATGAATGTTTAACTGTGTTATCAGGGATACCACTGATCCTTCGTTTGAAACCAGTAATTTTTAAGAAAAGTGATTATTGGTACCTGTTTTCAATAATTACAAGAAAAACGTTGTTCCTGGAAAGTTTCTACGAAGTTTATGTGGGTGATTTTTCTTGAAAAAGTAATGGCATTGAAAAAAAGGGATCGACTGTGGTTGGTTGGTTGATTGGAGTTTTATGTCACAAAGTCCCATTGGGGACATGCTGCGCCAAGACAAAGTCAAAGGGATCGACTGTGAGCCCTGTTTTATAAGTAATAGAACAAATCTAAATTGTTTCTTTAAATACCTTCTGTTGACCAATTAAACGATGAAGTTTAGTTAAATCAAGAAAAATTCGAAAAATTCGCTAATATCCGGACAGTGGGGAAAATGTTTTATAATGCATGAATGACGCATTATTTTTTTATTACTTTTACTGATTATGTGAAATGCTTACATTTACTGTTGCATTTATATTTCTCATTGACGAATTATAGAAGTGAATGACAAATAACAGCAAAATTTTAAAATGCAACAGTGCCACAAACAATGAAATGGAATTCAACAAAACTACATTAATCTGCATCTTTTTTTTAGAAAGACATTTTTTTTTATTTAATAGTTTACAAAGTTATTGTAAATGCCGTTCCATCTCTATGATAATTTGCACAATATGCAGCAATAGATCAATCTATTACATACATAATTCCTGCATTTTTTCTTTCATAAGAAAAATGCTTATGTTAGCAAAAGAGTTTCCATATATATTTGCGATAAAAATAATAGAATTTCTAAACTCAAAAACTTTGAGAAGTATGATAAATCAATAAACATTTTAGCTTCATCTCAGTAAGTATAAGATTCTTATGCACACACAAGCTGCTCCGTAAGCATTTTATGAATTGTCATAGTTTATTTAAAGTTATCGTCAATGGATATTTCAATGAAGAACTCTCGAAAATACATAGCTGGCAACATTTACGCGTTTTTCCTACCACAAAATTTTTATAGTAAATATTAACGTATGTGATCGTCAAAATCTCATGATTCAACAAATGGGAATTCTCTGTTCAATTTTGGTGGTAGTAAATATACGTAAAAGTTGGCAGCTATGAAAATGTCTCTACTGCATTTGACTGACGGCGCCATTTCTCACATGCCTGCCGAACGATGCAGAGTTTATTTAAATTTTATATCTTCTTTCCGATGGAAATGGCTTACAATTTTGGTAAAAAGTATTTTAAATAGAATTATTTTGGTTCCACTACACAACGAAAGAAAGTTTGTTAGGAAATTTTTGAGTGTGAATAATATTTTTTAGATATATATTATTAAAACATGTTAATAATAATAATAATAAATAATAAAATTATTAATAGTACGATTAATAGATATTTCCCGCAATTTTCCTGAAGAGCATTCTAAATGGAATTTTATTCAATCCATGACATTTGTTGGCATTTTATTTTGTATTTTTCCTTTTGTAATAAATAGTTGCTAGGCGCAGAGGCATTCAATTATGGAATATGTATTTTTTATTTCAAGTCTTAGTATTGTCTTTCAAATATTCAGTGTCATGAATGTTTGCTTGTTTGTTAACCTTTTGAGGGGCAAAGAAGCTTTATTGCTAAAGTGCTGAACTTAATGAGTGACACTGGAATATGAAAACAAATTTATTTGTAAACAAGAAAAAGCTATATTTAACATACATAGTAACTGATTTTTTTAACCAAATTTCGGTGCCGTTGAAAAATTTGGGATTAAATTTAAGTGGTTTTCATAGCGAAAAATTGACGAAAAAGGATGCAGTGAAGAGCGCCATCATTGTGTACTTATGAATAAAAATGACTTTGTGATTGTTTCAAAAAAGAAGTTAGTTTAGACTTTAGAACAGAATTTAGTCATCTTCTCAATTCAACTAGTTTATGCACACAAATTTCAGTTGGTTTGAAATGAAACAAGAAGTCAAGGAGTTTTGTTTAAAAGGATGCCTAATTTTCATGCTTTCCAATATTAAGAAGAAATAGATTAATATCACGTAGCTTATGTGCGTGCTAGCTCGAGCACACTTTCATCAATTGTAAGAGAAAAATAGATGTAACTAAAAATTAACATATCTAAAATCAATAAAACAAGTTATTTAATTTATGTTAATGCCAAAATCGAAAATATTGCAGTTGTCTAAATATTCTTTTCTACAAGTTTTCTACAAGTGTGCCAAATTGCTGTAAGATAAATATTTGCAATCAGAAATTTTTAGATTAGAAAGTATTTGAGCTAATACCCTTAAATTTATTCTATGCAAATTTTTTTAACGAATAATAAACTGACAAATTGAATAATTATGGACAAAAGTCTAAATCTTTTATACGGTTCCTGCACTTTCTTCTGCAAGTACCAGTATTTTTTCGGAAAAACTCAACTTATTTAAACACATTATAGCAAAAGCAAATTTTTTCCAAAGAAAATACTGGTGCTTATCTTGCAATAATCGAGGGAAATTATCTGGCCTTTAGGAATTTTGTCTGATTGAATAATTTCCTCCGAAGAACAATAATTCTCACAACACCAGCAAAATTATATCACAACTTTTGAAAGATATTGGAAATAGTCTAGCGCCATGTCAGTGCGTGAAGAAATTGAAAGACCACTCATGAATTTGTGCAGCTTTTCGGAAGAACGTTTTCCGTTGTAATCGCCTCATTAGATTTTGCGTTACAGCTATATTATAAAGGCCAAACGTATCTGTGCGTAACGCATACGTCATTTTGCGAATGGCAACACTTTCGCATGCAATTCGGTTTTGCAATTTTCTGTACTACAACTTTTATACTTCTAAATATCACATATTTTCGATTTTTACATCATCATATTAAGAAAATAATGTCCTTTTAAATGCAATTTGTTTCAAAAATGTATCTCAATTTATTTATGAGTTATTAATTTTTTTATAGTTTTTAGTTCGAATTTTGTAATTGTGGCAACAGAAATACGCCATTTTCTCTTGAAATTAATAAAAACTGAAATAAAAATATCATGTCAAAAGAAATCGTTTGATATAAAATTCGATGAATTTTGGTTTTATTGCGTTTTTATTCATCAATTAAAGGGGGGGGGGCTTTTTTTAGTTTATTGTAAACTTAATTTACAAAGGATACAACACATTCCCTTTACAAAAATGCATTTTAAGTAGTATTTGAATGACTTCGCCGCATTTACTCAGTTCGTATCGGAAAGCTAAACGAGAGCAATTTTTTTTATTCGTGTGTACGTAATGATATTTTCCAAATTTTGAAAAAAAAAAATGCAAATGAATGATTTCTGATAAAACATGGAGCTATTATAAATAAAGAGAAGATTTGTGAATCTTCTCTTTATTTATTCATCATATATCCGATTTGTTTTGGCGAATATTGTTTTTGCTGCGTTTGTGTATATTCCGTCCTAATGACGTCATATGCATATTTTTTTTTATAAATGTTGTTTAAGACTGAATCCGTAAAAATGGAATGCTTTTAGCGGATGCAAATAACGTTTTTTATTAGAATGAGCGAAGCGAAGTAGCCGCCTAGTAGAGTGGCCTCTACTAGGCCACTCAAATTACAATTTGTCGTACACTTTACAAAAAAACTATTCAATATTTTAACTTCAAATTAAACACAAAAATAAATTATGATCTGTAGATTTGCACAATATAATTTTTTTTACAGTAAAACGTTAAAAAATTTATTATTTTAATTAATTTATTTTACATGCATTTCCAATACGGACGCATTTTAGCAAATAAATAAAAAATGAAACGCGTACATTTTCAGAAAAAAAATATAAATCATGGAGTAAGAAATTACTGATAGAATCATGACTAATTTAATAAATAAAATATGTTTTCATTATTCAGCAAAATCGTTTGCACAGATGACACTTAACATTAAAAAAAAATGTATTGTGGATTTTTTTTTTCTTTTTTCTTTTTTTTTTTTTTTTGTAAAGTGGCAACAAAAGAATTGTAAACAAATAAAATTAATTGTTAAATTTGTTATATAAATGAAAAATTAAAAGAATTGAAGCTTGAAGTTGTTGCCTCGATTCAAGCTCTTTATAAATGTACTAAAGCAAAGTTGGCCGATTCAGAAACGACAAATTGACTTAAATCATTTTTCACTTTATCATTTGAATCTAAAGTAATGTTACGTTCTTATTTGTGGACCGAAAAAGGTTTAGTGAACGGGACTTTAGACTTTGTTGCACGTAATAAAGAAAATCACAAGCCACCAGACCAGATATCGCGAATAATCATGGATAAATTTGAATACTGCAATAATTTAACTTATAAGAATTGGTGCGTACCAATTCCCCTAATAATTAAATTCTGGAAAAATGGAAGCATAGTTTGCTCAAGGAAAGAATTTCTTCTGCAGTTAGCTTTTGCTGTTACAATTCATAAATCCCAAGGTTTAACATTAGATGAAGCAGTTGTAGATATTGAGGATATATAGACACCAGTTGGCTTAAAAACGTACGTAACGTTGTCGAGAGTGAAAATCCTACAGAATTAAGCATTCAATAGAAATTTTCCTTACGAAAAATTCTACAATATCAAAAATTATGATACGCTAACATGCATAAAAACGGAGAAATTAGAAAAAAAAGTTTTACAGTTAAAAATTCATAGTATCAACGAGAGCAGATTTCAAATGTTTTTCCAGAAAATAGGATTTTGACGAAGTAACTTTCTTCAAGCTGTCTTCAAATATATCATTCTAAAATAGCTATCAAAGATTATTTGATGTTAATTATAAAGATTGGAAACATACATATTTCAAACAACTTTAAAAAACACCAGTGGTTACTGGAAATTGTAAAAACATGTTTAAAAGAGCTTTTAGTTGATTATTTAAAAATATTTTGTAAAAGTTTGCTTCGAAAATATTTTATTATGCCACCCTTACATCATAAATAAAAAATTAAAATGCTCCAAAACATAAATAACGTTTTTGTTTAATAAAGATGCAAAATAATATAAAAAAATATTTTTACATTCAAATATCTGTTTTATAAAATAATGCTTCGCGAATCCAAACAAAGCATGGCTTTTGCTAGTATAAAAAAATGCAAGTGATTTTAATATGATCAAATTAAAATACTATGAGAAGTGCTTATGTAAATTTTGAGACGATGAAAATAATGGCGGGTTTAGATATTACATGGGAATACCAAGATCATGTCCATTAAGAATATTTTTTTTTTCATTCGCTTTAAGAGCCTCAAGAGATAATTTCATCATAATAATTGACCTTTGTTATACTCTACTGATTGCATATGCGATTAAATTCTAATTTTAATAATTTGGACAACTGAGTTTTACAGAAATAGATTTTTCTTTTTGTTTATTTAGCTTAAAATAATATTTGTTTGAGAATTAGACTGACCCATCTAAGATGCATGTTTTAATGAGCTAATTTGGTGGATTTATTGTATATCAATGAAACAGTTCCTTCCTAAACATTTTCTTTCGTCGAAATTCGACGGGTTCCACCTCGTTATTTTAAAATTAAAAAAAAAAGACGAAGGTGACTGTCATGAAATTCAAAGACCTTTCTCAGGAATTTAGCATGTTTTACACCATTTCAGAATCAGTACATAAAGAATGCATTCGTTATCGTGAAAATATTCCAGAGAGGCAACGGTGGAGGTATAGATAGTGTTATTTACGATATCTTTGAAAATGCCACGGGAATAAATAATTGGCTACAATCAAAGTAAGAAAAAATTGGTTTTATAAGACTGCTAGTAAATCTGAACGAGAAATAACAAGGTTAATGAAGCGTTCAAAAACTGCCATTCACAATTTAAAAAAAAAAAAAAAAAAATCAAATAAATTTATTCAATCTGGAAGAAAAGGGATCTTGATAGGTCGGAATGATCGAAAATTATCACGCTTAGATACTCAAAAAGGCCTTTTAACTCGGGAAATCGTTTCAGCAAAAGAACTTCACACTCCATAACAGTTTGGAAAGTCTGAAATCAAACAGTAATGCAAAATGCATTAAACTGTTGAAATAATAAAGGAGGGCTGAAATGGGCAAAAAATATCATTTTATGGAACAAATCAAACTTGACAAAACACTATTGCCGTGATAATAAATACTATTGGCATGGATATAAACATATCCCTTTCCGGCACACTGTGCCCGGTCTGGGATACCCAATTTCAATTCCAAACTTGCAAGCGGCACCCATAATATTTTAGTAAAATTTTGCTTTTTCAACAAAAGCTTAAATTAAGCAATTCAAAATGTCTAAAAATTTCGTTCGTGAATTCCGGTGTCAGTCGATAATTTTTCATTTTACTAACAGATTTTGTCCGTGCCTGAAAGGGATATATGAGTTTTCACAATTCAGAACTATGTGATATATAGCGTAAATACCGAAAGACAAAGACGTTTACTTAATTCATTTTATTTTAGGTTACATTTTAACAATTTTTTTAATTAAATAATCATGGACGAAATCAGACTTTATATCTTTTGACAGCGTCTAATTTGGCCTTAAGCGGGAGAATGCGCCCCACCCAGAGTATGTCAATGAATGCGAATTATAATCGTCACTTTATTTCGACGGACACAATTCTTACAAATTCTGCGATAAAATAAATTGAAGAATACTTTTAAATAATTAATGGTTACCATACGCCCTCTGGGTCTGTAAAGTCCTCCCGGATTAATACCCACTTAGTGAAAAATGTCCGAGCCGGGGATCGAACCCTTCGAATAGCGCTCTACCATTTAAGCTACGAGGGCGATGCCCAGTTTAGCATCTTTCACTTTATATATTGGTTAAGCTGCAAATCGCATCCGTCTTCAACAACACACAATTCTGCGGCGTAACATGAGACACAAGCATCTGCAAATCACATGTATATTTTTGATATTAATCAATTTGTCAATTAATTGTCACCAGTGAAATTACGCCTGAAATTCTAAAGACTAAGAATAACAAATGACTAAGAAAGTAATAAAACAAAGTTGAGTCAATTTTAAATATATTTTTAGCTATTACTTAACATTTTCCGGCACGGGCAAATTCTATTAGTAAAATGAGAAATTATCGAGTGACATGGGGACTTACAAATGACTTTTTTTATATATATAAACTCACTAATTTAAGCCTTTCATTGTAAAAGCAAAATTTTATTAAAACCTTATTTGTGCCATTTGCAAGTTTGGAATTAAAAGTAGGTGTCACGGACTACGTATACTGTACCGGAAAGGGTTAAATATATATATATATATATATATATATATATATATATATATATATATTGTTTCATATCAAATCTTAGACTGTAAGTCATTGGTGAAAGACCCATTCTAAACGAAAAGTTCAGTGTCTCCGTTGCTTGACGTAGCACTTAACGTGTTAAGCATATGGTTAGTTTCTCTTTATTAATACGTCTATTCTGACACCAAGCCTTCATTCCTTAGAAAGAAGCGGTTGCCATGCCAAATCGAAAAATATGGAAGAATTCGGGAACCTTTCGAACCTAACAAATATAGTACTATAGAATTATCGCTTTCTGTGAAGAATTATTCAGTTAGACAGGGTTCCTGCAGGTTGGAAAATTTCACTGAATTTATATACTATTATTAATATCAGTATTTTCTTACTGAAAAATGCGTTTTGGCAAATTTGGGAATATATATATACAATTTAAGTTTTTCAACGCAAAAATAGTGGTATATCGGATTAAAATGTCAGATGATAGTGTCGAAAGAACCCTTTTAGAATTTCAGACTTTTGCCCACAGTTATTCAATTTATCTCTTATTTTTCTGTTTACAAAAGTATAATGCAAAGCGTTTTTGTGCATAGAGGATATTTATGTACATAAAGGGCCAGAGTATATTCAATCCTAAAAATGTTCGAGAATTTTACGGAATTTTAAATTAAAACAATTTCACACGTTTGTAGAAAATTGTATATTGACTTTAGCAATGAAAGTGCTTCACACCTGAAAGGATTATCCCCTTGGGGACGAGTGCCACAAAAAGGGCTTAAGAATTCTTGTTTATCTTCACTAGGAAATTTTTACTGTAAAATTTGCCTTACTTAATCGGAGCACTGTCTCGATTTAATAAGGGCACAAATTTCTGTTTTTAAAAACCGGTGACAAAACATTAAAAATTTCGTAAAAGCTTCCCATCGCGAAGGTGTTAAGTGGTCTAAAAATGAGGAGAATCATGATTACCCAATGTATGACATTATTAAGAAAACTGAACCTCCAGTGCTTTGTAATAGCAAATGATGTACATTGACATTTTTGGACAAAAAAATTTTAAACTAATAATAATTAATAATAACACATTGCTCAGTGGTGCACAAAACAGGAATTTTAATATACATTTGTACAATTAAAATAAAATAAAACTTTCAACGTTTCGCGCCGTCTTCTGCGGGCGTCTTCAGGAAAATATGATAATGGAAGGACTACGTTTGCATCTTGATCGAGAGATAACAGAAACAAAAAGTGCCACATTTTAAACTATTATCTGCGTTACTTCCTGTCTGTGTCACGATCCTCTGATTCTAATTCAAAAGTAAGTATAAGAATTAGACTGAGTTAAGCCCTTGAGGGGCAAGCAACAATATCTCAGGAATATTGTAATCTCACAAAAATAACTATATATATATATATATATTTAAAAATAAGGAATGGCAATTTTTCAACATTTTGCCACCAAAGTTAAAAATATAAATTTTCCTTAAAAATTTGTGATGCGAATCTTGTTCCAATTAGGAGGAAAAAATATCCCCCCCCCCCCCCTAATCCTCGCATGTGCCGCGTAAGGTTCTCATAATGCTTGATTATCCTTACCAATAAAATTTTATAAAAAAAACTTTGCCTTATTTAATCTCAGCGTTTCCAGATTTTTAATTTGTCAAATATTTCTACCCTTAAAAAACCAATGATAAAAGATCGGAAGTACTACAGTAGCAATTGAAGGAAGTACCGTAATTTCCTGCGCATAATCCGCGGATCAAACAATTCTTTCTCGACTCAGAATTTTTTTTTTTTGTAATTGAAGGTTAATATTTACGGCGATCTAAACAGTTATATTTTACTTAATAAAACGTCTGGGTCGAAAAATGATTGCTTGATCCGCGGATTATATGCAGGAAATTAGGGTAATATCGAGCATGACGGCTATTATTTTTACTTTCACAAAAAGATCTTCATAAAAAGAAAGAATTGGATTCATGAAAAATTTCGACTCCAGGTTTTTAATGGATTTAAATGTTTTAGAAGGTCTTCAGCACTATTTGATGGGTTTTAGAAAATGTCGGTGTGTTAGTCTGTCTGTCACTCTGTATGTGAAAAAAATTGTGGGCGCTGTATCTCAAGAATTAACAGACGAAGTTTCAGAAAACTTTTTATTCTGTTAAAACTTGACATAAATTAGAGTTGATTAATTTTAGTGTATATCGCTCAATAGTTGGCGCTTCCATGCGGGCTTATTCACAATTTTCACAATAGCTGTATTTCAAGAACTAATGCACGGATTTTCATATAAGTTTAGATTCAGTTAGTCCGTAATCTAATTTAGTGCTGATAAATTTTGGTGCACATCGTTCAAAAAGTGGCGCAGTTATACTAAATTGATTAGCAATATCGCTATATCTCTATCTCAAGAAATAATGTACATTTATTCAGCAAACTTTAGTTAGTTATTACTTGAGTTATAACTTAGTTTACTTGAGTTATAACTTAGAGTTAGTTATTACTTGACATAGAATAGTTCACTTTTTGATGTAAATCGCCCTACAAGCAATTCTGCTATGCTGCATTTTCACTATTTCGATACAGCTGTTTCTCAAGAACTAACCCCAGTAGCCGAACAATATTGAGCCAATTTTGATTAAACCTTGGAGCAATATTCGCACATTTGTGCATATTAAAATGAAATATTGCTCCAATATTGGGGTTTTACATTTTGTCCTTATTTAGCTAATATTTTCTGCCAATGTTATGCGAATGTAACGCCAACATTTGCGCAACATTGGGGATTCTTTGCAAATATTTCCAATGTAAACGCCAATATTTGTACAATATTGGGGTTTCATTGGAAATATTTCCATGTAACGCCAACATTTGTACAATATTGGGGATTCAGTGGAAATATTTCCAATATAACGCGAACATTTGTACAACATTGATATTTCATTGGAAATATTTCCAATGAAATTTAACTAATATTGGTGTTTTATTGACAATATTTCCAATAAATGAAATAATGCCCAACGTTGGACCAATATTGGTTTGATACTAGGGAATGATTGGATTTTCACATACTCCAGATTCAGAATGATTTATTAATACCAAAATTTACAAACACTTTTTTTTTTTTTTTTTTTTTTTTTAGAAATTAAATCTATTTGCTTTAAAATATCATTGTGAAAGTAAAGTTTTAATAAAATATTCTTGGTGCCAAACTTATGTTTGGAATAAAAAATAGGGGGTCCGACATGGGACCAATGCGCTGGAAAGTATTAAGTTACCACGCAACTAGCTAGTCCAAAAGCTATTTTTCCATTATTTCGGCAATGAGATTACGACAACAGTTCTACGACTTCCTATAGTAGCCAAAAAAAAAAAAAAAAAAGGACCACATATCTATGATATCAGTGAGCCAAATTACAAGACGATGTTTCTACGACTTCTGCCATCCACAACAGCAGATGGCTGACATGAACAGGAATTTCTTGGATGAACTGTGCGTATTGACATCTTTTACAGATTGTATTCTTTCTATACTACAAGATATATTTTCCGGTACCAGGTATAGGAATACTTTGAAACAAGTTGCCGTATGTAGGCCATTCTTAACGTTATAGAAATTCGAAAGCGTTTATCGCCAAGGAAAAGAGAAATCTTTCACTTAATGCCAAAAGATTTTACAAAATATTTTTAGTACACACTCTGGTTGACATTTTCTAAACTGACCAAAATGGATTTTGACAGCTTTATAACCGATGCATAGAAGAAAAATTCTAGTTATTGCGAATTGTATTGCTCCCAACGTCTTCTGCTTTTTTGACCCAGAAAAGCTTTATAGGCTAGTTCCATGGGTTTTGTAGTGTAAGTCACATTACCTTATAATTGCTATGCTTGTTTGCCACCGTTATTTTCGAAAAGTCTGCTTGGCCTTATTCAATTAATGAGAATGTGCCGATAAAAGAAATCACATTTTTTCCGTTCTAAAATACTGGTAGCCAAAAATCGTAGCCTGTGACCTTACACTACAAGTACTCATGGAAATAGCCTATAGTAATTTTTCCTATTTCAAATCGCTATAATCTGCAGATTAATTAAGGATAAAATTCTTTATTAAATTTTTTCCGGGGCAAAAAACCGGATATGATAGGAACGATGCAAAGACAAAGATATTAGTTTATGCTTGCAACGCAAATTCCTAAATATATGTGCTAAAATTAAATGCATGGCGCTACAATTAATACTAAAGTAATGTTAAAAAATACGGTAGGACATTTTCGACTCTAAAAATCAAGCTGCGATAATCCGTTGTATTTTCTTTGTAACAATGAATAATCAGCGTGATTCCGGTGACTTTCAGGATATTTTGTCCTGTTTTCCCAGCTCCATTTACTATTAGACCTTTGAAGGAAAAAAGGAAAAATAATTCAGCATGCATCTATTTTTTTTAACCCTTTCGGCACGCGCAAATTCTGTTTTCACCGGAATTTAAAAACAATTGTTTTAGAAATTCAAAACGTCCTAATTGTAGCTTTTTCAATGTAAAATCAAAATTTTAGTAAAACATTCTTTGTACCCTTAATAAGTTTGGAATTAAAATTAGATGTGGCTACACTGGCGGAAAGGGTAAACTGACTTTCAATGCAGTTATAAAACGAATTTAGGCTTTAGAAGATAAAACATGTTTAAAAATACGTGAATTACGTAGGGTATCGCAAAATTTCAATTATAGGCGAACAAATGAAACTAAATAAACTGTGCGAAAATACTCTAGTCGCACCACTATTTTTTGAAGCTCATTTTGCAGTATATTTCTTTTGCTGATTTTCTTAGAGCGAAAAGCAAAAATTCTTTTTGAAAAACTGGTGTGGGATAGCTTTCAATTTTTTTTCTCTCGTAATTGAAACTTTACAATCCCCTCCCCTCCCTACAGCTATATACTTTGTTACAAAACAAGGATAATACTGAGCCTTTTTTTGAAAAAATAATATATGTGTGTGTGTGTGTAGATTCTATATGATTAATTATCTTGTTTTTTTTTTTTTTTTATCTCACGATTAAAATAAAACATTCCAAAATAAATAAATAAAAGTGATATTTTCTGTGTAGAATTTACTTTGATACAGAGTCTTTTTTCACTAACAGACCACTCAACTGATTTGGCCGTGTACAAGAAGACGCTGCTTGATCTCTCACATAAAGCTTTTTCACACATGAAATTTTTAAAATACAATTTTGCACAACTTAGGGGCAGAAATGTTTAGACTACATATTACGAATAAAAAAGTGGTTTTAATCCCTTTGATGTCCAATTTATTGCACGTACAAAATCAGTTAAATTGTTAAATTTTTTTAAGAAATCATAATAATAATGCTAACAAAATTAGTCTGCCTTTCAATTACGCAATTAAATGTCAAAAGAGGTACGCATTTAAATTTTCTGTTACAAACTCGTGCAAAGAAAAAAAAAAGAATAAGGCAGGTGAAAATAATTAATTAATCGCAAAGATATCATTTTGCTAAAAGTTAAAATGTTATTTCGATAGGTCGTTAATTTGAAAACAAGTCTCGAAAACACCATTTCAATTCTTCCGGTAGAAAGTTTTTAAAAAAAGATTCAATATCCTTACGCACCACTTCGCTAAATGAAATTTTGCGATTAAAAAACAGCAGGTATTTTTTTATATACATTTATATGATAAAAGAGAAAAAAAATTATGCTTACTTTAAATAATTTTACCTGGAGTCTGTTCATTTAATATTTTTTTTTTAATGAAGCGGTGCGTAGAATAAATTGTTTTTCAAATCAATCAGTTACATATGTAAGTCAATATTTATGTAATTACGAAAACACAAATTAATTTTTATGCTTTGATTCATTAACGTCTGTCCACATGATAATATTTTTGTAGGGCAAATATATTATGAATAAAAATATATATAAATATATTATGAATAAAAATATGCATAAAAATGTGTAATTTATTTTACGGAAAGACATTTCTTAATACATAGCGAAAAAAATGTTGATTATTTTTCAATATAATAGAAAAATTATGTATTGTTTTCAATATACAATGTCATAATCTTTTACATATTCCCTAACATGAAAAAAATTACATATGTGCGTAACATTTGTAATTAGAAAAAAGACGGAATGTTTACAACAATAACGTGTGAAAATTTCGAGAGGGGGTTTTCCGAGACAATGAAAGCTGGTTTATTATTTTTCTATGAAGTTTTGAAAGCATTATCTCTGTCAATCATTAAAAATATGTAAGTATCAAGTATATTTGAACCTCTCTTCATCGATCCTTATGCACATTTGCAGTCTCTACCATTGATACCAGATAGAAATTTTTTACAATTGCTAAAAGAGTAGCAGAAAGATAAATATGTACCTTTGAAAAGATTTGTTAAATAATCATTTAAACATATATCTACAAATTTATATTCATTTACTAATTATCATTAACATTTGAACTTCCAATTTTTAAATGCATTAAAAAATATATACTATTGCGTGTATATGTTGTGACAACATTGCGTGTATACAAATGTATACTAATGTTCGTGTAACAAAAACCTAAATATTAAGATAAATTTCCAAATAATATATACAAATCCTTTTATACAGTTTGTCAAATTACATACTTAAATACATAAAATTTATATTTTAATTTAAGCCTTTCAGAAGCAATATTTCTCTACATTTTTCTAAAAGTGCATAATGTATACACAAATCAAGTAAGTTTTATTAAACAGCTGTAAAATGTTTGAAATTCAAATACATAGTATTATTAAAGTAGAACACTGAAAATTTACTTTGAAGTTAATAATTTAAAGTGGATTATTATTCATCTGAACCTATGAACTTCTTAAAGGGTTTTTCTCGATATTCACGCTATTTACAGAGCATTATTTTCCAAAATATTGTTATTATAAATTTATTGAAACTATGCACAACTATGAATAAATTAAAACTTTTTTTTGTGCTAAAACTAATTTTGTAAATCATCACTGTATGAAATAATCTGCTACGTAAGCATTGTTTTAATATCCGACTAAGAGCATTATGAATATAAAAGAAATATTTAAGAATGTTTCTTAAACAAAAATATTCGCTTTATATAATGACAGAACAAAGAAGACGAATATAATTTTTTATCTCACAGGCTATCATAGCCTGAGAGCTTATGTGCCCGCCCGTTCTCTATGTATGTACGTTCGTGCGTAACGCGATAACTCATGATAAAAGTATCCGATCCACTTGAAATTTTGTATGTTGGTATATCCTGACAAGGCGCTTCCCTGATTAGTTTTTGGAGTTCATTCGATATAAGTACATTGGAGTACATTGTATAAGAGGAGGAACGGGGGGCTCATGCTCCTCCCCTTAGTTGATATA
Organism: Maratus speculifer; assembly: GCA_964019185.1. Taxonomy (NCBI): domain Eukaryota; kingdom Metazoa; phylum Arthropoda; class Arachnida; order Araneae; family Salticidae; genus Maratus; species Maratus speculifer. The sequence goes on from CAXHSM010000003.1 coordinate 472,438, forward strand.
AATGGGATTTTCATGCATAATTAAGTTTTCGTTCAAAATTTAGATTAGGATCATTCTGATGAGGCGATTCCGTGACTGTTATTAGGTGTTCATTGAATAAGTATAAATAGGGGGAACAGGGGTTCTAATGCCCTCCCCCCCTTAATTTATATAAATGGGGTTTTCAAGCAGAATTTTCAGATTTCGTTCAAATCTCTGAATAGTTTTGGAAGTTTAATGGTTAAGTATAAAAGAGGGGGATAACTCCTTTTAAATTATATAAATGCTAAATGGGTTTTTATTAAGAATTATCTCATTTGCTCTGAATTTTGGATATAGATTTTTTATATGATAAAGCATGTCTTTGATAGTATAGGAAGTTCAATGATTAAGTATAAAAAAGAGGAAAGGGGAGAGCTGTTTCCCCTTCTTAATTTTTTTTCGAACGGAATTAGCCCTTGAAAATATAAAGCTTTAATGTACAATTAGTATTTGTAGCCTGTGAGCTCAATACCATCAGTTGAACTGGGCAGCTATCTTTATTAGAAATAGTGGTAGATTGCTGAAAGCAAAAATTCGTTTATTTGGCAATAGTGAATATTGGCAAGAAGTTTCACGGTCTTTTGTCCTTAGTTTTATTACTGGCCATTTAAAAAACATAAAGGCTAAATTTACAGTTTCTAACGCTTCTAATCGTTAATCACAAATAAAAATGCTTCCTACAAATTGTTATTTTCATATAATGTGACTGAGATAAAAAAAAAATCTTATTTGTAAATATTTTCTATTTGTAAAGAATGATTTATATAAAAATAACTCAAAATGATCTATTTTAAAATCAAAGTTACATAACCTTCTACACTTGCATGATATGTTGAAAAAAAAAAAAACTCTCAGAAAAAAGTCTACTTGGATGATGGCCAACCAGCCATTTATTTAAGTAAAATAAAATCAGTTTGTCACAGGACGATTAAACATGCGTTACAATTGTAAAATTTATTTTTTAAATTAAATGACCGTAATTTCGTGTAGATAAGCCGCAGCTCGAACAATTCATTTTCGACCCAGAAAATCCATTCAGTAATTTAAGATAAATAAAAACCGCGATACAAAAAGTTACATTTTATTTTGGAAAATGTCTGTGTCGAAACAGAATTGTTTGAGCTGCGGCTTATCTACACGAAATTACGGTAAGTGCAGAACACTGCCAAAGAACCTGATGTTAGATTTTAGGGACTTTCGGGTTTCATTTAACAATCACTCAGTCGAAGAGTTGATATTTTACCACTAGATGGAGCCATTGAATCGAATTTTAGCCTTTAGCTATAGGGAAAAAAATACCGAAGTTTAAAAAAGCTATAGTAGAAGTGTTAGGAAGATTAAACTTAATAAGAACTATCAAGACACCTTTTACTAAACAATCTTACAGTTTTGACATTGGTTTATATGCTATAGAATATATCGGTGCCCTGATACGGAAATTGAACTTAAATTGACAGTTATGTAGTTATTATGTCCTTAAGGGTGTATTCGAAAAAACGCTTTTCCACCTTCAACAGCTCGAAATTTTCTGATACAATTTCAGACATTTTTAAAAGTAAAAACATGAAATTTGCTGAGGTGATTTTTGAAGAGACGTATAAGGTGCCGTGTGATGCCATTTTACGCTCCATTGATTAGAATTGGATTTTTAAACAATTATCTTCTCAGTATGACCCTTTTTTTCGTTCCCAAATCTCCCGCTACGGAAAAATCGGTTCAAAATGCCGTTTTTGATTGCATTTTTTTTTGCAATGTTTTCTGCATTTATCACAGAATTGACAATCACGGACCTTGTGTACTTTCTAAATGAGACAATTTGCTAATTAGATGCATATGAGAGCAAAAATGAATTTAAAAATAAATCGAAAAATAAGCAATTTGAATCGAAATACACCCTTAATGATTAGATTAGATATTTTGTTATTTCATATAGCAGATTTTACCAAGAAATGCTGCTGTGAGAATTTTCATTGAATTATCTGTTTAACCGGTCGACATGGGGGTATACATGTCTCAAAAAGTGCTCAGAATCTTTGTTTTTTACCATCAATAAAATTGTACTTATTTAACCTGAGATCTATCTTGATTAAATAGATAATATTTAATAGGTAGTCTATTATGGAAATAGATATTAAGTTGGCAGTTGTATTCAGTTAATGACTAGAATAGCTCATTTTATTATTTTGATATCAGATGATTATTTTAATATGAAATGACCATACAATTATTCCCATACAGTATCGTTGTCATTAAATTTACAAACTTTTTTTGAATACATAAGTGTTACTTTTGATATGAAAATAATTATCGGCGTTGTCGATGAGAAATAAATAAAAATATAATAAATATTAAACAACTATAAGCGTTTTCAATTAAAATAAATGCTTTCACCTATCTTCTGTAAGCCAGGAAATGCGAGTTAGAAACCCTAGAAAGGCTAAAGGGCAAATCGCAACGTTTTGCGAATCGTTAAAATGAATATCTGTTTTTTATTATAGCAGCTTAATATTTCAAACAAATTTGTAGATGTTTTTCTTTTCCTGTTCATCGCTTCGCATTCACTGTTGACAAAAACAAAATTTTTTAAAACCTTTATTTATCTATTTATTGATTTTTTTTTTTTTTTCATTTGATTAATATTTTTTCCTGATTTTAAACTAAATCTGAGGCCTTACAATAAAACAAGTCGGAAATCTCACGTCAGACGTAACAAGTAAGGTGCATTCGTGTTATAGCGAAAAAAAAAAAAAAAAAAAAAAAAAAAAAAAAATCTAAACTTTGTGTAATACTTAACTGTACTTCCGATACACCACCCTCTCAATTGCAATTGATTGGAGTAAATTCATAATCAATTTTAATAATTCTAACCTTTTCCAATTATTAATAATGCGGATGTTACTGATAACCTTGTTATTAATCTTGAAAATTTGATTGCTTTTGATTAATCTTGAATTCTATTCTTTCAGGCCATTAAATACGCTTTTTTTAACTCTGTTATTAATAATTTAAAAAATAAAAAATATTTTAACAGGAAAAGGAAATACATGAAAGAAAGCCACAGGCGACTATTATTTATTTATTGCACCATTTTTATAAAAAAAAAAAAAAAAAATCTATGCATTTTCGCAACATTTTTAAGAGAAGTATAGAGCAAAACTTCTCTTTAAAAATGGTGGCGTGAATAGAATAGAAAGATAGGCGCCCGTGGTATTAATCAAATATTTAACAATCTCTAATAAGTGTGCTTTTAACGAAGAAATACTAGTTTAATTTATTACTCTTAACACGGCACGTAAGTTGTTAAAATTTTAATCGTTTCCTTTTCTGAAACAAAAAAAAAAATCTTTTTTGTTTATCTGATAAAATAAAAAATTAACCACAAATAATTTTCCAGATATCACGTGAAGATGTGGAGGTTTAAAAGCTGATGAATTAATCTGGGCTTACTGGTTCTTTTAATTAATTTTATGAGATTCCCGTTTGCCAATAAGTACAAAGTAATAAAGCAAATTCATTAATTAAAGTCTGTTAGTTAGAAGTCGCTGATTTGTTTGATCAAAAAGCAATTTAGTACTTTTCACGAACTGTGTTAATCAACATTGAGTATTTAAATTTGGGTTCATAAAGCATTTTGGTGTTTGTTTTATTATTTGTATCATGTGTTAATTTATGAGATGTTAGTGCATTTACTTTCATCTTTATTAGTTCATAGAACTTACATTAAAGTACGATAGTTTTTTACTCTTAAAAATCATATAAATTCTAAAAAACGACATATGCGTAATTTTTAGATGTATTTTTTAATTAATTAAAAAAATAATTTAATTAAAATTTAATTTACCAAGGAAACAAAATAAATTACATTCCAAATGAAAAAAAAAATAATTCCACAACTATCATTTTTATTCTTCCCCTTGTATTTACTAAAATTCAGAAAAAACTTTTTATTTAGAAGGATTTGTTTTTTTCTTTTCTCTTAAAATTTAATCATAGTTACTTACTTAAAATTAGAAGAGATAAAATTGTTATGAGCTGCATGCGAGTTGCCCTACGCTGGACGAATATGCGTAGTACAATACAACAATTATAGATCGAGAAAAATCGTTATTGCGACGCCACCTTTTTGTTTAGAAATTCACGTGGAAACTGCTGTGCATACCCAAGAAAACCTGCTGATGAAATTTGATACAATTATATGCAGTTTTTAAAAATGAGTTTATACTGAAATTTTTATTTTAAACAGTTTAAATTATTAATAAAAATAAATGCTTTATATATTTATTTATTATTAATTTATTTAACCTTCTTTTCCTTTGTTTCTCTGTAACAAATTTCGGATTATTATTATTATTTTTTTTTTTAACTCAAACCAGCATAAACTCATTTGGTAACGGTCAAAATGACCGCTCACTGTAACTCTAGTGTTAATCGCCAAATTCTACATTTTAAGAGCTCAATAAAGTAACAATTGCACAATACGTTTTAAAATTTTCCTAATAATTATGTTAAAATTGCGTATCACAACTATACATTGTTTGCAATGACGTGTCTGCATCATTGATATTAAATCAGAGATTATTAAAAAATATTGTTGTCATTTTTGCTATTTTGTGTTCAACATATCACGATTGAATAAGGTAATTCGTGCTAAATTCTATGTTCTACCGCCAACAAGGTAGAGAAAAAAAATTATATTTATGTAGACACTGGATAAATATTCAAAAACATTTGTACATTATAATTATTTTTCAACCAACACTATCCTTTGTTAAAATGGTGAATGTAGTTCTCGTAATCATGTTGCTCTCAATAGCGGCATGAACATTTATAAAAAAAAATTTAATGCTTGGGAAATGCAGCATTTGAAAAGATTCTACGTAACCCCTTGAGGACGAGCGAACGCTATACTGCAAAATTTGATTAAAGTCCTTAATTTTTCTTACCAGATTTTTTTTTTTTTTTTTTTTTTGTAAAATTTTTCTTATACAATTCAAACAATTTCGCGATGCAACAAGGCAAACATTTCTGCTTTAAAAAACTGGCGTTAATAGATTTAAAATTCAGGGAAAAATAATTTTATAAAAGACGAGAGGTAATGAGGAATTTGCACACATAGGAAGATCGTTCATTTTTATAATTTTCTGATTATTTCACATCCACGGTTTAAAAAAAGGACATCAAAAAGACAAACAAGCCTAAAAATAAATAAATAACTCATTAGTAACTAAATAATCATAAAAATAATCTTAAATCACGTGACTCCAAATCGGGACATGACTTACTATGATGTCACGGTTTAGCATATGCGAATGTTTACATTTGTTTTTGCAAGCGGAGACTATTATCTTGACAGCCTGATTTATTTCTTCTTGGATTTTTATAATAATTTATTATCATCTCATTCGCGTTGTTGTTTTTTCCCAAATAAATAAGTTATGACATATTGATATATATCATTTATACAAAATACATCTTATATCGAATTTGACAATTCTTTTGAATAAATGAAAAGATACAAGTTTATGTCAATATGATTGTTTTTAGTAATGTATTTAAAAAAATATTCTTTAAAACAAAGAAATATGAAAATAAATAAGTAAAATATCAATAGATCTCATTGAAAGATTAAGTTTTTCTTAAATTTAACATTCATACAATTTAAAAGCTTGTTATTTTGATAATATCGTCCCATTCATTTAAAATAGCTTTTTCGCTTTCTTTCTTTATTGTTGTTTTTTCCCAAATAAATAAGTTGTGACATATTGATATATATCAATTATTCATAATACATGTTATATCGAATTTGACAATTCTTTTGAATAAATGAAAAGATACAAGTTTATGTCAATATGATTGTTTTTAGTAATGTATTTTTAAAAAAATATTCTTTAAAAGAAAGAAATAGGAAAATAAATAAGTAAAATATCAATAGATCTCATTGAAAGATTAAGTTTTTCTTAAATTTAACATTCATACAATTTGAAAGCTTGTTATTTTGATAATAGTGTCCCATTCATTTAAAATAGTTTTTTCGCTTTCTTTCCTTTATTTTAAACTGAATTTTATGATTACGAAGATTTTAGTGGTAAGTGAAACTATGTAACACCTAACACGTATTCCGGATTACCAAACAAAATACGAACAAATTGCATAGAGGGATAGATAAATTTATAAATAATGTTCGATTCTCTCTATCACTGAGGGCTAATTCCATGAAAACTTGTCATCTCTGTCGGATACAACGAATTTTGGCTGCCTGTATTTTAGAACGGAAAAAAATCTGGCTTATTTTATCGCAGACATTTCATAAATTGAATGGGGCGAAGGAAACTTTTCAAATCTAACGGTGGCGAACACGCATAGCGATTTTTAGCTGTGTGATAGACATGACAAATTTTCATGGAATTAGCCAAAGATAATGTACTTTTTTTAATAATAAACGGAGCAAACAAGTTTTTAATAGGTCTCCACATAGGTCACATGATATCTGATTTGACGATTCTAGTGATTTCACTAGTAGTTATAACAACAACGATGATTATAACGTTGATAAGAAGGATCAGTGAAACAGTAGTTGAAGAAAGTTATTTTGCTAATAATTCCAAGCTAATAAGTGAATGTTATATATATTTTTTAAATCAGTTTTAAAGAAGTTTTTTTCAAAATTTACAGAAAAAATTCTAATCAAAATATTAAAATTTTTTAATGTAAATTCATTTTCTAAAAATCTAATTTTATAAATATCTAATTTTATAAAAAGCTATGCAAGCAACCCTTCTTAAATCTTCTGGCTTCAATCTATTTTCTACCTATCATCTCTTAAATAATAAAAATAATAATTCGAAAGATTTATTTAATTTTTTTCCTAGCTAATAATCGTCAAGTCGACTTTCAAAACAGAAATTATATTGCTAAACAATAATCATACATTCAATTTTAAATCTATATAGCAAGTCCATTTTTGTTATCTTTGAAAGAACTAAAAAGAAAAAAAAAATCGGAAATTCGAAAATTTTTAACCTCACTAATGAATAAGTAATCTGACAAAAGCCCAAAGTCTTTCGAACTGCAAAAAATTCTGGGACAAATCGGAGAAAAGGTTTGTTCAGGCAGAACAATATTAACAATACATACAATGCCATATTTATTTTTCGTCTCATAGTTTATTCAAATTGATTTCCTATTCATTTCTCTTAGAATATTAAGTGCGAACTTTTACAGTAACGTCCAATTTTGTAAAAGTCACGAAAAAGAATATTATACTTTATGAATATGAATATTTTATGAAAGCCAAGGAGACGGTTTAAGATTCAAGTTTTCTTTAAAAAAGAAAAAAAAAAACTATTTTACTGTAGCAAAATATTTTAAAATAATAATATAGGGTGAGGTAGATACAAAGCTGCCAACTTCTACGCCTATTTAAATCATATAAAGATGTTTGGAACCACAAAAATGTTTCAGCAAAATGTATGCCAAATATATTCATTGTTATGCATTACAGCACATATTGTTAATCATCTACAAAAATTTCTGTTTTTAACATGTTTATTTGACTTTAAGTAGGCGTAGTAGTTGGCAGCCATGTAGATGTATTCCAATTCGCTTTAAAAGTGTTGCCGTTTGATGTATGGTATTTTTCCCTTTTTAAATATTTATAGCTTGCTATATTTAAGAAACTTAATTTACAAAACTACAGATTTTAATCCTTATTGCAAATATTCTAATTAATTTATTATTATGTTATTAAAATACTTTAAATCGTTTCATTTTAATGAAACCATTATGATGATTAAGATGAAATTACTTTAATTTTTTAAGACCTGAAGTGTTTTGGTAGAAATTAAAGACTTCTTTTTAACTCTAATAAATTGGAGCACATTTGACTGAAAAAAATATATATGTTTAAAAATTTCAGGTGTCAAGTTACATCAAGAGAGGATCCACAGCATCGGCTTCAAATACCAAAAAAAAGGAAATTGCTTATTATTTTTCTTTGCGATGCCAAAGTGTGCCAAAGTGTTAACCCTTTCAAGAGCTCAGATAATTGTGTTTTTGTAATGTTTTATTGACACCAGCATTTTCGACACATTTTATTTGTATATAAAGCAGAGAATCGAAACTGACATTTATATCAACCTATGATAAGATGTTGAAATAGAATTTAGTGCCAAACTCTGTGCCTCGATAGTAACATCGTCTCTGGTAATCTAATTTAAATAGGTTGCGACAGTGTGTACAATTGAAATTATTAGGGCACGTTGACACTAATTTTCTTTGGTACTACTGGGTTATCCCGTCGACCAAAAAATTATCACCAAACTATAAGATTAAATGAGAATAATGGATGATCGTGAATGTCATATTCAATGACATTAAATACGATTCACGTGTTTAAAATGACATTAAGTGATTTGTATTTCAACTTTTATTAATATTTTTATTAATATTCTACTAATTATTTGGTTTTTTTCGTTATTTAAAATAAAAAATATGTCAATATGTATAATTTGGCTATTATTTTGGCGATTTGTTTAATTTGGCGAAATGGGTCGACGGGATAACAGAGTAGTACCTTTTCTTTCTATTTCAGGTTAAGTTATCATTCTTTGGCCCTGAGTTCAAACCGATCCGTTTTTTCAAAATTACAGTTTCCTTGTATAATTTTGCGAGATACTTCCTTGCAAGAACTTAGTTTTTACTTTCTTCTATCTATGATAGAAGAAAATATTGTAATCGAATTTTTTTTTTCAACTTTCGGTTTTCGACGAATGTTAGAGCGTCGATAGCTTAGAAAAGGACTTTTGAATACGTTGACTAATCGTATTGAATTACTGAACCACTTAGTTAACACACACAAAATAGAAGAATTTATTTACATAGTGCTACGTACGATTGGCAGCGGTTGATGCGCTGCGCTTACATCCATTCAACTGGCGGGAAAAGGTCCCGTACATCAACAACATTCTGCGCGCAGTTGCGCCCTCTAACGACAATTGATATGTGCGGAGGAAACACTCCCCCGGCGATTGAAATGACAATTTCAATATAATTAAACACATAATTTTGCAAAAATTATCATACAAGAAAATTATGAGACATAAACAGTTACATACACAATAATAATAGGATAAATGCACTATAATACTAGGTTAAATACAGAAATAATATTTTTGAGAGTTTACTTAAGATAAGAAAGGAAATTTGTTACTCAACTGGTAATATACAGATATCTCTGACATTTCTCTTAAGAATTCGACGATCTGGTAACTGTAAATTTACCGTTCTCACTATGTTATCCCGTCCTTTAAAAACTTCAACTATTTTACCAACTATCCATTTGGTAGAAGGTAAATTTTCCTGCCTTATTAGTACCAAAGTTCCTTTCTGTACATCATCCTTTTTAAATTTCCATTTGCTTCTTTCTTGAAGAGTATTTAAATAGTCTCTTTTCCAAAGTTTTACAATTCTCTGGCTAAATTTGGCAATTTTTTCCCATTTTGATAGCCTGTTTTCACTAATATTGTCTAATTGTGGTTCGGGAATCGAAGTAATCGGTCTGCCAATTAAAAAATGGGAAGGGGTCAGAGTCTCGAAATTTTCAAAATCTGTGGACAGCGGGGTAAGGGGGCGGGAGTTTAAGACGCCCTCAATTTCAGCTAGAAACGTTAAAAACTCTTCCAAAGTTAATTTTTGATCACCTATTACCCGTTTTAAATGAAACTTAAATGATTTCACCCCCGCTTCCCAGATGCCACCAAAATTCGGAGATTTGGGGGGAATAAATTCCCATTTGATACCTTCATGGGTTAAAAAATTATATAATTCCTCATCGGGGAAGCAAACTAATTTATGCAATTTTTTCAACTCGATGTCAGCTCCAATAAAAGTTTTAGAATTGTCCGATAATATTTTTGCACATTTGCCTCTCCTCCCAAAGAAACGTTTTAGACTAGCTATAAAGGCCTGAGTAGTGAGATCTGAAACAAAGTCTAGGTGTATCGCCTTGGTAGACAAACATACATACACTACGACATAAATTTTATTCAATACACCCTTCCTTTGATTTTTAAATTTAATGGAAAATGGGCCACAATAATCTATACCGGTTACCCCAAATACATAATTAGGTGTTATACGTTCCCTTGACAAATCAGCCATCATTTGGGAGCTGACTACAGGTTTGTTTTTGAAACAATTCACACATTTATGCACGATTTTGCGGCAATTATTCCTGCCATTAAGCGGCCAAAAATTCTGCCTAACATGAAAAAGCAAGGCTTGTGGACCTAAGTGAAAATATTTCAGATGAAAATAATTCAGTATAATATCCGTTAACTTATGATTAGAGGGTAACACAATTGGAAATTTTGAATTAAATGGCAAGTCTGAATGACTTAAGCGCCCCCCCAACTCTAATCAACCCGTCTTCTCCTAAAAATACATTTAATGAAGCAAGTTTACTTTTACTATGAACTGTCTTACCCTTTTCCAGACATTTTAATTCCTCTGGAAATTCTTGTCGTTGTGCTGAACGAATTATAACCGATTCAGCATATCTTACCTCATCCAGAGTTAATGGTCCACTTCTTCTCTTCTTGGGATGGGAACAGTTAAAATAGAATCTAAAAATAAAACTAATTATACGAATTAATTTAGTAAAATTGTTAGTTAGTGAAAAAATGTTATTAATAATAGAATGTTCAGCAGACAATTTTAGAGCTACTAAACAATCACTAATAATGTTCTTTCTCAGTTCTTTAATATACATCTCTTGATCTGGTATGACTAGAGATTGTTCCTTTTTGCACATATCTAAGTCCTTCAGGAAATTTGGACCAGTCCACCATATAGGATTCTGAACAAGATTTTCGGACTTTATGCCTCGTGTCAAAAGATCTGCCGGGTTCTCGGATCCTGCGCAGTGAAACCACCTAGATGAATCTGTCAGTGACTGTATTTCTTTAACACGGTTTGACACAAACGACTTCCACTTATTTGCAGATCCTTTGATCCAGTACAAGGTGATCTGCGAATCAGTCCATAAGTACACAGAAGAGGGTCCCTTGCGATCTAATACCTCTTTGACTTGACAAGTCAAGCGCGCTGCGAGTAATGCACCCAAAAGTTCCAATCGTGGAAGTGATACCTTTTTCAAGGGTGCAACTCTACTCTTAGATGTGATCATATTAATGAAGGATTCATTTCTTGAATTTACTTGTAAATATACGACAGCACCGTAAGCCTTTGGACTGGCATCAGAGAAGGTGTGCAGGATTAATTCGTAATCAGAGTTTTCGGGGAACTGAAAAACATTTCTTGGAATTCTTAGATTTGCTAAATGAGGTAGTTCGGAACACCATTGTTCCCACGTCTTTATAATATCAGGGGGTAATTCTTCATCCCATGACAAATTCCTACTCCAAATTTCTTGTAGTAAACATTTAACTCTAATAGTAAAGGGTGATAATTAGACCCAGGGGGTCAAATATTTTGCCTATTACTTGTAAGACAAAACGTTTTGTATTTTTTGTCTTGCTCAAAAATTCTAATAAATTTTCAGTTTCCATCAAAAGTATGTCTTGTTCAGGCTGCCACGATAGGCCTAAAACCTTGTATGATTTATTGGGGTGAGAGGACTGAGGTAGAGTGCTAAACCCATTCTTTTCCCACGTTTCCATTACTAGTTCGTTATTCGAAACCCATTTCCTGAAATTCATACTCGCCTTCTTCATAACTTGGTTTGATTGTTGAGAAATTGTCAATGCATCTGAGACAGTGTCCGTCCCGGTCACTAAATGGTCAACATAAATGCAATTTTTTAGTATTTCAGTTACTATTGGATATTCTTTTTCAAATTTACTAAGATGTTGTTTAATTGTAGCTGATAATAAAAAGGGACTTGAATTCAAACCAAAGGTTAGTCTTAGAAATCTATAAATAATAACTTTAAATGTATCACCTGTGACAGGATTGTCGTCTACAAACATAAATCGTAAGACATCTCTGTCTTTTTCATTTATACAAATCTGCAAAAAGGCCTTTTCTAAATCGGCCAAAACAGCAATTTTGTTGAAGCGAAAAAATATCAATAAATGAAAAATATTTGGGTTAAGATTGATTCCGGCATCCAAACAGTCATTTAATGATAACTGTCCCGCTTCATGTGAACTCGCATCGAAAACAATGCGACATTTTGTGTATACTCTGTCTTGTTTAAACACTGTGTGGTGCGGTAGGTAGAAAATCGGATTGTTAGAAAATTCTTCGGATTCGGGAACAATTTCAATAAAGTTCATTTTTAAATATTCATCTAAAATTTTACGATAATTGTCATATAAACTTGGATCACGTTTCATTCTTTTTATGAGATTAGAGAGTCTAATTTCAGCTACCTTATAATTATTTTCAAGATTTTCCCAGTCCCGTTTCCACGGGAGACTAACTTCATATCTATCATTTTTGAAACGCAAAGTTTCCCGGAATTTTTCCATTATTTCTTCGGAATTTACACTACTTGGTTGGTCTTTTATACCCAGTTGCTCTAATTCCCAAAAAACTCTCAAATCTAAATCTTCATTTTTCTCTAATAAATGACACTTATATTTACTTGCATTTTTCTCACAAATTTGGCCTCCTACAATCCAACCTAGCTGTGAGTTTTGCAAAATTATTGAACTATTAGGTATTTTGATTTGACCAGATAAAAGTAATTGGTAATAAATTTCCGATCCCAGTAAAACATGAATTCGTTGTGGTTTGAAAAAACGTGGATTTGCATACTTAATGTTTTCTGGTAAGTTGAGACTAGAAATGTCTACTTCACTTGAAGGGGTTAAACCCGTGATTTTAGAAACCAAAAACATTTTACTCGAATTTTTGAAACTCCGATCCTTATTTGTTATTTCTACATGAATTTTCTTTTTTATTTTACAGATAGAATCATTTAATCCTGTAATTGTGGAATCAATATTATACTTTTTTAATCCCAATATATCAGCAGCATACGTAGAAATTAGTGAAACATTGCTTGCAGTATCTAAAATAGCAATGAAAGAATGATATGTATCATTAATTCTCTTTAAATAAATCACAGCTGTTGAAATTAATCCATAACTTGTGTCAGACGAATTAGTTTGTTTATTGTTACTTTGACAGTTTAATGATGAAATATTTGTCCTACATTCTAGATGGTTTGAATTTACGTTTTCCTCCGTTTTCGATTCTGATTGATTTACGATATAATCACTTTGTTTGTTTTCATAAGTAGTTTTCGAAAAATTGGCGCCGTGAAGGCTACTATGGTGCGTTTTACAACAAACCTTACACTTTTTATTTAATTTATTGCACCGATTGACACCGTGCAAGCTTGAAAGACAATTAAAACATAAATTAAATTTCCTCACTTGAGTTAATTTGTCTTGTGGTGATAATTCCAAATAACTCTTACAGCGGTATAAATAATGGGGCTGGCTGCATAGCTGACAGTTAGGTTTTTCGTTCGCTAAAACAAAACTTTTTTGTTTATGGGCAATATCAGGTTTCGATTTTATAACAGAGCTGTTTTTTTTAACATTCTCGAGTGCTTGCGCTCGTTTCAATAAAAAATCAATAAATACTTCCCATTCGGGTAATTCATTACAATCAAGGGACATTTCGAATGCTTTTCTGGTTTCATCATCCAATCGTTGTAAAACAAAATACATTAAAATGGATTCGGACAATTTATTGGCTTCTAGGCCTAGTTGTCTGAGCGCTCTTAAATGGCTCATTAAATTATCAACTAAACTACGGATCTTTTTCGCGTTCTCAATTTTCATTTTGTTGTTGCTTAATAATTCTGAAATGTGACTATTTACAATTAATCTCTTATTTTCAAACCTTTTTTTTAAAGCTTCAAATAAAGAAGTATATGAATCATCAATATTCTGTAATTGTTTAACAGGATCTATGAGTGCGGATTGTAAATAATACAATTTTTGTGCGTCATTTAGTTCGATATTTTCATCAATTAAAGTGGTGAACTGCTGTTTAAAATTCATCCACTCAGTGTAACGCCCCGAAAATTGGGGTAAATTAATAGATGGTAATTTAATCTTTGTCTCATTAGAACTGTTTCTATCAGAAATAGAATTTCTACTTTCACTAATATCAGATACAGGTTTTATTAATTGAATTAAACCTACCTCTAATTCTTCTAGCTGGTCTTCGATTTCCATTAACGAGCTTTCGTAATCTTCCAAATCGGCGTCTGTTATGATTGCGTAAGCTTCATTACGCAGTTCGTCGAGCTTTTTCTTTAAATTCTGCACTGAGTTGAATTTCAGTTCCAATTCTTTTTCGTTAAGCTGGCCCTTTAGGGCATTATTTATTCTTGTAATTTGGGCTTTAATGTTGCCCAGTTTCCTATTTAAAACAACAGTACCTGTAATAGCTGGAGCGGTAGTCATTTTTATGAATTTAATACAGAATTAAATTCCGCATCAGATTGAAACTAAATGTCCATAGGTTGTTCGTACAGATTCGAGCTCTACGGCTCGCGCGGAACAAAAACTTTGTTAGAGCGTCGATAGCTTAGAAAAGGACTTTTGAATACGTTGATTAATCGTATTGAATTACTGAACCACTTAGTTAACACACACAAAATAGAAGAATTTATTTACATAGTGCTACGTACGATTGGCAGCGGTTGATGCGCTGCGCTTACATCCATTCAACTGGCGGGAAAAGGTCCCGTACATCAACAACATTCTGCGCGCAGTTGCGCCCTCTAATGACAATTGCTATGTGCGGAGGAAACAACGAATTTACACGTTTTAGGGATCAAGTTTTCCAAAAAACATGTTTTTACAAAATGTCTGTCTGTATGTCTCTGTGTATGTCTCTGTGTATGTCTTTGTGTGTGTCTGCATGTCTCTGTGTATGTCTCTGTGTGTGTCCATATGTCACCATTCTACCATCAAAAAGTGTATGAAGATATGCATAGAATTGAACCAAACTGTTTGCGAAGGTTTTTGGCTGTGGCTAGCAGGTTCTTCTTCAATTTTGAAATATTCCAACGGAAGAGGGCGCTGCAATAACAATTTTTCTGCCAATTTTAATATTGTACCGACCAGAAGAGCATCGAATATATGCATCGAATTGAACGAAATTTTGTGAGTAAGTGTTTGGACATGACTAGTTTGTCCTCCTTGAATTTGAAAAAAAATCGGTCGGAAGAGCCCGCTATAATAGCAATTTTTGAGCCATTTGCTGTATTTTATCACAGAAAAGTGTATCGAGTTGTGCATAGAATGGAATGAATTTTTTTGTATGTTTGACTATGGTCAGAAGACCCTCCCGATTTTGAAAAAAATCCGCCGGAAGGAGGCGCTATAATCACGATGTCTGTGCCATTTTTATTTTTTTACTATTAAAAAATGTTTGATGTTATGTATCGAACGTTGTTAGTGTAGTTAACTAGATGTTTTGTGTATGATTTTTTTTGGAGTATGGCGAGTAGATTCTTCCTGAATTTGAAAAAAAAATCTTACTATTGTTCTACTGGTCGTCGGCTCGTGCAGATACGGAATCTCGTTTTTATTTCGATGAATTGACAGAAGCAGAAATTTGAGATGCGAATCATAGTTGGTATAGTAGTGAATTAATAATATTAACGGGCATTAACATGTGAAACTAATTTTTGAAATATTAAAATGCACGTATGAGGTAGAAGAAAGTTTTGGGATTGGCATATCCAGCTAGTTTTTTTCTTTAAGCATCTAACACTTTTTTTTTTTAAATAATTCAATTCGAATTTTAGAAAAAAAGTTACACTTTATAAAAATTATTTTGATTTGTGGAAATATTCTTTTGTGTATACTCTCTTTTAAACAACTATGTTGGTTCATGTATACTTGTTGATGTGTAAATTATCTCAATGCTATGAACGACGAAGTCGAGTATTAATAATGGACTTTTAAAATGATACAAAATGCATGGAAAGAAAATATCAATGGTTTGTATTGTTAGCTTTAATTCTGCATTTAATCTTTAGTTAAACCTTTATGATAAGTAAAGTGTTATAGTTTAAATATAATAGATAAAATTCTCTCTTTTTACTAATACATTCCAGAGAAATCTCATTTTAATGCAATTAAACATTTCAATACATCGACCAAACATAAACTGTATACATAAAATAAAATATATTAATAAATTTTTCTTTTTGGAAATGTATAATTTAATAATTCATCTGTAATGACTTTAACCCCTTTTCTTAATTATACATATTTTTTCATGCAATGTTCTCTTTCACAAAAAATAATTACAAAATATTTAATGTGCAGATTAAAATTGGAGAGATGCCCGTGTGAAACATAACTGAAAAACGATCTATCCATTCACAAGTGTTTGATCCATAGTTTATTTATTATTATTTATTTAATAAAACCTTTTATTTGTTTGCCAATTCATTCAATTTAAAAGTATTTTAACTATGAAATTTGGCATTTGTTCTTGCCGATCAAAGACAGTATATTTTTGGATAAACTACTGTCATTTGTTTTAAGATTCAAGATTTTTCTGTAACTTTGGAACAATCGTTATCAAATATATTTTAACAGAAATGTATATGTTGACAGTATTTCAGTCGATAAAAAAAATTATAGCTGAGTAAAATAGAAGTTTGACACCTTTATTGTGCGTTATATCTTTTTTTTTATTATTAAATGAGAGTAAGTTCTTTTGTATGTGTGTGTTTGGACTATAAATTGACAAGAGATAGCGATAAATGTTGAGAAAGTTTATAAAACACAATTAACCCTTTCATGGCAAATGAATTCTTTCCTAAAATGATAAAATAACAGACTGACACCAGAATATTCAAACGAATTTCTTTAAAAATAAAAAAAATCTGATACTTCGCACTTTCATTACTAAAAATTTATAAGTAAATATATAAATAAATAAAATTAAAATATTACTGGTGCCATTTGTCAATTTTGGAATTAAAATTAGCTTGAAAGGGTTAAAGGCAATACAGACATGTTTTATAATGAATTATTTTTTTTATCTAAACCGTTTTATTTGAAAAGCAATGGTGTATAATAGTGTATATCGCTCACAGAAAAATCACGTAAATCATGTGATGTATAGCATTTAGCAACTCAAAATAATATAAGCTAAAGCCAGATTAAGCATAATATAAATTTTATACACAATCCATTAAAAAAAAAAATAACAGGACTGATCGCTCGCAGATCACAAATCTCAGATATTCTTATTTATATTTTTAATAAATTTGTACGTAATTTACTTCCATAGAATGATTGGAAAAAGTGCACCGTAAACGCCTTTATTTCAACAATATTGAAATCTGATGTGACAGAGGCTTTCATGGACCACCTATTGATTCACACCATCTTTAATTTCAACTTCGGATAAAGAAAGTAGTCCGTGGAGTCAGTTCTGGTTAGTAGGGTGGATGACTGATGCACACAACTGCTTTGTCGCTAAAAAGATTGTTGCAGAAGGATTTTGTATTTTATCGTAAAAGAAGTAAATAACAGTTTTGAATGATCATTTACGACACAAGATTGTGGATGCCAGAATTGCATGTATCAGTGTATCTCAAATATCTAATATTCGTGATTTTTCTCATACATCAGTATGTTCTTAAAAAAGAATTATCGTGGTTTTGAAAACATAGCAGTTAAATTAAAAAACGTTAAACGAAAATTGGAAGGAAATCAGCTTTAGCGATACCTGAGAGAGACGATCGACATTCACTGACAAGGAAGGTCTCCATACGGGCATATCCCGAAAAATCTGAAAAAATTACAGAATGTTCTTCTCGTGTGGATATATACGTTTATAAAAAAATTTTGGCGGAACCTCCATTCAGTATCCGTAAAAAAATAATGAAAATTTCGTTATTTGGCGATTTATCGCCGGTTGGCGAAGGAATGTAATTTCAAAAAATACTTTGTGTCAAACATACTTCAAGAAAAAAAAGTTTCGTTTTGATAAATTTAATTTAAATAACTTTAGTTTTATAAGTTTTAATTTGTTTTAAGTATAATTTTGTTATATCGATATTTATATGTATTTATATTCAAATTTAATCATCAAAATTTAAGATTTAAAACGAAATTCATAATTTAAATCAATTAAATTTGTTTCCTGCTCAAAGTCCATTTGAGAATTGTTGATTAGGTTTTGTTGCTATGGAGACATGTAGCTTTTATTTTTGAATACGCTTAAATTTATGAAGATAATTTTTCTCAATATGATTTTTTTTTTATCTATGAAAATTTTTTTTCTAGTGATTAATTAAATAGCTACTTCAACAAATATTATATATACGCAATATAATGTGTATATATGTGTATATAATACATTAAAGTCCCTCATTGTGTATGTTTAAATTCATCAAATAAGATTTACACGTATTCTAAATATCCAACAGTTTTGAGTTGCATAATAGTTTGCTTTTGGCGAGGAAAAGAGCTGCTCGCCAAATCGAGTGACTCTTTCGTCTTTTCACGCCAAATATACGAAACTATTTTATTTTTTTTTACATAATTTCTAATGTGATTCCGCCGTTAATTTTGACGGATCCTTTATTACACACAAAAGTACTTTAATTAGTATTTTTTCCATAAAATTCTGAGTATGCCCAGTATGGAGACCTTCCTTGTGAGTGCAGCTACAAACTGTTGCGCTCCGAGGATTGCCACAAAGCATGAACATGTCACAAAATACTGAAAAGACACGAATCCTGTGTATCCCTTAATACTGGCCTACATAGAATGTAATGAATCTTCGAGGTTATCAATTTTGAACTGAAACGCCATTTTAACCCAGTAAATGTCTTTATAAGAGTCGCTAATTAGAAGTTCATGAAATATTTTAGCACATTACTTGTCTCAGTCTTGCTTTTCAGAATTATTTTTTTAATCTACAATGGTATGGAATTTTCAATAGAGTGCTAAAATTTAAGATTTTGGTGCCAAATGAAGGTAAATTATGCTTGGCTTGCGAGTTGCATGGTATTCTAAATTTAAAGAACAAGTTATTGAAATTTCCTGACACAAAGTATTCTGCATTACTTACAAACATGAAATACATTTTAAATTTTTATAAGCATTTTTAATCGTCTATAAAAATCCCCCCCCCCCCAAAAAAAAAAAAAAAAAAAAATTTAATATATAAAAGGGGTATACTTTATTATTAACTTCCACACTCTGACAATCTTTCATGAAAAATATAAAAGTAGTTTTTATGTATCATTTGTAAACATTTGTCTTATCAACTTAGTAGTTTTGAGTATTCTTTTGCATAATTTGCATTTTAATAGTTTTCCAACGCGTGGAACGAAATTATTCACACAATTATTATTAAAAAATATGTCGATTTCGATTCTTTTTTTTGTTTGTTTGTTTTGTTTTGTTTTATCAACGCAATAACGATAAAATGGAGATATTCCAACTGTGTATGGATTATTAGAGCTATTTTTGTCTTCTTCAGTTTTATTTTTCCATGCGAAAATACTGGTGCGAAGAATTTCCCCGGTCATGAAATTCCAGGACCAGTACGAATCCTGGCAAATTTCAATGTACGTGGCAGTGTTAGTATTTCATTTGAATTTCAACTTGAAATAAGACATTCACAATTTTATTCGTAAAATAAGACACTTATGTAAGCATTTTTTCTGAATACTATTAAGCGAATCTCATTCTTTTTTTCTTCGATTGCGTGGCAAGTTTTTACACCATGCAATTTAACTTTTAAGATTTTTCGTGAAATAAGACATGATATATGTGTCTTTTGTTTAATAGTTTTATTAATGTTAGTCGAATTACATTCTTTTACTTACCCATCATACGTAGTATAGGGTAAGTCTTGCAATCGTTTTGAAAATCGAAAATTTTTTTTTGACGGATTTACACGTTTTCGACACTGGAGATTTCGAAAAACATATTTTTAGAAAAAAAATTTTTGCCGTCCGTCTGTCTGTAAACGCTCTATCTCCCGAACAAATTGTGATAGAGACTTGAAATTTTGTATGTAGTTAGTATGTAAGAATGGGACGAAGCCTATTTAATATCAATAACCTCGATTATCCGGAACTATTTTTTCCGGACTCTCGAAAAATTCGTTCTGATGAAAGGTATATAAAAATTTTCGAATTTTTTTGTTCTAAGGAATGGACGTAAAAGGCAATAAAATGACACACATTTTGCTTATAGAACGAAGTCGATCGAATTATTAGTTGCCGAGATATTTGTAATCCTGTTTTCCACATTCTTCGATTTTTCATGACCCTGTATTTCATTCAAATTTCAATTCAGAGGTATATTTTAATTGGAAATGAGAAGCTTAATCCGGCACAGTTAATCGTTAGTTAATAGAATTATTATTTTTGGAGTTATAAGGATGTTTCTTTTACGCAGTTCGGTATTACTTGAGTAGTTTGGTGTTTTATATAAATTGTCGAAATTGGTAATCAGCAGTTCTTTAATATAGCATTACTATGTATATTAACAATATTTAAATTTTGTTTATGAATTACAATGCATTGTATAAATAGTTTTCACATATTTTATTTTTATATACATATCCATGATGGGTAAGTATTACGGTGGCCCCCAACGACTAGTTTACTTCGATTTCGTGGCAAGTCTTTTCAATCCACGCATCTGTGACCATTTTTCATGTCGCCAGTGATGGCAACATGATTACTCGAACTTATTATCCCTAAAAAAACATCACGAAGAGTGTCCGAAAAATATTTTTAATCTGTAAGTTTATGAGATATTTTTTCCGGTGTCGAATTAAAAAAAAATTTTTTTTGGTCGTTTTTCACTTTTATTACTTACCTATCATACGTAGTAGCGTCTTGCAATCGCTTTGAAAATCGAAAAAAATTTTTTGACGGATTTACACGTTTTAGATACTGGAGATTCCGAAAAACGTATTTTTAGAAAAAAAATTTGCCGTCCGTCCTTCTGTGTGTCTGTCTGTCTGTAACCGCTGTATCTCTCGAAAATATTGAGATAGAAACTTGAAATTTTGTATGTACGTAGTATGTAAAAATAGGACGAAGCCTGTCTAATATCAGTAACCTCGATTATCCGGATCTTTTTTGTTCGGACTCTTGAAAATTTCGTTCTGATGAAAAATACATAAAAATTTTCGAAATATTTTATTTTAATGAATGGACATAAAAGGCAATAAAATAACACAAATTTTGCATAAAAAACGAAATCGATCGGATTATTAGCTGCCGAGATATGTATAATCTTGTTTTCCAAATTCATCAATTTTTCATGATTTAGCGACTCTATAAATATTTTATAGATATTTCTTTTTATTTATGAATTATTTTTCTACGCATATTACAATTAAAATTTGGCATTTATAAATTACTTGGATTATTATTATTTTTTTTTAACAGCATGAGACAATTTTAATATGAAATCCGGTTATGATTATATGCATTATCATTATTTATAGCATTTGGACAGCACTTTTCTAGAATTCGAATTATTTTTAACCTTTTATTTTTATATAACGATAAATATGTTTTGAAATATATTTTTTATGTAGTGGAAATTATTATACCTTAATTAACTTTCCATTTTTTTTTTATTATTTCTCTCCATTTTAGTAATTATGGGAGCACATTATATCGAAGTAATTTTTTATTTCATTGTTTTCGATAAAAATCATCATTATTCAATATGTTAAAGACTGAGTAAACATCTCTAGTGATATCATTAAAACCTAATTAAGATTATGATATGTTTCATTTGCATTATATTTAATGACGTAAAATATTAAGTATAACTAATGTATTTAGAATGTAGAACAAATAGCATTCTAATGTTTAGAGTTGTATGATAATGTTGATTTTTTTTTTTTTTTTTTTTTTTTTTTTTTTTTAAGTAGACCTTTCTTTTTTTTGTGTGTGTGTGTAACTTCTTGTTGCATAAAGTACTTGAAAAAAAAATAGTTTTAGAGGAAAAATAGTTAAATTAAAAATGAAATATAATAGTTATATTAAATAATTTCGGAGTTAAAATGGAATAATCATGAAATTTAAATATTCATTGGTAAAATTTTTTGCAGTCAGAAAGCGTCATAATAAAAATAATCATGACATTGTTACATATTTTTTATATGTATTGAAATGCATATATGCACAGACGAGAACAATTAAAGTTATTTTATTTTAATTCTATTAACAGTCTCAAAGGGAAAGACGATGATATGACAAAACGAAAATATGCATGAAAATATGCATGATGTCGATTCATGATATGAAAGTTATTTAACACAGATGAATTTCCTATAGAATTCGTAGCCAGAAAAATATCGCGAACAGAGATAAAGTGATAGGTTGCTTCTCCAAATAAATCAAGAGATGAAGCCATTAATATTTTATTGTTGATAAGTTCAGGAAGCTACGCCACAACGCAACCGGAACTCGTTAAATCTTCCACTCAAGAACGATCAAACCACGGTAAGTAGAAAAACACGGTATGGTCCACGAGATGATGCGCAGTAGTTCGTGACGTCACTGGCACCCAAGGTCCAGCACTTCTTGTATCTGGATCTGGACACTCATTTTTTACTCCTCTCTTATCTTTTTCTGTCTTCGCGATAAGGAGTACTATTATTTTTTTTCGTTCATAAAATCATTCATTTTATGCCTTATGCTATTTCTTATTTTTTGCAAGCGGTGTTTAATTAATTAAAATAATTAAAGATGCCTTGTTGTGCCGTTTCTGGTTGCACTAATCATACCAGAAATTCTAAAGTTCATGGAATTTCATTTCATCGATTCCCAGTAAATGACGCTGTGCGAAAACAATGGCTACAAGCATGCAAAAGAGCTGACAATTTCTGCATTGATAATGCAAGAGTCTGTTCGATTCACTTTGAAGAAGCAGATTTTGAAAGAGATTTGAAAGCGGAACTGCTTGATTTAAAGCCTGGACGAATTTTAAAACTTAAATCAGTTCCCCACTTAAAAGTACCCAGCTTTTTATCAAATAATGAAAATACTGGAAGAAGAGAACGAGCTCAAAAACAAGATACCAAAAAGGAAATAAACCTCTTGTTAAATAATAAAGAATGTGATTCTGCTTTAATTTCGCACTCCCTAGAAGAAGAAAATAATGAATTGGATTCAATAAAAAGAGAAAATCAAGATTTAAAAGAATTAAAAGAATTAAATAAAGAAATTTTGCGCGAAATGGAAGATGTAAAATTAGAAAACTCCCATTTAAAAGAAATTTTAAAGCAGTATGAGACGCAATTTTTGTATTAGTGTATCTAAACAAATTTATGCAAACGTTTTTAAAAATTGTCTAAAGTTTATGGTTAATGTTTTAAAAAAAATTACTATTTTTTCTTTAAAATATTAATGAATTCCAAAAATCCCAAGTTAAAGAGACTTTTCTTAAATTTATTCATAGTTGCTTTTAAAATTGTATAGTATTTTTTAAATTGTGAAAAATATAAAGCTATGTTTTGAAAAAAATCAAATATATTTTATATTGTGATTTTTATGCACTCAAGAAAGAATATTCTAATAATTATCAGTAATTTTATAATTTAAATTTCTGTATTAGTGTACGTAAACAAATAAAGAGAGATATTTTTTAAAAATTATCTAAAGTTTATGGATATTGTTTAAAAAATTGTTACTGTTTTTTCTTTAAAATATTTATAAATTACAAAAAATTTCAAGTAAAAAAAAAGCTTTTTTACATTTATGCAATATATATATATATATATATATATATATATAGGAACATCCACTGTTACTCTAATGACCATTTCAGCAAATTTCCTTCAATAATCCCAATTATTTTATTTTAAAACATAGCTAAGATAAAAATTGATATAACCAGTAATACTTATATTTGAAAATATGTAACATAATTATAAGCGCATTTATCTCAAACATCTATGAATTTAAGCGAAGGTTTTCCGATTTTTCTCAAAGTATTTTGAATTAAAGCTAAATTGTAAAATATTATATTGAAAAGATTGTATCTATTGGTGAAACAGAACTGAAAAAATTGAAAAACGTCTTTTTGCTCAAACGTGTTTAAATAAATTATTAATAAATGTGTCGAAAGTTAATACTTTGAAAATCTAAATATAAATATAAGATTGACCCTTTAAAAAATTCTAAATAGTAAAAACATACAAATATATTAACTCTAATTTGAATAGAAATGTTCCGAAGTAGTTTAGTAGATGTTCCCAATGCCATTCAACTCAGTAATATGTCATACAGGATTTTAAATAAATGCTTAATATAGTTTTTATGAACGGAAAGCTTTCTGCAAAACAAAAAGTGCGTTACCCAAGACTGGAGATGGGTTCCAGTGACGTCACAGGGGAAAACGAAACCTGCGCGTGGACCCTACCGTGTTTTCTACTTACCGTGGATCAAACTACGCACCTTGAAAAACAAAATAACAACAACGTTCTATTTTAAGACTTCTGTCGGGAGGTTCATTTTAGCAGTTTAAAAAATCAGACGATTTCTGAATTCTAAGCCAGTGTCATCTCGTTTTCAGCGGTAAAAATACTCGAAATATTACAGCCTAAGCGTTGGGCATCAGTGAGTGGGAAAAGGGCAGACCAATTACGTTACTGGCCAGAAAGTAGGGTGTCTTGTCCGAACTATTTTCAAGTCGCGAAAGCTTGCCAAATCGAAAAGATGTAAGCCGTCTAAAAAGTCGAAATGAATTATGGGATTGCAGACGATATTTAATAAAATAAAATAGAAATGAAATAAAATAGATTCATAGTTCTAAATAAAAAATTGACATTTTAATAATAAAATTAAGGTTTTTTTTTTTTTTTTTTTTTTTTTTTACGAAAAAAAAAAAAAAATAGTATTTTAGGACGAATTAAGGGACGAGGGAATTTAGATGATAACTAAAATTTAGAATATTACTGAAATTTAAATAAAAGCAGATTTTTACAAGAATTTGAAACAAAATGGAAACGGGAAAATGACGATTTTTTTATTACACACACACACATATATATATATATGCATACATATTAAAGTCTAATAAAATTTTTTAAGTCGATACTCGTCATCACCTGTATCAAGTATGCCAACTGTACGTAAAAGTGCATGAGCTCAATAGTAAGACTACATAACAATGACATGACACAATGACATAATAATGGCAGCGGTACTAGTCGAACTGTATTAAGCGTTGGCACGGTTCCTTGATTTTTACCAGAAGTAATTTCTTAAAGATTTCTTATTATTTTTTCTGCCATTAGAAAATATAAAGAATACGTATGTATATACGTCGTATGTATATAGTATACGTATAGTATGTATATAGTCGTATGCATATACGACTGACGTAATTTACGTTTCAACACTTAGGTTTAGAATTCAGATGACTGTGGTAAAACTGTAAAGGTTGCTTTTTGGACAGAGTGTCCACGCATCTTATAAAATCTTTAAATGTCTGTAAAAATAGTTTAAAATTATATAAATGATTTCACAATAAGTAATATATTACATTTCTCATATTCATTTTTTTTCTTTATACGATTAAGAGGCGCATTTTGAAAATAGGTCAGTCATGACAAAAAGAAAAAAAAAAAAGATCATGTCAAAGTTTTATGTTTCCATCTGCAAACTCATTCATGTTACATGAGTTTTTGAATTTTTTCCTTTGCTTTTTACCACCATTGTCTAAAATT
Source organism: Maratus speculifer (assembly GCA_964019185.1). Taxonomy (NCBI): domain Eukaryota; kingdom Metazoa; phylum Arthropoda; class Arachnida; order Araneae; family Salticidae; genus Maratus; species Maratus speculifer. Next base: position 498,193 of record CAXHSM010000003.1, read on the forward strand.
ATATGTTATTCAATATCAGTAATAGTTTTACTTTAAATATACCTGTTTTATTATAGACTAGAAAATAGAATCAATTTAATGCATTCGTCGATAATAAACGTAAGGATTTACACTAGTGTCCAAAAGTTAAGCATAATTGGTAATTAAGTAAGTAATGAAAGAAATATAAATCGAAATGTGGTGAAACTCCAGGTGTGTAAACAAAATAGTACGCGTCATACATTTTCGAGAAGAGTTTTCCCGAAATCGAACAGTGGACCGTCAACAAATTGAAAAAGAACGAAGATCTTTTGGATAACCCTGTCAAAACAAATGTAGCAAAAGCGTTTAAACTGCACATTATGATTAAGTGGCTTATTGTAATGTACTGTGCTTATTTTTATAAGGATAGCATGTATACTCGTAGAGAAATTAAGGTTTTTATAAAAACAGTCCTAAATTTTTTGCTTATAATTTGCAGAGTTCTTAATATAAAATAATGTTCTTTTCTGAAAATATGACAAACATCATTGTACACAATGTCCTGTCATCAGAATTTTAAAATAATAAAAACTGTATGAAAATTGAGTAGGTTTAGTAAATAATTTTTCATTGCGCATGCGTCAACGATATCAAAATTTCATTTGCATATTGTGTTAGCTAAATGTATAGAGCAACTTCTGTAAAAGTTTCAAAAACATAGCTTGAAAATTCTGAAAATGATCGCCTATAGGATCACCTCAAAATCCTTATTCCTAAAAGGAAGCAAAAAATTCAGGGGTTTTATCCAAATATAGTTGCACGTGCAATATTGTGTAGGCACTAAACAATGAAATATGGATACAGCGTTCGCATCTTTTTGCATCATTTAGGGAATAAAGATTTTGATCTCATTCTATCAACGATAAATTTTCAGAATTTTTAAGCTATGTTTTTGAGACTTTCACAAAAGTTGCTCTATGCATTTAACTAACATAATATGCATATGAAATGTTAATGGCGTTCACGCATGCGCAGTAAAAAATTATTTAGTAAACTTGCTCATTTGTCAAAAAAATTTTATTATTTTAAAATTCTGATGACAGGGTGTTGTGTACAATGATGTTTGTCATATTTTCAGAAAAGAACATTACTTTATATTAAGAACTCTGCAAATTATAAGCAAAAAAATTAGGACTGTTTTTATAAAAACCTTAATTTCTCTACAAGTACACATGCGATCCTTATAAAAATAAACACAGTACATTACAATAAGTCACTTACTCATAACGTGGAGTTTGAACGCTTTTGCTGCATTAGTTTTGACAGGGTTATCCAAAAGATATTCGTTCTTTTTCAATTTGTTGACGGTCCCCTGTTCGATTTCGGGGAAAACTCTTCGCGAAAATATATGACGCGTATTATTTTGTTTACACACCTGGAGTTTCACTACATTTCGATTTATATTTCTTTCATTAGTTACTTAGTTACCAATTATGCTTAACTTTTGGACACCAGTGTATATAACCATACTTTTATTTCCGATTAATGTAATTTTTCTGCAAATCTTTTAATGTGACTTTTGGATCTCTTTCCACTTAAATATTTGTTGTAATTCCGGTGTTAATTTGCCGATGAATAATCCTAAGTATCTAGATATAATGTCTTCTTACACTTTTGGCAATTTTTCTCGCACTCATTTAGCTTAATCGTATCGTACGTTGCTTTTGAGATAAACTCGTTGGATGCCTTTTAGAAGCTCCTCACTTAAATGTACTTGTACCGCATTTTAGGAAACATTACTATAAAAAATATTGTTATTTCTTAAAACCTTGCCTCCTTTTTTTAAGTTTTGATCTTTATAAAATAAATAAATATCACACAACTTTAAAGATTTGAGAAACACGACAAGAACAAAAGAGTATTTAGGAAACTAACTCTTGTGTAAACCTTAAACTTTTTTTAATTTTTGAAAATTTTTTAATCTGTGATTCATGTAATTTTTCATTTGATGGATTCTTATTAATTCAATAACGCTCACGGTTGCATTTGTGCTGTTATTATTGTTCCCGATCAATTAGATTTTTTTTAAACTCACACCCCAGAAATTTAAAATAGAAATTTTTCTGTTTCATTTAATAACAGTCATTTCGTTGTTCAATAAACCGAAATATTGTATTTAGATCTACTGGGATGAATTTCGATTGCCGGAATTATGTAAATTCTTTACCACATTATACAGTAAAACCTCTAAATAACGGACACCTCGGGAACGCAGAAATTGTCCGCTATTCGGAGGTGTCCGCTATTGAGAAAACCTCAGAGATTCAAAAATCGATAAGAAATGCTTAATTTTTCATTAATTCACTTTTATATTCCTAAAACCTATATTATATGATTAATCAGAAATTAAATTAGTTTTTAAGCAATAAATCTGAAATAAAATTGTGTGCACTTTATCTACTGTTTATTACATTCTTAAGAAAAAATCTGCTACAAAATTTTACTTTTGCTCGCCATTACATATAATTTGTTATTCAATGTGACGTTATTGGACGCTACAGAATTCCGGGCGGGGAAGAGGGATTGCACTTTTTGTCCATTAAAAGCATAAAATCTTCCGGGATAACATTGCAATGCTGAAGAAAATATCCTTCCCGGGCAACCCTGAATTTATACTAAATGTAGGGGGAGGGAGATTTTTCCTAGTCCACCCTCTACATTTATCTGTGATCACAAAATTTGTGACACATTGCTCTGATAAATTTAGAGGCCTTTTTTCTCTTTTTTCGTTTTTTTTTTTTTTTTTTTTTTTTTCTGGATAAAAAAATATTTTTCATCCTTTATCGCCGAAAACAGTGTCCGCTATTCGGAATGTCCGTTATTTAGAGGTTAAACATACAAAAATGTAGGTTTTCGGAGTGGGGATTGGAAAACTGTCCGTTAATTAGAGGTGTCCGCTATTCGGGAGTGTCCGTTATGGAGATTTTACTGTACCATGTTTAAGTTGCATAAATTACATGTTTAAATTATATTTTTCTGCTACTTTTCCAGCTTTCGTAATTTCTATTATCAAAATGTATCTGTCCAAATAATTCCAGTCGAATTTTTATATGCATTACGTTTCTCATAAAAAAGAGTTTAAAAGATATATTGATGTTTTAAGTTTAAATGTCAAACAACATACTATAACAAACAACACACAACATACAAATGTCAAACAACATACTCATATTTTAAATTTTAATCTTTTGTTCTAGTTGTTTCATGTAAAAGCGAAATTCTGTATAATGAAATCAGTGTAGTAAGTAATAGAAAATCAGAAATGCAGTTAACTGTTTCTTTGCACATTTTAGGGAGCTATTTAGCATCACCTATGTTTTAAAAATTCTGATTTAAAAAATGAAAATCCCTAACGTGCAAATAACATATAAAATATTATTTAAAAGAAACTGCTTAATATTTCTGGTATCAATAAAGCAATAAAAAGAAATCATCCAGAAAATATAAGTTATTAAAATTAAAGTGTAACTCTTATTAGCAGGGCTCCCAAATAGTCCGCATCATTATTTTTAAACAGAAAATTTCATATCTTTTTACAGAATTTGCGCTCCAATTAACTTCCAAAGGTAGTTTCTTGTCAATTTGCAAGAAAATTCTATAAGGAAAATTTCTCTAAGAAAATTCTGATATTCAGCTGGCGGACCATTTTGGGAGCCATGAATTTGTAATGAGATGCGACATAATAATAATTGAAAAACTACAGTGTCTTACTTTTGATATATCGTAAAATAGCACAAGTGTAGTCAAAAATTGTTTAAAATCCATACGTTATGTTTCCTTACAATTGATATATTAAACAAAAGTTCAAATAAACGAAAATGTGAACAGTATTTATTATATTTTTAGATGTTGCATACATCTTAATAAATCCTAAGTTATTTTAAGCAGACAACCGAAATTGAAACTAAGCATTCTCATACAATTAAAAATATCGAAATTTATACTTATAAAAATGTTAACTAAAAAAAAAAATCTTTTTTAATAATGGATACATTATCTCTCAAATCAGATAATTTTATGGCAGATAACATCCATAATGAAAAAATTATATAATTTGCCCTTTTCTTTTGATCATTCGCAGGAATGCTATTAAAAATTAAAACTATTTAATATTTCAATAACATGTTTTTTTAAATAATTTAACTATTTCACTCAAATCAAATTTGAGGTAAAAAAAATAGGCCATAAATTAAAACTATGCATGCAAAGTAATTTTATTATTTCCTAAACGTCGTATAGTGAATCTCATGATGTAAAAGTAATAAAACTAACTTTTGTTTCGATGTCTGTCATGAAGCAAATAATGGGTTATATGCATCATAAATGAATATATTCCTGCATTTATGATGCAGCATAAATGCAGGTTGCTGGTGCAAAATATTTTCGATTTATTCAGCGTCAATTAAAATTCAATACTTTTTAGAAAATTCATAGATAAATTACTAAATAAATAAAAAGAAAAATTTAAATTTAAAAAATAAAATAACAATGACAGTATGGATGATGGTGTATTAAAATAAAGAAAATAATTAAAACCTGTTACTGAAATTATATCTAAAAGTCGATCAAAACATAAGCATAAAAGTTGAATACACGGTGAATACCCGTAGTACTGAATATTATTTCTAAGCAGATAGAGATTTTTAATCCTCGGATCTAACGGAAAAATATTGACGAGAGCGTCGTTAGGAAAGTCTCACTGGCGGCGACATTTTAAAATAATTAAATATTTTAAACCCATTCTTTTATTTTTAGCATAATAACATTATATGAACTCCTTGCTACTAATCACAAAAAGAATTTTTCAATTTCGACTATTACTAACCCATCATACGTAGTATAGGGTAAGTCTTGCAATCTTGAAAATCGAAAAATTTTTTTTGACGGATTTACACGTTTTAGACACTTAGATTCTGAAAAACATATTTTTAGAAAAAAAAAAATTGCCGTCCGTTCGTCTGTCTGTCTGTAACCGCTCTATTTCCCGAACAAACTGAGATAGAGACTTGAAATTTTGTATGTGCTTAGTATGTAAGAATGGGACGAAGCCTATTTAATATCAGTAACCTCGATTATCCGGAACTATTTTTTTCGAACTCTCGAAAAATTCGTTCTGATGAAAGGTATATAAAAATTTTCGAATTTTCTAATTTTAAGGAGTGGACGTAAAAGGCAATAAATTAAGACAAATTTTGCATAAAAATCGATGTCGATCGGATTATTAGTTGTCGAGATATTTCTAATCCTGTTTTCCACATTCTTTCATTTTTCATGACCCTGTATTTCATTCAAATTTCAATTCAAAGATATCTTTTAATTGCAAATGAGACACTTAATTTGATGAAGGAAACTGTTAGTGAATATGATAAGTATTTTTAGAGTTATAAGGATGTTTTCTTTTATGCAATTCAGTGCTACTTGAATAGTTTGGCGTTTTATATAATTTGATGAAACTGGCTCATCAGCAATTCATTAATAGAGCATGATGATGTGTTAAAAATACTTAAAAATACGTTTATATTTTGTTTTGGAATTGTAATGCATTTTATAAAGTGTTTACATATGTTATGTTTTCAAATATTATGTTATGCATATCCATGATGGGTAAGTATTACGGTGGCCTACAACGACTAGTTTTTACTGGAGTTAGAAGCATTTTTGTCCAATCAGCTGATTGTGCCACGCCCCTTTGTTTACTTTTTTGCTGATTCACATCCGTAAAATTTGGCCTAGTTTTTAGTTTTACCATACAAAATGTTATTATTTTGCAATGAAATTATTAATTTTGTGATTTCGCAAAACAATACTTTAACTGTAACTTTTAACTGTTTCTTTAAGCGTTTGTTTACAATGTATTTAGAGGAATTGCTTTTTGTCCCCAATCTCTTTAGTGTAAATTAAAAAATATTAATATACTTAAAATATTAAAAATATTTAATATATTTAACAAAAAATTGTACAATAAGAGGTATTTATACCATGAATATTTCTAGTAAAATTTGAAAAAATTTCATTAGAAAATACAAAATGTTACTTTTGAGAAGATTTTTTAAAATTCAGATACTTCACGTCCTTTGCATAAATTACTATTGAAGCCACATATTTTATGTGAATTTACCATAAAAACATAAAACACTTACATATAAGCGAAATGATATTATATCCCTTAATAGCTGAAACTGTGTCAGTAGGAAAATATTAAGCAATTATAACCTCTGTAGTTTCTAAGAGGTTTCTAAGGTAGTTTCTAAGGTAGTTTCTAAGTTTCTAAGTTTCTTTTCTAAGAATGGATGATTTCGTCGTTTTCACGATTTCAAAATGTTCCATGAAAATTCTTTATGCCCAATTTTTCGGATTTTTTGTTTAAAATGCTCTTTATGTATGTGTAAACAAATGTTACTAGAAATAATTTTTTTTAGACGCATGCAAATTTTTTAAATTTCAGTTATATGAAATTTTTAATAATTTTTTAACGGAAAATACAAAAGAATTAAATTAAAATCATTTTTTAAATGTTTTACAAGTAATATGCTAAAAATGCTTAGTAACATTTGTTAACACATACATAGAGAGCATTTTAAACAAAAAATCAGAAAAATTGGACATAAAGAATTTCGCACGGAGCATTTTGAAATATTGTCATTTTTTGTTAATTTAAAAAAAGAAAAATCTGTATCTCAAAAACTATTGAAAATATTTAAAAAAAAAAAAATTGTGAAATAAGAGATATATATATATTATGATTATTTCCAGAAATTAAAAAAATTAGTTTTGAGAGTCCACTGTAGCCTTAAGATGTCACTACTTAAAAAATTGGCTCCTAAGCACTAAATAGAAAACGAGAAAGTTTAATACAAAAAAAAAAATCATGTACTAGTATTGGTATAGTTACTATTTACTTTATTTTTATAAGTTATTTTTGCTCAGTGTATATTTAACTTATTTGATGAAAAATTTTCTGCTTCGAATCGACATGTTTACATTAATAATAATACCGTATTTACTCGTGTATAAAGCGCATCCCTACTTTACAAGTAAAAATGGCGATTTCATAAAATCTCGTGTATAACGCGCCCCATAAATTTGATACGCTAATGAAGAATGACCAAATGAATTTCAGTAAAAGAAAAAAATCGAAACAAAGATTACACCAGACTAGAAAACAAAACGAAAATGCCTTTTTAGACTTGGCGTATAAGAACGACGGGAAATAGGAATGAGTGACGGTCAAGAGAATTGCTAATTAGCGTTTAGATAATTTCATTAGCTCTGTTGTATAAAAAACTGCAAGAAGTGAAATAAATATGTAGTAATACTTCAATTAAGTAGCATTTTCCGAGTTTTAATATTTTCTTTGAATAATTTCTTGTGTCATATGTAAATAGTTCGACTGCATCCAACAGTAAAAAGTTATTCCGTGTATAAGGCGCACGTAGGAGTTTTTGAAAAAAAAAAGTGCGCCTTATACACGAGTAAGTACGGTAATAGTAAACATTGTAACAATTACCATAAGATGAAAAATGAAAGCAGGAGACGTTTCAAGCTAAACAAAACAGCTTGTCATCCGCTGAAGGAGACATGTGTTCGCACGAATTCGGGAGTTCTGACTCCCGTAAATGCACTCAGATTTTCATGCCATTGATAAAAATATTTATTGTCACCAAATCATGTTTGGTACTGCATATCAAGTATGTATGATTAATGATTCATTTACAGGGACACTCAGAAGAATTCGTTTAAGAGTCGTATATGGCGAAAAATCGTTCGGAGAGTATTTTAATGATGTTACGCCATTTGAAATATATTAAAACTGATATAAATCGTCAAATATCACTGGGATCAAGTTTAAAACAGAGCACAGACGTCGTGGACAGACGGACAGACAAACCGAATGCAAAAGCACGTTTCACCATTGTTAGAAAGTGCTCATAATACTTTTGATAGAAATTATGTAAATGTTATCTTACGTCATATAGGTTTCTTTACACGGCTGTAAGACAATCACATATTTTACTATGCTCCAAACAGCTTTTCAGGATTAATTTTCTCATAAAATCGGATATCATTCATTAGGGCAATAAACATTTATTTGTAATCCGTACATAAATAAACGTAAATAGAGCATAAAAAATAAGACGATAAACTTAGTATACAACTTTCTCTGAACTTCTAAGCTATAAACTACTCTTATATCTAACTTGGCTAAACGTCTTGTGATCAAAATTGTTAACAACAAATTTTCAGAATTTATTTAGTTTGTACGTAAATTTTTCCTATAACATACTCTGAAACTAAGCTAAAAAGAAGCTAACTGAAATGGATTTCAGAAGAGACTGCTCTAGAAAAATGTTTTAGAGGTCATAAAATATATTAACAGTTCTCTACTTTTCTTCAGCGTGGCAATAAAACTTTTCTTGGTGCCAGATTTATGTGGTTTAAAAAGGTAAAATAATATGTGAAAATAAAAAAATGTAATGTGTAAGGTAAATAATTTCCACATTTATCTCAAAAGTAAATAATCATGTTTTTGGAATTTGTATTTTTAACATTAAATATATACTGAAAATATAAATTAATTTTTTCAATGATTTTTTTTCTGCTTTACTACGCATTTATATATACATCTTTAATTTCAAAGTGAAAGATGTTTGATGTAACGTGAATGTTATAGCTATATGCTAAACTTTTCAAATATTATGAGAGAATAATTACGAAATTATGAAGCCCACGTATTTTTTATTATATCAGATTAATCGTACGTAATACCTCCTAAGTAATCAAATAATCAATAGATTCATGATTTTGCTAAAACCATTTCAATAATTGAAATAATTTTTTTTTTTTAAAAAGGGAATAAAACCAGTGGCAGCGGCGCTCCGCCCCAGCTATCACCTTCTAAGGAGTGATACCTAATCTCTTTTTGCATATCTATCTCTATATACATATAATCTTATAAGATTTTGGAAAAGGATTCTGAAATAAAAAGAAAATTCTAGCGCACGACGCAACAGAGTTAATTTTCTTTTCTTTGAGAATGCGAAATTTTTCTAAGATATGCCCCAGAGAACAAAAAAATCCTATCCAAGGAAAGGATACCGGAGGCAAACTTTAGAAGAAAGATTTATCTTCTACATATAGACACCTCATTTACTTATGCGGCATATGGGTATAGTGGATGAGTCGCTCCTGTGGGGTTTTTTATGCAGGAGGACAAAAAGTTAATAAGGAATGGCATGGTCATTTGTTGTAATAACATAGAATTGTGATTGAAGCAATATGACAGATTGGGTGGAGGGGGTGACACCCTGGTAATTGGGGGTGGCACCATTTACATCCATCCCGGTTACCACACATTCTGGCTAATTCCTAAAGTACTCGTTCGATTTCGGTAAAGAAGATCTTCAATTGTAGAGTATAAATATGTAGACCGAATGTGACAGGCATTTTTTTTAAATGATTAGTTTCTGAAAAACAAATTTCTGAATAATGGGGTGTTTTTAGAAAAAAAGTCATTGTTTTAAAATAAAATTTTAGTCACTGAAAAAAAATATCTGCATAAATCTTGAACATAATCCAGGGAATATGGATTCAAAATTTCATCAAAATCGATCGAATGGTTTATGAAAAAAATCGTTTTTAATTTCCCATTTAAATTTCTCTTATTTGAAAAATATTTTCAAAAATAGTAATTAGTTAAGTGGATAATTGCTGATTCATTTTTTACGTATTTTAGTTTCCTACTAACTAGGGAACTGCAAGAAGTGTAAGTCAGCGATTTTGACGAAATTAGGATCGTTGGAATGATCTCATCGAGAGCACTAAAAAACTCAATGGAACTACCCATCGCAATTCAGCCGTTTTCGAGATATCCGACAATTTATGTCACTTAACTAATGCATACTTAATGGGGGACCTTAAAAATTTTAGTCTCGATTTTAGCGAAAGCGATATCGTTAAAAAGATATCATCATGAGGGATAAAAAATTCAATAAAACTACCCGTCGGAAATGAGCCGTTTTCGAGATATCCTATAATTTATGCCACGTATATAATGCATACTGTTCTAGTGCACACTTAATAGTGTACCACAAAAAATTGTTTTATAGATTTTGATGAAAATGGTGTCGTTGCAAGGATATCATTGTAAGAAGTAAAAAACTCAATATAACTACCCATCTGAAATGAGCCGTTTTCGAGATATCCGACAATTTATGTCACTTAATGCAGTTTCCCAGTAGTGTGCATTTGCAATGTGACATAAATTGTCGGATATCTCGGAAACGTCTCATTTCCGACGGGTGATTCCATTGAGTTTTTTAATCCACACGATGATATCTTTTCAACGATACCACTTTCTTTAAAATCGAGACTAAAATTTTTTGCGGTCCCCCTTCAAGTATCCACTAGCTATGTGACATAAATTGTCGGATATCTCGAAAACAGCTGATTTGCGACTGCCATTGAATTTTTTACTGCTCACGATGAGATCTTTCCAACGATATCCAGGGTGCGTAGTGTGGAAGGACCTTGTAAGCACCTTTTACCAGAATTTTTATAATATAAAATTTATTTTATTTAACGAAAAAGAAATCCTTTTTCTGATCTAACAACCAGTGCTTTAAAGAATTTCTGATGCTAAAGGAATTCAAATCCTCTGAGTTTGTTGGTGACTACGCACCCTGGATATCACTTTCGTCAAAATCGGTGACTTACATTTCTTGCAGTTCCCTAGTAAGTAAAATTTTAACTATTTTACGTTAAATAACATGCAGATTTGATTTTTTTAAATGAATCTGTTATAAAAAGAATTCCTTTCTGAAGTATTTAATAAGTGTGAACTTTTTGATAATAATATGAAATATTCGAATTATTTTAGAATATATTTTGCATTCATTTATTTAGTAATTAAAATATTTTATTTCATAACTTACACCAGTATTATTTTAAAGACTTTTCATAATTTAAAATTTAAAATTTCGAACGCGTTCGCAACGTCCAAACCATTTTCTAAACGTTTCTAGAAACTGTTGCTGGTAGTAGCAGTTAAGCGAAATAGAATATGATTATATACACTGGGGGTGGATCGCAAAAAAATTCTCAAAATTAACCTTCCCTTGTTTAGCGAAACTGTCTGGAACAAATTGAGCTCCAAACGTCAGCTCAAAATGATGCCTTTTCGAGGTTCCACTCTTCAATTAATTACGGTTATTTCCTTTGTATAATTTGCAGGTCAATCAATCATTTTTAGACCCGAATTTTTTTTAAATAAAATGCAACTTGATACATATCGCTAAATACTTGTGATCAATTACTGAATAATTTTTCTGGGTCCAAATAAAATTGCTGCATCTGTGGATTATACACCGGAAATTAAGTATTTATATTGCCTTTTTAAAATATTCTCTTATACTTTTTTATGAAAAAAAACTTATTAAACTAATAATTAATTAATTTCTAAAATAATATTAATTAAGGATGAAGACAGCCGGAATGGAATCAGATCACGACAGGAACTGCCAAAGTTTAACATTAAAGTTGGAATTTTTGCTCTCATGTGAAATCCAAAACTAAAGATTAATTAAAATAAAATGTTTTCCTGGTTTTTTTTTTTAATAATTATAATTGCTTTTAGGTTAGAAAGCAGAGTTATTGGAAACGTTAAAATTAAATAAAAGAAAAAAAATTAGTTTACATTCCATTATTTGACCCTATGTGTGAAAACAGAAGAAGATGGATGATTGCGCTGGGATTTCTTACAGTGATTTTTTTGCCAAGCAGCACCATTTGTTGAACATGAAATATTAAATTGAAAAAAAATGGCATTTTTCACTGTAGCCTATTATATACGTAAAACAGTGGGTTTAGATTATCAGACGTGTTCATACTAGATTTAACCTGGGGGTATAATACTACTACTATTATGTAGGGGACCGTACCAGTGGTTGATTAAATAAGGTCGCTGCTAGGGAGGTTTTATTATATTTACTACATTTTAAGTTTTAGAAGTAAACTAACATGATTGCTAGAAGCCTTATACAATACGCGACGAGAGCCTTTGATCCTTTGAGGGGCGAAGCACTTCAATTCTTAAAATGCTGAAATGTCTGAACGACACCAGAATTTAAAAACAAATTTATTTCAAAATAGAAAAAATCTCTTCTACACGTATTTCATAAAATTGAAATTTTCATTTCAAAGTTCTGGTGTCAGTGTGGCTTTTCGCAATTAAAATTAAATGGTATATATTTTATACCACCGACCTTCAAGGGGTTAACGGAATTATAATGTTTTGTCACCGGTTTTTAACCCTTAGAGCCTATCGACACGTATACGTGCCACAAAAAGGCTTAAGAATCCGTGTTTATTCCCACCAGTAAAATTTTACTGTAAAATTTGCCTTATTTAATCAGGACATTTCGTAGATTAAATTCAGATTTCTGTTTTTAAAAACCGGTAACAAAATCATTAAAAATTTCGTAAAAAACCCCCGTCAAGAAGAAGTTTAAAACACAAATGTGTGCTTATTACATCGGGAAAATGCTCCGATTAAATAAGGCATTTTACTGGAGGGGGATAAACAAGGATTCATAAGCCTTTTTGCTGCACGTATACGTGTCCCTTGTTCCTAAAGATTTAATGAATGTTCTATCAATGGCAAAAATGAAGTCTTCTCAAAATTAAATAGCTACAAATTATAAACAAATACATTTTTCAATTGTGTTCTTTTTGCAATAGTGGAGCAATCGAAAAAATGAGTCAAAATCTTCAAAATGAACCTTTAATTTATCATGCTTAAGCTGTGATTAACAATAATTATATAAAACTATTATTGTAAATAAACAAGATGGAACTGGAACATTTTAACTTACCATGATTGTCTCCAAATAATCAATAACTAAATTTATATGATTTTTAATAAAGAGATCTTAACATGGATTATTTTATAGCAGGCAGCGGAAGACAACAGGTGCTCCTAACGTTTAGCGTTTAACTGAATATTTTATCAAAAGTATTCAAACAAATTGCAACTTCAAATACATACTTAAAATCTGGCAGCGATTTCGTTTGTTTACTTTTTAATTGCATCCACTGAACCTTTTTATTGTTCTATAACAGTTGTACGGAGGTGTACTAAATTAGAATTCAAAAGAAAATAGACTGTAAATTAAATTGAATGTTTTACTTAGTTAGAGTTGCAGCTTGTTGCTGCGTTAAGAGATCGTTTCTCTCAACCAACTGCGTCACACAACCAGTGTTCTCGCTGGCATTTGACCAACGTTAGTAATTTGGCTAATTAAAAATAAAAACATTCGCCAAATGAAAAAAGTCTTAGCAAAATAAATTCATCACGTAACAAAAAAAAAAAAAAAAAAAAAAAAATATTTGAAAGGGGGTACACTTTTTTTCAATATGTTCTAAAATAACCTAAGTTTTTATATCTGCGACAACGATTGTTAATCTAATTTTAACTATCCGCTACAAATGTATTAAAATATGTATATAGGCATATGTATGAAAAGGAAAAGAGAGAAAAAGCAAAAATTGAAAACTAGCAATTTGGCGAATCTAATCCTTTGTTTACTCGCCAAATGAAAAATTTAGTCGCAATTTGGCGAAATGGCGAGCGACAGCGAGAACACTGCACACAACACATTAGCAGGGTTACATTAAATTGCCGATTGGCACATAAGCATGGGGGGGAGGGGGTGTTCGTCGCCAAGGCGATGTTACAGGGTTACAAGTACAGAACACCTAGAAGGTGCGGAACAACAGTTTCTCCGAATTCACATAATGGGGAATTTGAATTCTGATTTTCAAGTACATGTTCAGTTTACAGAGAGGTGAAATAAAAATGGGAACCAAAAGTAGCATTCACAATAGTGGGGTGTTCAAATTGTTCAGAATACAGAAAGTTTATCTTTTGTTAAATCTACGGAGTTTCACCTGGACCATCGGATTGTGTTCATAATACCGGAGCTTCCACTTTAGAGAATGTTCAGATAGGGACAGTCTACTGTATTTATCAACAAAATTTCTGTCAGTAAATGTTCAAATAAGATTGCATAAAACCCTTTGTGAATAATCTGAGAAACAAAAAGGCAACATGCATACTTTTAAAATATATATACATATATATTACTCTATTGCAATCATATCCTTACTAATATTATAAATAGGAAAGTGAGTTTGTTTGTTTGTTTGTTTGTTTGTTCCGCTTTCACGCCGTAACTACTGAACCGATTGCTTTGAAATTTTGCAGATGTAAAGTTAGAAGTCCGGATTAAATAATAGGGTAATTTGTATTTATTTTATTCAAATATTTTTCTTAATAATTGAAAATTTAATTATTTTTCATACAAAATCAATAGGCATTTTTAACCGACTTCAAAAAGGAGAGGAGGTTATCAATTCGACGCGTATGTATTTTTTTTTTTTATGTATGTACACCGATTACTCCGAAACTATGCAGCCGATTAATTTGGCTTTGGTGTTAAATTAAAGAGCTTACTCTCGGATTGGTACCACTTCCATTTCATAGAAATTGGTTCAGTAGTTTTTTAGTAATTAAGCAAAAACTATTAAAATGAGTGTTTTTTCGCTAATTAAAACTGTTGAATTAGTTCCAACAATTGAGTGAAGTCAGGATGGCCGAGCGGTTTAAAGCGCCTGATTTAAGCTCTGGTTCTCGAAAGTGACAATGGGTTCGATCCCCACTCCTGACATACGTGTGTACAATAATTTTCCGTATTATAATTTTTACATATATATTTTACAAATTAAATACTAATTTTGCTATTAAGAATACTTTGTATTTAACCGTTAGCACAGAGTAGCAGAGATCTTTTATCAACTCAATACTTTATCAGTGAAAGAGTGCTAAAATAATTGACTTGCAAAAAGTAACATGACATTGAATAAGTTTCCGAACCTATTCCGTATTAAAATTTTTACACATATATTTTACAAATTAAATACTGATTATGCTATTAAGAATATTTTTAACCGACTTCAAGAAGGAGAGGAGGTTATCAATTCATCGCGTATGTATTTTTACTTTCTTCTATCTTCAATAAAAGAAAGTATTGTAATCGAAATTTTTTTCGACTTCCAGTTTTCGACGGATTTACACGTTTTAGGTGTCAGAGATCCAAAAAACATGTTTTTACAAAATGTCTGTCTGTCCGTGTGTATGTGTGTCTGTGTGCCTGTATGTCACCATTCTACCATCAAAAAGTGTATGAAGTTATGCATAGAATTGAACCAAAATTTTTGTGAATGTTTTTCGCTGTGGCAAGCAAGTCCTCCTTCAGTTTTGAAATATTCCGCCGGAAGGGGGGGCTGCAATCACGATTTTTGTGTCATTTTCAATATTGTACCGACCAAAAGTATATGAAGTTATGCATCGAATTGAACCAAATTTTTTGTGTATGTGTATGACTATGGCTAGTTGGTCCTCCCTGAATTTGAAGAAAATCCGCCGGAAGGGGGGGCTGCAATCGCGATTTATGTGCCATTTTCAATATTGTACCGACCAAAAGTATATGAAGTTATGCATCGAATTGAACCAAATTTTTTTGTGTATGTGTATGACTCTGGCTAGTTGGTCCTCCCTGAATTTGAAAAAATTCCGCCGGAAGGGGGCGCTGCAATCGCGATTTATGTGCCATTTTAAATATTGTACCGACCAAAAGTATATGAAGTTATATATCGAATTGAACCAAATTTTTTTTGTATCTGTATGACTATGGCTAGTTGATTCTCCCTGAATTTGAAAAAAATCCGTCGGAAGGGGGCGCTGAAATCTCGATTTTTGTGCCATTTTCAATATTGTACCGACCAAAAGTACATGAAGTTATGCATCGAATTGAACGAATTTTTTTGTGTAAGTGTATGGCTATGGCTAGTTGGATTGCCCTGAATCTGAAAAAAATCCGCCGGAAGGGGGCGCTGCAATACCGAATTTTATGCCATTTTCATTATTGCACTACATAAAAGTGTATGAAGTTAGTTCCAGAACTGAACTAAACTTTTTGTATATGATTATTTTTTGGTAAGGCAAGTAGGTCCTCCCTGAATTTGAAAAAAAAATCTGCTTATCATTCTATTGTCCATCGGCTCGTGCAGAGACGGAAGTTCGTTTTTACTCCGATTAATTGATTGAGCAGAAATTTAAGATGAAAATCAAAGTTGGTAAGGTATTGAATTAAAATTATTAAAGCATTAAAATGAGTAACTATTTTTTGTAATATTAAAATGTATGTATGAGATAGAAGAAAGTTTTGGGATTGGCACATCCAAGTAGTTTTAATGTATGTTCACCGATTACGCCGAAACTATCCAACTGATTAATTTGGTTTTGGTGTTAAATTAAAGAGATTACTCTCGGATTGGTACCACTTCCATTTCATAGAAAATGGTTCAGTAATTTTTTAGTAAACAGGTAAAAACTAATAAAATTAGTGATTTTTCGCTAACTAAAACTGTTGAATGAGTTCCTGCCATGGAGTGCAGTCAGGATGGCCGAGTGGTCTAAAGCGCCCGATTTAAGTTCTGGTTCTCGCAAGATAGCGTGGTTTCGAACCCCACTGCCGACATACATGTGTACAACAACCTATTCCGTATTATAATTTTTACCAGGGCCGTAGCGACCGCCCCCCATACCCCCCATTTGGGGGGGGCCGACGAAGTCAGGGGGCCCCCTAATCGATTCTATCGAACTTTTTACCGAAGTTTATTTGTTTTGAAAATGTAAGAAAACACTTCTTTTAATGTTTTTATTTTTTTAAATTCTCCTTTTCTTATTCAGGGGCCCGCCAGGAAATTTCCTCAGGTGCACCTTTTTAAAGTTCCCCCCCCCCAATAATGAGGATTTTCCTTAAAGGGTGCCAAATGCTTAAAATGTGCCAAAACTGACCGAAATTCATACGTTTTCAAACATTTAGGAAGGGAATGTTGTTCTCCTTTTCCTCTCTGCTTCCAGTGTTCCCTCCACATACGCAGAAAACAAACCATATCATTAGAAAACAAATTATTAAAATTTTATTACAACCAGGGCCCGACTTAGATTGTAGGGGGCCCCTTTCTAACTTTTGGATTTTTTCTTGAATTATGCTAAAGTGTCTAAAACTAACCTTAATACTACTTGTCTATTCGCATTTGTATGCAGAATAGTACAAAAAAGATAACTTTAAGAAATTATCGAATACATTTTTTTCTTCTGTTATAGAAATATGAGACTAAATATGAGCCATTAAAATGTAAATACAACTGTGATGTAATTGTTAGATCCAGGGGAGGGGGGAAGGGGCATGAGGTTCCAAAACAGAGGAGAGATGAGAAAAGAGCCCCAATAAAGTTAAAAATAAATAAAGAAAGAAAGAAGGAATTTTTGTCATTTTTGGCCATTTTTTATTAGCCTTAACAAAAAAATTATATTTGCCCTTGAGGGCCCCCGATTGAGGGGGCCCCACGTCCGATGCAGTTGTCCTGCATGCCCGTGACTTAGCCAGGCCCTGATTACAACAACATAGTATTCTATAGCTTTTAAAAGAAATTTTTTATTAATGTTTCCTCGTAACGTGATAAGTTAAAACTTTTATGTCCAATTTTGAGCCTTCTTTTTTAGACATCTTGTAATGTACGTAGGTAAGCAAAGTAAAAATTTGCAAAGAAATACTTATCTCAATCAATCTATCATTTTTTCTATAATTATCAAATTAATATTTTTACTTTCTTCTATCTTTATAAGAAGAAAATATTGGATTCATGAAAATTTTCGACTTCCGCTTTTCGACGGATTTATACGTTTTAGAAGGTCCTGAACACGTTTTGACTATTTTTAGAAAATGTCTGTCTGTGAGTCTGTCAGTCTGTCTGTGAGTCTCTCAGTCTGTCTGTGAGTCTGTCTGTGAGTCTGTCTGTATGTGACAAAAAATTTGTGGGCGCTCTATCTCAAGAACTAATGCTCAAAATTTAATAAAATTTTATATTCAGTTAGACCTTGATATGAATTAGTGCCTATTGGTTTTTGGTGAAAATTGGCCTGCAGGTGGCGCTGGTATACTACGTTTTTCATGATTTTCAAGATTGCTATATCTCAAGAACTAATGTACAGTATTTCACCAAACTTTAGATTCTGTGACCCCTTGATATACATAGACGCTGATTAAGTTTTGGTGTAAATTGGCCAGCAGGTGGCGCTGCTATGCCACGTTTTCCATGATTTTCATGATAGCTATATCTCAACAACTAATGCACAGAATTTCACCAAACTTCAGATTCCGCGATACCTTGAGATACATAACCGCTGATAAGGTTTTGGTGTGAACTGCCCTATAGGTGGCGCTTCTATGCTACATTTTGCACGATTTTTGCGATAGCTATATCTCAAGAACCAATGCAGAGAACTTCATCAAATTTTAGATTCTGTTACACTAGAATATACACTGTAAAAAAATTTTGTAAAATTACAACCAAAATCAGGCAAGTCTTGCTGTGAAATTATACAGCACACGCGTAGTAAAATATTTTCAAGCAAACCGTGTAGTATTTTGCACTTTTAATCTGATACTTACGCATCACATGACATCAATGAGCCAATGAGATAAAAAGAGAATTACAGCATACTTGAAATTTACAACACAAGTTGATGGCGATTTTTTTACCCGCACGTTGTGTTGTAATCTGGCCTATTGATTTTTTACAGTGTATAACATAATTAGACGCTGAATACATTTTGGTATTAACCTTGCAACAGGTGGTGCAGCTATGCTGCATTTTGCACGATTTTTCTGATAGCTATATCTCAACAACCAACGCACAGAATTTCATCAAACTTCAGATTTTGTTACAAAATGACATATAACGTAATTACACGATGATTACGTTTTGTTATAAATCCTTCAACTGATGGTGCTGCTGTGCTATATTTTACATTTTTTTTTTAACTAGCTATATCTCAAGAACTAATGCACAGAATTTCATCAAACTTCAGATTCTTTTACACCATAACATAATTAGACGCTTTTTTACGTTTTGGCATAAATTGTCCAAGATATGGTGTTGCTGTGCTGCGTTTTTGTTATAACTATATCTCAAGAACTAATGGACGAAATTCCATCAAATTTCAGATTCTGTTAGGTCTTGACATAAATAGATGCTTATTAGGTTTTAGTATAAATTACCCAACATGAGGCACTACTAAGCTCATTTTCTCTGAATATTAATTAAATTTTGCGTTTTAGGCTTTTCGGGTACCAGAATCTCATTAGGCTAGGTCAAATGTTCGAGAAAATTCGATAGTGGGTAACTTTGGGGACACCAGGTTTTTTTAAAAATATTAAAATGTACTTATGAGATAGAAGAAAGTTTTGGGATTGACACATCCAACTAGTTAAATGAAGTTGTGACCAATTTTTTGGGATATCTTGTATATAGATGTGAGTACAAAATTTATGCATGTGTGCAATATGTTTTTTATTTTTAGTGTTTGCCACTTCTACATTATTTTTAAAAAAAAAGAAAAAAGAAAAAAAAATTACAGATAGATAGAGGTGGGGGTGTCCAGAATGATGATTGTTCCGAGGTCCCCCTTAGCCTTAACGGGGCCCTGTTTTTATCAAAAACCTTATTTAGATTTCAAAAACGCAGAAACCAAGAAACTGAAAATCCTTATTTTTTTACTCGTTTTCCCCCCCTCGCTTTTTGACCATGGGTTTTTGCATGGAACTTACTTGCCCATTCTTACCAACTAAAATACAAAGGTCTCCGCAAATTTACTTTTCAAAGCTAATTTTCAATTCAATAAATTCAATCAGAGTAAAACATATATAGTTTTTTTATTATGAAATATTTTTTCTTACTATGCTACAATTTGTAAAACATAAGAAATATTTTGAAGTTCAAATATTCTCAACTGTAATTCCATATATGTCTTTTACAAAATTAATTGGTTACGTATAATTATGTTTTTAATAAAATATTTTTTAATGCGTATAATATGTAGATAGTCAGTTTTAATTTAATAGTAAAAACGTTATTTAATCGAAATTTGCATGGTAAAATTTCGAATAATTTAAACATACGAAAAATGGATTTAGTAAATGAAAAAACAGCTGATAGGATAATAGGGACCCCCCCCCTTCCCTATCTGTAATGTCGGGCTTCCTCTACTTCTAATTCTTAATGGGCTCTGAAACTGACAAGAAATTGTACAGTCCTCGAGCCTGTTAAAGTGTTGCGGGGCCTATGACTTTACGCACAATTCGAAATCTTTTGCCTCTTTTCAAAATAATAACAATTTTGCTTTCACTTTATCATTTAAGTTCTTATTTTAAAAATATTTTTGTTTATTTATTTTAAGAAAAAGTCGGCGTGAACTAGAATTTATAATTGTCTTGAAACCTGTAGTTACTAGTATTTCATATTTTAAAAGGGGGAAAAATGTATATAAACTGTTACTTGAAAAAAAAAATTAATATTAAAAAGAAACTTGTAAAATTTTTATAAGTCAGTTTCTGTAAATTCTTTGTCATTCAATACTTGGTTATGCAATGAATTTGGTTAATCGGTGCTCTTTGAGGATAGCTGAGATCGATCTGTATACGGGCTGTTTTTTGCTGTTTCACTTTTGTTTACAGATAATTTTAATGAGGTCACTTTCATTTTTAAAACCGGTTTCGAAAATTAAAACATCCTCTTAAAAAAAATAAATAAATAATAAAAAAAAAGCTTTGCAAACAAAAAAAAGGGTGAAAAAAAATCTGCATACATCTGATCTCAGCTATCCAGTGAAAAAAAATCATTTAAAAATATTGAAATGCAACCGAGATATAAATTTCTTTCATAGTATTCCATTCCATTCTTCCATGCATTAGAGAATGGGTCTTTTCGCGTAACTGAAGTAGCCTCTTAAGTAGGGAACTGTTAAAATTATGTGTTTATATAATTTATTTATTTTCTATACTTTATAATAAAATCTTAGCATTATGTGCTTATTTGTAAAATTGTTTTAGACAAATTTTTTTTAACATTGTTAATTTATCTTTAAGCCCGGTGGCAGAACTATCTTCAAATGCCTGCAACGCTAATAATATTTTCAAAAATAGTCTGCAAAATGCAACGTATTACATAAATATATTTTTTATGCTATTGTAGTGCTAATTAATTATGGTAACATGCATGTGTATGTGAAAATTATTTCCATCACTTACAAAATAATAATAATAAAAAAACAGAAAAATCCACTTCCAGCAATATCTTTCTTTTTTTCCCTTGTGCCTTTGACGAAATTTTCGTTTTCTTCGCGATCTTTTGACGAAATCCGTCTTTATTTTCGAGATTTTTTGAAAAAATTTGTCGTTTTTTCGCTATTTTTTAACGTTATCTGTCTTTTTTTTGGGGGGGGGAAATTTTTTGATGAAATTTGCCGTTTTTGGGGTATTTTTTTTAACAAAATTTGCCCTTTTTTTCGCAAGTTTTTGATGAAATCTGCTTTTGAGGGATTTTCTGACGAAATTTGCCGTTTTTTCGCGATGCTTTGATAATATTTGCGTTTATTCTCGCGATCTTTGTATGAAATCTCTCTTATTTTGCGACGAAATTTTGACGAAATTACGCGTCTCACAGGAAAGAGCTATTTTTTGCGCCCCATGACATTTTTTGCATAATTTAAGCGCAATAGCGCGTCCGTGGCATTGCTGAGTCTGCAGGTGTCCTTAAAAGTCTGAGACGCCCGTCACAGTGTCGCATTTTGCCACGGGTTCTTTAAGCAATGCATATTTATTTCGTATTTGTGCAGAGTTATGAATGTTATAATAATTTTAATAATGATTTAAAATACTTATGATAATTATTAAATTTGTTTATTACATTAATATAATTTGAAACTCATTGGAAACTTCAATATAAATATTTTTTTTAAAAAAATTCAGTTGAAAGTGGGGCGGAGGGGGGCCCAAAGTTATATTTTTGGGGGGGGGCCTCAAAACACCTTGCTACGGCCCTGATTTTTACACATATATTTTGCAAATTAAGGGTGTATTCGAAAAAAACGCTTTTCCATCTTCAACAGCTCGAAATTTTCCGATACAATTTCAGACACATTTTTAAACGTAGAAGCATGAAATTTGCTGAGAGGATTCTTGAAGGCACGTATGAGGTGCCGAGTGATGTTTTTTTAAGCTCAATTCATTAGAATTTGAGTTATAAACAATTATCTTCTCAGTATGACCTCTTTTTTCGTTCTCAAATCTCCCGCTTGGGAAAAATCGGTTCGAAATGCCGTTTTCGATTGCTTTTTTTGCAATGTTTTGTGCACTTATCAAAGAATTGACCTTTTCGGCACTTTGTGCACTTTCCAAATAAGAGATTTTGAAAGTTTGGTGTATTTGAGAGCAATAATGAGTTCAAAAATAAATCGGAAAATAGGCAGTTTGAGTCGAAATACACCCTTAAATACTAATTATGATATTAAGAATATTTTGTATTTAACCGTTAGCACAGAGTATCAGAGATATTTTACCAACTCAATACTTTATCAGTGAAAGAGTGCTAAATTAAGAGACTTGCGAAAAATAACATGAACTTGAATAAGTTGCCTGAGTTGATTGCAATCAGGATAGCCATGTGGTGTAATGCGCTTGGTTTAACCTCTGGCTCTCGAAAGAGAACGTGGGTTCGAACCCCACTCCTGACATACATATATACAAAAACCTTTACCGTATTATTCTTTTTACAAATTAAATACTAATTATGCTATTAAGAATATTTTGTTTTTAACCGTTAGTACAGAGTATCAGAGATCGTTTACCAACTCAGTACTTTATCAGTGAAAGTGTGCTAAAATAATAGACTTGCAAAAAGTAACATGGCGTTGTTCACCGTTTAGATTGCAGTTAGGATAGCCTAGTGGTCTAAGGCGCCCGATTTAAGCTCTGGTTCTCGAAAGAGATCGTGGGTTCGAACCCCATTCCTGATATCCATGTATAACATACAGAATTTTTTCCGTATTATAATTTATTTAACTGACTTAAAAAAGGAGAGAAGGTTATCATCAATTCGACCGCGTATGTACTTTTTTTTATATATATGTTCACCGATTACACCGCAACTATCCAACCGATTAAACTAGTAATGGTGTTAAATGAAAGAGGTTAAGAAAGAAACCGTGAGTTCGAACTCCACTCCTGACATACGAGTGTACAATACTCTTTTCCGTATTATAATTTGTATACATATATTTTACAAATTAAATACTAATAATTATTAACCGACTTCAAAAAACGAGGGGGAGATTATCAATTCGGCGCGTATGTATTTCTTTTATACATGCTCACCGATTACTATGAAACTATCCATCCAATTAATATTATTTTGATTTATTGAAAGATGTTGCTCTTGAATAGTTACCATTTCCGTTTCATCGAAATTGGTTCAGTACTTTTTAAGTAACGAAGCAAAAACTAATAAAATTAGTGATTTGTCGCGAATTAATATTGATTGTTGCAACCGTTTTCTCAATCATAAGCTAATATAAATCTATGCATTTATATGCGTTACCGTCAAGTTGTTGCCAAGCGTGGCGCCATTTTTTAAAATATTGCCAATTTTGGCGACTAAAATTTCACCCTAAATAAGTATAATTTAATTTAAATGACTGTTACCGACCGGCATCCAGATTGATTTTTTGCTGTCTCCGTTAGTCAATAAACTGCAAAGAGCCATCATATATCAGTACACATAATTACGAGGCTAACGAAAAAGACAGGTTACGGTGGTGCATCCCAAATGACTTTTTTTACAGACCACTAGAATGACGTGACGTTCTTTTTGGACACCTTCATTGAAGCATTCGAGCATCACGCACTCCAGCGGTCTGCAAAACACATACTAGAAATGTGCCGCGGTAGCCTGTCTTTTTCGTTAGCCTCGACATAATTAAGTATGATAGTATAAATAACTAAAAAGTAAGAAATAAAATAAACTTTTTCAAAAAACAATATAACCGACTTCAATCAACGCTCTAAAAAGAGTTAAATAATTCTTTAAAATACCCTAATGATGAATTGTTATCTAATAACCACACATCAGATATCATGTACCAACAAAAAAATGGTTATAAGTGTAACACATAGAATTTAATATCCAGCAAACATGGTTTTTCGACAGAATATTTTTTGCAAGAGATTAATTTACATATTTTTGATTTAATTTATGAATATATACATATAAAAAGTAATGAATTACTTTTTGAAGTTGGTGCCAAACAATCACAATCAATAATGATTTACCATTTTATTTATGGTATTAGGCATATTATAACCACAATTCTTACTATGCTTACAATAGTTTGGCACCAACTTCAAAAAATAATTCATTACTTTTTATATGTATATATTCATAAATTAAATCAAAAATATGTAAATTAATCTCTTGCAAAAAATATTCTGTCGAAAAACCATGTTTGCTGGATATTAAATTCTATGTGTTACACTTATAACCATTTTTTTGTTGGTACATGATATCTGATGTGTGGTTATTAGATAACAATTCATCATTAGGGTATTTTAAAGAATTATTTAACTCTTTTTAGAGCGTTGATTGAAGTCGGTTATATTGTTTTTTGAAAAAGTTTATTTTATTCAGATAAAATTTAACCATTTTCCTTTCCTGTTGCCAAGAAAATAAAAAATTGGAATAATAATTTTTCAGCGGCAATGAATTTTTAATAGAAAACTTCCACGCGAAAAACTATAATAAAATAATTTAAAAGAAAATAAATATGACGTCATGTTTGAAATAAAAATAAAAGGTGTATTTTCTATAATACATTTAACAAGGATATTTGTTTAGTTAATGGGAATTTTTGTGTAAAATATGGTGACATAAATTAAAAGTAAAAAGAATGAAAAAGAATTATATTTTTAATAAAATGGTTCACTCATGAAAATGTGACGTCATAGTTGAAATAAAACAGGTACTTTATAGCAGTCGTTAAAAATACAAGGGGTATGAATATCAGTAGCTAATGGAGCGAGATAAATAATGACGTCATATTTAAAATGAATCAGAAATATTTTTTACTTATACTAATTAATAAGTTACATACAAATGAATATTTTTATTCAAAACTCATAATTATCAATGAAAGAAATTTTTGTGGGGAAAAGGTGGAAAATAAAATCACTGATTAATATATTTTTGGCTCGATTTTTTAACACTTTCGAACAAAGTTGAAAAGTTATTATGCTTTCGGTTTGTCTGTCTGTCTGGTCGCTTTCTAACTTTCGTAAATATACTCCGATTTCCATGAAATTTTTGGACGTTCTTAACGTTTACCTAGCACGAATACCTATTGAAAATAAAGTTTCTACCATGATTAGTTTATTTACAGGGATAGTCAAAAATTTCCTTATATTACGGCATTATGGGGAAAAATCGTTTTAATTAAATTTAACGATGTTACAGCCTGTAGAACATATTCAAATTTATATGCATTTACAAAGTGCACTAAAATATGCATTTTGTAAAGTATGTAGTGAAAAGGGCACTTACTATTCATTTACAGGGTCAGACAGAAGAATTCCATTGCATAGGAATAAAGGGAGGAACAGTTTCCGACATATTTTAATTATGGTAAACGATTTCATGTATAATCAAATTGATATATGTTGCTGAGGCTTAATGTAAGTTATTTCATGCATAATACGAAGTGCATAGCATTTACAGGGACACACAAAAGATTTCAAATATTATATATTCTATCCGAAGTACTGTATATCATGGATGATGACTGTTGCATGGATGAAATGCATTTTGAATTATGATATGTGCTTTTAAGTTTCGCTAAATGTATGCATATTAAATGGAGAGTATAAATGGTAATAGTATAAATAGTTAAATTTAGATATACAGGGTTACACAAAAGATCTCGGAAAGGTTACTGAATATGAGCGTAATTTACTTAAAGGTGGTTTTTAAATAAAACATGCATTTTTATTTTGAACTGCATTTAGTAAACTAAGAAATGTTTGTAGTATATATATAAAATGATAAACAGGGTCCCGCAAAGAATTGGATACAAGGTTGTCTTCGGATGATAATTTCTGAAAATGTAATTTAGGTAGTAATAAGAAATATTTTTGTTTGAAATAAATTTTAGAAAGATACTTTCGTGTATTAAAGGCACTTGGAAAACTACAGGGCTGAACAAAAGAATTCAAGAATGTTTCTATCTATTAGTATTAATCGCTGAAAGGAAAATTTTGATCAGCAAACAAATTAGCAAATAGGGATTACAAAAAGTTTTTTTTACCATAAATTCGCGATAAAAAGTTAATTACACATGCTTTTCATCATCGAAATTTTTTGCTTGATTGATCAATTATTTCTTCTTTAAATGTTATGTGAACGAAGTCACGGGTAACTGCTAGTAATAAATAAAAACAACCAGATTATTCCCTCTGAAAAACTACAATATTTTGAAAAATCTGTCATTACTGCTAAAACCACAGATTGCAACAGTTATCACCGGAATTAGTTCCTAGGAAGCTGGCTTACTCAGATACGATAGCCGAAATTGAATGAAGCTTGGTTACATTCTTAGTGAATGTAGTATAGTTCTGAAAAAAAAAAAAAAAAGGTTAATTGCAATTGTATTTGATTCGATCTGTTGTTTCTTTTACAATGTTTAAGTTTTGAGTTTTGATGAGGTTTGAGGCTTTTTGAGAAAAAGCCTGCAATTTTTTTTCTTTTTTAGTATTTTAGTATTTTAAACATCCTATATATATATTTTTTAATAAGTTGCATTTTTAATTGTGTTGAAATCTATGTTATCTATATATATATAAAAGAAAGTCTTGATTTCCTATTAATCACAGCACAAGAAAATCTACCGAACCAAAAATCTTGAAAATTGGGCTAAAAATACTTCTTATAACACCGAGTGCCGCTAAGAAGGGATTTTTGAAAATTCCACCCCTAAGCGGGGTAAAAAAAAGAACGAATTTTTTAAAAATTCCTTAAAAATCGGCTTTTGTAGTTATTTTTTAACTGATAACAAAATTTAGTGTATTTTTTCATGCTGAATCGAATGGTACTAAGCAGATTCTTTTAAATCCAGTAGTTCGTGAGATATTTTACATTTTCCTAATTTGACGTTGTCTTCGGCGCTAAAACTTGAAATTTTCAATCCTTATCGATATGAATAAAAGAAAGTCTGAATTTCGTATTAATCACAGCACAAAAAAAATGTACCAAACCAAAAATCTTTAAAATTGGAGTAAAAATAATTCTTATAACATCGAGTGCCGCTAAGAAGGGATTTTTAAAAATTCCACCCCTAAGCGGGGTAAAAAAAAGAACGAACTTTTAAAAAATTCCTTAAAAATCGGCTTTTGTAGTTCTTCTTCAGCTGATATCATATTTTTGTGTATTTTTTCATGTTGAATCGAATGGTACTAAGAAATTCTTTTAAATCCATTAGTTCGTGAGATATTTCAGATTTTCCTAATTTGGCGATGTCTTCGGCGCAAAAACCTAAAATTTTCAATGCTTATCTAAATAGATCATATTTGTAGTTATTTTTCAACTGATACCATGTTTTAGTGTATTTTTTCATGCTGAATTGAATGGTACTAAGCAAATTTTCAAATCCAGTAGTTCGTGAGATATTTTACATTTTCTTAATTTGGCACTTTCTTCGGTTCAAAAAACCTGAAATTTTCAATGCTTATCTATATATATAAAAGAAAGTCAGGTTTTCGTATTAATCACAGCGCAAAAAAATCTACCGAACCAAAAATCTTGAAAGTTGGGCTAAGTATACTTCTTATAACACCGAGTGCCGCTAAGAAGGGATTTTTGAAAATTCCACCCCTAAAGGAGGTAATAAAAAAAAAAACGAACCTTTAAAAAATTCCTTAAAAATTGGCTTCTGTAGTTGTTCTTTAACTGATGTCATATTTTTGTGTATTTTTTCATGCTGAATCGAATGGTACTAAGCAAATTCTTTTAAATCCATTAGTACGTGAAATACTTCACATTTTCCAAATTTGGCGATTTCTTCGGCGCAAAAACCTGACATTTTCGATGCTTATCTATATATATAAAAGAAAGTCTGGATTTCGTATTAATCACAGCACAAAAAAAAAATCTACCGAACCAAAAATCTTGAAATTGGAGTAAAAATACTTCTTATAACACCGAGTGCCACTAAGAAGGGATTTTTAAAAATTCCACCCCTAAGCGGGGTAAAAAAAAAACGAACTTTTAAAAAATTCCTTAAAAATCGGCTTTTGTAGTTCTTCTTCAGCTGATATCATATTTTTGTGTATTTTTTCATGCTGAATCGAATGGTACTAAGCAAATTCTTTTAAATCCATTAGTTCTGTGATATTTCACATTTTCCTAATTTGGCGATGTCTTCGGCGCAAAAACCTAAAATTTTCAATGCTTATCTAAATAGATCAGATTTTGTAGTTATTTTTCAACTGATACCATGTTTTAGTGTATTTTTTCATGCTGAATCGAATGGTACTAAGCAAATTTTTAAATCCAGTAGTTCGTGAGATATTTCACATTTTCCTAATTTGGCGTTGTCTTCGGCGCAAAAACCTGAAATTTTCAATGCTTATCTAAATAGATCAGATTTTGTAGTTATTTTTCAACTGATATCATATTTTAGTGTATGTTTTCATGCTGAATCGAATGGTTCTAAGCAAATTCTTTTAAATCCAGTAGTTTGTGAGATACTTCACATTTTCCTAATTTGGCGTTGTCTTCGGCGCAAAAACCTGAAATTTTCAATGCTTATCTATATAGATCAGATTTTGTAGTTATTTTTCAAATGATACTATATTTTAGTTTGTTTTTTTTCATGCTGCATCGAATGGTATTAAGCAAATTCTTTTAAGTCCAGTAGTTCGTGAGATACTTCACATTTTTCTAATTTGGCGATGTCTTCGGCTCAAAAAGCTGAAATTTTCAGTCTATATATATAAAAGAAAGTCTGGATTTCGTATTAATCATCGTACAAAAAAAAATCTATTGAACCTACAATTTTGAAAGAGATTTCTATAGTCAGATTAACATGATTAAGTAAGCTATATTTAATTATCTCAATATGTATAAAACGCAAAGGGAAATTTCATTCTGTCCGTTTATGACTTAAGTTCTACTAGATAGATTTGAATGGAACTGGCATTGTTAGTTAGATAATTTTTCAGAAATTTTTATCAAATGAAATATAGCATTCTACGTTGTTTAATTGAATACTCATGGAGATGTTTTAAATTAGATGAACCCAGTTACTAAAGGTTGGTTTTATTTTAAAGGTTTCGCTGAATGAATTTTTCTGCGATTAAAACTGTTAGCAGGTTGAGCGCTACGTCATTCATTTGTTACTAACTTTGAACTTTTCGTTCAGATGACTGACTTTTCACCGATGGCAGGCAGTCTAAAATACGATATAAAACTAAAAATTTCTATGACATAAAAATTTTGTTAGATTCAAAGTTTCTTTTTTTAAAAACTGACCAGCGTAGCGGGCGAAGGCTGCTAGTATTATTTATATTATTTAGTCTTTTATCTCTGAAATAATGTATCCTCTTAACCCTTTAACGTCCCTCTACGAAACCACAAAATTTTAATTTCGAAATGCAATAACGACATTTTAATTTTAATTTAAAAATACTTATTTTATTATGTATGTGAAAAATCACTTTTACACACATGATGATAACACAGCAATAATTCGCGTATATATTTGCTGGCAATTACCGGTGTCACTCATTTATTTGAACATCTTAGTAATAAAAATGCTTTGTCCGTTAAAGGGCTAAAAGACCGACTCAGTTATTTCGGGAGTTCAGAAGAGTGACAATGGACCACTATTGCGGCCATTAACAGCTATACAAAAATCTTCGAAAGCAAGAGGTTCTTAATTTTTCTTTTTTGCCTCATTATAAAAATTATGCGTGGGCATAAATTTGGAAATTATACTACTGAAATGTCTCCTTATTATCGTTTAAAAATTGAAAATGTTGTAAAATTGCGTTTCATAATGTTACAGAATTCATACGCGCGCTTATATATGTCTGGGATATTTTTTCCTTTTCATTACCAGTATTTCTTAAAAGGGAATTTCATAAAAGCTATTAATCGATAGAACCTGATTAAATTTTCTTTGTCGAAGTACTAACAAAATCCCCGACTTTGCTGGCGTAATCGTTAAAATATGCCAAGCGATAATTGTATGTCTAAGTTTTTATTAGAAAAAATATCTTTAGGAATAATTCAAAAATTGCTGATTAATCCACATATTGACTGAACTTTATTAACCACTTAATCCTTTGCGGCGCAGAGAACATTCATTGCTCAACTGTTGAAATTGTTACTGACACCGAAATTAAAAAAAAAAACTTTATTTGTAAATAAGAAAAAGCTATATTTCACGCATTCAAAAAACGGAATTTTTCTTATCGAAATTTCGGTGTCAGCGTGGTATTTGGGAAATAAAATTAAGCGGTTTCATAGTAGATATACCACCGCCCCTCAAGGGGTTCTGATTTGCACGGACAAGACTAGCTTACTTGGTCCATCACTTGAAGCATTTTAACACTTTTCAATATTTGAAATACAATTTCGTAGTATTTAATGGGAGAATACAATTAATTTCATGCTATTTAAACCCTTGGGGACGAGCGACACATGTACGTGTTGCAAGTAGGCTTAAGAATCCTTGTTCATCCCGACCACTATAACATTCCTGTAAAATTTGCCTTATTTAATCGGAGCATTTTCTCGAGCCAATGAGCCACAATTTTTTTATTTTAATACCTGTGACAAAACATTAAAAATTTCGGAAAAGGCAAATGTTTAGGCAAAATATTACGAATATTTTAGATTAAAAAAAAGTGGTGTTAATCCGATATTTTCAATTTATTGTATATAAAAAAAGAATTAGTTAAATGGTTAATTCAAATTTCATTTCTGCCCAATGCAATGTTTAGGCAGAAATGAGATTTAAACTAGTAAGAACAAAAATTAATTATAAATAAATGAGAATTTAAAAACGTGTTTTGAAAATTTTGTGGTCATTTCAGCATTTTTCTGAGTTTTGTGTTTTTTAGAAACCGTTCTTAGCATGCATTTACATCTTAAAGTTAACAATCCTGTTAAATTCCATGCTTCTTCTCAAATGATCTTTGGCATTAGTGGCACAAACATAAAAAACCTAAATATATGTGGCTGGATAAATATATAGCTAAATAATTATACAGATAATTAAGTGGCTATATAAATATAAAGGTAAATAAATATATGAGTAAATAATGGTGACATCTCTGTTAAAACAGAGATGCCACCATTAATTTGCCGAAATCAATTTTGAAATTTGTTTGGTATTCGCTAATATTCCATAAAAAAGTGCAATTAGAAATGTTTTTAAAGTCTTTTAGATCTTTTGTTGTTCGTGCCAACTCCAGGTAGTAATGGCACAGGCATAAGATGTCCAGGGGTCGCAGCGTCTCTACACTTTCCTACCACAATTTTAAAACGACAATATTTATTGTAGCATTTTCATTGTAGATGTTAAAGGAATCTCTGACATGAAGATTTCTGATTTAAAATACTGATGGAAAAGGGCGGAAATTTTAGGGATGCTGATTATATAACCTGATATTAGAATCAAGTGCTATGACTATTAATTCACAACCATTACTTTTGTAATTAGTTTATTATTTCCTGAGACTTCATAGTAATCGTAATTTAAAATATTTTTCTCGAGCTTCTGCCCTTTTAAATTTCGTATTTATTTTTGACTATTCTTAGAGGACATACATGTTTTATAAGTAAATATAATGCCATATTTAAAGTTGCTAGACTCTTCAGTATGTTCGAAAACGCAATTTGAACGATTTTTGCCCCTGCAGCACTTTGGTGATAGTCATACCGACAAAAATATAGCTTACATTTGAGCTCGATCTATCACCACCAATTTACAACCATTAATTTTGAAATCTGTTTCGTAGTTTAAAAGATTGTGTAAAAATAGTAATTTAGAGAGTTTTTAGAACGCTTTTTGCTCACTTCATATTTTTAAATTTGCAATTTTCTTTCGATTGTTCTTAGAAAGTATATGCATGTTTAACCCGTTCGCGACGGGAACCCTATACGAAATTTTTAATGTTTTGTCACCAGTTCTTAAATTCAGAAACGTGCGTCTTATTAAATCGAGAAAATGCTCCGATTGAATAACGCAAAATTTACAGTAAAATTTTACTGGTGGGGATAAACAAGGATTCTTAAGCCTTTTTGGGGCACGTATACGTGTTGCTCGTCCCCAAGATTACCAAGTAATTACCATGCCAAATTTCAAATTGTTAGACACCTAATTATAAAAAAAAAAAAAAAAATGCAACTTAGAAAATATTTTTGTTCTTGCAACCCCCAGGTGGTAGTGACAAGTTAGAATATTGTGTACTGGCAAAGTTCGCAGCTTTTCTGGAGTTTTAGTTAAAATATGTCAAATGATATTTGTATGTCTAATTTTTATTATAAGAAATTATACTTTTAGGAATAATTCAAAAATTAGCATTTAAACCACAGTTTGACAAAACTTCATTATTACACTGCATTAGGCAGAAATGAGATTTTAATAGGTAACAATTAAAGTTAATTCAAATTAAATTAACATTTATTAATGAAAATCTTAAAAAAAGAAACATTTATGATCGATTCATTACTGCAATACTGCATTTATTGAAGTATTAATATCAAGTTTCTATTTTTTTAGAAAGCATCTTCTTAGTTCTCATTTATATCTTAAAATTAACCATCTTGTCAAATTGTACAAGCTTATTGTCTAGCGGTCTATTATCTCTTCAGGGGTTGTGGCATCATCCTGAATTGTCTATGTTGAAATAGGTAATGTCATCCCGAATTTGCCAATTTTAATTTTGAAATTGGCTTGGTATAAATGGCTTCATATAAACCCATTTAGAAAGTTTAGAAAGGATTTTTTAGGACGTTTGTTGTTTCTGTCAACCCCTTGTGTTAGTGGCACTGGCATAAATCTAGCTTGTGTAAAATCAAAAATTGTCATTGATTCACAACCGTTATTTTTATAATCAGTTTATCCTGAGACTGCTTAGAAGCCGTAATTTAAGAGTTTTTAGATCTCTCTTTCCCTTCGCTTCACAACATTTAAATTTCAATTTATTTTCGACAGCTTTTAAAAAATATTTATATTTAAAAAATGACTACTATGACATGTTTATATTTTCTATACTCTTTAGTATTTCAGAAACTGTTATTTTTGAGATTGGTTTGGTAGTTTAAGAGATCCTGTTGAAATATCAATTTAGAACTTTTTGCTCATTAACAACAGCTTTTACGTTTCGAATTTTTTAAGAATTATTTTTAGAGATCACTTATTTCTAATAAGTAACTACCATGTCAAATTTTAAGAATCTAGAACCTTTAATAACACAAAAATTGCATTTTCGTACTCTCAAGGATTCTTCTACATATTTATATTTTATATACATATTTGGAAAATTTATTATTTTTTTTTTTTACATTTTATATAATATTACAATTTTGTTTTTTTTTTTTGCTCGGTGACCAGGCAGAGTCTCCGGCTTTTTGCACACAACTATTACTTTAGAGAAAATCTGGTTATTTTTAAATCTCCGAAATGTTCTAATTAAATAAACTTTTTCCATAATAAATTTTTGGTATCCAAAAACCCGGAGACTTGGTAGCTCTGAAATGGATTAAGAGATAATTTGATCGAACTGTTTTTCCCGTTTTTCGGTAAAAGCAGACATAAAAGTTACAAAAATACAGTTCATAAAAGCTGAGGATGTAGGCGATTTGAACCAAATTTCCGCACAAGACGGTGCCAGAAAAGGAAAAGACAGTCAGTCATCCGAGTCGAGAATCGCATATAGCTCATAATGCACTTCATTCGTCGAAAAATCAAAAATAAAACTGTTCAAATACAAATAAATGTCATGATTGTGTCTAAAAATATCATGATTGTGTAGTTAAAAATGAATGAGAAAATGATTTGTCCGAATGTTTTGCATTGTAATTTGGGAAGTAAAGTTTTAATAGTTTTTAATAATATTTGAATTTGCTAAATTATAAAACCGGAACGATTAAAAAGTAAAGTCAAAATTTAAAAATCAAACGTATGGCTTAGCAGGCATTTGATTACTATATGCTTATATTTTCTTGTAAAGGCAATCATCAGTGATAGCTTAAATACAATCCTCAAATACAAAACAGCTACTTTGTGACACAATTAAGAAGTCATATTTCAATGTTTCATAAGCATATCAAATTAACAATATCTTTTGTTTTCGACAAAGACGACGACATTTTAAAAAACCTTTGACGCTTTCCTTGTAATTTTTCATTTACACTTAAAGGTCGAGTCGTGTAAATTTATGTTTTTTGTGGAAGAAGATATTACTGACACCAGATATTTTGTAAATAAAAAAGAAGGTGTAATCCTATCATTTGTGCTAATGAGCTGTTTCGAACCGATTGTAATTTTTAGTGATATTTGTAAACGTAAATTTCGGTTTCAAAAAGTGAAACGCCTGTTAAGTATTAGTGTAGAGATAACTCTCATATTGAACTCGATATTATTTAATAAAAATTATCCATTTAAACATTCGTCGAAAAGAATATCACTCAAAATACCGTAATTTCCGGCCTATAATCCGAATCAAACAATCATTTTTAGACCCAGAATGTTTTTAAAATGAAATGTAACTTGTGAGATCGCGGTAAATATTTAACTTGATTAACTTAATATAATTTCTGGTACTTATTAAAATTGTTTGATAAGCGGATTATACGCCGGAAATTACGGTAAGTTTATATTCAGTATATACATCTGAATTTCAAAAATTGCATTTAAAAATATCTTGAATGTTCTAATATATGCAATGCTATATTCTAATTAATATATGCAATGCTATATTCTAATTAATATATGCAATGCTATATTCAATGCTATATTCTGCAACACGTTTGTCTTCATTGTCAGCTAAAAACAAAATCATTTCGCTAAGTGCAGTGAGTTTGGCTAAAAAGCGTAAAAAATAAAATAAAATAAAATAAAATAAAGGTAGAAAAAAACCCCGAAAATACGAAAGTAGTTTTTCACATTTGACATTGACATCATTTTCATGAATGTTTGCGCAATATGATATTTCTTTAGCAATATCACATTATATGATATTGCTAATATGATTAGCGTATTGTTTAAATGATTTGTAGTTTAAATTTCTTTAAATTCGAATAAGTAGAACACATTCCAAAGCCGACCTAAATGGTTAAGCTTTTCCCCATGTCAGGGATGAGAATTTTTCGTCCAAAATGGTTGATTTTTACCGCTAAATTTTAACAAGCTTTACTAAATCTCAGAAATTCTGTTATTAAATAAGGCGACCATTAAATTTAATGGTAGTTAAATAGTGATTTGGGACAGAGAATTCTCATCCCTTGTAAAAATTCATGCAAAGTTTTGGTATGATATATGTAAAAGCATTACACAAATTACATATCATGCTCAGTACAAATGCACGAACTGTTACAAATTGGCGCTCTCTTGGTATTGAAAGTTTAGTAACTCGTTAACCCTCTAATGTGTGTATGGTAGCATACATGCTAGCGTCAATGTGTCGAATTGAGAGGATATTTTAATTCGTACATTCCAAATTCACACCAGGAGCGACGTTTGCTTTTTATAATTACAGGCATTTTCTATTTAAGTAAAGTGACATTTTCTGGTATAATTCAGATTATTCGAAATACGGAACGCATACCATACGTATTATAACCTGAGGATTAATAATAGAATAATATGACACATACACGGTGTCCGAAAAGTGTGGAAACGGTCGTGTAACTCCAAAAATACACATCAGATTAAAAAACGAAAATATACGCGTTAAATATTTTTAAAAAAGCTACTCAATGATGCCAAATTTGACCATCGCAACCAATCCCTGGGGGGTCAGAGAAATTCCAACTTTGAAACTGTGAATGATAACCCCCAATTTTTTATTGCAGATTCGGATTCTATGGGCAAAAATACGTAACTTTTGTATTTAAACTTTTTTTCGGATCCTTGTTGTAATCGAGCCTATTCGACAGATACATATTTAGGCTTTTTCAACCTCGAAATCTGACTGGCCACAACTTTTGATGTGAAGGTTTTGGTCTTTTTCGGGAAGAGAAACAACAGTCGCTGTTGTTTCAATGACGCTTTATGTCAATTATAAAAATTAATAGATATATATTAAATTAGTTTTCTATTTGCTATATTTGAGTCCAGTCAATCATTTCTTAAGAATAACCTGCGTATTTAATCTTTAACGTGTAAATATACACCTCCCCTACTCCTCGTACAAAAAAAGGATAATCTTCATTATTTAGGGGATGGGCTATGTGGGTATTCTGCATTTTGATAACTTCTATTCTTCATTTATTTATTTTAATCATTTAATTTGAGGGTCTTATGTGGGCGTATGATTTTTTAAAATATTACAGGATGAGAAAACATTAAAAAATAAACACACAAACATAAAAAATACTTCCGTCCTCTGTGAGCAAAAATGAGGATGTAGCGTAAATATCGTTTTAAGGTGGGATTTTATGTTATCATCTTTAATTAATTACTGCAATTACAAAATAACAAGTAAGGCAGATATTTTTTTCAATTATTATTTACACACACACACACACACACACACACACATATATATATACATGGCTGCCAACTACTACGCCTATTTACAGTCAAATAAACATATCAGAAACAGAAATTTCAGTAAATAATTAAGAATATGTATTGTAATACATAACAATGAATATATTTGGTATTCATTTTACTAAAACGTTTTTGTGGTTCCAAACATGTTTATATTATTAGAATAGGCGTAGAAGTTGGCAACTCTGTATATATATATTTGTAAATGAATATAATAAATAATTCATTATAATCATAAAACTATTTCATTACAGGAAGGAAGTAATTTTTGAATAGGAATTTAAAAAAAAATTAAGAAAGAATAAATAGAGAATATCTTTCGTAAAATAGATAAAATCGGATTCAGTTCCAGGACAAATCAAAGTACAGACTTAATGCAACATTTTATAATACACTCGAACCTCGTTAACTTGAACTTCAAGGGGAATCGAAATTTTGTTCACGTTAACAGTAATTCATGTTATCAGTATCAAATCTTCGTATTCGTCTTTATAGGGAACTGTGAAATCAGTTCATGTTAAAAGGAATTCATGTTAAGCGTGTTCATGTTAACGAGGTTTGACTATATGCATTTCTTTATATTTTGTTTATCTTAAGAAAACAAACTTCAATGTGCAAAATAACTTGAAAATGTAAATATTACTTTAAGGGGGCTCAGGTGTTGAAAACTTTTCAAAAAATCTATTTCTTAATAATATAGTTTGATTATTCAATTAATTCTTAACTCAATGCAAAAAACTGCATAAAAATATTTGCATTTTTAACAGATTTATAAGCATTTATGTATCAACATTTTCATAGCTGCACCCATATAATTTCAACTTTAAGTCGCGTTTTCTCAAAACTTGATTTTTGACGACTAAGACCAAGATTTAAAAAGAACTATTCGATGAAATGGCTTAATGTTTTTTTTTTTTTTTTTTTTTTTTGCATGCATATAACATTATTACCTATAGAATGAATTAATATATTTCAGATAGTTTAATATTTTGAGTATTTTTAATGAAAAAAAGTTGTAATTTTTATTGGATTTTTAAATTTTCAAATTTGAGAGATTTTTTAATAGTATTACTTACCCATCATACGTAGTATAGGGTAAGTCTTGCAATCGTTTTGAAAATCGAAAAAAAAAATTTTGACGGATTTACACGTTTCAGATACTGGAGATTCCGAAAAACATATTTTTAGAAAAAAAAAAAAAATTGCCGTCCGTCCGTCTGTGTGTCTGTCTGTCTGTAACCGCCCTATCTCCCGAACAAATTGAGATAGAGACTTGAAATTTTGTATGTACTTAGTATGTAAGAATGGGACGAAGCCTATTTAATATCAATAACCTCGATTACCCGGAACTATTTTTTTCGGACTCTCGAAAAATTCGTTCTGATGAAAGGTATATAAAAATTTTCGATTTTTTTTTATTGTAAGGAGTGGACATAAAAGGCAATAAAATAACACAAATTTTGTATGAAGAACGAACTCGATCGGATTACTAGTTGCCGAGATATCTGTAATCCTGTTTTTCACATTCTTCGATTTCTCATGACCCTGTATTTCATTCAAATTTCAATACAAAGATATATTTTAATTGGATATGAGATGCTTAATTCGACGCACTAAATTGTGAGGTAATATGATTATTATTTTTGGAGTTATAAGGATGTTTCTTTTACGCAATCTGGAACTACTTGAGTATTTTGGCGTTTTGTATAATTTGTCGAAATGGGTTCATCAGCAATTCATAATGGAGCATTACTATGTATATTAAAAGTATTTAAATGCATGTTTAAGTTTTAATTTGGAAATGCATTTTATAAATAGTTTACCCACGTTTTATTTTCATATTTTATATTATGCATATCTATGATGGGTAAGTGTTACGGTGGCCCCCAACGACTAGTTTTTTTTTTAAGTGATAGTTATATCCTTAATTAATTCTATAGATAATGATGTTATATGCATGCAAAAGAAAAACATTTAAGCCATTCCATCAAATAGTTTTTTTTAATTTTGGTGTTAGTCGTCAAAAATCCAGTTTTGAGAAAACGCGATTTAAAGTTTTAATTATATGGGAGCGGCTATGAAATGTTGATGCTTATAACTCCGTTAAAAATGCAAATATTTTTATGCAGTTTTTTGCATTGAGTTAAGAATTAATTGAATAATCAAATTAGATCATAAAAAATTGATTTTTTTTAAAAAGTTTTCAAACCCTGAGTCCACTTAAGATTAAATTCCATTTTTAAGTTAAAATTAAAAAAAAATCTATTCGAAATTCACTGTTATTTTATTTTATTTTATTTATTTATTTGTAAATGGAAGATCTTTTTCTATTTTTCAAGCTATATGTTTCAAGGTATAAACTTCATTGAGGTTCTTTTATATGCTGGGTGTTGTTTTGCCGCATTACTGCGTAAAAATTCATTTTAAAAAAAGCAAATCGACAATAAGTGCTATTTAGAAAAAATATTTAGTTAAAGATCTATTTTCAACAATATTCAAAATATTTCAAAAATAACCTATACTTCGAGCGGTACCAATTTCAAAAAACAAATGAAAATTAAACTGAAAGAATATCATTATTCTTATAAAGTATTAATTCCCATTCTCTAAATATTTAAAAGATTAAAGATTCAAAACTATTTGAAGTTCAGCGCAAAACTTTAGGAGATGAATGCAAAACAAATTATTTTTCCTTGTTTGAAAAAAGTTATTTAATCTCTATAATATTAAGCAAAAAAAAGAGGGATTTACTTTAAAACAAAACGACAGCGAGGAAAAAATTTATAAATAAATGATTCTTTAATAAAGAATAGTTCTTCAGTTTCTCATAGCTCATATTTGAATGAAGCTGAGGTATTGTATTCTTTAGTTTTCTAAAATAATAAAAAAACAATATTTCTAACCATTAAGTTTCTGTTTTGACCTGATCTTGATTTGAAATACGAGAATTATTTTTCTCATAACATGCAAATCCGTTCAATTTATTGTTTTCAGATTTTAAAGAGTTTATCATAAATATTTTAATGTGAATTTGAGTTGATTTGGCTTATAAGTTTTATATATTTTTTAAACAAGTAAGAAAAAGCATGAATTAAGCATAGATTATGAAGCACTTTCCAACACTTAATGAAATCTTTAACAAAACTTTGTTATTTAGGGAAATAATAGTGTATAGTCAAATATACCCAAATATGTATTCCAGTACATTAGAAAAGCCCTGTATTTCATATGTCAGTTGGGAAAATATGTCAGTTGTGGGGTGAATGGGAAAATTTAGTTTAGCAAGAAAATACCCAGTAGCTTGAAATTTCTTTTTCAGCAATTCATATTATTAGATGGAAAAATACTTGAATACTTTTGTTCAGCCCTGTAGTTTACATTGTACCTTTATTACACGTCAGCATTAGTCTAAAATTTATTGTAAACTAAAACACTTTTAAAACAACTGAAATCACATTCTCATAAATTATCATTTTTAGGCGTCCATGTACCGAATTCTTTGCGTGGCCCTGTATATCCTTTTATCTATATTCTGCACACATTTCTCAGTAAATTGAATGAAGCTCAGCGTAAAAATGCATAGCTTATTTAAGAACCACGTTTAAATAATTTACGCTCATATTCAGTAACGTTGGTGAGCTCTTTTGGGAAGCCCTGTTTATCAACTATAACATTTATACACACCATATAATGTGCATATATTTAGCGAAATATAAACGCACATATCATAATTAAAATACATTTCATACCTCCATCAGCTTTGATCGGACACATATACGGTACTTCGGAAAGAATATACTATTTGAAAACTTTTGTGTGGCCCTGTAAATGCTATGTACTTTATATTGTGCAAGACAGTAGCGTATAATTTATATTAAGCTTCAGTGACATATATAAATTTTATTATACATGAAACAGCTTAATATATTTATAATATGTCACACACAATTCCCCCTTTTACCATTATCTAATGGAATTCTTTTGTGTGGCCGTGTAAATAATTATTAGCTACATTTTCACATCATATTTTATAGAATGCATATTTTAATATGTTTGACAGGGTATAACATCTTTAAAATTCCTTTTAAACGATTTTTCCCCATAGGCCATAATGTAATGGGAAAATTTTGATTCTTCCTATAGATAAACTAATCATGGTAGAAACTTCATTTTCAATAGAGTTCGTGCTAGGGTAAACGTCAAAAAGTCCTAAAATTTCATGGCAATCCGAGTATATTAACGATTTTTCCCCATAGGCCGCAATGTAATGGGAAACTTTTGATTCGCCCTGTAGATAAACTAATCATGGTAGAAACTTCATTTTAGATAGGACTTGTGCTAGGGTAACTGTCAATATCGTCCTAAAATTTCATGGCAATCTGAGTATATTAACGATTTTTCCCCATGGGCCGTAATGTAATGGAAAGCTTTTGATTCGCCCGGTAGATAAACTAATCATGATAGAAACATCATTTTCAATACTGTTTGTGCTAGGGTAAACGTCAATAACGTGCAAAAATTTCATGGCAATCCGAGTATATTAACGATTTTTCCCTATAGGCTGTAATGTAATGGGAAACTTTTGATTCTCTCTGTAGATAAACTAATCATGGTAGATACTTCATTTTCAATAGGGTTCGTGCTAGGGTAAACCTCAATAACGTATAAAATTTTCATAGCAATCCGAGTATATTTACGGGAGTTAGAGCACGGACAGACGGACATCCGGCCAGACAGACAGGTGGCCAGACGTCAGACAAACCGAATGCATAAGCACTTTTCAACTTTGTTGGAAAGTGCTAATAAAAAATATCTTAGAATGATATCTTACATAGAGATCAGATTTCCGCATTTTTGCTTACCAGTATTTTCTGTGTATGCAAAAAGAAAAAAAAATTACAGTAAAAATTACTCTGTTTTCGGCAAATCCATAATTTTCATAATTGAAAAATGGAAACGCAATAACAGCAGTATATATAACAACATTTCAATCATGTCGCACGAAATGCATCCCGAGAACTCAGCGGGAAATGAATCACCGAAAAGGTTACATTTCGTATAACCACAAACGAAACAATTGTTTGTGATTTATCACTATTTCTCGGCTAATAAAATAGGTTACACGATCGTGAACTCCGAATCTACTGAACTTGATATTTTTCTGTCCTAAAGGTTTGTTTTGGTTAAAAATAAAAAATGCGTAATAGTTATATAAAAATGTTGGAACATCTGCAAAAAGAAAAAAACTTCTATAGCAGAAAATGTGCTTCCATAATATATTATATGTTCAGACTGTAATTCGCGTAAGTATTTGTTGGTTACGTGTTCAAGTAAAACAAGTGACCTTAAATGTTTCTTGTTTTATCCTTGCGAAAGTTGCAGTTTATAACTTCTAAGTGCCCGTATTCCTAGTAATGTGACGAAATTTTAAGTCCATTAAAAATCAAAACTTTATAGCGGAATTTTTAAAAAATATTTTCGATTTCCTGCAAATCATTCAATGAACTTAAATAATATTTTTGAAAAGTAATACTGGAAATAAGCATTTCTGTTAACCCCTTAACTGGTGCGTTCAATAAATTGAAAATAGCGGACTCACACCACTATTATTTAAATAAAATATCCTTAAAATTTAGTCTAAAGTCTAAATATTTTCGCCTTTCAATAGTATGAAATTTTTT
Source organism: Maratus speculifer (assembly GCA_964019185.1). Classification (NCBI taxonomy): domain Eukaryota; kingdom Metazoa; phylum Arthropoda; class Arachnida; order Araneae; family Salticidae; genus Maratus; species Maratus speculifer. Next base: position 540,685 of record CAXHSM010000003.1, read on the forward strand.
TAAAAAATAATAGTGATGTCACAAAGCTTTAAATGATGGAATAAGCAAATTCGTCTCTTTTTTTTAACCAGTTTTATTTTTTGACCAGTTAAGGAGTTAAATTCTTTAATATAAATAATTTCTTTATAGCAAACGAAATGGGGATTGGAATAAAGTTATCCGCATTCTCGATTCAGAATTAAATCATGGCGCAATTCAGTTTTTTCAAAATATTACCAACAAAAAGGATTTACTTATGAAATCAATAAAAGAAGTTTTTATTAATTGTAAAATATCTTCTTTCGTATTTTGAAGAATGAGAAAAAGTAGAAATATATTACCTTCACCCATTTGTATACAGAAACACACAATTCTGAATGAGTGCCTCACCACCATTTTAGTTAACCCTTTCCGGCACACTGTGCCCAGTCTGTGATACCTAATTTTAATTCCAAACTTGCAATGGCACCAATAATATTTTAATAATATTTTGATTCCACAGTGAAATAATAAATTAAAGGATTTCTGAAAAAGTTGTATCAAAATTCCGGTGTCAGTCGATAATTTTTCATTTTACAACAGAATTTGCTTCCGCCGGAAAGATTTAAGAAAATCGTTGATAATATTTTTTCTTGAATTAAAACTTGATGGATGGCTGAATTTGCAATTTTCGTGATTAGAAATGTGAAAAAATCCATACAATAACTGTTTTTAATAGAAATGTGTGAATATAATCTGATCGATACAAAATTTTTAGACCTAAAACATTCCACTTGCTGCCTTGCAACATCAAGAAAACTAACAATTTTAATTTGGAAAGAAATTATTAATTTAAAAATATTTTTCCATTTTTATTATCAATGATTCTTTTGAAACATGTTGTAGTAAGGTATCTAGAACACATACTAAATCTATTACCGCCAATCAATATGTAAAAATCATTGTTTTTATACCATCAAGTTTCTTTCTTCTTCCCACAATTCCACAAATTTTCCAGAAATTTCGAAAACTTTGCATTTATATTGTACGACAATAGAAACTGTTATTTAATAAATTTGGGCGCTATTGAGTAATTTGTATTTTAGAAATAGTTACAGTTTTTGCTTTTGTAAAGATAAAATGAGTATTTGCATAGCTGCCAACTTTTAAGCATTTTTCCTACCACAATAATTTTATTGAAAATATTATCTTATTTAGTCGTCGAAACATTAGGATTAAACAAATGGGAAATCTCTGTACAATTTTAGTGGTAGCAAAGATGCTTAAAAGTTGGCCGCTAAGATAGTTTTTAAAGTTATTTAACAATATCAATCAGGTAATAAAAACGTAAAATGATAAAATGATAAAGGTACCAATCGACAAGGAATAATTCTTCAAATAAACTATGGACTATATGTATCCAGAATTGTATACATATAGAAAATTTTACGATTTTTTTTTTTTTTTTTTTTTTCAAATCCTAATTTTCACTTTTAATAATGTATTTAATTCCTTTTGATAGAATAAGCCCAGAAAAATATATTCTAGTAATTTATTTACCTTTAATAAATGTTCCAATAGTTTGAAGAGTTCAACGATTAAAAGGTTTATTTTTAATTTCGACACCATGAATAGGTACAAACATAATAGGTACTATTTTTTGTTCGAAAAGCATATTTTTGATTCCTTTTAAAAATCATATTAAAATTTTGTAAATCATGACCGAAATCGATATTTTTTTGCATTAATAAAGTGATGGCCATTGAGATGCATAATTGTGAGTTTTTAAATCATTCCTATCATTAGTTTTGGGGGCATAGAAACATTTCATTTTTAATTTGTTATCAAAAGAGATCGATTGTTTTTACCGATATTACGCACAGCTAAGAAAACCTTAAATATATTAAGGTTGTTAAAAGAAAACTTATTTAATATTTAAATATCTTTTTTATGTTTATTAATTGATTGTTTTCTTGGCGATACCCAACTAATTTTGTTTTAGGCCAAAACACTGAAATATATTGTAGAATTAACTGAATAACTGGGCTTAAAATCATACTTTTCGTACATAAAGCAAAACTTCCATTTTCCGATTCGAAATCGCAGATAAATGATTGCAAAATTAGGCTAAATTAGAAACTCTCATTTCCCATTCCTTACCTTTTGAAACAGTGGTGCCATTAGCTAACTTTCCATATTGAGATTTTTTTTTTTATAATTATCATTTTTATGAATTTGCCTTGTTAGTTCCTTATTTTGTCTTTTTTTAACCTTTAGATTACGGAGTAGAACTGGCAACTATTTTTATATTCATTCGTACCACAATTTAGAAGAAAAATTCTTCGTATTAGCTATCTCGTGAAATTACACTAGTATTAGTTTATGATAGGGACTAGTTTTCAAAAATTGGTGCGAAAACAATAAAGAAATAGTCTCTGGGACGACATATATCCCAACCCCGTAAGCAAAGGGTTAAACACTTTTAGGGCAAACCACTTATATTGATAAAATACAGAAATGATTGAATGACACCGGAATTTATAAACAAACTTACCGTAATTTCGGGTGTATAAGCCGCAGATCAAACAATTCTTTTTCGACCCAGATTTTTTTATGAAACCAATATCGCCGTAAATACTTGTCTTCAATCACTAAATAAGATTTCTGGGTCCAAAAAGAATTGTTTGATCCGCGGCTTATACACCCGAAATTACGGTACATGGAAATAAGAGAAACCCTTTCTTCACGCACTTAATAAAATTAAAATTTTCGATTCAAAATTCTGATGTGAATGTGTCATTTAGAAATTAAAATTAGGTGATACAAAAATGAATCACCGACGTTGAAGGGGTTAAAAGACAAATGATAGCACTGCACAGAATGTGGTAGCTATCAATAAATTAAATTTAGAAAACGGATCATAATTCTTATTTTAATTACAGTATGAATGTTTTTTAACTTGCCCCCGACACATTAAAAAAATTCTCAAATTATTTAATCACAGTTATTTATAAAAAATATCTGCGTTAAAATTCCTTAAAAATTACTTTCTGAATAATATTGATGATAAGTGTAAAACGTACGGAAAAATTCGTAATACAATTTCTCCTATACTTCTAGGAACATTTTGGAAAGAAATGCAGAAATATCTACTCCTACGTGTTTATTTTTTTTCGAGGAATCGTAATATAGTATAACAAACTTGAAATTGTACGTAAAGCGTAAAAAATGAGGTGCGTTCATTCTATAAAGAAGTTTTTATAATATTTTTATAATATATAGTTTTTATAATATTCGGTGTAATAGTATATAATATTTCGGATACAGTGATTATCCGAAATCCTTTGAATATCCCTGTAAATACCATCTGCTCTCTACTATGCAGTAAGTATCTTGAATAAAATTTATATCAATTTCATAAAACGTGAAATTATTTGATATTATTAAAACGTGTTCCAAACAATGCTTCCCCCTATATCATTATGTAATGGGATACTTTTGTCTGGATCTGTAAATGAACAACAAATATTCTTTGCACCAAAGATTGTACAGAATGTATATTTTAGTATATACTTCATAGATGTATATCAGTTTTATTATGTTCGAAAGTGCGTAACACTATTAAAATGCATTTGAAACCATTTTTCCCCATTGGTCGTAACGTAACGTAACAATTTTGATTTGCGGAAATTTTTGATTTTCAGAAAATTTGAAATGATTCGACAAAATTAAGCAACAATTAAATGTTTTAAATTTCAAATAATTTTGTTCGATATTTTTTGATGGGTAGACGGGCGGACTGGTAGATGGACAGTCTAGACGATGACTATAGGTTGTGCATATTTGCATAATTACGAACGCACCAAAAAAGTGTCTAAAGCTATATTAAACACTATGAAACTTCGTCCAAGTTTTAATATGCAGTCGGATCGCCAAGCATAATTTGTCTATAGTAGAAATAAATAGGCTTGATTACAGTCAGCAGGCATATGTAGCTGTTAGAATATTATTTCTAGATTTCTTTACGATTGTAATTACAGGCAATCAGAAACATCACATAGAAATATCAATGAGTTTGTGCTACAATCAAAGGTATGAAATTTTGTAGGACAAACATGATAAACCTACGAGTCAACCACTAGTAGTATCAATTTTTGTCTTAGGTGCCACTTCACTTCCGGCAGACATGGATCATTAGATTCTCCTATTACAACTCTTCCATAAAATAAAGGTTTTTTTTTTCTTGTGCTCGGTACCTTAGGTTTTAGTGCTGTCGGCTCTTGAACTATACGTCTTAAATATGATCCGATGAAAATGGATTCCAAATTTCGTCAAAATCAGCCGAGTAGTTTCCGAGGAAACGATTCTAAAATCTCGCATACTTCTAATAGGATTGCATCCAATCTTTCCTTAATATCATGTATATATGACTATTTTGATGACATTAAGGATATTTAATTTAATTTTTTTTCTCTGCATTAAGTACAGGAATTCAATACTTTAAACAAAGATACAACAAAAAGAATGTAATAATTCTATACAAAACTTTAAATACCTGAACTATAGATAAAAAACGAATAAAATGCAGGGAAAAACTGAATATTTACGTATTTTTCTTTTCCTATAAACAGACTTAATTTCAACAAGAATTTAAAACTGAGTATAAAGTGCTGTTTTGAAGTTGTATTTTCTAAAAATATATTCATATGCTGCTTTTTGTTTTGGTTATTCAATCACTTGGTATGCATGCTTCAATTCACAGGAACAAGAATTTTGCTTCTATTCACGAGCTATAAAACTGTCAAAACTACAATTTTAATTACATAAAAAATAAAAACATCAACGAGACAGAGTAACAAAAATGTCTTGTAAAATCTTTTCGCTTTAACTGGTAGACATTTATTTAAATATATAAATGAAATTATTAACTAGAAGGGGCACTAAAAATCTTTTGACATTAACTGATAGAATTTTTTTTTCGTTTTTAATTTTAATTGCAATGTTTTCTCTTTTCCTTGGCGAGAAACTTTTTCAAATTTCTATAACAATAAAAACGTCCTACTTACAGCTACTTTTATTCCAAAATATTTCTATACGTGCCACCGGAAAATATATCTTGTAGCATAAGAAGAGTATAATTTGTAAACGTCGCTGAATTGTTATCATCGACACTAATCTCTGCTCGTGATAATCATCTTCTTTTGTAGCTGGTAGTCGCTACAAATGTCGTCTTTCATTAACACTATCTAATATCTTAGACGCGTTTGATAGTTCTGTAGGAAATTATGAAATCTTTCATCCGAATTTCATTAATGGAGCAATGTAAGTTTGTTCTTAGATTAACTACATAACCCTTTCCAGCACAGTTGTCCCCTATATGGATCACCTAATTTTTATTTCAAACTTATAAACGGCACGAAGAATATTTCAATAAAATTTTACTTTTACCATGAACCCCGTCTTTTAAGAGATTTTTAATGTTTTGTCATCAGTTTTTAAGAACAGAAATTTGTGCCTGTTAATGCTTCGATTAAAGAAGATAAATTTTATAGTAAAATTTTACTGGTACAAGTCTTTTCGTGTACGTATCGCTCGTCCCCAAGGGATTAATTCTAAAATAGTGGTTCGTAAATTTTGGTTTCAATCAATCATTTAATCGTTGTATGTACTGCAATTTTTTGTGCCGATTCATACATTGCCGACGGGCAGTTTTTATCAAATCTGAATTTTAAAATTATAAACGCTATTCCTGGTCGGAAAGTCTTCTGTTAAATTTCTGTTTTATATACGTTTCCACTTTAATGCATCAGTAAACATCTTTCAGTGTACGAATTTAATATAAAATGCCTTACAATGTAAAACTAGCCAGATGTGGTAATCTCAAAACTTTCTTCTAGCTCATACATCTTCATACGGGGAAAATACAGCACAGCAGCTCCACTAGGTCGGTTATTTACACTAAAAACTTTCTTGCCAGCAACATTTTATGTCACGTTCTAACTGAATCTGAAGTTAGATGAAAATCCGTGAATTGGTTTCTCAGATAGAACTACTGCGATAATCTTTAAAAAGTCTGCATAATATGTTGGGTGATGTACCCAAATCAAGATGAGAGTTTAGCTGGTATTGGCTGAAACTGAAGTTTGCAGAAAATCCAATCATTAGTTCTTGAGATACAGCTATATCGAAATCGTGAAAAATGCAGCGCAACCTGTAGGACGATTTCCAATAAAAACAAAACAACATAATATTATGTCAAGTACTGACTTTGAAGTTTGATAAAATCCGTACATTAGTTCTTGAAATAGAACTGACGCGATATTGATGAATAATGCAGCATAGCAGAGCCAAATGTTAAGAGATGTACACCAAAAAGGTATCAGAAACAAATTAGATTAAAGACTAAGACGGAATTTAAAGTTATTTGAAAATACGTTTTGGAAATAAAGCTATTGTGGAAATAGGGAATAAAGCAGCTGTGCAGCGTCCCTGTCGAGCAATATACACCAAAGCTCATCAGCTCTAATCTAAGTCGAGGTCTAAAATAACGAAATTTTCTGAAATCCACTCCACTAGTTCTTCAGGTAGAGAGTAAACAAAGTTTTTGTCACATACAGAGTGACAGAATGACAGACAGACATTTTCTAAAAATCACGAAATCGTGTTCAGGACCTTCTGAAACGCATACCGTAATTTCCGGCGTATAATCCGCGTATCAAACAATTTTTTTTCGACCCATAAATTTCATTTTGTAATCGGAACCAATTATTTACCGCAATCTAAAAAGTTACATTTCATTTTTAATTTTTTTCTGGGTCGAAAAATGATTGTTTGATCTGCGGATTATACGTCGGAAATTACGGCAAATCCTTGGAAGACCGGGAATTGAAATTTTTTATGAGTCCAATACTTTTTTCCCCGATACTTTCCAACTTGTAAAGATAGAAGAGAGCAAAAATAATATTTCCACATTAAATTAGTACAATTCTTACCCTTGCGTTTGAATTAGAATCTCAGGATCGTCGCAAAGGGAGAAAATAACAGTTTTCTGACAGACATGTTTTACATGCTAATGCGGGATAGACGAAAAAGGTTTTTATTTTTCAATTATTTTATTAAATCTTTCATTAAATATTTTATTTTTGCAGATATATGTAATTTTGTAGCATGTGATCTATCTTATTGGTATAAATGAAATTATAAAGATTCGTCTTAAAATTTTAATCAGGTTTGAGAAGCAATATAATTTAAACTTTAAAAAAAATATTCTTAACGTACTAAAATTAATAAACGTTTTAAAGTATGTAATATAAATAATTAGATCTTAAAACTTGATAGCTTATAACGATATAACATTTATCTTGAAGCGAATTCGGTATTCGCAACATCGACTATTAATTTTCGAGTTTGAAAAAAAAATGTGCATTATATTTAATATTTTCAAGCGAAGCAATGTTATGTTTAAAAAAAATGTGTTGAACTTGTTTTTACAGTCAGTGGGATTTAGTGTACCACGAAAGATACCAAACACTATTGATCATGTTTCAGTTAAATGCTTAAAAGTAATGTAAAATTTAAGCATTATTAAATGTTTTTTTCTAAAAATTTATCTAAAAACTATTATACGTTTTTCGCGACACATACATGTGCTACATATGCATAAAACGTTTTATATCGTATATTTTCACGTTTTCACAAGTTTTTACTACGCAATGAATACTTTCATACGAGAAATGAATTTATCTCTATAAAAAAGAATGTTTTCAGTGTGGAACCAGCTGACATTTTACCTCTTTTTGCGTCGTAAAAGTAGAAGGTGAAGTTATCAGATCTATAAAATCTCGTTTCCCGATCACTTGTACAGGTATGCACTAAACGGAATACCTATTAAAAATGTGATAAAAATTTATATGAAGGTTAAAGGAAATTTCACAACTACCAATTTTACGGGGTTCTTTCAAAATATAACACGTTAAATGCCATCCACACAACGATTCTTGTGCAAAACTGGGGACAGTATTGCCAGCTTGGCCTCTATTTGTAGTAATAAAACTTAAATTCAGACCAGAAATCGGAAAAAAGTATTTTTATTGTTATTATTATTTAATTAAGCTGAAAACTAATGTTAGACAATTTACTTAAAAATTGACTTGATCAAGAAGTCGTATTTCGTATTTTAATGTTAAATGAAAGCTTCTTTAACCTCTTCGCTACTGGCGATTATTACAATATTTTTAATTATTACTGAATTATTTCTTCTCTCGTTTGACTTCAGAGCGACATTTTTGTTTTATTTTCATTAGCTCGAATCTTAGAATTCGAAACATATTATTCTTATATCGAAATTTCATTTATATTTGAGTATCAATAATAAAATGGTACAAAACTGATGTACCCATTTGGATACTCAGGGACTGAAGAGGTTAATTGCAACAACAATACAAAATGCAATGATTGAAAAATAATATAAGGTTCAAATTAGTGTTATAGAAAACTACAAAGTAGTAAATTTTGTAGTGTTTTTGTGGGAAATAAAAGTTTAGGATACAGATTTATTGATATTAGTATACATTTTTCAGTAAAAATTCTTGTTCCGGCAAGTGCACGAATCAAATATTAAAAATGAAAATTTTTAGAAGAATGACCTATATTTTACACTAAATAATTTAGTTTTATAAAAAGTGAATATTTCATTTACTTTGCAATAAATTTAAGGAAAATTTTAAATTATATGCTTTTTTGTATCAGTAAATACTACATTTGCACAAATTACAATTATTTATTTTTTACGCACGTTCCTACATTCTGCTGCATTTTACAAATAAATTTATATTTAACATTTTAAACCAGATTATTTTAAATACTGAATAAGTTACATATTTAGTAGCTTTGTTTCTGTTATAATATATTTTATATTTAAAAAATCAATCAAATCTTTAAACGGTTTTTCTCGAAATGATATTTTTTATTCTTGCGCGCTTCATATCTCGGAATCTGCTTGAGGTACATAAATGTTTATAGTAATATCATGAAAATAAACTAAAATTATAAAGCTGTGTTCCGAATGAAAAAAAAAATATATGTAAGATCAAATGCATGTAAAAATCCGTATTTTTTATAATTTTTCATATTAAAAAATACTTACTCTTTATATAACTACTCTTTATATAATTAACTCTTTATATAATTAACTCTTTATATAATTACTCTTTATATAATTAACCGAATAGAAGTATTCTAATTTAAATTTAATTTAACTCTTTTCGTTCGTCTTTTTCGTTAAAAAGCTTTCAATTTTGAAGTTAATATCGGGAAGTTTTCGTCTTGAATGAGATCGTGGCTGAAGTTTTTATACGATAGTTTTAATGTAACATAAAAATGTGAATTTTTAATATTTTTACGTAGATTGGTAGAGGTAAAATATGGGTGTTCTATTTTTATTTGATAAGATTATTTTGGCGTAATATCGATGTTTTTGCATTTATTTTTTTGAATAAAAATCTCTTTTAAATATGTTCACTTAAAGTATATTTTTAATGCGAATAGTTATTTATAAATAACTTCTAATATTTATAAATATTTATAGCTATTCAACATATCCAACTTTAAATAATAAATTGTGAGCACTTTTTAATTAATGAAGAAATTGTTATTTTTAAATTCGAAAACATTTTTGTCATTTTAAACTAAATTAGACATCTTAATCTATAGAATTTTTTGCCTTTCATTTTAAAAATAAATTTGAATTTATTTTTAATTGACCCCTACGAATGCATGCTAGGAAAAAACGGAATCTCTTCCTCTTTTTTAGACGTTCGGAATGAATTCGTGGATCAAATATGTTTTGTGAAAAAATAAGCATAATTTAGTGTATATTGACGAATTTTTTCACTAAGTTTTAGATATCATAAGCTGAGTGAAATGTTAGTCACACTTTCACAAACTTTATATTCTGTTAGACCTTGTTATAAACTAAAGTTTTTGGTGTATATCTCTAAATAGGTGGCTCTGCTATGCCCCATTATTCAGAATTTCCACATATCAAGAACTAGTGCATGAATTTTGATAAAACTTTAGATTGAGTTAGTACTTGGTATTAAATGGCGCTGATTACGTTTGGTTGCATATCGCTCGACAAATGGCGCTGCCATGGTGCATTATTCGTAATTATCGCAATAACTCTATCTCAAGAACTAATGCACGGAATTTCATAAAATTTTAGATTCTGTAAGGTCGTGGTATAAGCTAGATACGTTTAGCTTTTGGTGTATATCGTTCAACAGGTGGCGCTGCTTTACTGCATTTATGTATAAAATAACGTAAATCATGCAAAATACGCCATAGCTGCGTCACTTGTTGGTTGATTTACATGAAAATCTGATTTCGATCAACTTATGTCAACATCTAATTGAATCTGAAATTTGATGAAAATCCGTGCATTAGTTCTTGAGATAGGGCTAACGTAGAAATCGTGGAAAGCCAGCATAGCAGTGCAACCTGTTGGGCGATTTACTCCAAAATGTAACCAACACTAAGTCATATAAGGAATAACTCTGCCTGAAAATTCGTGAATTTTTTCAATAGATAGAATTATTGCCGAAATCGCAAAAATGTTAGCCTATCTCTCTACTATCTCTCTACGCTAATCTACAGCAAAAGGTAGAAAACGTCAACACATGTCAATGAGTAAATGAAACTGAAGTCTGATGAAAATTCATGCAATAATTCTCGAACTTGAGCTATTTTAGATAACGCGAAAAATATTGCATAGCAGCGTCACCTGTAGAGCGATTTTCACGAAAAACTAATCATCATTTATTTATTTATTATTTTTTTTTTACAAGAAGTAACTGAATATAAATTGTTATTAAATTCCGTGCATCAGTTCGTGAGATAGAGCGCCCGCAAAATTTGTGCACATACAGACAGACTGACAGACTTAACGACTCACAGACAGCCATTTTTTAAAAACATGTTTTTTGGTATCTCTGACCATCCTTTGAATATTTTCTTCTTGTAAATTAAAAAATAGAGTAATTAATCCAAAAAATAGGAAAAGGCAGAGTAAAAATTTTTAAAAAGTTTGCAATAACCTTAAAAATTTATACAATACAGTTTATAGTAATATTCAAAATAAAATATTTGTATAACCTGATAGCCTTGCCTACGAGTAAAAATTAAACATAAAATTTGCATAAAATACCATTTTTTTCGAACACAAACGACCTTTCTAATGCTAATTGAATACCAATAAACTTTTACTTTTAGCATAAAAAGGAACAAGAATGTGATTAATTTATAGAGAGCTAAATTTGCGGAAATCTCCAAAAAAGGAACTGAGGAAATACAATTTAGGTTCATTAATTGCCAAACGAAACTTAATTAAATAATTTTCACAATCAAAGAAAACTTCATCAGGCAACGAAAAGAGATCCTGTAATTATTCTTCACTTTCTTCTTAAAGAACATCAAATAACATATTTATGTAGCTTTTAGCATATTACCATTTTTATATACATTTAACTAAGTTATTTATATGAATAATGCAAATTTTGTGGATTTATTTTCGACAAGAAAGGGAAAATAAATGTAGGTAGAAAACAAAAAGTTTATTAGAATTTTTATGTTTTAATCAATTACTTGTATAAGCGTTTAATTTACCAATAGTGTGATACCTACATAGAGTGACATAATTACACTGGTGTCCAAAAAATAGCGATCAGTTACCGGACGCTTTTTTTACATTTTGTCGAATATCTCCTGAAATTCTTGATGATGGCTGTTGAACTTCAAGAAGACATTTCACTTCATATTTTAAAGCGACGATTTAGTCGCGAAGATAGTTAGGGCGGTAATAATACATTTAATAATGAAATATTATAAAATTTAATAGTGATGCTATACGTCACTGAAACGCTAAGTGTACATCCATCTTCAAAGAGCAGTTTGAAATACGCACCGTTTGAACACGCCTTTTCTGAATGAAAATCTTGTTTTATTTGTTAAAGAAATTTTTATAATTTCATTCTTTATTATTATTTTCGAGGAAACAAAATAGAAAAACACATAATAATATTTTTAAGCGCAAGCGCTTATTTTTAAGCGGCGCGGCGGCATGAAAATTAGTACAGGAATAGCATAGCAGGTATACGTAGTGCGTGGTCTTACTAGTTCACGCACACAAATTTATAATCGAAGTATATACTAGAGCTATTTCGACTTATATTATTAAAACAATTTCTAAAAAATGCTTATGTGAGTGTTTTCTTAATGAAAAATGATCAGGAGTAAAATTGTGATTAGTTTTTTTCAAGCTGCAATTCAAATTAAATAATTAAACACTGATTTCCTTAGGACATAATGAAAAGACAGCGAAATGTGAGAGTTAGCGCCTTCTGATTAAACAAACGTATTCTTTACAGCAACATGTTATGCGCATTTTTTTTATTATTGATGCATTATCTGTATATATTTTATTTATAAAATAATGTTTCAGGTGTTGCACAAATACACAATGACGTTTTGTCAATTCAGTCTTTGCTAAGATATACCTGACTACATGGGTTTTTCAGGAAATGAAATGTATATAAATCCCCGTGTCTCTATATGATAATAGTTAATGTTATGCATCCTTTTTTTTGTTAGATTATTAAACAGCTATTTAATCTTTTAGGAGCAATATATTTATAGTCTTAAAATGTTGAAATAATTGAGTGACACCAGAAAATTTATTTTTCAAGAAATAAAGTATATTTTTCCATTCTTAAAAAAGGGAAATTTTCATTGTAAAATCCCTGACACGACATGGTAATTAGGTATTAAAATTAAGTGATAGCATAGCTCAGAGCTGTCAAGTCTCCAGGTTTTTGGATACCAGTATTTTAATACCAAAAATGTAGTTTTAACATTTGAGCTACTTAAAAGAACAACATTTTCATTAGAATAATAATGGTAGGCAAAATGTCGGAGCCTTGGCAGCTCTGAATGACTGCGTCTATGAACCCTTTCCGGCACAGGTGTCTGGTCCGGACACACCTAAATTTAATTCCAAATTTGAAATTGGCAACAATAGCATATTAATAAAGTCTTGCTTTCACAATAAAAGCTTAATATAAGGAGTTCTTGATATCTTAAAAAGTCGCTTGTAAGTTTTGGTGTCAGTCGATAATTTCTCATTTTACTGACAGAATTTGTACGCGCCGGAACGTTTTGAACAAGACGATAGTACTGCTTCAAACGTTATCTGGAGTTAGCGGTACGTAAACTATTGGTTTTATCGTATACAGTCCAAGGTCGTTAGGTCATTGTGCAGCAGTTGAACGGCTAATTCGTGTTCCTGTGGCAGCGTGAAGGCCTCAAATCAAGTCTCCTGTGACTGGTAAAAATAGGATTGACAAAAACTTGTTGCACGTATGACGCAAGACAAAATAGGGAAAGCTGTTAAATAAAAGAAAAAGGAATTATTCAAAGTAATTTTAATTTTTTAAAAGTAGCGATGTAAATTTGCAAAAGAAAAATCTCTGGACAACTTAATTTGGTTTATGTGTAAACATTTCAAAAATCGATAAAGTTCAATTCTTAAGTTTCATTTTAACTTTATAATAACATAACAACGAATTTGATACAAGTAAAAAATAAAACCCGTCCGATAAATAGTAAAAGTATTCATTGAATATGGAAATTTATTCTCATGAATTTCATTTCTTAACTTATTTAATAAAGCTTTACTGCCAGAGAAAAAAAAAAGAAAGCAAATAATTTACGCGTCATCCGTGGAATAGTGACTGTCGTTTAAACTCTCAAAAAGAAATTTGAATAACCCTAAATAAAAGTGAATAAGCAGTTGTCACATCTTACTTTATAGTCTATGCATCGCTTACAAAAATCTGTTGATATTTAAATAAACAATTCATTTGAGGTAAAACATAAGAAAAGAAATAACAGTATAAAATTCTAAACAGTTTTGAATCAATGATTTTAGAATAATAAATTAAATTTGTATGCATTAAAATATACAAAAGATAAGATTGTGAAGATTGATAAGATAAGATAAGCTGTGGCTGGTCCCCTTTGATTACAAGCGAGTGTGATTTGATAGGCCAGTGAAAAGGGCTCAAAACATTGGTTTGTGTAAAACCACATTAGTCAAGTACGGTAACTGGAATGTAATACACCTGTATCAAAGCAAAAAATGTAGAGCCATCGGTATGTTTTATTCTTTTCTTGAAAATTACCATTTTTTTAAAAAATTTAGTTAAGAGAAATAATAAGTTACCTGTTATCTTTTATGCACTTGGATTCGGGATTGATATCCGGAAACACAAGGGAAAAAAAGAAAAAAAATTAGTTAGTATATCTTTGTAAAACATGTAAGGAAAAGGAAAAAAAATAAACATAAAGCGAGGTATCTATTTACACCTATCTTAAAGAAATGAAAAAAACTCTATTTTTGAACAACGAGAAGAAGAATTCAAATGATTTCAATTTTATATGCCCCGAATCCTTGTCATTTTCTTCCATTTTGATACCTGTGTATCCAAATATATGCAAATGTCCAAGTCATAAAATGTAGAAAAAAAATCTGCTCTGTTCAGTTCCTTTTATATCGCTTGCGGTCTGAATATATAAAGGAAAATACAATGATGTGAAAGCAATGGGAGTTTATAATTTTAGATATCTTGAATATAATATTACGGGGAAAATGTTTTAAATACTGTATATAATAAAACACTTCCTACAATAAATATGTATATTATTATAATGAGCTCTATGTGATTGCAGTTTAACTACTTCGGGACGAATGTTTTGCAGTATTTTTATTCTTTCTTCGCCTTATTTTCAAAATAGAAAATTTTGTCTAATTGAACCGCGAAAATGTTCGGATTTATGTAGCAATATATTTAATAAAATGTTACTGGTGCGGATAAGCAAGGATTCTGAGCACTTTATGCCGGTCGGTCGTCTACAAGAGGTTGATGATAAATTTCACGTTTTAACATTAAAGCGGCCATACGCGGTCAGTTTAGCCGCTATTTCGGCTAAAACAAGAAATTACATTACAAAATAGTTTTAAAGGCATGATGAAATAACAAGTTAAATAAAATTGTTAAATCTCTTTTTAAATAAAAATTCTGGTGTGGAATATTTTTATAAAACAATTTTAAATTTCCGATTTTTAAGTGTTTACCATAAAGTTGGGCACCAAAGAGATTTTACACTCTTTCAGTTAAATCAATATGCTAGAATGGATTTTATAATACATTTTGCCTTTTAAATATCCGGATGCAAACTCAAAGATGGATTTATATCTTATGCACCCCGAAGACTGACGACTTTTTTTTTAATCTACTCGTTAAGAAACATAAATATTCTATTAAATTTCTTTTGCACATATTGTCAAAGTGTTTGTAAGACATTTTTGTTTTGATAAAGTGATCCAATTAGAATTTAAAATAAAAATAATCAGGGTTAAAAAAAAATGTATCTTTCTTTCTCTATACTTAAAACAACTGATAAAAAGTACATTTTACATTATTTATTCTAAATTTCAATTAATTAGAAGCTATTACCATTCAGAACTTACATTTTGAAAAAATCCACCCCAAAAAACGTAAATTAAATTCGATAAATTTCACATAAACGTCAACGATAACACATTTTGCACTTTTCATCAAAATATTATACAATTACGTATTACGTAAGCGTGTTTCTACTTTTTCCATTGTTTGTTTTCCAATCTATCACTTTATTATAGAAAGTGAAGGAATATTATATATGAGAAAATATGTTCCATAATGCATATATATATATAAATGTTTTTTATTACTATCAATGCCTTTTGTGTTTTGCTATATTTCATCGTCTGATAGTTGCAGTATGTGGTCGTGATATGTGAAAACGAAGTACATTTGAGGAAATTTACCGACGATGTAATCGGTAAGTAACACTATAAAGATGTCAAAAGTAGCTCTTAATCTGACACATTTGATGTGTTCAGATACAATATAGCACACATATGTCGAAGAGTACGTAATCGAGTTTGATATAAATTCTTCTAAAGATAAGAAAGCTTCTAAATTAAAAAAGAAATGAGTTCACATTTCCTAAAATATTGCAGTTATATTTCCTTGTGCTGGATATTTCTTTATGCCTTCGGGAGGAATGTTTTGCAGTATTTTCATTCTTGCAGCACCGTATGTTTAAAGTAGAAATTTTTGTCCAATTAAAGCACGATAATATTCGGATTAAGGGAAAGCAATATTTTTACTTTCTTCTATCTTCAATAGAAGAAAGTATTGTAATCGAAATTTTTTCGACTTCCGGTTTTCGACGGATTTACACGTTTTAGGGGTCAGAGATTCCAAAAAAAAACATGTTTTTACAAAATGTCTGTCTCTCCGTGTGTCTGTATGTCGCCATTCTACCATCAAAAAGAGTATGAAGTTATGCATAGAATTGAACCAAATTTTTTGTGAATGTTTTTGGCTGGGGCAAGAAGGTCCTCCTACAGTTTTGAAATATTCCGCCGGAAGAGGGCGCTGCAATCGCGATTTTTGTGCCCTTTTCAATAATGTACCGACCAAAAGTATATGAAATTATGCATCGAATTGAACCAAATTTTTTGTGTATGTGTATGACTATGGCTAGTTGGTCCTCCCTGAATTTGAAAAAAATCCGCCGGAAGGGGGCGCTGCAATCGCGATTTATGTGCCATTTTCAATATTGTACCGACCAAAAGTACATGAAGTTATGCATCGAATTGAACGAGTTTTTTTGTGTACGTGTATGGCTATGGCTAGTTGGATCGCCCTGAATCTGAAAAAAATCCGCCGGAAGGGGGCGCTGCAGTACCGAATTTTATGCCATTTTCAATATTGCACCATATAAAAGTGTATGAAGTTAGTTCTAGAACTGAACTAAACATTTTGTATATGATTATTTTTTGGTAAGGCAAGTAGGTCCTCCCTGAATTTGAAAAAAAAAATCTGCCTATCATTCTATTGTCCATCGGCTCGTGCAGAGACGGAAATTCGTTTTTACTCCGATTAATTGATTGAAGCAGAAATTTAAGATGAAAATCAAAGTTGGTAAGGTATTGAATTAAAATTATTAAAGCATTAAAATGAGTATTTATTTTTTTAAATAATTAAATGTATGTATGAGATAGAAGAAAGTTTTGGGATTGGCACATCCAACTGGTTAATAACATTTTACTGGTGAGGATAATCAAGGATTCTGAGCATCGTATACGATAAGTATACCGGTCGGTCGTCTCGAAGGGGTAATTATAATTTTCACATACTTCAACACTAGAACTACCGTAAGCCGTCGCTTCCGCATGAGTATATTTCAGCAAAAACAAGAAATTTCATCATAAAATTGGTTTAAAGACATAATGTAAGAAAAAGTTAATCTTTCGCCAGGCGCGAACATTTTCATCACATGAATGGGCGCATCACATTATTGCTGCGTTATTTTAATTTAACCTGCAAATATCATATCAGTTATCTCTGATCACAATGTATGAAAACATTCCGCAATACACTTATTTTCTTATAACATATTAAAGCAGAAGTTTAAATATATTAAAAGCTACTTGCTATTACAATCACAAAGAATAAAAATTAATAATGAATTACTAAACAATAATTAAATAATTTTGAATTTACGGAATCGGTCTTACATTTCATCTATATTAGTTTTGTATCCATATTATGTATCCACATCATTATTTCCTTTTTTAAAGACTGTTTACAGATAATCCTTGCGCAATTCATGCACTGTTAGCAGATTAAAATGACAGTTGCAACTAATTGAGTAATCTGAAATACAAATAACTTTCAGGAACTTTGTAAAGAGATACGAATACAAATGGTTATTAACACCCACTACTGCTTGAATTTTGTTTTAAAGAAAAAAGAAAGTGAACGTTGTACTTCTTACAACGACGCACCCGACGGAAGATTTTAAATAAAATCTTTATTTCACTTTCTAAGTGAAAATTCTAGTGTGGAATATTTTTATAAATGTTTATTGAATTTCTCGGATTTTAAGTGTTAACCATAAAGTTGGGCACTAAATAGTTTTTATACTCTTTCAGTTAACTTAATATGCAAAAAATGATTTTATAATTGATTTTGCGTTTCTAATATCCGAATGTAAATTTAAAGATGTATTTACATCTTATGCACCCCGAAGACAGAGCTATCATTGACTACATTTTTTACTCTACCCGTTAAGATATGAGGAAGTGACCTTTGTGATAAAGGCACTCTAGCATTTTTGTGAGATCATAACGTCAATGGTTTAACATGTTTAGCGTGGAAGCGACATATATCCTCTCTTTTACTTTAACTTTCTAGAGCGTGTGTGTCTTTCTCGGGTCTACAGGTATGTCGTGGCTAGAGGCAATATTTATAGTATCTCAGTTTGCAGCATATAAAAGCTAGTGGTGTGAGTAGCGGCGCAAGCCAGCTAGGGTGTGTGTAGCGGCTCAGGCCAGCTAGTGAGTAGCGGCGCAAGCCAGCTAGGAGGTGATAAGCGGCGTAAGCCGACAAGCAGTGGATTGAATTAGACTGAGTTATAGTGAGTTATTATTAGCCTCCCGTGAGTTAGTGAGGAGTTTCGAAGTGAGATAGCTAGCAGCGTTTGCCGAGTGAGTTTGTTCAGAGCGGAGTTATTTCAAGGAGATCGCCGTGGTAAGAGATAGTTTTATTACGTCGAGTATTTTAGATAACAAAGAGTGTTTTACAGCCACGGGCTGTCTAATAAAGCTTTTATCTAGCAGCTAAGTGAGAAATTGGTTGGAAGTGCCCCGACTGAGTCTAGTGCCGGAGCTTTGAGTATATTTATGAGTATATTTGTGATATACGTGAAATATACGTGAGTATATTTATTATCTTTTAGTACTGTGGCTAGTTGTTGAAATTAACGAATTGAAAGCTCCGCTTTCCCTGATCCCTAACAGTTTAAATAAACTGTGGTTTTAACTTACATCTCGAGTTATGTGTGCATTCAACCAACACACCCCCACGACCGTCACAAATAACCCCCAGTGCGAGCAACCATCCGTTACAAAGAAACACAAATATTGTATTAAATTTCTTTTGCACATATTGTCAAAGTGTTTGTAAGAGATTTTTGTTTTGATAAAGTGGTCCAATTAGAATTTAAAATAAAAATAGGTTTAAGATAGGTTAAATGTATTTTTCTTTCTCTATACTTAAAATAATTGCCTTTTAAAGATAAAAAGTAAATTTTACTTTATTTACTCCAAATTTCAATTTATTAGAAGCTATTACCATTCAGAACTCAAATTTCTAAAAAATTCCCACAAAAATCGTAAATTAAATTCGATAAATTTTACATACACGTTAACGATAACACGTTTTTCTCTTTGAAATTAAACTATTATACAATTACATATTATTTTAGCGTATTTCTATTTATTCCATTCTTCTCACTCTATCACTTTATTATAGAAAGTTATATATAAGAAAATATTTTCTGTAACATATATATATATATATATATATATATATATATACACAAATGTTTTTTACTACTACCAATGCCGTTTTTTTTTTTTTTCTATGTTTCATCATAACCTTTTCATTTCTATGTTTCATGTTTCATAAAACCTCTAAATAACGGACACTTCGGGAACGCAGAAAATGTCCGCTATTTGGAGGTGTCCGCTATTGGGAAATTCTCAGAGATTCAATAATCGCTAAGAAATGCTTAATGTTTCATTAATTTACTTTTATATGTACTAAAACCTCTATTATATAATTAATTAGAAATTAAAATTATATTTTAAGCAATAAAAATCCCTGTCGGCTGGGCCTATAGGCGGAGGTAGATTTCAAAGAATGCTCATTTAAAAAAAAAAAAAAAAAAAAAAAAAAAAAAAAAAAAAAAAATGATTAGAGATAAACCCAGTTTAATAACTTCATTTGGCCGTTTATGAAAAAATTTTTAATTTCATTTTACTGCAAAAACTGGTTTTATCAGAATCATCTTAAGAAAAATTCAGCTCAAATGCCCATTTTGATAACATATCTTGAAATAAATTCCGAATATATTAAAAAATCGACCAAAACAGCACATTATACAATTCCTAAATAACAAAAAACTGTCAGTTGAATGCTTTTGAGAAAAAAATTGAATTTAAAAAAGAGTCATAAAATAACCGATTTGTTGTTTGAATACATCCTTAATTTTCAAATCACGAAGACTTCGGGAAATTCTGTTCAAAATACCTTTTTTGGTAGCCTTTTTCGAA
The DNA here is from genome assembly GCA_964019185.1 of Maratus speculifer. Taxonomy (NCBI): domain Eukaryota; kingdom Metazoa; phylum Arthropoda; class Arachnida; order Araneae; family Salticidae; genus Maratus; species Maratus speculifer. The sequence continues at coordinate 560,927 of CAXHSM010000003.1, forward strand.
ATATATTCAGTCTTTATCAAAAAAACCAATCAATGCATCATATTATATAGTTCCTAAATAAGAGGATCTGTAAATTGGATGCGTTTGAGAGCAAAAATGGATTTAAAAACGAGTCAGAAAAAAACGCAATTTCTTATTTGAACACTTCCTTAAATTTTCACTCACGATGATTTCGGAAAATTCTGTTCAAAATACCCTTTTTGGTAGCCTTTTTTGAAATATATTCCGTCTATATCAAAAAACTGACCAATGCATCACATTATATATTTCCTAAATAAGAGGATCTGTAAATTGGATGCGTTTGAGAGCAAAAATAGATTTAAAAACGAGTCAGAAAAAAACGCAATTTCTTATTTGAACACTTCCTTAAATTTTCACTCACGATGATTTCGGAAAATTCTGTTCAAAATACTCTTTTTGGTAGCCTTTTTTGAAATATATTCCGTCTATATCAAAAAACTGACCAATGCATCACATTATATAGTTCCTAAATAAGAGGATCTGTAAATTGGGTGCGTTTGAGAACAAAAATGGATTTAAAAACGAGTCAGAATATAGGCAGTTTGGATTTGAGGTTTTTTCTCCAAATCCTATTTTTGTTTAATTTCTTTTTGTTACACGAATTGGTCCTATGAAAAACTTCTCAATATAAAAGTTGTAGATATTTTTGAGAAGATGTAAAATAAATTTAATCAGATTTGATATCTTAAAAATTGACGGAGTTATGGATTTTTCTCTTTTTTCACAGCCCTTTTCCTTTTCGTTTTTAGTTTTTTTCATCGGTAAAAGTTGGTCCTATCAAAAACTTGTAACAACAAAAGTTTTAGATAATTTTAAGAACATTTACAAAAAATTTAGTTGGACTTGATATCTTGAAAATTGACGAAGTTATGAATTTTTTTCTCTCAAAACCCCTGTTTTTTTCGCCCCTTGAGCCCATTTCTAAATTTATCAAAAATCTGTCATGCATAAACTTTTGGCCCATTTTCAGGAAGTAATATAAACTTTAAACCGATTCGATAGCTACTTTAATTAAGAAGTTATGGCGTTTTTTCGGTTTTCACAAAAAGGCCCCCTATTCCAACCCCCTTGGTCCGATTTTGCCCATTAACGAACTTAGCCGAGATTTTATCCCCTTTGATTTTATGTACCAGTTTGGTGGAGATTGGTGAAGAATCATAGAAGTTATCGTGTCCATAAAAAAGTGACATAGATAGATAGATAGATATATAAACTGGTGCGATTGCAATAGGTAGTATTTCATACGAAATCTACCTAAAATTGAAATAAAATTGTGCACACTTTTATCCACTGTTTATTATATTCTTGTGAAAAAAAAATCTGTTACAAAATTTTACTTTTGCTTGCGATTACATGTAATTTTTTTTTCTATGTGACATTATTGGTCATTGTTGAGTTCCAGGCGGAGAGGGAAGGTTTGCACTTTTTAATCTTTAAATACATAAAGTCTGAATCTTCTTGGATGACATTTCAATGCTCTCGCAGGTATTTCTCCCGGGCAACCCCCTGAATTTAGCACTGAACGTGTGTGTGTGTGGGGGGGGGGGGGCTGATTTTCCCCAGCTCTTTATCTACATTTATCTGTGATCACAAAATTTGTAACATATTGTCCTGATAAATTTAGAGGTCTTTTTGTTTTTGTTTTCTCTTTAAAAAAATATTTTTTCATCATTTATCGCCGAATAAAGTGTCCGCTATTCGGAAAGTCCGTTATTCAGAGATTAAGCATACAAAAATTTAGGTTTTCGAAGTGGGGATTGAAAAACTGTCCGTTAAATACAGGTGCCCACTATTCAGGAGTGTCCGTTATGGGGGTTTTACTTTATATATATATATATATATAAATGTTTTTTATTACTACCAATGCCTTTTGTGTTTTTCTATGTTTCATCAGCTGATAGTTGCAGTATGTGGTCGTGATATAGCAGCACAAATGACATTTAAGGGAATTTACTGACGCTATATCGATAGAGTACATTATGAAGATGTCAAAAGTAGCTTTTAATCGTTGCGTGTTCAGATACAATAGAGCAAACATATGTCGAAGGGTTCATAATCAAGTTTGATATAAATTTTTCTAAAGATAAGAAAGCTGCTAAATTAAAAAATATGTGAGTTCACATTTTCTAAAATATTGCAGTTATATTTCCTTGTGCTGGCGGAATCAGATTTTTTTACCTTTTTATTTTATTTTTTATTATATTTAACTTGTTTACATATACGTAAATCGTAAAATACATTCGCATTTTATTAAAGTGATTGGTTTAAATCACATGGTTTTGTAACGAAAGAGAAACCAAGAAGTATTATTATTTAAATAGCGTAATATTAAAGTTTCAATGTATTTTTTTTAATTGTGGTGCAAATAGAATATAAAAATAACTGCCAGTCTTATTAACTTTGCGATACCCCCTTACGAATGTCTTTGGTGTTGTTATATATTTTTATCTTCAACTGACTTTAAGGTTTGATCGTGATATTCCAACATGAAGAAAAATAATTGAGTTTGTAATTTATGTCGGCCCCTTATGTATACTTTGACATATAGGCCCTAAAGGAGGGGTGCCTTCCGTGGGGGATCTTTCTAAGGGAATCTAACCCTTTTTTACGCAAGGAAATCAAAGGTTCGAAGAAACGCACGTAAATCTCCTAACGGTTAGGCCGACAGCAGTGATTGGGCTCGAACCCAGCACATGCCGTCTACCAGTTTCGGAGCAGAACCTCTTGGCCACTGATGCTTTATAAAAATGTCAAAAATTGCTCTTCATCTGACGCATTTAAAGTTCAGATAAAGTAAACATGTCGAAAAAATTTTTGTATAACACTTTCTAAAGATTAGAATGCTTCGTAATTAAAAAAAAAATAAAAAAAAAAATTCCAAGTGTTATATACTAATTCTCTTCTGTACAAAAAACAGTATCCATAGATATAGTAACAAATTTTCATGTACAATCGCCCGTCTCTCCAACAAATCTTAATAAGTTCCATCTTGATGTAATTATCCTTTAATTATTCTTTTTTTTTATTTAGATTTCTTAATTGGCACCATTTTTCTGAAGAGGTAAAATTCCACTTGTTTTCACCTTAATATATTAATAAATAATGCTAATATTAGTATTTAAAAAATTTATGTCAGTCAAGCTATCTGAATTTTGAAAAAAGTAGCCCTCACAGGCAACACTGACTTAGCCTTTTGCTACGTAAAACCAACAGTTAAATTTAAAAAAAAAAATGTTTTTAATTCTTTACATAACGTTTTGTCTACTTTTTATGGTGATTAAAATTATACCAATATTTCATAAAGTAAACATGCAATGTTTACTTTATGACGTTTTCCTACATGTTTGTAGGAAAACGGTTATGAGGCTTCTAAGCAATTTTTTTAATTTCCTAAACGGCAATCTCATGCTCACTGGACAGCATGTGTGAGTTGATGCAAATAAGTTTGAATGAAAATATTCAAGAATTCAAGGATTCGTAAATTTTCAAGGATTCGTACTCTTCAAGGTTTTTCAAGTGCCTTCTACCAGAATTTTCAAAAGCAATATTTGGCCTATTTAATGAAAAAAAAGTTTAACTCAGGTATAGCAAGCACCACTTTACAAAGTTTCTATTACAAAACGTCCAACATCCCCTGAATGTTTTAATGAATGCGAATCATGCTTTAAATGCTTTAAACATATTAAAATCTAAAAATAATTTAGCATCATTGTATTTAACATATTCATTTTATTCAATTACTTAAATGCCGTATCATAACACAATAAACCGTTAGACGATAAAGAAACCAATTAATGTAAAAATTAATGAAAAAAACGTAAAAACAATCCATAAGGCTCTGTAATAATAGAAACTGACAGTTATCGATCCATTAAAGTTATTTTTCATATGAATATAATATTTCTTTTTTGGTGGAATTTGAACGCATAAATCATACGTAGAGTGGCATAAAATATATGATTTACCTATGACATGATAAAGAAAAATTGTCCCATCTTAACATATTCACGAAATCACCTGAAATGCACTCAATATGTCTCCATAGACAAAATAACAAAATTATTCAAATTCTTGTCATTTTTAGAGCATTTATCTTGATTTAATGTTTAAGAATGATAGCGTATTTTAAGAAAAAAATCGATGAGAAATCCGTGCATGAAAATGTATTAGTACTTCAATACGGCATAAAAGTTTTTGAAAAACAGTTTAAATAAAATTTGAACTTTAGAAGTGTGTTAAGGAGAAAAAAAGTTATAAATTTCTGATTCCTGTGAAATTCTTAAAAGTAGAAAACTTGAAAATTGGCGTTGTGATGAATTAAGTTGGGAGTATATACTAAGAAAAAACACTAAAAATAAACAAATATTTTAAATAAAAATAAATGGTGATCGATTGCTTCAAGAAATCTTTCAAGAAATCGTTCGCTTCATGCACTTTCGAGCATATTTTACCAGAATATCTGTAAAGTTGTAAAGTTGTCTTGTTTAAAGATTAAAAAAAAAAACTCCAGCTATTTATAACTACTGCGAAAAAAGAAAAATAATAAAGAAAAGAAAGGAAAAATAATTATTTATTTTTTATACGATTGTATCCAAAATTAAAGAATTGTTTATACGAATAGCGTAATCGTTAGTTACTTTATTTATAGGCAGATTAATCTGGCAATGTCGTAAATTTTACTGGCACGTTTTAATTCTCTGTTTATGACACCATAGGCAAAAAAAAAAAATCTTGTAAGTGCTTGGTGATTTCAGCTATATTTTCAGAACCATCGAAGCCGTTCATTAATTCTCCATTTCTGTAATGTAATTTAAAATGCTGTAAAATTAATTTATTACTACAAGGTTTTATTACCCTTCATAAAATGATGCTTAGAGTTAATGGATTTTAAATTCGAAATGCACGTCCCAAGGAAAAGGTGATTAATTTGAAACGCGGCTTCAAAATCAAGAGCCCAATAAAGGAAAGTTTACGTAAAGCATTTTATTGATACTACTTTTTGTTAGTCATGATATAGGAATGACAAAAATAAAAAGTAAAAAGCAATAAGCACATTTTTTGACAATTTCTTAGATTTTTTATTTGATTTGATTCTTTTTGCAATGAAAAAACAAATAAATAAAGGAAATAATTATATATTTAATATTTTGTTATTGGTAATGGACTCTACAAATGATATCTTAACACACAGAAAAGTCATATACGTTTTCATTTTTGTCAATTTAATACATTCTTGCTGCAATTAATTTTAATGTAAACACATATCTCTCTAAAAAGTGCTATAAGAAATATTTTAAGCTTTGGTATCTGTTAGGCTTCATCCACACCAATTTTTGACGTTATTCATATACAAAAAAATTGTAAATATGCGTATCCTATAGCATACATCAGCAATGAAGAGGATATACACATATATATAAGTGTTTGCCTATGTGTATGCGTGTGTATAATGTTTTGAACTATAGGTGGTTTTGGGTTCTAGGGTGTTATCGGCATGAATCTTTAAAACTTTTTCAAAAATTCCTACATAGGGAAAAATGTAACACTTAGTGTTTCTTACAAAGTCCACTCACAATCAAAGTCCATATCACAAATTTGATATTTTCGTTCAATTTAATATCAAATCATATTTTATAACTTGATGAATGACATTTGAGCGATAAATTAAAGAAAAAATAGGAATATATTTCTTTTTGCAAATGGACAAGTTACTTTTCGACTCCGCATACAAAAATACTTTATGTAATAAAATGATAGTATATATTATGAATTTTAGCTTAAAACGTCATCTTGACTTTAAATGGGAGATATCCGCGCATTCAACGTCTCTTTAAATAATTATTATAAAACGAGGTGGAGCCCATCGAAATTCGACGAAAGAAAATCTTTAAGAAAGAACTGTTTCATTGATTTATCTACAAAATTAGTTAAGTACTAAAAAGTACATCCTATATTGGTCAGTTTAACTCTTAAACAAATTTTTTAAGCTAAAATTAAGAAAATACTATAAAATTCAATTATCCATCTTATTAAAACGAATAAAACCAAATTTCCCCGGATTTATAACAGACGATATTTTAAAAATAGTAAACGCATTTTAATTTCCTTTTTTTTTTCTCTATTTTAAGAGAAAATGGAGTGATACTGTTGCCAGAATTACAAAATTGGTACTGAAAGCTACAAAAAAATTAATATCTCAGAAATAAAATAAGATACAGCTTTCAAACAAATTGCATTTAAAAGTGCATATTTTTTTCTCTATACGACGATGTAAAAATTTAAAATGTGCATTGTTTAGAATTGTAAAATTTGCAGTAGCAAAAATTGCTAACCCGAAATTGCAAGAGAAAATGTTGCCATTCGCAAAATGACGTATGCGTTACGCACAGATACGTTCGGCCTTTATAATACAGGTACATAGATGGTGTGTTCTTATTTCAAAAATCTGTAGCTAATCACAAGAAAAAAAATCCCGATAAGAGAAACATAACGTTTTATCTTACGTATCCACAAAACGTATCCATATTGTGTTTGAATTTTCTTAAAATGCGTTTTATACCGTAATTATTGATTGAAATCTTAAAACAAGAAATAAAACTCAAAATCTACTGTAATTACATAAAGAATTCGAGAATTCATGAAACTTTTAGAATTTTAAAAAACAACGTTCTTGTAAATATTGATTCAATCGCGCAAGAAGAAAGACAAACTTACAAAACTTCGAAGTGCGGCTCATTTTCCCGACAACATTCGATCTTAAGTTGAAAAATATATATTTATTTTTTTTTAATTAAATGAGCGTCATTTTTATATAAAATATTCTTCTAGTTTAATTTTTTTTAAATTGAAATTTAAGATCCCTCGCAGAAATAAATATTTTGGAAACCTAATTTAGAAAGCAAAGTAACATTTGGCACCAAATACATTTCTTTTCAAAAACTTCAAGTTTATTTTTCTCATTTCTTCAACCTAAATGCAGAAAAATAAAAAAGTATTTTTATAATAATGTAAAATATTGAAACCTAATGATTCCTACATAAGAATTTCGAAATTGAAATTTGAAAGGTTTGACATCAATAAATGCCGTTTAGCAGTTGTTTCTTAGCTAAACAAACAAAACATCTTTATCCCTTATCCGTATCTTGAAAATTACTTTCAAAAAAAATTTTTTTTTGATTTCTCTTTTTATGTAAAATGTCAAAGAAAAATTTTTTTGGATATTTCTCGGAATTATTATCATGGAATTATATTTTCAACGTGATTAAATTTTGTTTAGTAGAATGCATTTATTTATCTATTTTTTTTCTTTAGATTAAATCTAAATGAAGTTTGTTTAGAAATTGTACTCACGTTTCACTACATTGAAATTCAAATTTCAATCCTATGACACCAATAAATATTTAAGAAAAGCTACTGTTAAGGATCAAGGGGTATTTTTTCTTATGTATTTTATTTTAATCAATAAATTACTTTATGTTGTCTTTCTTAAGTTGCAGATAGGAAAGTCTTTTTGAGATATTTTGTTTACGTTCATCATTCTCTTCCATACTTTTCGGAATAATACGATTATCTTTTTACGATAACGTTTTTTAAAATTTCCTACGCATCATGACAATAAACAGTACTGAAATATTTGTTTTAAACACAAAAACAAAATTGTTTATTTAAATAAAATCCTCTTTCAGCTTTTTTTTTTTTTTTTTTTTTTTTTTTTTTTTTTTTCAAGAAAATCTTCTCCAGCAATTCGAGAACCTAATAGAGAGCAAGTTGTCCAATATTTGTAAGGCTTGTGATTGCATAATTCTATTTTGCTTTATGAAGTATAGTTATATGTATTTTTAATTATAAAGTCTTCAGACATCAGGGTTTGTTTATATACAGGGTGTATCTAAACTACTGGGCAAAATTTTAAGGGGTGATAGTACACATCAAGACAAATAATATTAAATGGGAAACTATGGGTCCCAAACGTCTTCCGAAGGAGATAGGCGTCATCAAAATTTAGGGTCCAAAATTTCAAACGATTATAAAAAAAGGAAAAATTGGTCGATTCGTTTGCGGTTTTCACGAAAACTGTTATTTATGTCAGTATTATCTTGAAAATAAATTATAAAGATAAATTTCAAAAAATGCCGATAGAGGGTATATTGTAGATCTGTATTTTAAAGTATTGCGACCAGGTTCTTTTCAAAAAAATGCATTCGCTAGAGTTGTAGGCTGTGATCAATAAAATAAATGCCTTTTGAGAACTTTGTTTATTTAAGGTAGAGTTATAAAAATTAAATCATTTCTTACTGAAATAATTAGGGATGGTGCCTGTAACCATTTTTCAAGAGACCTTTGTTACATGACTGAGTGCATGAAGCGAGAGAGAGGCAATTAAATTTCTCATTCAGAATTCACACATTGGCATCTTGGAATTGGCGAAAAGGAGCATATGAAAAGTGAATGATATCATAACCATGAAATTTTCTGTTACGCTTTAAACAATTAAGATGATTTTGAATTTAATGCAGGGCAACCAGAAATGGGCAGTCCTAAAAAAATACGCCAAAAAGAATTCGCGCCAATTCGTACGTTAGGACTCTGTTTTGGGAGAATTTATGAAAGACACAATAATGTGGCATGCACAAGGAAAGATTATTACCTAACGAATAAGTTAGAATCACAATTAAGCAGAGAGAAAAGCGATTTTACTGACCGCAAGCAAAGCATATCTTTGTTCTTTTTTTTTATTTGTTTCCAGCAAGGGTGAAATACGCATCTTAATGAATTCTCTTTATCTGACAGCCGTTTTTCAGTAATAGGGCAGATGCTAGATGTTTTTCTTTCTTTTCTTTTGAACGGAAAGTTATTGTGGGATTGAAATAAAACATTAAGATAAACTAGATATTTAATTAAAGATTAGCTTTAACTGTAATTTAGAAAAATGTAAAATTTAAGAAAACTATATGTGATTCTACATCACATATATCACCCCTTTCACAGGCGAAAAAAAAAAAAATCTTTAAAGGTACATGCAGGGAGAGAAATCAATTTTCATATGCTCTTACAAGTAACAATGTGTAAAATGTTCATGAAAACAGACTAAACATTTAGTAAATAAAGTAAACAGCAATTGAAATTTTTCTCTAAGTAGCAACCATCCCAAATAAAAGTATATATATATCATGATATAAATATATTGGTACCATAAATATTGTCATACAAATGACATCATATATTGTTTCTACTTAGAAACAGCTGCAGCTTCATTAATAAAATTTGTGATCACTTTTCAATTTGTCTTATTTAGACAAGGACCTGTATCAAAAATGTGCACATACAAATAAAAGAAAATACCAGGTCTAAGTCCACAGGTCACTTACCAATTGGCAAAAAAAATCCAAATTGTTTATAATAAGAACATTAAATAAGTGTATTGATCAATACAATAATAATAGCAAAGTACTCGAGTAATATAATGCAATTAAACACAAAACATAATATACAAATAAACAAAAACATAATGTAAATAGAAGGATTAAAAATGTCCATAATAATGAATAATAGGAAATACTTGAAATTTCCACCATTTTTTTTTTTAAATTTACAAAATAAGTTTTACTACCAACTTATATTTGAAATGAGAGTTCAAGCAGTGCTAGACAACCAACATATGGATAAATTTTTTGAAACACTGTCGTTGACCATTTACTTCCATGTGATAATAACGTTCCTAAATGTATATCTTCTAATTTTTGTCTTTTTTTTTTTAATACCCAAACTAATGAATTTTTTTATTAAGTTAAATCTGAAATTTAAAATCAACGTTGCATTATATTGACATCTAAAACGGTATTTTAGTGTAACATGAGAAAAGAAATCCTCGTAAAGAATTCGGTATCTTCCCAAAAATACTTTTATTCAAGAATAATTACTGGTAAGTGGGAGACACTGAACTTTCATGCAAAAGTATAAAAAGTTTAGAACTGTGGGAAAGATGTGTGGAAAGGTAATCTGGAGACCTGTAAAGTAACTTCAATTTAAGATACGACTTGTATAAAGACCAATAAAAGACATGCATTAACCACTAAAGCAAACATATGACAGCATCTTTGCCTATAAAAATTACAATTTATCTTCACTTCATATCCTTTGAATGAGAAGTGTGAAAACATTGACATGTATGCAATTTTAAATATCACCTTGACTGTGGTATACCACTCATCGTTATCTGCAAAATAACTAAAGTGTATTTTTTATGTGGAAGTACTGTGTACAAATTATATAAGGATGAGTATTGAATTTAAAGTGAATAAGTGTGTGAATTTTAATGTATATATAAAATTTTACACCTTGCTAGAATTTTAAATAAAGAAGGAGTAAGCTCCGCTACATGTGTAAGCATACATTGGCTGAAAAGGAATCTTAATGTTCGTAAATGTAGTGTAAAGTACTAATGTATATCATGTATACCCGAATGAAAATAAAGAAATGTGGAGAAGTGAATGCAAATGATATCTAATTACCAACAAATGTTATGCAAAAAAAATGTATATATCTATCTAAATTGCGCCTAAAGAGTAATGAAATTCCTATGTGTAAACGGGAGAACATGGGATAGTGCAAATGGGAAGGCAAAAAAATCTGACTGGATTAAATATCCATAATCTAAACAAAAAGTGTAAAGAAACGACTTATGTATTGAAGATAATAACCAATATGTTATAAAAAAAACTTCACAGAGGACCGATAATTAAACAATTGCATATGTAAATGTACATGTATGTGAATAACTTTATCTGCATAGCATGCTGCAAGGTATATATACCTTTGTAAACTACCATTGTAAAAATCTTTGTATAAAAACATTGTAATTGCTGCATGCAAAGAGAAGTTGTATGAAAAGTGAGTCAGTTGCAAATATCCACAAGTATATCAAAAGAAAAAAGAACTTTGTAAAAAATTTCACCACTGTAATATTGATACACCAGTAAACATTCGCACTAACACTGTGTGTAAAGAAAAGTGCAATTGATAATTACACAGACCTACAAAAAAAGAGTAGCTACATCGAGTTAAAACAACATAGATGTGCAATTTTTTTATCTATCGCGAAAGATACAAATAAAGAAAAATAAATTGTGTAAACAAACATTTAAGATTCACCGCAGAAGTCTTACTGATAATTAGGGCTTAACCACCAGAAGAAAACTATCACTAAATCAAAAATGTGAAATTTTGAATCATTCATCTATTCCTGAGCTCACGAAACAGTTGAATGAAAGAGAATCAGAGATATGAACAATGTCCGAAAAATGTAAATCATGAAATGATTGAAAGTAATCTTTAAATAACAATGTATTAAAATGTGTACACCATATGAAAAAAATATATATCTACGAAAGAATAGTATATGAAAAAAATATAATTATTAATGCTTTATGTTTGTGTTATGAATAAAAAGGTTAACAATGTAAAAAAAAAATACTGTGTAAAAGAGCGGAGAAATCCAAGTATCACCTGAAGGTAACTAACAAAATATGTAAATAACTAAATATACATGAAATAGCATACCTGAAGAAGTGTTGAATATTTACGTTATATTTTAGAGTGATTAAAAGCTTGTTTTTGCTTGAAATAAAATTTAAATGTATTACAGCAAGTGGAAAAAGCAGGGTGATTTATGTCGAAAAACTTGTTGTAAGCACGGTTATGTGCGATGCAGTTAATGCATCTTGAAGCATTTTTACAATTATCTGAAGTGTGTGATTCACCACAATTAGCACATGCCAAATCATATGCACAAAATTTTGCCAGGTGGCCTATTTGTTGGCAATGAAAGCAACGTTTTATGTTAATAAATGGCCTGACAGTGTAGTCAACAGAATTAATATTTAATTTTCCATGTTGAGTTAAGAGATCCGCTATCCATGATGTAACACTAATTGTCCAGTTATATTTTAATCCCTGTCTTAATTTATGCTTTCTTTCAAAGTTAATAGAAGGAATGGTACTGCCAATCTTTTCATTTATAGACATCATAATATCTGGTATACCTATATTGTCATCAAGATCCAACAGAATTATTTTAGTGCAGTCAGATAAATCTCTAACTTGATTTTTGAGCTCACATAAATTTAGGATGTAATTCGGTATTGAAATAAGATCAGTATTCTTGTTTTTTGATAATTTAGAGTTATTTGTACCAGAATTTATGTGTGTTTCAGATTCAACTTTATCCAGAAATTTGGCCAAATCTTTCCCACTAGAATTACATTCCTTATCTTTAATAACATTAAGGGGTTCATCCAATTTAGATTCATTAATGTCGCATTGAATAGCTATCTCATGCATAGACTGTTTGGACGAGTTCAGTGTTCTTATTTTTTCGAACAACAGCTCATTTAACCTATGTAACTGGTCGTTATTTTTTTGTAAAACAGTCCACTCAGATTGAACACTATTCACCAAATCACATAAAATATTAAACTTTAATTCAATTTCTTTTTGATAGGAATTAAATTTTGCCATGAGTTCTGGATTATTCTCATTTAAAATAGGACCAATTAATTTCTGAACATCCGAAACAACAGATTTAGAAAATCTGTTAATAGAATCCTTTAAACTACTCAAACATGAAATCTCAAAAGAATTAGAATCTAAACCAATTGTTTCAGAATCCATATTAGTTTTAAAAGACATTACCTGTTTTGCATCAGGTCTAAACTTAAAGTTAAACACAACAGATGGATCTTGTGTCAATTTACGTGACTTTCTTTTAGTCATTATAAACAAGTTATATCCTAAATTATAAAAATACGAAAATAAACAAACGAGCACAGTATCAGATTATTAAAAAAATGGACCTATCTACAATGCAATATAATAAAAGCAGCTATATGTGAGAATATTTTTAAATAGATGCTAAAAATTTAAAATAAATGTCTATCCATAAACTAATCAAAATTGTGTTTTACATTTATAAAAGTGAAAAAGCATGAAAAAAAAATCTCAATATTTATTTAAATATTAGAAAACTGGACCCTCTCTAACGAAATATTTTTGCAAGTGGGGTGCAAATAGGAAAAACAAACACTGGACATATGTATAAAAAGTCTTAAAATAAATTAGAAGGGGGGAAATTAGTCACTTTAGTTAAGACGATATTTTGTTTTAATGCACTGTTTATATCCTATATGAAATGCATAAGAAATATCATAATAAATATTAAGGAATTTATCAATTTTTTTTTATTATTATTTTTTTTTTTTTAACACTCCTAAAATTGAAGTTTTTATTAGCTAATATAATTGATGAAAATAATGATTCATACTGTATCTTATTCAATATCATACTGTATCTTATTCATCTTTTTTTTTTTTTTTTTTTTTTTTTTTTTTTTTTTTGCAGACTAGAGTGTAAAAATAATTCTACTCGAACAGATATAAACAATGCACACACTTTAAGAATATTAAGATGTTAGATAGGTTTAATTATGCAAATAAGAACATGGCTAGTCTTTGCACAAATAAAAACAATCTCCCAATAAAATTACTGTACAAACAATATAAAGCACAACTTACCTTTAAAGTGAAAAAAAATCAGGAAAGAAAAGTAGGATAAAATGTAATAATATATTTTTTGATACATGAATTTATAATTCGATTATGCATGCATCATTATTATTATTTATGTCATGTGCACATGGCATGTGATTCAAACGATAAAATTTTATTTATCTGAAAATGAGCCCACTGTCAATAATATATGAAGGTGCATACATCCTTATTGTTTAACTAGTATTCACATGCATCTTTCTCTGTATTGTTTCTTTTATATAAACCTCATATTAAAAAAATAATGGTTGCAACCCGACAACATCATGCCTTATTTTTTATAGGAAAAAGAGATGCACCATTAACTTACCTAGAACTTTTTCATCTACATGGAAATATAATATAAAATTTATGAAAAAGAAAACGGAATATACGTCAATTTATAACACTTCAAAAATAACTGTATTAAAAAAATAAACAAAATATATAGTCATTAATTAATAATGGAAATTATAAAAATACTTTCTTTAAAAAGTAATAAACTGTCTTGATATTTCTCAAACGACTTTCAGCAAAAAGTGCACAGCAATAAGTACTTAGATATTTGAAAAATATAATTTTATCATGCTATCGTTTGTATCATAGTTTTTAAATAGCACTTGTAAAGCTGTGAAATGTTTCAAGACAATCTAAAATCATTTATAACTGTTCGTATTTAAAGAAATTCAATTAGAGCACAGAAAAACTAATACATAATAAACTAAAAATGGTTGAAAATTACTCAACATAATTTTTTTTTTAAATAAAAATATCATATAATTAAAATAGAAATTGAGATTTAACCTATTAAATATAAAAGCATACACTTTCTCATCTGCGAAATTTATGCTGTAAATATTTATCAATGAATGTCTTCTTCACTCATTTTTTTTTTTACTTTCAACTACTACAAATAAACTTGTAACAGTATTATCGTAAAAATAAACGTTCAATAGCGCACAAAATTACAGACACAAAATTGATCAATGCTGTAGTTTTAAGGGTTTTTTTTTTAATAGTATAGCGCATGTAATTATTTTTGTGAAAAACATCAGTGTCAGCATCCAAAAATTTAAAGAATAAATCCAATGTGAAGATCATATTATCGACGAATGACGAATAATTTAAACGTCAAACACGAAATTCTGTGTCACTTTAGTCGAGAGCATATGAAATCGTCACTGAAGTACACCGCTAAGATGAAGTAAAAACATTATGTCAGTGAGCGTGACATTGTTGATTTAACGGAGGTGAAATAAGAGTCACAAATCGCCAGTCGTAGATTCTTAGGCCTACATCGGCATGGGAAAATTTAACGAGCGGAAGCGAAGCACCCATCATCACGAAACGTCCCGATCAGAAGAATCACTCGCTCAAGTAAAAGAGAAATTGGCACTATAATCCAACTCTATAATGTCCAGCAAGAAAAATCCGGCGGCAATAATTACCGGAGCATAGGCATATTTCACACAACAGTCTGCGAAGGAAGGGAGCACTTATGTAATGATTCACAAACATAAGCAGGACTTATCTGACGAGGAAATAGTCGTTCGAAAATACTTGAAGACTGACGTTAATAGTTCACATTTATTGTATTCAGGAAAATAAATAGTCCGGAAAAATCTGGCAGGCAAATAAAAAGCAGGCAAATAACAGCAGGCAAATAACAGCAGGCACCATCCCTCGATGTTTGAAAAAGTTGCGAATGCCTGGTGTAGGCACCATAGTTTCTATATTGTAGATCTGTATTTTAAAGTATTGCGACCAGGTTCTTTTCAAAAAAATGCATTCGCTAGAGTTGTAGGCTGTGATCAATAAAATAAATGCCTTTTGAGAACTTTGTTTATTTAAGGTAGAGTTATAAAAATTAAATCATTTCTTACTGAAATAATTAGGGATGGTGCCTGTAACCATTTTTCAAGAGACCTTTGTTACATGACTGAGTGCATGAAGCGAGAGAGAGGCAATTAAATTTCTCATTCAGAATTCACACATTGGCATCTTGGAATTGGCGAAAAGGAGCATATGAAAAGTGAATGATATCATAACCATGAAATTTTCTGTTACGCTTTAAACAATTAAGATGATTTTGAATTTAATGCAGGGCAACCAGAAATGGGCAGTCCTAAAAAAATACGCCAAAAAGAATTCGCGCCAATTCGTACGTTAGGACTCTGTTTTGGGAGAATTTATGAAAGACACAATAATGTGGCATGCACAAGGAAAGATTATTACCTAACGAATAAGTTAGAATCACAATTAAGCAGAGAGAAAAGCGATTTTACTGACCGCAAGCAAAGCATATCTTTGTTCTTTTTTTTTATTTGTTTCCAGCAAGGGTGAAATACGCATCTTAATGAATTCTCTTTATCTGACAGCCGTTTTTCAGTAATAGGGCAGATGCTAGATGTTTTTCTTTCTTTTCTTTTGAACGGAAAGTTATTGTGGGATTGAAATAAAACATTAAGATAAACTAGATATTTAATTAAAGATTAGCTTTAACTGTAATTTAGAAAAATGTAAAATTTAAGAAAACTATATGTGATTCTACATCACAGAGGGAGCTTTAGACTTTGGAGTAACGAACAACTATTTTTTACCGTTATTGTTTGCATCTCATTAATTTTTTTAGAAGTTTAGACATAAACTTAAATTTTGAGCTCAAAATCTGTGGTTAAGTAGCGCAAACTGAACTGTGTTCAATGGGAGTGGGTAGGTTCAAATTTCAAATGATTATAAAAAACAGAAAAATTGGTCAATTGATTTGCGGTTTTCCCTAAAATTATTCTTTATGTCAGTATTGTCTTGAAAATTAATTATAAACAAAAATTTCAAAAATTGTTGATAGAGGGCGCTTTAGACTTTGGAATAACGTACAACTATTTTTTACCGTTATTTTTTAAGTCTCATTAAAATTTTTTAAAAGCTTAGACATAAACTTAAATTTTGAGCTGAAAATCTGAATCGTTAAAAGTGGTTAAGTAGCGCAAACTGAACAGTGTTCAATGGGAGTGGGGAGGTTTAAATTTCAAATTATTATAAAAAGCGGAAAAATTGGTCGATTCGTTTGCGGTTTTCTCTAAAATCATTATTTATGTCAGTATTTCCTTGAAAATAAATTTTAAAGATAAATTTCAAAAAATTCCGTTAGAGGGCGCCTTAAACTTTAGCGTAACCAACAACTATTTTTAACCGTTATTTTTTTTTCTTTATCTAAATAAATGTTTTAAAAACTTAGATTTAAATTTTGAGCTCAAAATCTGAATCGTTGTGAGTAATTAAGTAGCAAAAAATTGAACTGTGTTCGTAGGTTTCGCAGGGTAACATTTCAACTCCTGAACACAGTTCAGTACGCTTCTTAACCCCTTCCAACGATTCAGAATTTGAGCTCAAAATTTAAGTCTAAGCTTTTCCAAGCATTTAATTAGATACAAAAAATAACAGTTAAAAATTGCTGTTGGTTACTCTAAAGTTAAGGCGCCCTCTAACGGAATTTTTTGAAACTTATCTTCAAAAATTATTATCAAGGAAATACTGATATAAAGAATAGTTTTAGAGAAAACCGCAAAGGAATCGACCAATTTTTCCGTTTTGTATAATCATTTGGAATTTGAACCTTCCCACCCCCATTGAACACAGTTCAGTTAGCGCTACTTAACCATTCTGAACGATTCAGATTTTCAGCACAAAATTTAAGTTTATGTCTAAGCTTGGAAAAAATTTAATGAGATGCAAAAAATAATGGTAAAAAATAGTTGTACGTCACTCCAAAGTCTAAAGCGCCCTCTATCATCAGTTTTTGAAATTTATGTTTATAATTTATTTTCAAGACAATACTGACATAAAGAACAGTTTTACTGAAAACTGCAAATCAATTGACCAATTATTCTGTTTTTTATAATCATTTGAAATTTGAACCTACCAACTCACACTGAACACAGATCAGTTTTTGCTACTTAACCACAGATTTTGAGCTCAAAATTTAAGTTTATATCTAAACTTCTAAAAAATTTTAATGAGATGCAAAAAATAACGGTAAAAAATAGTTGTTCGTTACTCCAAAGTCTAAAACGCCCTCTATCGGCATTTTTTGAAATTTATCTTTATAATTTATTTTTAAGATAATACTGACATAAAGAATAGTTTTCGTGAAAACCGCAAACGAATCGACCAATTTTCCCGTTTTTTATAATCATTTCAAATTTTGGACCCTAAATTTTGATGACGCCTATCTCCTTCGGAAGACGTTTGGGACCCTTAGTTTCCCATTTAATATTATTTGTCTTGATGTATACTATCACCCCTTAAAGTTTTGCCCAGTAGTTTAGATACACCCTGTATATCCATTTAAAATTCCGTCGTGGATACATATTAACAAACTGGTCACTAAGAAAGTTTGAACAACCAAAAAAAGTAAAAGATACACGTGGTGTTGAATGGATGATGCAATTATCGTATTTCTGAAATAGACAGATGACTCTAGTTGCAGAACGAACATTAAGTTTATTAATTTTTATGAAATTGCACCCTAACATTATGAGCAGCGGAGCAAAAATCTAGTCGTAGGCCATCCATACATACGTCCCGAACATTAAGATTCTGTTGCGCGCTGTCGCTGCTAAGTGACCACGAATGGCATCAAAAGTATTTACCGGGTGTCCCAAAAATGACTGATGGATTTTAAAATTCAAAAACTTGCAAACGGTGACAGCTATTTAAAAATTTTTTGCAGCAGGGACAATGTTAGGAGTTTTTTTTTACCGTAATTTTTTATTTTAGTTCGCATATCAAACAATAGGTGGCGCTGACGGCGATTGAAGACCAGGTGATCAGTGCTGAGTGAAGCGTCCACCTGGTCTTCAATCGCCGTCAGCGCCACCTATTGTTTGATGTGCGAACTAAAATAAAAAATTACGGTAAAAAAAAAACCCTGACATTATACGTAACCCTCCTGCAAAAATTTTTTAAATAGCTGTCACCATTTGCAAGTTTATGAATTTTAAAATCCATCAGTCATTTTTGGGACACCCCGTACTTACGACCCGAATAGTAAGACTCTCTTGCGCGTAAGCTCTGTCGCTGTTAAACGATCTTACCTAAGACTCGGAATTGGAATAGAAAAGAAAAAAAAAAAAAAAACAAAAAACAAAAAACAAGAGAAATTGAAGCCGGACAAATTGAATAGGAAAAGTAGACAAACTAAACACACTGAAATAGCGATTCACCCAAACATTATCCTCAATATATTCCCTCAATAAATTCTTTTTTTATTTTGTCTAATTTTTCGTATAATGCTCTTTATTGAATAAACGGGCAAAACATGTTTGTGCCAATCATACGTGGTACGGGCAAATGATTTCAAATCATAATTTTCACCAGAAGATTTTTATTGGAAATTTTGCATTATTTAATCCCAGCTTTTTTCTGATTCAATTAAGCGATAAATTCTGTTTGAAAAAAATGGCTGATAAAAGATTAAAAATTCTGTAAAAGACGCAAAAATATATAAGGTGGTCTGGTGTAATAACGCCAAGTGCTAATATTATGCATAATTATGAAATAATCTGGTAAATGACACCCATGTGCTCTGCGCAGAAGGGTTTTGAGTCATATAAATCGCAAAAAACAGCTTCAAGTTAATTTGTTTCAATTTTAGGTCTTATTGCTTTTACAAGCAATTAAAATCAACGCTTGATCTAAAATTTGCGAGATACGTTTTGTGATGTGAAGACTATTTTTTCTATCCGGAAATACTTTGTTTATTACATAAATTTGTAGTGCATTTCGTGTACTTTCAAAATGTTGTTGAAGATATTGGATATCTTCTCGAGATAATTTGTAATTAAAAATGTACAGCGCAATAACTATAACGGGGTAATAACGCCAATCCTTGGCATTAATACCCCGGTTGATTCCCTACTGTGGCCGAGCTACATCCTAAATACTGATTCAAATAAACACAGTTAAAACTGTGCAATGTTTCTAATAACTCTATTTAAGTGGTCCTTTTTAAGCAAAAAGAAGCTCACGGTCTGATATATCCTTTTGCCTCATCCACCCCCCCCCCCCACACACACACACACCACCTTTATTTTTCTTACACTTTCACAAAAACTTTAATATTTTCAATAGCTTAGGATGCAATTTGTCAATTTCTAAGTTTGTAGAGTTTGTATTTTTAGAATTGGGCAATCGACATTCAATTATTCCATCTTATTTCATAGTTTTGTTTGCATGGCGTTATTACCCATATAGGTGGGTAATAACGCCAAATAGCATTGGTCAAGAAATCACGCCATTACATTTTATGAATACATATCTGTTAAATAATTTTTTTTATATAGATAGTCAATGAGTTGCTGTATCAAATCATATATTTGTTTGAAAAATACAAATTAAAACTGAGCCGTGAAAATTGGTAGAACTTTAACGTGGCGTTATTACCCCAGGTTACATTATTTGAAAGGTTTTTTTTTCAAAAATATTGATCAGTTAAGTGCTTAAATAAATTTTATAACGAGTGATTTTAATGCTAACTTAGAGTACTGTTGGAGCGTAAAGAGGTCAAGGGATAAGGCTTGCATTTGCGAGAAAATCAATCATCCATCACCACGCAAGATTGATTTTTTTTTTAAACCCGAAAAAATATCGAGAATACTTATACACTATACATGCTTTTCAGCTGAACGCATCAGGTATCCATATACGATAGCCTAAACATGTCACGTAGTCTTGTTGCTTCCAATGGCGGCATGAAAAATAATTTGTTTGAATTGCATATTTGTAGCAAATTTGTTTTAAAAGAAATCTGCTGTTTGAAATGAACCGCTTTTACAATAGAGCCGCCATAGTCGTCATTTTGACCAATACCAAATAAAAAATACTTCTGTTCGAACCAGAAATTGATTTAACCCCTTGCGGCGCGGTCATATATCTATTAAACCACTTAATTTTAATTCCCCAACGCCACATTGGCACAGGAATTTTCGTAAAGAAAATTACGGTTTATTTAATTCACTATATATATATATATGTGTAATAAAATAAAAAAAATTTGCGCCATTTTGATCTCTCTGAGCTTTTAATTCTAAAATTGTGTAACAAATTTTAATCTTACTTTCGTAATATATTAATCTTTTAACAGCTTACGTCCTTTTTCTTTTTTTTATTGAATTTATTAATAATCTCTTGCTTGTTTCTCAAAAAGGCGGGAAGTTATTTCGTAACCTTTCCTTTTTAGAATATTCTCGGGGTTATCTCTATTTTATTTTTTATTTAACATCACGTGATCTGTGTTAATGCGCGGATGTTAAAAGGCTTGTCTATTTGCGAGACAATATCTAGCTCCCACCCAAACGCCACGCCTCGTTGACCAATCAGAGGTGAGGATTTTTTACACGTAGCCTCGAAGTTAATCCTAATTGTATATTTAAAATGACTGACGCTGAGAGAGGAGGGGCTAGTTTTTCGTTGTGAGTGTGAATTCTCATTTTTTTTTCGGAGCTCAGAATGCGACTAACTTTTAAACTATCAAGATGTCCGTTTCCTTTCCCCGCTGAATTAGAATATCTGATGTGGACTGGGTAACGAAGGTTGTAGTGTTCGATGTGTGCTACGGTGACTGCGGGGAAGAACTTACTTATTTTATGCATCTAAAATAAATGAATTTAAAAACTGGTGGATTTATTTTCTTATGGGGAAATCCCCAATACAACTCATCCACTGCTAGTCAACTGCCGGAGCGATTGCTCAGCTCATTCCACTGCTGACTTTTAGTGAGTAGAAGAATGTTCTGCACCAAACATAGTGTTGCACTGGAGCTTGTACTTTGTTCGCCATCGTCATATCATAACAGATTTATATATATATATATATATATATATATATATATATATATATATATATATATATATATATATATATATATATATATATATATATATATATATATATATATATATATATATGTATGTATATATATATATAGATAGATAGATAGATAGATAAAGATATAGCCTTTTCGTTATTTACAAATAAAAATGTTTTCCGATTCCGCTGTCAGTCATTAATTTCAACAGTCAAGCAATGAATTTGCTCGGCGCCACAAAGGATTAAAATATGTTAAAACATTAGTATATGTAAAAAAAAATCCACGAAACATTTGCTTCTCAATTATCTCTTTGCCGAAATTAAACTTTCCAGGATGAAATTAAAACTGTAAAACCCCACTGGAATAAAAAGTAGAATATTCCCTACTCTCCAAAATCCATTCTTTCAATATTTCATTTGAGGGAATAGCACCTAATAGAAACTACAGTTCTATTGAATTCTGATGTTAAATTCAAGATTTCATAAACGATCGTTTCCGAAAAACCGATACTATAAGAAGTATTCCAATCATTTCACCCTTTTAAATCTCTAATTTTCAATTAAAAAAAATTAACGAATATTTACGTTTTAAAAGTAACCACAAAAAAAACTTTATGTTTTTAATAACAACAGAATCATAAAATTTCGAATTTTAGAACGTTTCTCACAATAAAACTGTTTGATGATAGTTTGTGATAAGTAATATAGCATTTTTTAAGCGTGTTTTAGGTGAAAATTTTATATTTTGTCAATAAATCAAAATTAACAGTTGCTTTAGAACTCTGTTCATCCTTTCCAAATCCATCATGTAAATTGTACTGTGCACAAATTAATATCTTTCAGCTGCTATCTGATTCACCAACAAATCGAGAGACTTTTGAGCCAACATTTCATTTCCTCCAACTTTTCCTCACAACACCGAGTGTGATAGCAAACTGCTATGTCTCCCCAATGTTTTTCCAACAGTTCCAAAAAAGTATTTCTTAGCCTTTTCTTCCAACATCGAATATTTTAATGAATCAGAGGTAAGCGACTGATATGAATAGTCGTTAAATATTAACGGTTAAATATTCCTGCTTTTCCTCCAACCTTTTTAAAGACAAATGTAAGCTTTTTCTCTCTTTGAAGGGGAAACAGATCGGTTAGATCGGCGAAAAAGTGTGTCGCGCTTAAGTTTGTGAATCTTATAACAGCTTTAAAGTACAGAGTTGCCATGTCTCCAGCTTTTTGTATACGAATCTTACTATCGAATACTTAGAGAAAATCTGGTTATTTTAAATCGCCCAAATGTTCGGATTAAATAAAACAATATTTCATGAATCAAAATACTGGTATCCAAACAGCAGGAGACTTGGCAGCTCTAAAAGTAAAACTCGTGTCAAATTTCAAGAATCTAGCTTAATAATTTCAAATTAAATCATAATTTCAGATGTCTTTTAGACAAGATTTCGTATGTGTCAAGGATTTTGGGATTTTGGGTATTTCAATCCCAAACATTTCGTAAAGTACAATTTGCTATCTTTGAAAGTTAATTTTTTTCTTTTAAACAAGGCAAATATTACTTTACAAAAATTCTGGTGAAGATGCTTGATTTCTATTAGAGCAGTCAACATTTTTTTATTAGAAATATTTCTTAGTAAATACTTCCATCTTAATTGCAACGCTATTTTTCATGTTTTCTACTTGTAAGAGTTTCACAGGAATCAGAATCTCAGAACTTTTTTTTTCTTAAGACATTTCTAAAATTAGAATTTTATTTAATTCCTTTTGCGAAAACTTTTATGCCTTAAAGAAGTTGTATATTTTTATGCACGGACTTCCCATAGATTTTTTGCTTAAAATACGCTATCAGTCTTTACCTTTAAATCAAGATAAATGCTCTAAAAATGACAAAAATTTGATTTTTTTTTTCTTTGTCAACGGAGATATATTGAGTGCTTTTGCCATATGATGCACCTTTGCTGAAGTGCATTTCATGTGCTTTCATGAATATGCTAAGATGGGGCAATTTTTCTTTATCATGTCATAGGTAAATAATATGATATTTTATGCCGCTCTACGTATATGATTTATGCGTTCAAGTTCCACCAAAAAAGAAATATTATATTCATATGAAAAATAACTTTAATGGATCGATAACTGTCAGTTTCTATTATTACAGAGCCTTATGGATTGTTTTTACATTTTTGACAATCACGCTTTTAGTGAAATAAATATCTTGTTCATAGTTAATTATCTTGCTGGTTATATCATTCTCTCTGCTTTAAGATGACACTGTAATCGGTATCGATTTTACGGAAAAACATAAAAATTTTAATAGATTTCTTTAATATCTAAAAGTTTATTCTGTTATGATAAGGCTTTTAAATTATTGAATAAACGAATTTGCTAAGTACAATTGAGATTAAATTATTTTTAAATTTTAATATATTTACATTCAGTTTAAAGTTCGAAACCACAATTTTCGAAATGTTAAAAGGTATGCGTTAACATTTTCTAAAAATATGTGTCATAAAAAGTTTAAATTGCATATTAATTTTGTATCATCTAATTTAGATAAAAACTTAACCAGATACAGATGTGAAGACACATAACTTCTTTTAACTTATTATTTAAAACGTAAACTTTAAGACCACATAATTGCCAGTGGAAAGACATTTTTATCTTTGCTTCTAAGATAATTGGATAATAACATCAAGCTGGAACTTATTAAGATTTGTTAGAAGGAGGGGCTATTGTAGATGAAAATTCTTTACTATATCTATGGATACTATATCCTGTGTATAGAAAATAATTAGTACATAACACTAGAAAAAATGTTTTTATTTATTTTTGAATTTCGAAGCTTTCTAATCTCTAGAGAGAGTTATACAAAATTTTCTTCGACATGTTTACTTTATCTGAACTTTAAATGTGTCAGATGAAAAGCAACATTTTTAAAAAGCATAATATTGAACATTTCGTCTCTAAATATCTCAAATATCTCGTTCCACCAGTGGCCAAGAGGTTCTGACCTCTCAACTGGTAGACGGCAGGTGCTGGGTTCGAACCCAATCGCGGCTGTCGGCCTAACCGTTCGGAGTTGTCGTGGTTTTCTTCGAACCTTGCATAAATACGGGTTAGGTTCCCTTAGAAAGACCTCCACGAGGGGCACTCCCCCCTGGGCCTATACCCCTAGTGTAGATAATCGGCCGACAAAAATAAATCAAAACAAACCAAACGAAAACTGGTAGACGGCATGTGCTGGGTTTGAGCCCAATCGCTACTGTCGGCCTAACCGTTCAGAGATTTACGTGGGTTTCTTCGAATCTTAGATTTCCTTGCGTAAAAAAGGTTTAGGTTGTCTTAGAAAGACCCACACGGAAGGCACCCCTCCTTTAGTGCCTATATGTCAAAGTATACATAATTGTCCGACGTAAATACGAACAAACAAATTCAAATATTTTTCTTCATGTTGGAATATCACGATCCAATCTTAAAGTCAGTTGAAGATAAAAATATAATAAAAGCAGCGAAGACATGATGTTGGGGATATCGTAAAGTCACTATCACAGGCGATTATTTTTATATTCTATTTGCACCACTATTTAAAAATATATATATATATTGTAGCATATTTCTCTTGCAAATATTTTCAAAACGTATGTAAATGATGTTTTGTTTTGAAAAAAATAACGTGAAATTGCATTAAAGTGAAAAAAAAAATAAAGATAGCAAAAAGTATTCTCTTGTCATTGGACTTTTACGATGCCCTACCTAAATAATAATAATTCTTGGTTTTTCTTTAGTTACCAAACCATGTAGAACATTTAAATCAATCACTTTAATAACAAGAGAATGTATTTTTCGGTTTAGGTATTTCTAATTAAGTATTTATTGTACAAGTAAAATATAATATATTTTTTTTAATCGTAAAAAAGTCTGGTTCCCCAGGCACAAGAAAATATAACTGCAATATTTTAGAAAATGCGTTCTCATTTCTTTGTTTTATTTAGCCAGAGAAGCTTTCTTATCTATAGAATGATCGACATCAAACTTGCTTAGGTACTTTTCGACATGTGTTTGCTCTATTGTATCCGAAGTTAAATGTGTCAGCTTAAGTGTTACTTTTGTCATTTTTATAGTGTACAATTTCGATAATATCATCAGTAAATTTCCACAGATATACTTCGTTTTGCTATATCACGACCATATACTGCAACTATCAGATGATGAAATATAGAAAAACACAAAAAGCATTAGTAGTAATCAAACACATTTATATATATATATATATATATTATGTAACATATTTCCTTATATATAACTTTCTGTAATAAAGTGATAGAGTGAGAACAATGGAAAAAGTACAAAAACAATAAAGTAACATGTAATTGTATAATATTTTGGTTTAAAAGAGAAAAAAGTATTATCGTTAACGTTTAGGTGAAATTTATCGAATTTAATTTACGGTTTTGGGGGGAATTTTTAAAAATTTGAGTTCTGAATGGTAATAGCTTCTAATTAATCGAAATTTGGAATAAAAAAGGTAAAATTTACTTTTTATCTTTTTAAAAGCAGTTATTTTAAGTACAGAGAAAGATAGAAACATTTTTCTTAATCCTGACTATTTTTATTTTACATTCTAACTGGACCACTTTATCAAAATAAAAATCTCTAAACTTTTTGACAATATGTGCAAAAGAAATATAATAGATGTAAATGTATGTTTTTTAACGAGTAGAGTAAAAAAAAAGTCGCCAGTGATAGCTCTATTTTCTGAGTGCATAAGATATAAATGCTTCTTTGAATATGTATCTGGATATTAGAAACGCAAAATCTATTATAGGAGTATAAAATCGATTTGTTTCCGTACTTTATATTTAACAATTAAAAACCGTAATAGTTTATAGGTAATAGTTAATAGGTAATAGTTTATTGTTTATTTATTATTCCATCTTTGTGTTTATTTGTATTTTGTTTTTCTGATGATGATTGAGTAAATTCAATCGAAACATGTAAAAACTAGTCGTCGGGGGCCACCGTAATACTTACCCATCATGGATATGTATATGAAAATAAAACATGTGAAAACTATTTATACAATGCATTGCAATTCATAAACAAAATTTAAATATCGTTAATATATATAGTAATGCTATATTAAAGAACTGCTGATGTACCCATTTCGACAAATTATATAAAACGCCAAACTACTCAAGTAGTACCGAACTGCGTAAAAGAAACATCCTTATAACTCCAAAAATAATAATTCTATTAACTAACAATTAACTGCGTCGGATTAAGCGTCGCATTTCCAATTAAAATATACTTCTGAATTGAAATTTGAATGAAATACAGGGTCATGAAAAATCTAAGAATGTGGAAAACAAGATTATGAATATCTCGGCAACTAATAATCCGATCGACTTCGTTCTATATTCAAAATGTGTGTTATTTTATTGCCTTTTACGTCCATTCCTTAGAACAAAAAAATTCGAAAATTTTTATGTACCTTTCATCAGAACGAATTTTTCGAGAGTCCGAAAAAAATAGTTCCGGATAATCGAGGTTGCTGATATTAAATAGGGTTCGTCCCATTCTTACATACTAACTACATACAAAATTTCAAGTCTCTATCTCAATTTGTTCGGGAGGTAGAGCGTTTACAGACAGACAGACTGACAGATTGACAGACAGACGGACGGCAAAAAAAATTTTCTAAAAATATGTTTTTCGGAATCTCCACTATCTAAAACGTGTAAATCCGTCAATTTTTTTTTTTTTCGATTTTCAAAACGATTGCAAGACTTACCCTATACTACGCATGATGGGTAAGTAATTATTAAGATCTTTTAATGTTTTTATTAGTATTTGACGTCCTTTATAGCAATTAAATATTTTAATGCATATTTTTGAAATTAAAAACCGGGAAATTCAATACAGTTTCTTAAAAATATTCCACAATAGAATTTTTTTTTAAAAAGACATTAAGGTATTTTATAAAACCCTTTTTTTTTCGTTGTGCCTTTAAACCCATCTTATAATGAAATTTCTTCTTTTTAGCCGAAATATATTCATATGGAAGCGGTCAAACTGACGGCTTATGGCCATTCTAGTGTTGAAATACGTGAAGTATATCATTAACCCTTTGGGGATGACCGACTGGTATACTTGCCGCAGAAGATGCTCAAAAGTCCAAAGCTCAAAAGTCAAAAAATCCTCACCAGTAAAGTTTTATTACAAATATTACTTTCCCTTAATCCGAACATTTTCGCGTTTGTATTGGACAAAATTTTCTACTTTAAAAATACGATGATGAAAGAATAAAAATACTGTAAAAAATTCATCCCGAAGAAGTTAAACTGCAATCACACAGAGATCATTTTATTTATATGCATATTTATTGTATGATGTGTTTTGTTATATACAGCATTTAAAACATTTTTTCCATAACATTATATTCAAGATATCTAAAATTATAAACTCCCATTTCTTTCATATCTTGTACTTTCTAATTTATATTCAGATAGCAGGCAATATAAAAAGAGCTGAACAGAGCAGATTTTTTTTTCTATATTTTTTATGGCTTAGACATTTAGCCAGGTATCAAAATGGAAGAAAACGGCAAGGACTCTGGGCATGTAAAATTGAAATCTTTTGATTTCTTCTTCTCGTTTGTTTAGAAATACAGTTTTTTCTTCATTTCTTTAAACTGGATGTAACTAGATACCTCGCTTTGTGTTTATTTTTTCCTTTTCCTTATATCTTTCACAAAGATATATTTCTTATTTTTTTTTCTTTCTTTTTTCTATCCTTGTATTTCCCGAAATCAAAAGTGCATAAAATATAGCAGGTAACATACTATTTCCCTTAAATAAATAAAAAAAGGTAATTTTCAAGTGAAGATGAAAACAAATCAATGGGTCTATATTTTCTCTTTTAATCCTTTCCGGCACACTGTGCCCGATCTGGGATACCTCACTTTAATTCCAAACTTGCAAACGGCACCAGCAATAATTTACTAAAATTTTGCTTTTACAATAAATGGTAAAATTAAGGATTTCAAAATACCTAAAAAATTCGTTTGTGAATTCCGGTGTCAGTCGATAATTTCTCATTTTATTACAGATTTTGCCCAGTTACCGTATTTAACTAATGTGGTTAAGCACAAACCAATGTTTTGAGGCCTTTTCGCTGGCCTCTTAAATCCCACTCGCTCGAAATCAAAGGGGACCAGCCACAGCACAATCTTATCTTTTGTATATTTTAATGCAAACAAATCTAATTTACTATTCTAAAATCATTGATTCAAAACGGTTTAGAATTTTATACAGTTATTTCTTTTCTTATGTTTTATCTCAAATGAATTGTTTATTTAAATATCAACAGATTTTCTTAGTGATGCATAGAATATAAAGTAAGACGTGACAACTGCTTATTCATTATTATTTAGGTTTATTTAAATTTCTTTTTGAGAGTTAAAATGACAATCACTATTCCACGGTGACGCGTAAATTATTTGCTTTTTTTTCTCTTTCGAAGTAAAGCTTTATTAAATAAGTTATGAAATGAAATTCATAGGAATAAATTTCCATATTTAATGAATCTTTTTACTTTTTATCGGGCGGATTTTATTTTATACTTGCATCAAATAAATATTTATCGTTGTTATCTTATTAAAAAGTTGAAATGGAACTTAAGAAGGATAAAGATGTTAGATATTTCGATTTTTTGAAATGTTTACACATAAACCGAATTAAGTTGTGCAGAGATTTTTCTTTTACATCGCTGTATTTGAAAAATTAAAATAACTTTGAGTAATTTCTTTTTCTTTTATTTAACCGCTTTCCCTGTTTCCCTTTACGCCAATCATCATTTGCTTGTATGTATCCAGATTCCAATCAAACTCTATTATTCTCCCCACTAATTTTTTTTATTCCAAATTTTTCATTATTTATTCCAAGCAATTTTATCTCATTCAGTTTTTTTTAAGAAAACGATGATCAAAGATTCAAAATTCTGTAAAAGACATAAAAAATAGTTTTAAAAAGGTAAGTTTTTTTTTTTTTTTTTCAAAAATATTGACCAGTTAAGAGATTAAAATGGATATATTTTTTATAATATTTCAGTATTTTTACTTACTTATTTATTTATTTTTGGTGTTACGAAACTGCCCTTATTTGAAATTTGTATTAAAGCTATTTAAAATATAACAGTTGAATGTTCTTTCTTAAGCCAGAGATCATGGAATCAATTATAAAATTTTTTAGATCAAATCGTCGGTACCATGTCAAACTATCCAATGTGCAAAAATGCATTTTTCATATTTTGTGCCATTTAGTTTTATTATGCAAGATACGTACTATCCAAAATCGGCACGTCCCTAACTCGCTTAGAAACTTAGATGTCAAAAGTGTCAAAGTATCCAATGTGCACTTTTTTCTAAAACTTGCCACGTCAAACTATCCAATGTGCGTATTCGATCGTCTGCCACGAGAATTGTGATATTTTTCGTTTTCTGATCATTTGTACCATGTCAAACTATCCAATATGAAAACAACCGCTTTTTGGGGTAGCAAAAAATTTTTATTATTTCTGATTCAAAATCAGCTCAAGTCAAAAATAGGAAATTTGCTGTTTTTTATTCCATTTAAGCATGATGTCACTTTACTGTTCTTACTAGCAAAAATAAAATAAAATAAAGTAAAAATAACTTTCATTAGTTTGAATTCTTTACTTGTACTTATCGGATGATCATTGCTTCAAATTAGTAAATCTGCCGCATTCAATAGTTTGGATTGTATAAAATTTGGTATTTAAGTATTCAATATTAAGTACTTAATTTCGTTTAATAACTCAAAAAACGAATGTACAGTAAATTGATAAATAAAAACTTATTTTTAAACGTTTTTTAAATTTTATAAAAAATGAGATGAGAAGACAATTAAATAACCCATAAATAGACTGTTGGAGAACAAAGGTATATTTTTTATCTTCATTTTTTAATAGTAATCTTTGTCTTATTTAATCAATGAAGTAGTTGGGCCAATGACTACGAAATTCCGAAGAGTAATAATGTTATTTTTAATGATTATTATTATTTCCAAAGAGTAATTTTGCTTTATTGAATCTCTGTAATATGAGTTGGAAAAAATACCTTCAAAGAATATTTGAAAATCATAGTAAGGTACTCTGGGGTAATAACGCCACATTAAAGTTCTACCAATTTTCTCGGCTCAGTTTTAGTTTGTATTTTTCCAACAAATATATTATTTGATACAATAACTCATTGACTATCTATATAAAAAAATAATTTAACAGATATGTATTCATAAAATGTAATGGCGTGATTTCTGGACCAATGCTATTTGGCGTTATTACCCACCATATGGATAATAACGCCCTGCAAACAAAACTACGAAATAAGATGGAATAATTGCATGTACATTGCCCAATTCTAAAAATACAAACTTAGAAATTGACAAACTGCATTCTAAGCTATTGAAAATGTTCAATTTCTTGTAAAATTGTAAGAAAAATAAAGGTGTGGTGTGTGGAGGGTGGGGGAGGAGGAGGCAAAAGAATATCAGACCGTGATCTTCTTTTTGCTTAAAAAGGACCATTTTAACAGAATTATTAGAAACATTGCACAGTTTTAACTGTGTTTATTTGAATCAGTATTTAGGATGTAGCTCGGCCACTGTTGGGAATCAACTGGGGTATTAATGCCAAGGATTGGCGTTATTACCCCGTTATAGTTATTGCGCTGTACATTTTAAATTACAAATTATCTCGAGAAGATATCCAAAATCTTCAGCAACATTTTGAAAGTCCATGAAATGTACTACAAATTTATGTAATTAACAAAGTATTTCCGGATAAAAAAAAATAGTCTTCACATCACAAAACGTATCTCGCAAATTTTAGATCAAGCGTTAATTTTAGTTGCTTGTAAAAACAATAAGACCTAAAAATGAAACAACTTAACTTGAAGCTGTTTTTTGCGATTTATATGACTCAAAACCCTTCTGCGCAGAGCACATTGGTGTCATTTACTAGATTATTTCATAATTATACATAATATTAGCACTTGGCGTCATTACCCCACCTGGCGTTATTTCTCCAGACCACCTTATATGATAAGCTCTTATTGGAAGTATTCGTAATTATATAAATACGTAGAACTTATAATTGTTGTTCAGGCCGTCCGCCTGCCTGTGTGTCTACACGTCCGTCCGCGTATAACAATGCAAAAACCTCCCAAAATGAATTCTTGGAAATTTAAAGTAGATAACGGTTGTATACTTTTGTCGCGACATTTCAAGTTTTATGAAAATTGGATGTATAGTTTAATTACATGGTCTGTCAAAAGTATTCCATTACATTACGGTCAATTAGAAAAAACAATTTGAAGTGGTTTTAATGCTACACTGTTTCGAACATAATAAGACTGATATGCATTTATGGATAACACGAATATACACATTTTATAGAATCTAAGTTGCAAAAAATATTTATTATTCATTTACAAGGCCACACAAAAGTTTTTCGTTACATAATAGTATAGGGGAAACATTGTTTGGAGCGTATTTTAACTATGTTAAAATATTTCTCCATATACTGAAATTGATATACGTTGCTGAGGTTCACTACAAGTTACTTCTGTATAATAAAAAGTGCAAAGTATTTACAGGGACATATGGAAGTTTTCGGCTGCTACGTATCCGAAGTACTGCACATTAGAGAAGATTGTTGGAAGTGCATTTTATTTGTTATATGAGTTTTTTAGTTTAAAATATTTCGTTGTATGTATAAACGCTCTCCCGATCATATACAGGGATATACAATAGAAGTCGAAGAATTACTACATAAGAACGAAATTGCATTTTTTAAAAAATGAGTTATGGATTTTTACGCTTAACTACATATAGTATACTAACATAACATTATATAACAT
Organism: Maratus speculifer; assembly: GCA_964019185.1. Classification (NCBI taxonomy): domain Eukaryota; kingdom Metazoa; phylum Arthropoda; class Arachnida; order Araneae; family Salticidae; genus Maratus; species Maratus speculifer. The sequence goes on from CAXHSM010000003.1 coordinate 593,336, forward strand.
AGAAAAAATGTATACAATGCCACGCAAAAAATTGGATAGATGGCCGTCTATGGCTGATCTCTGGAAGTTTGATTTTAGAAGCTTTAAAGTGTGTTTTAATCTTTATTAAATTTTAACTGAATAATTAATATATAAAGATAGTAGGTACAATTTAGGGCTGTACAAAAGTACCGTCTATAGATAATTTCTGAAATGAAAATTTGAAACTATTATGCATTTGTAACAATTTCCAACATAGTTAAGTAGTGTTTGTGAATTCCGTTTGTCTGTCTGTCCGAACTGGAACTTGCATTAGGATATTAATAGGATTATCTCTGCAATTGATGTATGTTATTAAGATTTGCAATGCCATGTTCGCTATTGGAAATAGAGTATGTAGCGTTCACAGTTTATTTACAGAGACAGTCAAAAGTATTCCATTACATTAAAGTTTATGGAGAAATGTCTTAATTATTTAAATACGTAGAATCTCAAGTCGTCATTTGATCCATCCGTCTTTCTGCTTAAAACACAACGAAAACAACTCAACCAAATGATTTGCTAATATATGTAATTGCTGCAAAATTTTGTCGAGTCATTTAATCTTTATATAAACATCGAGTCAAAACATAAAAAAAATATTAATTAAAGTTAATTCTATTAAATCTTAGCATTCATAGTTAATTCAATGACATCCCATGATATGGGATGATTCTAGGTTGTGATAGCGCCCTATTTAAAATGAAGACATATTATTTCCAATATTATTTCCATACTGCTGAATTTATAGAACAAACAAACAAGCAAACAAACAAACTAACTAACTAACAAACAACTAAACAAACAGGCGGACAGACAGACAGACAAACAAACTGATACACACACACACACAAACAAACAAACAGACAGACAAACAAATCGACTGCCAGACAGACAGCCAGACACACAAACAAACAAAGAGACACACATACAGACAAACAAATAAACAAACAAACAAACAGACAGACAGACAGACAAACAAGCAAGCAAGCAAACAAACAGACAAAAACACAGGCAGACAGACAAATAAACAAACAAACATTTAAATAAACAAACAAACAGATAAACAAACCGACAGACTGATTGACAGACAGACAGGCAGACAAACAAACAGGCAAACAAACAAACCGACACATAAACAGACAAACAAACAAATCGACAAACAAACAAACAGACAAACAAACAAACTGACAGACAAACAAACAATCAAACATACAGACAAGCAAACATTAAACCGACAAATAAACAGACATACATACAAAAAAGAAACAAACAGACAGGCATATAGACAGACAAACAAACAATCAAACATACAGACAAGCAAACAAACAGACAAACACACAGGCAGACAGACAGACAGACAAATAAACAAACATTTAAATAAACAAACAAACAGATAAACAAACCGACAGACAGACTGATTGACAGACAGACAGGCAGACAAACAAACAGGCAAACAAACAAACCGACACATAAACAGACAAACAAACAAACCGGCAAACAAACAAACAGACAAACAAACAAACTGACAGACAAACAAACAATCAAACATACAGACAAGCAAACATTAAACCGACAAATAAACAGACATACATGCAAAAAAGAAACAAACAGACAGGCATATAGACAGACGAACAAACGAACAAACAAACAGACAGTAATTTACCTAGCACCTTTATTACATGCCAGTATTTTTTTTAATTTAGTTCAAACAAAAACACTCTTAAAAATACTTAAACCACTTTTCAAGAAATTATCATTTATGGGTGACTATGTAGCTAGTTTTTTGCGTGACCCTATATTTCAATTTTATCTATATTCTACAAACTGAAAACAGTTCAATGTAAAAATGCATAACTTATTTAAAAACCACATTTAAGTCAATTACTCTCACATTCAGTAACATTTATGAGCTCTTTAGTGCACCCTGTATATCAACTAAAACATTTATATACACCATATAATTTGCATACATTTAGAAAAACTTAACAACGCATATTATAACTAAAAATGTATTTCATCCATCCATCAGCTATCATAGATTATGTATAGTACTTCGGATAAGAATATAAAATTTGAAATATTTTGTGTATCCCTGTAAATGCTATGCACTTCATATTATGCGTTAAATATTAAGTCTCAGCGACGTATATCAATTTTACTATACTTGAAATCGTTTAAATTAATTAAAATATGTCGCAAACAATTCCTTTCTTAAATTATTGTGTAATGGAATTTTTTTCAGTTGTCTTGTAATTGAAAAACTATTATTTTGACTACATATTTTAGAGAATGCATATTTAAATGCACTTTGTAAAATCATGTAAATTTGAATATGTTTGAAACGATTTTTCCCATAGGCCATAATGTATCAGAAAACTTTTGACTATCCCTGTAAATAAACTAATCATAGTAGAAGCTTTATTTTCAATAAGGATCGTGCTAGGGTAAGCATCAATAAATGTAAAAATTTCGTAAACAATCTGAGTATATTTATGGGATTTAGAGCGCGGGAAAACTGACAGACTTTTCAACTTTGTTAGAAAGTGGATGGATGGACAGACCAAATGTATAGACACTTTTCAACTTTGTTGGAAAGTTTTAATAGATTTGAATATCTTTGACAGAGTGTAACACCTTAAAAATTCATTTGAAACGATTATTTCCCGTAGGCCGTAATGTATCAGAAAACTTTGACTATCCCTGTCAGTGAATTACACTGTAAAAAAAAAATGTAAATTTACGGGCATTTACCGTAATATTTGACGGTAGTTGTCCGTGTTTGAAGCTTAACGGTACACTTCCGTAAATTTACGTTGCGGAAACATAAATTCGGAGTACTAATATGTTTTTACGGGCAACGCCCGTTTTTTTATGCAGGATGTTCAAATCTGCTGCCTAGCCATTTTTTTTACGGACAAATACCTTTGAATAAAGGTCTTTCGATGACGTCATAACAGAACGTTTTATTTTGTTTGTTGAAAATATTATTATTATTTAATTAAATTATTGTCTGGTTTAAATTATCGCATAAAATTATCGTCTGGTTTTAATATGCTATTGTTTTGGTAAATTTATCGAAAAATTAATCGGTGGTGGCACTCCAAAAATTTTCTTATCTCATATATGTAAATACTTCCTGAAAAGTGCAGTATAACAGCGCCACCGGTTATGTGATTTACACCAAAATCTAATCATTAACAACTTACGTGAACTCCTAACTGCATCTGAAGTTTGCTGAAAATCCGTGCATTAGTTTCTGAGATAGCGCTATTACTGAATCTGAAATAAGTTCTGCATAATAGTGCCACTTGCAGGGTGATATACACAAAAAACTAATCAGGACTAATTTTAATAAGGGGTTAAAAATGAATCTGAAGTTTGATAAAAATTCATGTATTATTTCTTGCGATATAGCTATTGCGAAATCGTGAAAAATGCATCATCCCAGGTAAGCATGGTAGCACAGCAGTATCGACTCGATATTGCCCAATATCGGACAACTTTGGCGTGCATCGGCAAAGACAGGTTACCTTTTAACAGGGATGTTAGTGGAGGGTATACGGGGGTATACGCCGTATACCCTCTGGACTTTTTTAAGGAACACCATATACTCTCTGCTTCTCAAGAAAACTATAGTATATACATTTTAGGGTATACCATACCCTATATTTTGAGCGTATACTCTCTGGATTTTTTGCCATTACACCACTGCCTTTTACCGACATTAGCCAATATTGATCGATGTTCGGCGATATTGGATCTAAAATATAAAAACTTGTGGAATTTTTAATATTTAAAATTTTAATTTATGTGTTGTACATTTTTGGAAAAATGGAAGGTAGGAATACATTTTTATAACATCTTAAATTCTGTAAATTTACGTAGAAAAAGTCTATTTCTCAATATCGGTCTATATCGGCCATGACCAATTCCAATATTAGCCAATCTTGGCCTCTATTGGCAAAGACCGATTTTATTTTACCGATATTGGTCAATATTGGTCGATGTTGACCAATGCTGGATCTGAAATATTGAAACTTATGGAAACTTAAGAATTTAAATTTTTTTAATTATATATACTTTTTTGGGAAGAGGTCTTTTTTATTGCATGGCCAAATCGGAACTTTGCCTATGAGCCCTGGACTTCAAGGGGCCCTCTCCATATATTAATTTCCAAAATATTTATCATTTCCCCCAATTCCAACTCTGAAAATTTTCAAATACAAAATACAAATTTAATTTTTAAAAAATTTGCCTAACTTTCTGAAAAACAAATTTCATTTTGAACTCACAGAGCTCAATGCTTTCGCAAAGCTAATTTCAACCACTATTAAAAAAGAAATAATATTTTTATTGTAATATATCGTATTAACGATGAACTTAAATCATATCAAAATTTTAGTGATTGAAAATAATCAATATGTGTAGTACAACTTAAAAAGATGCTAAACTAAAGAAAGTAACTTGGTAAACTCTCATTTTTATGTTAGAATATTTAGCTGAAGTTATTAAATTCATCTTAAAGTAATATAACAAGTTCCTAAAGTTATATAAAAGAATCTTGTTCTATACTAAGGGGAAAAAAAAAGAGTATTTTTATTAATTGAAATACTTAATCCCAGCTAAGAGTTTTCTTCGATAAATCCAAAGTGCAGTTTTCTGTGCAATCGGGCAGACAAATATTCAACCAATCAGAGACAAGCATCCTTTTCAACATTTCAACCCAAAACAAAACATGGCGGTCTGTCGCGTGGAACAACGTCTCTCGTCTGTTTGAAGCTCGTCCTGTCTTACGTTAATTCTCATTTAAAACAGGTAAGCGCTTTTATAATTTATATTCTAAATTGATTTTGAAGTATTGCTTTCTGTTTAAGTTATTTATATTCTTGTGTAGCATGTATTTTCTGTTCGAATTGTGTTTATGATACATTGACAATGTTACATTGGCTTACAAACGTTTGAAGTATATTCTTTAAATGTGTATTATCATTTTCATACATCCAACTAGTTTTTTTACAACAAACAGTTTTTCATCTACCTTTGATTATAAACCATCTGTTTTTGATTAATCAAATTATTATTGGCTTAGATGCAGTATCTTCCCGCGAGCCGCCATTTTGTCTCCCTGTTATTTCTCATACATTATTATTTTATCTAAAACTACAAAATGCAACTGAAATGATTATTTAACGATTGAATCATACATTTCAAAAAATGATACGAAATTAAACAAGACAATTTACTTTGGAAATTCAAAGATTGAATGATCAAATTTTTGATAGTAAAAATCGCTTGATTTACATATTCATTTATTATGTAAAACATTCAAGTAAAGTGAAAATAAATTTTTTAGTATGCATAAGCTTTAAAAATATTTATTTTATGTTTCTTCAAAAAAAAAAAAAAAAAAAAAAAATGCAAAATAATGATAATAATAGCAATTTGTGAGAAATGATAGGGAAACAAAATGGCGGCTCGCGGGAAGATACTGCATCTGTTCCCCATAGACAGTGCCCGAAATGGATTTCCCCCTACTTCTATCACTTTTCAAAAATTTGTTGTTAATTTCAGATAGGGATGAACTGAATATTCGGTTTTCGGCCTACACGGCCATATTACCGAATATTCGGTTACCTTTCGGTTAGGCTGACTATCAAACTATTCGGTTTGGCCGAATATCAAAGTATTCGGCCGAATCCAATACTTAATAAAGCCTTTTAAAACGCATTTTAAAAAACTTTTCACAATTTCTACTTTTAACTGTCAATTTATTAATATATTTAAGATAATTAGAAATAAAAACATATTTAAATAATATAGAATGTTTTTACATTATTTATTTGCTGTTTGTAAAGTCTAACTTAAGAAAATTAACCATGAGAAGGATTAAAATTATGATTTATTAGGATTCTTCCTAGGAATAAATGATGCGAGTGCAGATGCAAGTTCCTAAATTCTATTTAGTAAATAATCTGTTTCTTGCTTTTCCCAAAAGACCTTCCTTAAACAGGAAAGGAAAACTTTTGAGATTAGTAATTGCTATCAAGGTAGACAATTTTTTGTTTATGAAACCATAATCGTAATCAACTTATTGAATCATAAATGCATTATATTTCATCTCACTCTAGGTGAAACTTGTGTTTTCGTTTGCTGCATTAACAATAAATAAGATACCATATTTTCAACTCACATACTCACATGCTTTGATTTCTGTAAAATATGATATGATGGGAAGGATGGAAAATGCCACTATTCATAAGAAAAGGACTATGAACTAGACATTCCTTTATTCAGAATTAAGTTGAAAGTATTTACAGTGGCAATTAAAAGTTTCAGGCCAGCAAAAAATTTTCAGTTAATTTGTAAATATACCCATATGAAGAGGAATCTCAAAGTAATACTTATACATTATATTGACATATTAGTTAGGAACTTACTTATAGAAGAATAGATATCAATAAATTTTATTGACAAAATTAAATATAAAAGAAAACGCATGTTCTCAAAAGTTTCCAGCCACTTATCATTCTTTAGTTTTTTTCTATGCATAAAGTGTTTTTTGGTTGTGTTTATGAATGAATCAACATATATAGCATAGTTTGAATTCAAATTTGAAAAGTTCAACAATTACCTATTATTCATAAATGAGTGATCTTAGTTTGTCGCTAAAAGAACAATCTTCTCGAGATATTGCGGCTAAGTTATCGATTGCTAAAATCGACTGTAAACAATATTTACAAAATTAAATAAAGATGGTTATGGCTTTCAGAACTTTCAGAGGTCCGGGAGACCCCGAAAAATTGCTATTCCTGCAGACAGAATTACCAGGAGAAAAACCATTGATAATCTGCATGAAAATTCCGTTGCAATATATTGTGATTTACGGAATGAAAATATTGCTGAAATAAGTTAGTCTACCATGTAATGATGCTGATGTGATACAGAACTTTATGGAATAGTCTGTGTTAAAAAAATTTCATAAGTAAAAAAAATACTGACGTACCCTACTTTCATTTTCCAAGGAACACAAAGTCTAGTCAAGTGAAAACTAGAAAAAAGTTCTATTTTTCCATCAATCGAATTTGAAACAGTTTTGGAAGTGATGACAGACACAACGTCTGATGACCTAACAGCAAAAGATATGATTCAACCTATGTTATTCGTACAATGAAGCATGGCGGAGGACACGTTATGCCGTGGGGAGTATTTCCTTCAAAAAGTGACAGTCCGTTATTTGAAATCCACAGCCAGGGGAATTATACAATGTATAAGGATATCTTGCTAGCCTATTTTCTGCCTTATTAGATAAAAAATTTGATCGCATCTATTTTTCTTAAAATGATAACGACGTAAATAATGTTTGCAATCCTTGATAAGCAATGGTTTTCGCACAAAAAATTTCGTTTTTGAAATGATCAGCCCAAGCGCCCAGCATGAATCCAATAGAAAATCTTTGAAAAGAAGATGACAAAAGTCTGCGGAACTATAAATATTCCAACTCAGCCAAAATTTCACCAAAATTGCAAGAAATGTGGGAAAAACTTACCATAGACGATCTTTAACCGTTGATTGTATGAATGTCACGTTGCTGCGCCGCAGTACTTATTGCTAAAGCTATAATAAAATAGTAGTGCGATAAAATACTAATAAGGTGATCGTAAATGTTGTTGATCACTGTAATTTTCTATTACAATACCATTTTTTTACAAACTTGTGAAGGTGGCCGGAAACTTTTGAGAACATTCATTTTCCTTTATACTTAATTTTGTCAGTTAAATTTATTGATATTTACATGTTCTTCTATAAGTAAGTTCCTAACTATTATGTCAATAAAATGTAAAAATATCACTTTGAGATTTCTCTTCATATGGGTATATTTACAAATTAATTGAAAAAGTTTTGCTGGCCGGAAACTTTTGACCGCCACTGTATACTTTATATTGAAAAAAAATCTGCCTTGAGTTATTTAAAAAGAACAAATGAGACTGTACAGTTTTTCTTCAACTATTTTTTCATTATTTCTCTTTGATTTCAAAATGTTTGTTTCAATTCGTAGAAGAAATGAATTTTAAAATTTTACTAATTGAAAAAGTCTCATAATTATTAGGGGTGGGACGAATATTCGGCCACTATTCGGTATTCGGCCCTTTTGCCGAATATTCGATTGGCCGAATATTGAAGGCTTGTTCACCGAATACTTCGGCCGAATACCATTAGCCGAATATTGCTAAAATCTCGCCGAATAGTGAAAGATATCTTGCTATGAAGATATCTTGCTTGAAAGATATTTAGGATTTAAAGAATTTCATTTCTTGCAACTTTTTTTCTCTAATCCAAATTTGCTATTCATTCATGAAGTCATTCTTATTCTTACTTAGAAAATATACAGTTATTCAGATACTAAAAAATATACAGCCTTTCTGTATTTCCTATAAAAGTTAGTGATATTTTAGAAAATGCAGCCTAAGTTGGAGATTTAATTATACAGGAAATGTCTTCATTAGAGAATGATACATTACAATTCAAGATATAAAAGCACTTATAGAAAAAAAAAAAAAAAAAACACTGCCTTATTCTAAAACACTCTAATATTTATTAATGTCTGCAAATTCCATGCACATATATAAAGGCTTTTATGAATTTCATAACTTATTTTCTATAAAGTAGGAAATAAAAAAATTCATTCACTAGATGTATTAACGAAGATTTATTTTTTAAATTAAACATCAAATATCACTATTCCAAATACAGCGGTACATCTGAAAACAGAACTGATGTCAAACAAGATATGCTTAGATGACACAACTTGTTTTATGAAGATGATTTTATAAATATTTAAACATAAATTCTAAATACTGAACAAAGTATTTTTTTTATTCTGTAGTTTCCCCTTTTAAATAATTATTTGCCTGATTACTGACTTAAATATGTAACATTATTATGTATATATCTTTAATTTACATCTCCCTTCATTTATGTTGTTATCAATTTCTGTTTATCCTTTTAATGCTTGTTGAATAAGTGAACTATTGAAGTTGAATATTGTATGCACCGATTCAAATGTCAAAGATTTTGTTAACATATGCATTCTACTTTAAGCATAACCTTTTGCTTTAACATAATTTGTAATTTATAGCTTGGCAACTGATTTCAGAACAGTCTCATTCTTAGAAATTTGCTTATCATTAGGGACGCAAACTCTAAATGATCAAATTTACTTCATTAAAGGTTATTTCAGAAAATATCTCCTTGTGAGTTCTGAGAGAAAGAGATTAAGAATATTATTAATTTTGGATGGAAGAAAGGATAAAAGTATCATTTGATAATAAAACTAAACTACATTCCTCATATTTTAAAGGAAATACCTTACCATCCTGACTTGCTGAAAATCAATTTGATGTACATTAGCATAAAAGAATATGATGCAATTTCATAATTTTTTGAGTTAAAATGAGTTTTACAAGTTTAAAAATACATCTAAAAGCCCAATTAAGAGTAATAATTATTAATGAGCTCCTATTTTTAAAATTATATGTAATCAAAATTTATTTCCTTTATTGAAAAAAAGTTGGTATTCGGCCTAAATTTTGGCCGAATATTCGGTATTCGGCCAAATCACTATTCGTCCCATCCCTAATAATTATGCTTCTTAATTAAAAAAAGGCATATTTTTTTAATACTGAATGTTTTTATAAAAAACTCTTGTTTATCAAAATGTAAGTTTCTCTTATTAAACATTATGTAAAATTGTTTTAAAAAGTAACATTTTAATACCTTTATACTTTGAAACATAAAAAGTACAGTCGAGTCTCTGTATAATGAAACTCCATACATCGAATTTCTCTATATAACGAATTTTTAGTTGGAACGGTCCCCTTTTCGCATGATTACATTAAAAACAGTCTTTAGCGAAATATCTATCTCCGTATAACGAATTTTTTCATAAATTGATCTTAATTTATTCAGTTTTAAAAAGCTTCGTATGGTATCAATTTTCCATCACTTACTTTTGATTTATCGTCAATGCTGAGTTTTTTTTTTTATATTACTTCTCTCCTTGTTCTTTAAATGCAACAAATTCATCCCACCTACCACACACCTTTCCACATCCTTCTCGAAACAGAGTCAATTGGATTGATACACGTAAGAGAGGAATCAATGAAAAGCACATAAGGGAGGCCTTCAAATGGAGGAAAATGTTAACGACAATTTTTCATTCCTTGCTAAAAGTTTTTTTTATTGGAGAGCGTAACAATTTTAAAATCAAAAACAACAAAAAATTACAGATTTCTTCGTCTGAAATTAATGCAAGTCTTCCTCATTTGATTTTCATTAAGTTTTTAAATAAATGTCTGTTCTCTTTTTTGAAACAACTTAAATAATTAAGAAATAAAATGTTAGGTTAATATTTACTTTTAAATATTTCAAATACTTAATTCAAAAGATTAATTTCTCTATATGAAAAATTTTTTACTGGAACGGTTGATTTCGTTATATAGAGACTCGACTGTATTTGAAAAGCCAAATATTCGGTATTCGGCCGAATAGTTACTATTTGGATGGCTGAATGTTCGGTATTCGACCAAAATGACTATTCGGTGCATCCCTAACTTCAGTTTTTTTTTTTTTTTTTTTTTTTTTTTTTCCTTCAGAATCACCTGTGATGTACAATCCTATTGAATGGTAAGTAACAGAAATAGTAAATAACATTGTTCTTAGCTTGAAAAAACACAATTTTGTATGGAGCATTTGTAACTTTGTTACTGGCCAGTAGTTGAAAAAAATAGCCAGTTAGAAAAATTAGTGTACTGGCCAATGACCATTGGCTAAAAATGTTAATTTTGACCTATATCTTCCACCAAAAAAAAAAGCACAAGTATCCTATACCTAAATTTAGTTTTCATGCTGTCCATGTAGCGAATTGATTATTATCTTTATTACTGTCTGGCCCATATGACAGTGCCTGCATCTTGATTGAATTAGTGTAATTTTACATTTAAAAAAGAAAATTCTTCAAAAACAAACCTATGATTGATGACCTCACGGATTTTGGTAGTGCATTTCCTTGTGTTCTCTCCAACATTGTTTAGGCCTCGATAAAATTTGCATGTTTTCAAATTTTATGAAAGAAATCTTTCAAAATGAACTTTATTTTTATTGTTATTAATAATAAATAGAAATTAGCTTTTTATTTTGAACAATTTCAGTTTTAAGCATTTACATTCACTTTTTCTTGATCAATATGATAACTAGTCCTCTTGTCCCTGTCCCCCCCTTTTATTAAAAATATGTGAAAAAATTGTATATAAACTTACTTTTTTGATATAAAATTTGTTTAATATTTTCATTTTATATTAAGTATACTTTATTTTCAGTAAATGGTGTTGGTGGTAGCGAAAAATAATTGGTTTGTGTAAGTAAAAATTTATGATGCTAAACCTAAAATTCTTCAAAATTGGTTTTATGAATTTTTTATTGAGCTTTTCGCTATGATAAATGAGTAATTAAATTCGACACAAAAATCATTAAATGTCAGGTGGAATGAAATTGTTATAAAAACAGCACATAGTGTGTTCAAGATTATTAGGAAATATTGTTAATTGGCAATACTGTCTTTAAGATACATAGCTGGCTTTACAGTCTACCAGCTGTAAAAAGAGCAATTGAAATCTAGGAATATTTGTAGTTGTTTATCTGTTGTGTTGAAAAAGAAAGAAAGAAAAAAAAGATTCCCAATCCCAATTATCACATGTATGATTCTATTGTATCTTTTTTTAAAAGTTAAATTTATCCTTAATTTTCATTTTCCTTCGTCGGTTTATTGTTGGTACAGCCTTACATGAAAAAATATCTGCCATTTGTTGTAATTGATTTAACAAAGTTGATTCAATCATGCTAATTAAATAACAAATTTCTTAAGGAGAGTGAAATGAAACATGTAACAGTTTCTGAACTTCCTTGCCTTGAATTCAAAAGTATTATGTGAATTTTGTTGCTAAAATAGACTCTGTTCGCTGGGATAAATTCTTTAAAAATCTTAACCGAGCAACAATCTGCGAAACAAAGTGGTGTTATTTTTCTTAAACAAGAAATAAGGAACTTCATTTGCATAGTGATGTAAAAATCATTAAAAAAAGTCTAATAATGTATAGCATTGTGTGAAATTTATCTTGTTTAACTCCTAATGAAATTTCATGGGTCAAAAAAAATTGCATTTCACAAATGAAATCACATAGTCTCTCACGAAAATGGTTGATTACCGAAAAATGACTATGAAATCACTCTTCACTGTAAAACATTTCTGGAAACGTTACTCCATACAATTGGTGTAAAAATGGTGGCAAATGCTGCCTCCAGTTTCATGGAGTAATTGTTTTCACATATGCAATGGTGTAATTTAAACATATATTACTGATGTAACATGACAATGTTACACTGGTTTTAACGGTTAAAATACTCGATAAAACTGGAGGCAGCAATGAACCCTGTGAAAATGCTAACAAAAATTAGCTGCTTGCTTACAAATTTGTGCAAATTTAATACACATATCGACAAAACATGTGCCCGTAATGACAGTTAATAACAATGAAAAGGTCTAATAAATAAGCATGTGAAACCAGCCATAAATGATTCAAAACTTACTAAAATTAATTATATTAGCAGAGTTAGAAGCTTTTAGCCAAACCAAATATGTCATCTGGCCTTTTTTTTTTTTTTTTTTTTTTTTTTTTTTTTTTTTGTAAAACACTTTAAAAAAGCCTGTTTTAATTGAAAAACGCCAGCTTTTATTTATTTGTTAAAGATGGTTTACATTAGGGGTGCACAGGTTTTTGAAGAGAAGGGCCACTTTCAAATATATCTGGGTGGTTGCGGGCCACATCAATAACATGGAGAGAATTCGAGTTAGAGAAGGTGATCTGTAGCCTACAATCTGAAAAAAAAAATATGTGGTTTCAGAGGAGAGTGTATGTGTATGATTGGGGGGGGGGGGGTACGAAATTTGCAATTTTTACAAAGGCGATAGACAAAATTCATGATGTTCATGAAGGCGATCGACAAAATTCATGATTTTTACAAAGTCAATAGACGCAGTTCGCGATTTTTAAAAAGTTGATAGATGAAATTCATGATTTTTGCAAAGCTGATAGACGAAATTCACAATTTTCCTTCGCATGATTGACGAAATTGGCGATTTATCCGAACCTGATTGACAAAACACGCGATTTTAATGCGACTGAATAACAAAATTCGTAATTTTTCCGCACGTGATTGACGAAATTCGTGATTTTTCTGCACCTAATCGACAAAATTCACGCTTTTCCAATTCGGATCGGCAAAATTCACGATTTTTCCGAAGCTAATCGACAAAATTCAGGATTTTTTTTCAAAGCCTGTCGGGGTCATTCCATGTCAGATCACCCAGACCATGGCACCCACCATCACCAATTTTGATAAAATTCAGTGAATTTGTAGAATTTCTAATGCTGATTCCAAAAACATCAATTATATTGAAATTGATCAAACGGTTTGTGAGTTATGAGCTTTTAAATAGCTCCCAAGATGGCCGACTTGCCGCCATTTTGAATAGCACATGTGACAACAAAAAAGTCCATAACTTCTTTCAGGTTTAAGCTAGAGCTTTCAAATTTTTTTTTGTTTTGTTCAGAATAAAGTAAACTTTCATTTAAACAGATTTTTGTGAACCTCATTTTATAAAAATGCTGTCAAAAATGACTTTTTGTCATTTTTTTAAGTAAAAAAAGGGGCAACTTCAATGGCTGATTTCCCCCAATGTACCCCCTTCAATTTTCATCTAATTGCATAAATAAGCAACTCAAAGTGTGTTTTGATGACTAATAAAAAAAACTTAATGGGCAGTTCACAGGTTTTTATTTAAAAAAATAAATTCAATTTTACTGACTTTCCTCAATAACAGAAAACGCAAGATAATGTGTTGACATTTCTTTTATTACCAGAAATATTTATGCATCCAAAAGTTTGATAAGGTTTTATGTTACTTAAATATGTATGTTTAATGTGGCTAAAATAGGGGAATCCCCTATAAAAAAGGAAATTAATAGGAATGCCAATAATGGATTTTTGCAAGACATAGAAGTACTTTCCTGACAAATTGAAATCTACAGCAGAGTTTCAATAAATTATTTCCTGACAAATTGAAATCTACAGCAGAGTTTCAATAAATTATAAGTAAAAAAGAAATGATAGAAAAAACTCTACAAATAGGTACATTATATAACAAAATCATACTTGTATATAATAAAAAATGTGATAAAATTAAAACTCTTAAATAAAAAATACAGTAAGTAAAAGTTACACTAGTCTACATATCAGATGATTAAGAACCAATGCACCCCTTTAAAGTATTTTTCTATGCTAATTTCACAACTGTTCTTAGTTTTCTTCTATCACGTATAGTTTGTTTGCGATCAACCAGAGATGATTTCTAAGATTCATTGCCGAGAACAAGCATCATGTAATCGTCACAGATAATGTAAATGTATACTTGTTGTGGGTGTTTGCGAACTTATCTAACGACTTTTAGAATACAATCTGATTGTATTTAGCATGAGATAGACAAATGGTTTAACAGTGACTTCATATGTACATTAATATTATTGGCACAAAAAGCTGTGTATACAAAAATGCCTTGCTTTCTATGTGAACGGGACAGTTCGGCAAAGCAAAATCATTGGATTTTCTGATTCATTTTTAAATCCATTTTTGCTCACAAACACAATTTAAATTCAAATGGCAGGTTCTATATATATATATATATATATATATATATATATATATATATATATATATATATATATATATATATGTAAGGCATACTATATTAAAAAAAATGCTGTCAAAGTGGGCATTTTGAATTGAATTTAAGCTATAGTACTGGAAATGGAAAAAATGGCCATACTGAGAAAATAATTGTTGTAAATCAAGATCTAATTCATTGAACAAAAAATAAAAACACAGGTTGCAAGGCTGCCACAGACAACTATTTTTTAATTCTAACTGGCACCAACCACTTTCTTAAAAATGAAATCCATAATAGATGCTTTGATAACATTTGCAAGTAAAATATACTTCAAATTTTATATTAGAAAAATACTAGTGCACACAGAATATAAAAATAGTTGCCAGTAGCAGCCCTGAGGTCGCTTATAAATCTCTGAAAAAAAAAAAAAAAAAAAAAAAAAAAAAAAAAAAAAAAAAAAAATCACATCAACAAGTATAATGTTTTTACTTTTAAAAATGAATCTGAAAATGTGTTAGAAAATTTTGAGTTGTTGAGGGTACGAAAATATTTTTTTATATGCACTGCCTTAATATGATTCTGACAAAACCAGTTCTTACAGAAAATTTAAATTTTAAAAACAGCCAGATAAAATTGTTAAACTAGGTTTATATCTAAATTTGATTTAGTTTTTGGTTTTTGTTACTGAAACAAGTACAGTAAACTATCTCAAATCCGAAACCCCAAAATCCACAACTCTAAAAAATCTGCATATAATTTACGGATGTAAATAATGAAACATTCAGTTCAGATATAGGGACAAAATTTGACTTTTATAATTTTATATCAATTCCATTTTATTTTAATTTGTAACTTTTGTTAATAGTACTGAATTCATGTTTTTTTTTTCCCCAAGAAGGAAAAGAAATATATTCTGAAAAAATTCAGATTTTTCTTATATATCATTGGTAATCACAATCTTCTTATCAAATATATTTATGTATTAATCAAGCTTTTTTGGTTATTAAATCTAAATCTGGCTGAACCTGAAAAAAAAAAAATTCTTTATTTTATGATTTTGTTGAGAATTAGTAATGTATCTTTATGAGGTACATTAGTAACTACATTGAATAATTTAGGAAAGATATATTTCATGTTTATAATGAATATTTAATCATATATTATTGATCCTTACTTTTAATATTTTAATCACTTTGAAAATTATCTACATTTTTATTATTTTAATTTATTACTTATTTTAATATTTATTATATTGTAAAGCATTCATTTTAGTTTTGATTGCATTATTAATTGCATTCAAATTCTTGTTTAAAAAAAAGTAAACAAAGTAATGACCGGAAATCGGCAAAATTCTAAAATCCACAAAACTTCTGGTTCCAAGCTGTGCGGATTTGAGGGAGTCTACTGTATTTAACTTCAAAATTTACATCTGCATGTTGGCAGGAATTTTTAAAAATTACCTTTACTTTAAATTATTATTGATGAAGATATATTTTTAATAGCATGTGTTTATTGTGTATGTGATATGTTATTTTGCATTAATTTAAAGTGCCGTAATATTTATTTAAGAGTTGCAATTTTATTGTATTTTGTATAACAAAAGTATGATTTTGTCATAAAATTCAACTATTTGTAGAACTTTTTCCATCATTTCCTTTTTATTCATAATTTACTGAGACTGCAATAGATTTCAATTTGTCCGATTGTAAGAATCCATTATTGGTATTCCTATTTATTCCTATGGGATTCCCATTTTTTAGGCACATTAAATACATATATTTATGTAACATTAAACCTTATCAAACTTTTAGATGTAAATATGTATGATATTTCTGGTAATAAAAGAAATATCAATATTATCTTGTGTTTTCTGTTATTGTGAAAAGTCAGTAAATTTGAATTTATTTTTTTAAATAAAAACCTGTGAACCGTCCATTAAGTTTTTTTTATTAGTCATCAAAACACACTTTGAGTTGCTTATTTATGCAATTAGATGAAAATTGAAGGGGGTACATTGGGGGAAATCAGCCATTGAAGTTGCCCCTTTTTTTACTTAAAAAAATGACAAAAAGTCATTTTTTGACAGCACTTTTATAAAATGAGGTTCACAAAAATCTGTTTAAATGAAAGTTTACTTTATTCTGAACAAAACAAAAAAAATTTGAAAGCTCTAGCTTAAACCTGAAAGAAGTTATGGACTATTTTGTTGTCACATGTGCTATTCAAAATGGCGGCAAATCAGCCATCTTGGGAGCTATTTAAAAGCTCATAACTCATAAACCGTTTGATCAATTTCAATATAATTGATATTTTTGGAATCAGCATTAGAAATTCTACAAATCCACAGAATTTTATCTAAATTGGTGATGGTGGGTGTCATTTTTGGAAAAATCTGGGTGATTTGACATGGAATGACCCTGTCGGCGAAATTCGTGATCTTTGCAAAGCCAATCAATGAAAATCGCGAAATTACTCTGCATGATCGATGAAATTCTCGATTTTATTCTAGTCTGATCAACGTAGTTAGCAATTTTTGTATGTGTGACCAACAAAATTTGCAAAATTCCCATCTCCGACCAAAGAAATTTGCTATTTTTCGAAATGCGATCAATAAAACTCGCAATTGTTCGGCATTTGATCGACGAAATGTGCGCTTTTTTTTTGCTGTAAATTGACAAAATACACATTTTTCTTCAACCGAGTATCAATATTTGTGATTTTTGTATTAGCATTGACAAAATCTGCATTTTTTTTATGCGGCAAGATAAAACTCGTGATTTTTTTTTCTTGATAAATTGACAAAAACACGATTTTTCCGCAGCTGATCAACGAAATTTGTAATATTTCCACGCATCATCACTTAATTCGCAATTTTCCCGTGTCTTATCAACAAATTTTTTTTTTTTTTTTTTTTTTTTTTTTTTTTTTTTTTTTTGTGTCTGATCGACAAAGTTTGCGATTTTTTGTGCCTTATCGACAAAATTCGCTTTTTTTTTTTAATGCGATAAACCGAGAAAATATGCTATTTTTCCATCCGATGATAATTTGCAATATTTTCGAGGAACAACAACATTTATGATTTTTTTCTTGCTTGATCAACGAAATGTGCGAGTTTTCGCGTCCATCTGACAAAATCTGCGATTTTTCCATCCCTGGTCGAAAAAACTTGCGATGTTTTCGTACCCAATCGGGAAAATTTGCTACTTTTTTCCCCGAGTCTCATGAGCAAAATTCGCGATTTTGCCCTCTCTGATGAGCAAAACTGATATTTTTCCGATCCTCATCGATAAAATTTGATTTTTTCGCATTTGATCAGTAGAATTCGTGATTTTTCCGTGTCGATAAATGACATTTGTGATTCTTAAATGACGAAATTTTATATTTTCCCGCAGTAAATTGACGAAATTTAGGATTTTTTTTGTGTGACATATGTACAAAAATTGCAATTTTTCCCAGTTGTAAATTGACGAAATTCGCAGGCCACAGGTTGTGCATCCCTAGTTTACAGATATTTCATATTAAATTTGAATTAATTTATTTGTAATACACGTATAAATATTTTCTATTAAAAAATGTACATTTCTACTAAATTTTATCAAATAAATGAGTCTTTATAACTGCTGATGCATCTGTGAAGGCATTATGTCTGAAATTGAAATTATAAATATTCATAAGAATAAATTAAATTAGACTGTAATGTTGTGGTTTGGAATTCGTTGTTGCATAGCTCTATATATACCAAACATTTTAAAGATTATATGAAACAATAACTAAATGTTACATATAAAAATGGAATTTTCCTTACATACTTCTATTTACTTTTGAAATTGACAATAGCTTATGTGTATTTAATAATTGAAATCATCTTGTTGTAATAAAACTTGTTGAATTAAAATTTTGAAAAGCTCATTGTTATTTTAAAGAATGCATACTCATACATAAACTAATGCAAAGTTATTCGTAATGCTGTTTTATTAAAAAGAATTGCTCTTTTTATTAAATGACTTTATGTGTGGCTCCAAATAAAAATTTATGAGCAATAAAATAAGACTTGTATATTAATAGCCTTTAAAATTAGTTAAGTAATAAATTATGATACTAACTATACAACTATTGTCCTTTTTAATTATATAAAGTAGTAAAAAAGAAAAAAAACTGTATGTGTGTGTTTGGGGGGGGGGGGGGGTAAAGTCAGTATAAACTAGAGAAAGCATTTTGTATGGTCTTTTAAAAGTTAGCTGATATATTTATAATTTTGACTGCAAATCAATACGTATTATTCCAATATTAATGTGTTCATTTTGGAGAAATTGGGTTATATTGAATTCTACCTCAATTAAGTCTTTAAAACTAACTAAAAAACACCAATTTTGGTCAATAAAAGCTGGTTAAAACAAATAAAAGCCACCGGCATGGCTTTTTTGCAATCCTGGCTATAATTGGTTCAAATGGCTATTGCCGAAAGTTTTAATACTTTAACAATTAGACAACTGTTCTATAAAATAATTTGTTACATCTTAAATTGCATTGACTTTACACACTTTAACATACTCAGTGATTTCATGAAATAATTAGGTATTTTATGAAATAACATAATTACTTTTAATGGTAACTAATACATTTTTGTAAACACCCTGTATAATACTGCATTTTTTTGCAGATGAACCAAGTAAGCCTGGCCGACTACAAGCTACTGGTTAAAAGGTTACTAATTACCTATTTCAAATGGACAGCTCCAGAATATGATGGAGATGCTTCTATCACTGGTAGTGTCATCGAGAAGAGAAAGAAATGGAGGCATAAAGTGTGCGTCTCAAAAGTAAAATCTCACTTTTAAATTTTTAAATGAATAACTTTATTTATTTGATTTAATTTTAATGTTCTAACATATACTATAAATAATAAGTATTTTTGATTTAAAAAAAAAGAATTCTAAAATTGATAAATGTTAATGATTTGTCAATTTAACTTTAGTCACCACGTGGGTCATTTGTTAACAGAATAGTTGAGGCAGATTTGAATAGTTCATAAGTGTCTCAATAATCATTCTATGATTCTGTTTCTTTCAGTTCACTTCATGCGAAATAATGTCATATCTAATATTGTCTTCAAATAGGAGACTTTTTGTCATATATTTGATTTTGTATTGAACTTTTCACAAGAGCATCCGTTAGCAAGTATGTAAAGAGCTATAAGCTTATTTATATCCAATTATAATTTAAATCCATGTAAAGTTTTCTAAGATGCAATAGTTTTTTGCAATATTTTGCTAAACAATTTCATTTCTTCCAAACTTGGAATGATGGCCCACTTTCACCTCTAAAATGTGTATGTGTATGATGCTTTGAATGGAGATAGATATTAGAATTGCCTGAAATTAAAATTTTTAAACTGATACTATAAAATATTGTGAGCTTCCCCCCCCCCCCCCCTTCCTCTTTCAAAAGTAAAAGAAGTTAAATTTGGGTGTGTGCTTGTAATTGAGTTTATTTTTTTTTAATCATTTTAAAATCCTTTATCATTATTTTAGAATAGAAGGGAAATACAAAGATACTCAAAGGATACAAGTATACACATACAAGGTATATATATCCTATACAAGGATACTAGAAGGGAAATACAAGGATAAGAATCTTTTGTACTTTGGCAGATTTTTGATAAATATTATCTAAATTCCCCTAAGCAAAATTTAAAGGCTTTATTTTTTTCAAATATACATCTTAATTTTTATTTTATTCCGACAATATTTAATTAGTCATATAATCCTCCTTTTTCCCAGTCTACTTATTTCCGTCTTATAATCTTGTGCTTAAATCTATCACTGCGGAACTAGAATTTTGTTTATAGTAAATTTAACACATAGTGTAACTAATGATCATGACAACAAATAAAAAACAGAATGTAAAGCATATCAAATATTTTTTCTTGTGTTCGCAACTACCCTGCTGTTGGGGCACTTGTGAGCAATTCATTGAATTTATAAAGTTATTAAAAAAAAAAAAGAAGAGCTAACTATAAAGATGATTTTATAAAAAATTACCTTGTTTAAAAAAAGGGTTCTGTTTACTGTATTCAGTATTTTTTGTTTTCAGAAATTAACCAGTAATAAAAAAAGCTATCTTTATGTGAATTATTCACATGTGCTCCAGTCTCTCCTTCATGTATTCAAAGGCAATACACACATTAGGCTGATTTTTTTTTTTTCTCTTTAATTCACTCCCTAAGGTGGTCAGTGGGCTGCCGTAGGTATAATGGTTGTTTTCATATGAAGAAATCTGTATTAGCTTAAACAATGGGTAATTGTAAAAAAAAAAAAAAAAAAAAAAAGTAGTAATAGCAGTATTACTACCATAGAACTAAATTTTGACCAATTTGGTCATATACAACTAAATTTGGCAACAAAATAAATTGCCATATATAAAACCAACTTAGCTGGTTAATTTGGTGAAATTTTCTATCTTTTAATGCATTTTCAAAAAATGTATATTTTTGTAAATGTTACAATAATGAAAACATGCTTTTTTTTTTTTTCATTTATATTTAATTCACAACAATCTGTTTTTTTTTTTTTTTTTTTTTTTTTTTTTTCATATGTAGATATGTAATGTTGCAAAAAAATTTTTACCTGCTTCCTAATATGTTAAAATAAGAAATTATGCAGAAAAATGTTTCTAATGACGATATAGCATTTTAATATTGTTACAAATAATTATTAATTTTAAGGCATTTTCACTCAGTTAGTTATAATTCGAAATATTAGGTGTTGCATTGAAATCATTGTAGCGACAAGTCATCACAGCATCAATTTGTTTGCGTGAAGTTTTATTTCCAGCCTTCTTCTCCCCCCCCCCCAAAAAAAAAAAAAAATACTCACCATTAAGGGGGTGGCACAGTCTGCAATATTATTAATCTAAATACGTTTTTGTTAACTTTAAAAAATTGACTGTGAATTACAGGTCAGCAAATTAGATACTCTACTGTATAGTATTTTTTAGAAGAGGCATGTTTGTTTTTAATTTCTCAAAAATTAAAATCAATTACAAATACCACTACAGATCTACCAACTATTGCAGTTAAATTGTATTTTGAATGATTTTAATGCTCACTACGATAATACAATTTTACTAGCAAAGATGATTTTTTGTCGTATCTGAAATACTCTAGATTCTAGAAAGGAAAAAAAAAGGGGGGGGGGGGCACCAGGTTGAACTTTTCGAAGAGAAACCACTAATTTAAAAAAAGAGTACATTTTTTCAAAAAGAGCTATTAAAAAAAGGGGGGGGGTATGCTTGTTCTTTGTATACCAAAAATATTTGCTATAATTTTCAAAGATCAATTGAATTTCCACAGGCTGCCATGGAAATGTTTAAAAAAAAACCATTGTGTGCATCAAAAGAGTTTAAAAGAGCCGCCAAGCACATAAAATAAATAAATTGGCTGCTTATGGTGCCATTTTAAGAGTTTCTTGGGGGATGGGTTGTCTTTGAGGGGTAGGGTTTGAAATCATGTGCAGAATTGTGTGATTTACATACAGAAAAAGAAAGACCTACACATTAAAATTCTGTACTGTATTTCCCCCTGTAAATTCTTCTACATATTTTTTTCTGCAAAGTGAGCCAATCCGTTGTGCAAAACTGTTGAGAATTATGGCGATCAGTCATGATAAACTATCGTGAATTTTAACAAATGAGTACGTATAAAAAAGTCAATTAGTTGCAGAAGAAATAAATTTTGTCAAAGGGTCATGGTAAAAATGCACATTCTGCCAAAATATCACAGAAAGAAATTGCAAATCCCTTAAATAGAACAATCGCATTAAAAAAATGAAGTTTCGTCAAAAAATCTTGGTAAAAAATGCTAATTTCATCATACTTACAAAATGCAGATTTCAACTTAGAATCATGATAGAAAAATGGGAATTATGATTCTGCAGAGAGGGAGGGGGTGATATGAATATCATTAAATAATCTGAAAAAGTGTGACTTTAGTTGACATCTTCGGAAAAAGTGTGAATTTAGTCAAGATTTCAGGGGGCGGGGTGCAAATTTAGTTAAGATCCTGGGAGGGAGTGCAAATTTAGCCGTGATCTCGAGAAAATGCATTATTTAGTCGAGATGGAAAAAAAAATGCATTATTTAGTCTTGATCTCAATAAAAGATGCAACTTTAGTTGCGATCTTGTTAAAACATGCAAATTAGTTGAGATCTCCAGAAAACGTGCAAAATTAGTCGAGATCTGAAAAAAAAAAGCGCATTAATTAGTCGAGATCTGAAAAAAAAAAGCGCATTAATTAGTCGAGATCTCGAGAAAAAGTGTTAATTTCATTGAGATCTCAGGAAAACGTGCAAATTGAGTCCAGATCCTGGGGGGGAAAGTGCGCATTTAGTCGAAATCTTGAGAAAAAGAGCAAATTTAGTCTAGATATCTCGAAAAGAGCACCAATTTATTCGAGATATCTCAGAAAAAGTGCCAATTTAGTCGATCTTGAAAAGAGTGTGAATCTAGTTGAGAGATCTTGTAAAACATACAAATTTAGTTGAGAGTGCAGTGACAGAACTATCTTCAAGTGTCTGCATCAATAATTATATTATTAAAAAGTCTGCAAGATGGAATGTATTATATAAATCTATTGTTTATGCTGTTGTAGTGTTAATTATGGCAACGTGTGTGTATGTGTAAAATATTTCCATCACTTACGGAAAAAAAAGTTTTTCGATAAACAAAAATATTTATTTATGGCATTAAGAATGTTCTTAACTGATCCGCTGAACAAGCGAAAGACGTTTTGACACATTTACAAATTCATTTTTTAACAGAAAGTTATAAAATTTTAATGCCTGACTATGAAAGCGATTTCGAATTGAACTTATTTTTCCATTTTATGATAATTAAATTACTTATCGAGTTATAAGCTATTTCGATGACGCAATCACCTGTTTTTCTCCTCCTTTTCAACCGGTTTTTCTGCTTTCGTCAGGAAATATGCTCAAAAGTGTCAACTTTGAAGGCTTGTTATGAAAAATCTATTGTGTTTTTTAAAAACAAAAGAATGAGTGCAATTAGACAGTTTCTGAATAACAACACCTGCTATTTTCATGCATTTCGGAACAAAAATAAATTAATGCATGTGCAGGGTTGTTATGTTTAAAACATTTTGTTTAAAACAGCTGTTTAAAACGCGTTTAAAACATTACATTTAAAACAATGTTTAAAACATAAATAGTGCTAATAATGTCATAAATTAAAATTTACGAAATAAAATTGTATTAAAAATTTCTAATTAGCTGTATGTACTAAAATACATTCAAATTTTATTAAATTTATAAATTGGTTATTTAATTTTAATTAAGTATTTAAATTAAATTTATTTCCTCTAAAATTGGAAATATATAATTTATTTTTTTAAATATCTCAATTATGATTTTTTATATAATATCAAAGTTCTATAATATATTAATTTTCGAAGATTAAAAGTAAGACTGAAAGAGCATTTTTCGGATATACAATACAACAAGCCCAGTAAAGCCTTATCTAGAATGCAACGAAAAGAAAATATTTTGATAAATTTCTACAAAGCTAAAATAATCTTTTCAACATCAAATCATTACTCTCCAACTATCCGTGAATCCCTCGAAATTTTGCTTAACAATGATACTGTTTGTAATGACGTCATTTCTTATAATATTCGACACTTCAGTACAATATCCTTGGTGTTTTGATGAATTCATTGTGACTTTGTTTGTACAAGCAGACTGTTTTTGTTTTGTTTTTACATTTTCCATTTCTAATGAATTATCTTCTTTTATACTCCTTTGAAAATGGATGCGAGGGCATCCAAAAGATCTAAGGTAAATAATAATTAAATAATATCTATTTTTACAACACTTTTTAAGTATTTATTTGTATATTTTGAGAGATCTATTTCTCCTTTTTAGTGAATAAATTCGGCAGTTGGTGCACAGAGAACATAATATTGAGTAAAAAATCTGGGCTAAATGCCTTCTTAATATCCTTCTATAGTAAAAAAAAACTAGCCTTAAAAGGAATGACTCCTGGAATGATGCTGATGTGGAAGATTTCCGGAACTAACGAATCCGGGTTGTCCACTCCTTCCATGAGTCGAATAGACCAATCAGGAAAGGACTCCGTCTATGCATCGCCATATGGGTTACCATAAAGAAAGGAAAGGTTACCATCGCCAACAATCGCCAAGTTTGTCGCCAACTTGGCGATATATCGCCAAATTTGGCGACCAAAATTAGTTGTCAAAAGTGACGCCAACTTGGCGATAACTGTAATATTTCGCCAAATTTTTAATTTCTTTACAACACCAGTCGTTTTATACATCATTTGAGAGGTTTGCAACTGCTTATTCATATAATGGATGTCTTGTGTGTTATCCCCCATTCTGCTCCCCAGGGGTGACACATTTTTAATTTCTTTACAACACCAGTCGTGTTACACAAGATTTGAAAGGTCTGCAACTGCTTATTCATATTATGGATGTCTTGTGTGTCACCCCCACACTCTGCTCTCCCCAGGGGGGGGGGTCACATTTTTAATTTCTTTACAACACCAGTTGTGTGACACATCATTTGAAAGGTCTGCAACTACTTATTCATATTATGGATGTGTTGTGTGTCATCCTCCACTCTGCCCCCCCGGGGGGGGCACATTTTTAATTTCTTTACAACACCAGTCGTGTGACACATCATTTGAAAGGTCTGCAACTGCTTATTCATACCATGGGGTATTGGCGAGCGCAGCAAGCAGGGGTAGCCAATAATTTGGAATCGCGAAGCGATTACGCGGGGGGTTGACGAGCATAGCGAGCAGGGGGGCGGGGCCCCCCTAGTACTATAAATAATACTTTCTCCCATCAATAGATAATGCTATAATACTTTATAGATATTTGTTTAGTAGTCAAAAAAGATTTTTTATTGTTTTTTTTCTCTTTCTTTATTAAAATTATAATGGCTTCAGTTTAAAATATTCATATATAAAAAAAAATTCAACATTAATTTAAATTTCTTTTAATAGTATTTCCTTTTTAATAATTCATTTATGAAAAAAAACTGAAATGAAAAAAAAAAAAAAAAAAAAAAAAAAAAACTTTTCTACTTTCAGTTTGTTTTAAATTCTAATTGTTTAAATTTGTCCTCAGAGTTATAAAAGTATGCTACCTACCAACCAATCTATCTACTTTGATTTTCAGTTTGAATATGTTCTCAAAATAATAATAATAATTTAATAATAAAAAATGGACATGTTTAAAAAATATTTATTTCTTAACTAATTTTTTACGTACTTCATATTTTTTTACACATTTATTACATATTTTTTACATATTTCATTACGCTTTAAAGGAGAATCACTTGCAATTGATGAGACTGAAAAAGGCATGAACCTTGCTGCCAAATTATGTCCTGAACTAATTCCAATAATTATAAATTATAAGCTAAGTCAGTTCCATTCTCTGATTATATGTTTGATGCAGTTGCCAATCATAAATTTGACATTGGGGAATCAAATAAAGTGGAAATAACACAGGTTAAGCTTTGAAAAACACATATATATTGATAAAAATGCCATGAATATCATAAAACAGTTACACACAACTGTATGTTCTACTGCTGGATTAGAATAGAAAGAGTTTTCCCTACTTTTGGTTTTGTGCAAAGCAAAACCAGAAATCGTTTGGGTGTTGATAAGGCTGTTGTAAGGGTATTGACAAACTTGTTACCATTTTTAAAGAACTGAACAATTAAATGTTTTAGTTTAGAATAAAAATAAAATTTGTAATTAATGTTTGGTATTTGTTATATAATTTTTTTCTTCCTTACTGCCGTTTGAAAATATTTCCATTCTTTATATTTAATAATTTTTGTTCACTTTAATCAAAATTGTGCTGTGTGAAAAAAAAAAAAACGTTTTAAACGTTTAAAACATGTTTTAAACAAAAAAAACATGTTTTTTGTTTTTTTTTTTTATAAAAAACATGTTTTTTTCCAACCCTGTGCATGTGTCACAAAGTTGCTCTTTTTGATTTAAGAACACCCTTAAACAGAAAATTAGTTACTAAGAGAACATTGGAAAATGCTCTATTTGAAAGAAAAGAATATTATTTTACTATTCTCCAAAATTCTCAATGTAACTGTTGATTTATTGCTTGATACAAAAGAAGTTGATGTCGATATATTTTTGAAATGGTAGTAAAAAATTTTTCCCTATATGAATTGAAGCAATTTTTAAATCAGGAACTAACAGAGTTTTATAATAACCTGTGCATTAGTTCTTGAGTTAAAGATATTATGGAAACTGAATAATGCATCATATCAGCGCCACCTGTTAAGAGATATACCCCAAAAACTAACCAGCTTCAGTTTATATCAATGCTCTAATTAAATGTAAAGTTTTTTGAAATGTCATGAATTATTTCTTAAAACAAAGCAGCCACATTTTTTTTTTTTTTTTTTTTTTTTTTTTTTTTAATTAAAAACTTACGGAGTTGACTGATAGACATTTTCTAAAAACTTTTAAATTTCATTCCTTGCCTTCCAATGCGTACAAATCCACCGAAAGTCAGAATACCATATTTTCTTTGAATTCAGTATTTTCTTGTAAAGATAGAACATAAAAACATATGAAAAAACATGCACTCTCAATTACAGTTAGCAATGAAGAAGAGATCTAAGAAATGCAATACACATTGGCTGCAAAACAGACAAACAATTCAAAAGTGATTAAAACCAACTATAATTGGTTCAAACGGCTATAAGTGGTATATATAAACGGTTCAAGGTGCTATAAAGGCATCTTACTTTGATATAAATTAACATTAATGTCTATCAGAGATGTTCAGGCCTTTTTGTTTTTGGGCCCAAAGTTTTATATCAGAGCTTAAAAGAATTTTGTCATTTTAAAATTGCTTCAAATTTAATCTACTCATTTAAAAATATTTTACATAGAAATAAAAGGTCAAGTGCAAGTTTTATTCATGTACAAAAGGTTCAGTAAAATAAATTACTAACTGTAACATTACAACAAATGAATTATTTTACAATAATTGAAATTAATTTTGGGTTAAACTGGAATGAATTCTAATTATTCCTTACTTTTTTTGTTACTTGTTTTAATAGGATGCTCATAACAATTATCTATTAAACATAACTGCTGTATTTTCTGTTCATCTGGAATAATTGAGATTGTTATTATACTCAATTTCTGTTTATTGTGTATACTTTTATGTAATATTTATCTTACCTTTTTTCTAAATAGGACATGCTTGGCTATTAATCTGGAAAAAGACACAAAATCGAAAAAACTATCTGCAAGATCCAAACAACCTTGGCGATAAATTGTGTTACTACAAATCTGTGTGAAAAAATGAATTTTTTATTTGTTGTTTCTTAATTTGTTATTTAAATTTGTTACTTCTAAGAATACTGTGTTGGAGTATATTAAATAAATTTGTAAAAATTCATGTTTTCTTTTTATTTATTGAATGATAATTTATAAAACAGAACCATTGTAATAATTTCATCTTCAAACATTCCCAAGTTTAATCAATTTTCACCGAAATCTCGTAAACAATATAGTATATATTATCTGTGTACACAAGATCAAGAACCGTGGGACATGGGTGCAAGATCTTCAGTCTCAGGACTGATTTCAGTGTTGAAGAGATTTTTGACTTACTTAAATAATAGTGGTTCTACCATCAAGAACATTTAATCACTTTCTTTTATTGTTAGAGACCAATTTTTAGGTATAAAACAAGACTTAGAAATCTTCTAACCCTTTTGCATTTAGTTATTTCTAATGCTCAGAAAATATTTCAGTCTTGACTTAGATGGATTTCTTGCACCGATGTGTGTAGGATTATGAATCATTGTTAAATCAAAAATGGACTACTTTTGTTTCATGTAGTATTTAGTAAATATGTGATACATAAAAATCGAAATAATAAATTAGCATTTGTGTATCATAAAAAAGCTGCTCTCTATTATTAAGCGGCTTGGAAGGGAAAAGAGGGAGCAATAGCAGTACAGCTAATAAACTGATATTACTAATCATAATTTTTCTGATCAATTCAGGAGTCGATGCAGGTTTTTATTCTGGGGCTCATTTTGTGAAAAAGAAAAGTTATTTTTGTGAAAATAACATTTTTTAATGGAAGTTGACTTTGTTATTTGAACAAGGAATTTAAAAACTAAATATAGATATTTTAAAAAACTCCTTTGCTAAGTTTTTGAAAATTATGACATGTTT
Organism: Maratus speculifer; assembly: GCA_964019185.1. Lineage (NCBI taxonomy): Eukaryota > Metazoa > Arthropoda > Arachnida > Araneae > Salticidae > Maratus > Maratus speculifer. The sequence continues at coordinate 622,407 of CAXHSM010000003.1, forward strand.
TTGTGTACAAATTAGATTTTAAAACAGTATGAAAATGGCATAAAAGAATTTTGTGAAAGGGTCTGTTTTATTAAAGTTATTTTTGTGAAGAAACCTATTTTATTAAATAGTTTTTTGTGAACCCCAAATTTTGCCTGGATCAACCCCTGTAATTTAATATTAACTAGTTTTCTATTTTCATTTTACATATCAGACTTTTATCTAAACACATGAGGGTTTGTTATCTTACCAGTTTTTAAATGCTTCACCACTCTCTCACTATTAAAGTGTGTGATGGTAAATTTTGGAAAGCTAAAAATTGTATTTTAACATAAGTTATTAATGCAATAATACCAAAAGTGAGAACCTCGTAACTGAATAAAAATACAATTTACTATAGGAAATGAGTGAGAATGCTCTCCTTTAATAGAATTAAACTTTTATTAAAAAAAAAAAAAAAAAAAAAAACTAACTGCCTGCTAAGAGTACCTGAAAACCTTGGAAAATTAGGCTTTGAATATACAAGTTTTATAATATGCATAAGTTATGAATGTTTTATTCAAATATTGCGAAAACATAAGTACTCCTGTGAAAATTTTTGTTGTTTGTGTTGTGAATTATCTATATTCCTCTTTTAAATCTATTATGGATTTTCAGTTGGTATATATGGTGATCCCCATTAAAGATTTTATTTAAAAAACCCCATATTTTATGATTTGTGGCCCCTTTTTTCCCCCCCTGAGTCCAAAAGAGAATGGGGTAATACTGGAGTATGGAAATTTATATTAATTTCACTGAATGATCCTTTTTTTAATTTTACAAACAATGCTTTTTCTTTAATGAGGTATCCTAATGTATGTGTTTTGTTATTTTATGGGCAATCGCCCCTTTTTTTCATGGCCAGAATTTGTATTATTTTACAGGCAATGTCCCTTTTCTCAGAGATATCTTGGTATTGTATTTTTATGGTCAATGCACCTTTTTTTACGGGCAACTTGGCATTATAGTTTTACGGCCAATGTCCTTTTTTTCACGGGCATCCTGGCATTGTAGTTTTACAGGCAATGCCCTTTTTTTCACGGGCAACTTGGCATTTTATTTTTACGGACAATACTACTTTTTTTACGGGCTAGTTATGCATTTGCTAAAATGTAAAATTACGGGTGATTTTTAGATTTACGGTCAAAATATTTTTTTACGGATATTGTCCGGAATCTCTGCTGCCGGCTTTTGTCCGTAATTTTACGTAGATTTTTTTTACAGTGTAATCATAGTAGAAACTTCATTTTCAATAGGGTTCGTGCTACGGTAAACATCAATAACATATAAAAATTTCATAGCAATCCGAGTATATTTACCGGAGTTAGAGCGCGGACAGACGGACAGACAAGCCGAATGCATAAACACTTTTCTACTTTGTTGGAAAGTCTTACAAAAAACAGGGCTGGAAAGCTTCTTGTACTTGCCCGCGTCTTTGTTTTGAAAACTGTTTCCGTCTTTTCTTACAATTTGTAAAAATACGTAGCGTCTAAAAACAAACTTTTTTTTATTAATTCCCTGTATATTTGTTAATAGAATTATTAAAAATTCCGAAATGTTTAAAAATTAATATGCTATAACGAAATTTTTACAAGACAAACTTTCGTATGTTGTACATTTGTTACCATGACGCAGTGAACCTGAGAAATTTACAAAGTCAAACTATCCAATACGCACATTCGATACTTTGAAACAACGAATCTGGGAAAAGGACAAAATATTTACCGTGCCAAACTATCCAATGTGCGTATTGGATAGTTTGAAGCTGAAAAAGTAGAGAGAAGATTAAAATGTACAAATAATCGTACCATTTAAAACTATCCAATGTGATTTTTAAACGAGAAAAATTATTCAAATGATTTACCTCGATAGCATGCTTAAATAGGATATAAAACAGCACCCGAAAAATGTAATAATTGTTTACTGCTGTTTAGCGCTGATTTTGAATCCCCAATTAAAACTGTTTTTTTGCTCTCCTGAAAAGTGGCTATTTTCACATTGGATAGTTTGACATGGTACCGACGAAATGATCAAGTAATTCAATACATGATTTTAAAAAAGTGTGTATGTATACTAAAGAATGTTTCTTTAAATCTCCTGTTTCAACAGAATAATCAAAATAAATGTCAGGTTGAATCATTAACATGATAAATAAGCTACAAATTATCAGTTTTAATTGTACCCGAAGATAGTTATAGAATTTTTAATTACGTTGTAGATTTTCTAATATAAGTTTATATGGTACTACTCTGTTATCCTGTCGACCAATTTCGCCAAACTATACAAATCGCCAAACTAATAGCCAAATCACACATATTGACGTAACTTTTATTTTAAATAACGAAAAAAAAAACAAATAATTAGTAGAATATTAATAAAAATATTAATAAAAATCACGTAATGACATTTTAAACACATGAATCGCATTTAATGTCATTGAATATGACATTCACGATCATCCATTATTGGCATTTAATCTTATAGTTTCGCGATAATTTTTTGGTCGACGGGATAACCTAGTAGTACCGTTTGTATTTATGTATCTACAATGATAAAAATGTATCACGAAATTTATTTATTTGAGGTAATTTGTCAATGCATTAAATAAAAAAGGTCACTAAAAATTCATCGTATAGTTTTATTCATATATCTTCTTCAAATATAGATGGAATACAGATTCGTTGTTACTTCTTTTGTTCCTTCTTATAAAAAAAAGCGCTATTAAAAATGCGTTCATTTTATTAATTTACTAGCAGTCACCCGTGACTTCGTTCACATAACATTTAAAGAAGAAATAATTCATCAATCAAGCAAAAAATTTCGATGATGAAAAGCATGTGTAATTAACTTTTTATCGCGAATTTATGGTAAAAAAACTTTTGATAATCCCTATTTGCTAATTTGTTTGATGGTCAAAATTTTCCTTTCAGCGATAATTTCTAATAGATAGAAACATTCTTGAATTCTTTTGTTCAGCCCTGTAGTTTTCCAAGTGCCTTTAATACACGAAAGTACCTTTCTAAAATTTATTTCAAACAAAAATATTTCTTATTACTACCTAAATTACATTTTCAGAAATTATCATCCGAAGACAACCTTGTATCCAGTTCTTTGAGGGACCCTGTTTATCATTTTATATATATACTACAAACATTTCGAAAGTGTTCTTGTTCGCGAGAGCGTTTTTGTTCGAAAGTGTTAAAAAATCGAGCCAAAAATATATTAATCAGTGATTTTATTTTCCACCTTTTCCCCACAAAAAATTTCTTCCATTGATAATTATGAGTTTTGAATAAAAATATTCATTTGTATGTAACTTATAACTTATTAATTAGTATACGTAAAAAATATTTCTGATTCATTTTAAATATGACGTCATTATTTATCTCGCTCCATTAGTTACTGATATTCATACCCCTTGTATTTTTAACAACTGCTACAAAGTACCTGTTTTATTTCAACTATGACGTCACATTTTCATGAGTGAACTATTTTATTAAAAATATAATTCTTTTTCATTCTTTTTACTTTTAATTTATGTCACCATATTTTACACAAAAATTCCCATTAACTAAACAAATATCCTTGTTAAATGTATTATAAAAAATACACCTTTTATTTTTATTTCAAACATGACGTCATATTTATTTTCTTTTAAATTATTTTATTATAGTTTTTCGCGTGGAAGTTTTCTATTAAAAATTCATTGCCGCTGAAAAATTATTATTCCAATTTTTTATTTTCTTGGCAACAGGAAAGGAAAATGGTTAAATTTTATCTGAAAAATGCCTGTTGATTTTGTATGAAAAATAATTAAATTTTGAATTATTAAGGAAAATATTTGAATAAAATAAATAAAAATTACCCTATTATTTAATCCGGACTTCAAACTTTACGTCTGCAAAATTTCAAAGCAATCGGTTCAGTAGTTACGGCGTGAAAGCTGAACAAACAAACTCACTTTCCGATTTATAATATTAGTAAGGATTTGTGTAACAATTGCATGGAAGTTATGTTTTCGAGAATGTTACATTTTTCTTAAATGAATTAACAATAATAACCATTAACAATAATTAACAATAATAAAAAATAAATAATTAATTTTAATTTTTAACATGCTAAGGTAAAGTACATTGTTTTTAATACAATGGTCAGAAATCTAGAAATGAAATAACAATACCGTTTAATTAAAGTGATTTGAACCGCTTCCCTTATTTGGCCGTAACATCTATGATTTGTCCTTGTCACATACGGTCAAACGATTTCAAAACTTAATTTATTATTCTCATCAGTATGAGGGTTTTTTTTTTCGTAAATTTTTCATATTTAATCTGAGCATTTTTCTCATTCGATGAAACAAAAATTTCTGTTTTAAAAAAGCGGCGATATAAGATTAAGTATTTGGTAAAACATGCAAAAAAAAGTTTATTATTTGAAAGTTTTTATTTTAAATATATTAAGAGATTATTAAAAGATTAAGAAATTAATATGCTAAAAAATTTCTGTTTTAAAAAACCGGCGATATAACATTAAGGCTACAGTAGACAGTCAAAACTATTTTTTTTTAATTTTAAATGATTTTTTTTTAAATTTCTGGAAATAATCATAATATATATATCTCTTATTTTACAATTTTTTTTAAATATTTTCAATAGTTTTTGAGATACAGATTTTTCCTTTTTTTTTAATTAACAAAAAATGGCAATGTTTCAAAATGCTCCATGCGAAATTCTTTATGCCCAATTTTCCTGATTTTTTTTGTTTAACATGCTCTCTATGTAACTTATATTGACAATGTTACTAAGCAGTTTTAGCATATTACTTGTAAAACATTTTAAAAAAATGATTTTAACTTAATTCTTTTGTATTTTCCGTTAAAAAATCATTAAAAATTTCATATAACTGAAATTTAAAAAATTTATATGCGTCTAAAAAAATTTATTTCTAGTAACATTTGTTAACACATACATAAACAGAATTTTAAACTAAAAATCAGAAAAATTAGGCGTAAAGAATTTCGCATGGAACATTTTGAAATCATGAAAACGATGAAAATATTCATTCTGAGAAAAACAGGTTATAGTAACTACAGTGGTTATAATTGCTTAATATTTTCCTACTGACACAGTTTCAGCTATTAAGGGATATAATATCATTTCTAGCTTATATGTTTAAGTGTTTTATGTTTTTATGGTAAATTCACATAAAATATGTGGCTTCGACAGTAATTAATGCAAAGGACGTGAAGTATCTGAATTTTAAAAAATCTTCTCAAAAGCAACATTTTGTATTTTCTAATGAAATTTTTTCAAATTTTACTAGAAATATTCATGGTATAAATACCTCTTATTGTACAGATTTTTATTAAATATATTAAATATTTTTAATATTTTTAATATATTAATATTTTTTAATTTAAGCTAAAAAGATTGGCCACAAAAAGCAATTCCTCTAAATACATTATAAACAAACGCTTAAAGAAACAGTTAAAAGTTACAGTTAAAGTATTATTTTGCGAAATCACAAAATTAATAATTTCATTGCAAAATAATAACTATCACAAAACAATGCGAAATCGATGCTATAAAATCTACCCGAAAATATAGACATCGTCGTTTTACTTCAAACGCGTGAAAAGTAATTTAAATCCTTCTATAGTAAAAAAAACTAGCCTTAAAAGGAATGACTCCTGGAATGATGCTGATGTGGAAGATTTCCGGAACTAACGAATCCGGGTTGTCCACTCCTTCCATGAGTCGAATAGACCAATCAGGAAAGGAGATCCGTCTATTTATCGCCGTATGGGTTACCATAAAGAGAGGAAAGGTTACCATCGCCAACAATCGCCAAGTTTGTCGCCAACTTGGCGATATATCGCCAAATTTGGCGACCAAAATTAGTTTTCAAAAGTGACGCCAACTTGGCGATAACTGTAATTTTTCGTCAAATTTTTAATTTCTTTACAACACCAGTCGTTTGATACATCATTTGAGAGGTTTGCAACTGTTTATTCATATAATGGATGTCTTGTGTGTTATCCCTCATTCTGCTCCCCAGGGGGGACACATTTTTATTTTCTTTACAACACCAATCTTGTTACACAAGATTTGAAAGGTCTGCAACTGCTTATTCATATTATGGATGTCTTGTGTGTCACCTCCACACTCTGCTCTCCCCAGGGGGGGGGTCACATTTTTAATTTCTTTACAACACCAGTTGTGTGACACATCATTTGAAAGGTCTGCAACTGCTTATTCATATTATGGATGTGTTGTGTGTCATCCCCCACTCTGCCCCCCAGAGGGCACATTTTTAATTTCTTTACAACACCAATTGTGTGACACATCATTTGAGAGGTCTGCAACTGCTTATTAATATTATGGATATCTTGTGTGTAACCCCCCCTCTGCCCTCAGAGGGGGCGCATTTTGTAGTTTCTTTACAACACCAATTGTGTGACACATCATTTGAAAGGTCTGCAACTGTTTATTCATTTTATGGATATCTTGTGTGCCATTCCCACTCTGCCCCCCCCCAGGGGGACATATCATTTGAGAGGTCTGCAGCTGCTTTTATGGATGTATTGGATATTATGGATGGATAATATGGATATTATGGATGTATTTTGTGTCGCCTCCCACTCTGCCCCCAGGGGGGCACATTTTTAATTTCTTTACAACACCAGTGGTGTGACACATCATTTGAAAGGTCTGCAACCAGACATGCCAACCTCCGGCTTTTTAAAAATCAAATAATTATACTTCTAACCAGAAATTTATTGAGTCAACGAAATTAAATAAATTCAAAATGACCCTCTAAGTTAATAGTAGACACTTCTAATTAAATAAATTTTCTGGTTCAAAGTACGTTTTCATGAATTAACAAATGCCGGAGGTTGGCAACTCTGTCTGCAACTGCTTATTCACAGCATGGGGCATTGGCGAGCGCAGCAAGCAGGGGTAGCCAATAATTTGGAATCGCGAAGCGATTACGCGGGGGGTTGGCGAGCATAGCGAGCAGGGTGGCGGGCCCCCCCTAGTATCTTACAAAAAAATGAAGCTTCAAAACATTTCACTTAAAACTTAACACAAACTTTATTCCAGAATAATTCTACTACTCTTTTTATCATTGTTCGTGATCATCTACGAAAAATAAAACTATGACCATGGAGTCACTATGAGAGTGTGGACACCAAAGTAATTACAAATATTAATCGCATTCGCGACAATAACATTTGTATGGTAAAACTAAAAACTAGGCTAAATTTGACGGATGTGAATCGGCAAAAAAGTATACAAAGGGGTGTGGCACAATCAACTAACTTCAGTAAAAATAGTCGAAATTGAAAATTTCTTTTTGTGTTCAATAGCAGGGAGTTCATATAATGTTATTATGCTAAAAATGAAAATTCGACAATTTGATGATTTTTTGAAAGTCCACTGTAGCCTTAAAGGTAAACAGGTAAAAATTTCATCTGCGATATTTTAAAAATGCATTGTTTAAAAACAAATAAATATGTATTTGGAAATGCTATTTTATGTAGTTCTTCAAATATTGTTTCCAAAAACATTGTATCCATTATTTTCCGAGTAACAGTAAAGGAAATAAAGGATTAAAAAAAATGAAAACAAATATCCAATCTGGTGTGCAACTTTATTTTTCAGTAAATTTATCGCTATCTTATATGGATGATTCTTTTCCTTTCATTTGTATCTATTACGAAATTTTTCCCATTCCACTGAATAAAAAAGAAAAGGAAAACGTAACATTTAGTTTTCTGTTTAATGCAGTTTGTTTGCTTTGCTTGATTTAGCACTTTCAGTATTGTATTTATTTATTTATGGTTTCAATTTCGCACAAATATTGTTTCGTATCATTTTCTTTAAACTATTTTAAGATTTAAGAGAAAGAGAACTTGTTTATTTTATTTTGTTGACAGAAACTTAAATCTAGTTTATTTAAAAAGATATCAGTTTAAGATTTCTTTGCCTTTGAATCCGAAGTTTTCATGAGCATTGTAAATACGATAGTAAAAATGAAAATATTTCAAAGAACAACCAGTGTTGCCAGTGGGCTACTTTTTAAAAAAACATTTTTTTTTTTTTATTCGCAACACTTTTTTTAAAACAGCGAAATTCGGTTTGTTTCGTCTTTATTAATACGAGGTGGAACCCGTCGAATTTCGACGAAAGAAAATGTTTAAGAAGGAATTGTTTCATTGATTTATAATAAACCCACAAAATTAGCTACAGTAAATCATGCATCTTAGATTTGTCAGTCTAACTCTCAAATATTATTTTAAGCTAAAATTAACAAAATAATATTTCTATGAAACTCAGTTGTCCAAATTATTAAAATTAAACTTTAATCGCATATGTTATTAGTAAACTCATAGCATTTTAATTTGATCATTTTAAAATCACTTGCTTTCTTTTACAAAAAAAAAAAAAAAAAAAAAGTTATTTGCATCCGCTAAAAGCATTCTATTTTTACGGATCCAGTCTTAAACATTTATAAAAAAGCATGCATATGACGTCATTAGGACAGAATAGTACATAAACGCAGCAAAAACAATATTCAAGACACTCATCAAAACAAATTGAATATCTGATGATTCACAAATCTTTACTTATTTATTTATAATAGCTTCATGTTTTATCGGAAATAATTCATTTGTATTATTTTTCCAAATTTGGAATGTATCATTACATACACACGGATAAATATAATTGCTCTCGTTTAGCTTTCTGATACGAACTGAGTAAATGCGTTGAAGTTACTCGAATGTTATTTAAAAAAAAAAGAGAAAGTGTGGTATCCTTTGTAAATTAAGTTTGCAATAAACTAAATAACCCCCATTTAATTGAGGAATAAAAACGCAATAAAACCAAAATTCATCGGATTTTTTATCAGACGATTTCTTTTGACATGATATTTTTGTTTCAGTTTTTATCAATTTTAAGAGAAAATGGCGTATTTCTGTTGCCACAATTACAAAATTCGAACTAAAAACTATAAAAAAATTAATAACTCATAAATAAATTGAGATACAGTTTTCAAAAAAATTGCATTTAAAAGTGCATTTTTTTTTCTCATTACGACGGTGTAAAAATTGAAAATGTGCAATATTTAGAAGTATAAAATTTGTTGTACCGAAAATTGCAAAACCGAAATTGTAAGGGAAAGTGTTGCCATTCGCAAAATGACGTATGCGTTACGCACAGATACGTTTGGCCTTTATAATATAGATGTCAATAAGTAGAAGCATTTTACTATTTTAAAAATGTGGTGCCAGTCAATTTAAAATAAGTAGCCCATCTGGTAACACTGTCAAAAACAATTTTTTTTCACAGGATATGATCTTTATTAGCCACTTAAACTGATCTTCCCATACATCGTACGGGCAAGAAAAGTTTGACTTCTCCATCACTTAAAGATTTTTGACACCATTAATTTTTTTAATCCCAATTTCATACTATTTAACGGCAGTAATGTTTGCACTAAATGTTACGAATATTTTGGTTTAAAAAAAAGTGGTTTTATCTGGCATATTCAATTTAATGTAAGCAAAAAAAAAAAAAAAAAAAAAAAAAAAAAAAAAAAAAAGAATGAGTTAAATGGTTAATACAGAGAAAAAATACGAATTATACGAGATGGTACCGCAAAGTTTCAATTACCCGATGACTATTTTTAAATTCTTCTCACATCAATATATTGAAAAAATACACTTTGTAGTATATTTCTCTTGCAAATATTCTCAAAGCGCATGTAAAAAAAAATTTGTTTTCAAAACGTGATAGAGAAACGGAGTAGTTATTCTTGGAATAAAAGTGTAAAATATGATAAAAAAATATGATACTAAAATATGATATTGCGTTAAAATTGTTTTTCAGTTTAAAGGAAAACGTTTGAAATGAGCATAAATCAAGTTACTTAAAGAGTTATCGAGTTCAGAATTCTTTAAATTTGAATACTGCGTTTTCAACAGCATTAGATAGTAGAGAAATAAAGTCATCAAACAACATATTTTACCAGAGCACAAAATTATTATAAAAAATTGCTGATTATATATTTTAGAGATGCATACCTGTACTTCTTGGAATAAAAGGTTAAGTTAACCTAGAATTTGACACAAATAAACAATGAATTATTTTTGGTCAATAGAAAATTATTACTTAACGTCATCTACACTGTAAAAAATATGACTATTTTGCTGTATCGCCACTCCCCTCGCTTTTATAGAATATCACTCTTTTGGCCAATGAGAATGCTCCATGATAGTCTGAAGTAGTCGTTTTCTATAAAAACGGTGGAGTGATGATGCAGCAAAATAGTCATATTTTTTACAGTGTATAAGTTTTAAAGACCTTTTTATTTCAAGAAAAAAGCAATAAAAGTTTTTTTTTCAATTCGCCAATTAAAACTATATAAAGCTCAAGCTTAAGTCATCCGGAAAAATCTGAGGTTTTTTGATATAGTTTGAATCCACAAATTCCACATTTTCACCAGAATTTTTGGTATAAAAATTTGTTTTTATGATGTACATATAGAAAACTCTTTTATTTATTTTGTAATAAATCTGTTCATAAATTCCGGTGTCATTCAACTATTTTAACATTATTTCAACAGAAGAATACTGCAGAATTTTCCGGATGACCAAATATATTGCAATTCACTTAACCCTCTGGACCGAGATATGTTGCGATATTTTAATTCGTATATCTTTATTCTTACCAGAAAATTAAAACAACAATATTTGCTTTAATTAAAAAACAGAATATTCCGTATTTAAATAAAATTGAATTTTTCTGTTGTAAAATCAGAAGTAGATAATTTCTAGAAATGTTCTATCATGCAAATTAAAGAATTAAAAAAATTCGTAATTTTCATTTATTAATAACCATCCTAACAGTATAAGATATTTTGAAAATCAGAATTTAAAATTGTGCTCCAGTATGTATTCGAAGGATAACAGACAAGTGTATTTCAATTATCAGTCTTGCCACTTATCCGTGGAAGCTTTTTTAACGATTAGTATTACTAATTGTATTAATAATAGGATGAAATTTATTAATACTACTGGAAGGCGTATGTGTTTCAAGTTAAAGAACGACATGGTGTAAGATACTCTCATTAATAATTGGAAATATTTGCAAAAATATTTCCTTATTTGGAAGCGACCGGAAAAAATTTATAACCAAGTTTGTGTAAATTTTAAAAATTGCAATATACCAGATGTGTTTTTGTGTTTTTTATGTGTTCCTGATACAATCTGTTTCTGTGGATAGGTTTTCTAGTAAAATGCTAAAGAATAAAGAAGCGTAGAAAATCCCCAACCCTAAAACTCAACTTCAATATATCGTCTTCTGTGGGACGTCTTCTGTGATAAAATTTATACCACCGCCCTTCAAGTGATCATATCATTTAATAAAGTAACTTTAATTTTTTTTTTTTTCTGATGCGAACATAATGTCCACTTCAACTCTATTTTTGCTTTTCTGTTCACAAAATCATTTAAAGGGGGAAGTTTTCTATAATTTTAATCTAAAATAGCTGGAAGCGAAAATTTGACACAAATTTTAACTTCTCAACTCTCTTTATTTAGACTTGTGGTGAAATGTTAAGAATGAAATCAAACTTGACTTTGTAATCTTTTCGACGAAAACAAATTTGGTTTGAAAGGTAGAATAAACGGACTGTTTCGATAGGAAGAGCAACAAAATGTATACTTCATCACACCACACATTAAAGCAAAAAATGAAATAATCCGAAATTTATATGCATGATAATTTAGGAAATTGCTTGTTTATATAGTTGAAATATCTATTAATAACAGTTGTAAAATTGATACTGTCAGGAATTTACTTGATAAAAATTTGTTAATGTCCATTTTCCCTTCTGAAATAATATACCATTTTTTACTATTCTCTTATTGCAACTAGTTATAACAGCAACGGTTTCTCAATATATATATATATATATATATATATATATATATATATATATATATATATATATATAACCAATATATGGATATTTGTCTATTTATATCTATAGTTAAATAACTTTATTTTAACTACCAAATTAATTTTAATGTTATTGATAAAAAATTTTTATTAATATTAATATTAATATTATTATTATAATTTATTTAATTTTTTTAAATATTTATTTATTTTTATTTTATTTTATTTATTTTTTATTTTTTTAATTTTTAGGTGCGTTCGTAATTATATAATACGTAGCACCTATAGTGGTCGTTCAGTCCGTCCGTCTGTCCGTCCGTCTGTCCGTCCGTCCGTCTGTCCGTCCGTCCGTCTGTCCGTCCGTCCGTCTGTCCGCATATAACAACGCAAAAACTACCTAACCGAATCGTTTGAAATTTAAAATACATAATTATTACATAATTTTGTCGAGTCATTTCAAATTTTATGAGAATCGGATGGATAGATCAATTACAGGGACGATCAAAAGTATTCCATTACATTACGGTCAATGGGGAAAAAAGTTTCAAATGCATTTTAATCGTTTGAAATTTAAAATACGCAATTATTACATAATTCTGTCGTGTTATTTCAAATTTTTTGATAATCGTGTGCATAGATCTATTACAGGGGCAATCAAAAGTATTCAATTACATTATGGTCAATGGGGAAAAAAGTTTCAAATATATTCTATACGTTGGAAATTTAAAATACATAATTATTACATAATTTTTTCGAGTTATTTCAAATTTTATGAAACTCGGATGCATAGATCAATTACAGGGACAATCAAAAGTATTCCATTACATTACGGTCAATGGGAAAAAAATGTTTCAAATGCATTTTAATCGTTTGAAATTTAAAATACGCAATTATTACATAATTCTGTCGAGTTATTTCAAATTTTTTGATAATCGTGTGCATAGATCAATTACAGGGACAATCAAAAGTATTCAATTACATTATGGTCAATGGGGAAAAAGTTTCAAATATATTCTATACGTTTGAAATTTAAAATACATAATTATTACATAATTTTTTCGAGTTATTTCAAATTTTATGAAAATCGGATGCATAGATCAATTACAGGGACAATCAAAAGTATTCCATTACATTACGGTCAATGGGAAAAAATGTTTCAAATGCATTTTAATCGTGTTACACTCATGCGAACTTAATAAAATTTATATGCAACTATAAAGTACATATTATAATATACATCTTACATAATTTGCGGTGCAAAGAACATTTATTATTCATTTACAAGGCCACACAAAAGTATTCCATTACATAATGGTATAGGGAGAACATTGTTTGATGAGCGTTTTAATTGTAATTCACTATTTACAATGTTATGAGATTGATATATAAAAGTAATATTTTTAAAACTTCGTTATCGTTCGAACGCACCTAATTCGTTACGCTTCACGTGCAATTTCCAACTTGTTATTAATTTATTAATTAATTTATTTATTTTTTATTTTTATTTTATTTTATTTTATTTTTTAAATTTTTATTATCCTATATTAAAATTATAATAGAGTTGGTTGAGAGTTATAATAGAGTTGATAATGAGTTTTTACCATGTAAAGTCACAATAAATGTTACTGATTAAAATAACAAAATGTTTTTTTAAGTTATAAGTTAATATGAATGTTATCACTTAATTCTAATTTTAATTATTTTATTAATTTAATTTTATGTAAATATCGATCATTAATTATTTTCTCCGGTTCAATTATATTTCCATTCAGCTTTATCTTTTTTTGTTTGTTATGGATACTACTTAATCTACATGTGGATTTAACTATTATTTTTACTTACTTGCAACTCCTTTTTGTAAAATAACAATATATATACTACTACTATTATTAAGTTTCTTTATTGTTTTCAACATATTGTATCACTTTAAATCATAGCAAGTTTTTTTTTCAAATCATTTATCTCGCCATTTGGCACGTATGGCATTCTTAATTTAAAAAGAGCAACCCTGCTGATCTTGCGAAGATCCGTTGCTTGCATTACTAACGAACTGGTTTTTCTACAGTGTTACTATTCCAGCTTATATAATAAACTATTGCTTCCTGCATTTATAATTTATTAATTATTTTACTGTGCAGTCCTCTACATTAATGATGATAACCAGATAATTTTTTTTTCTCAATATTTTGTTTTCTTACTTTTTATCCAAATTATATATGAATGTAATGTTTATAATTTCCACGTGCAAAAATAGTGTTAGTTTGTGCTCATGTTACTGACACTATTTGCTGCACGCTATTGTTTTAATATATATATATATATATATATATATATATATATATTCATTTTTTCAACTATTTATTTCTCTGTCCCTTGTCTAATAATTTGTTTTTTGTGTGCTGGTAGTCCCAAATACGTATTATTTTGCTATTTCATGGCTAATACGTGGATGAAACCGCATACTTCATTTATAGTTCCAGAGCATTTGGGGCCTGATGATTCTGTTCTGTGGACTACAAATTACATTTGCATTCCTTTTAATTTAATTTAATTTATTTATTTATTTATTCAGATATACTCGTTTCACTATTTTTTTTTTTAATAATTTAATTCAATTCAAATTCTTCGTTTTGGTTTATTGTTTTATTGATAAAATCCTTTGGTGAATCTAGTCTACTTTTAATGGTATTATATATATATATATATATATATATATATATATATATATATATATTACAAGCTGTCAAGGAATCAATGCAGAAATAAACATTGCCCATGACAATCTTAACGCTTTTATTAATATTATTTTAAACATTTCTCAGATTTCTCACAGATTTAATTAAAAAATTGATTTTAACTAATCCAGCCCAAAACTTATTTATATGCAATTGATCAACATGCGGCACTATGCACTATTTTTCATGATTGCCACATTAACTCTATCTGAAAAACGAATGCGCGTATTTTCATCAAACTTCAGATTCAGTAATTGCTTGGCATGAATTGACATTTTCTGCATTTCGTTGTAAATTGCTCAACAAATGGCTCTCTTATGCAGGATTAGTTTTATCATTAGTTTTGTTACAGTCTGGCATAAATCAGGGTGTGCACCCCAGTAATTTCTTACAGTTTTTTCGTTATCTCTAATCGTAGATAATTCTGTCATTAGATAAGGAAATTAAAATTACTTTAAAATACCGGTTTCCAAACAATTTTTTGCCATTGTTTGGGAGAGGCATCTAACCAGTAATTGCTTGATAAGCAATTAGCACAAATAATAACACATGCGCCGGTAAAAGATAAGTGGCCTCGAGTTTTCGAGTAGTTTTACAGTACCACATGATTTTTGGGATACATGAAATTTTAAGCACATTATATTGCAAAATGTTTGTAAATCTTTCAGACTTTTATCTATGCATTACATTGGAAAGATTGCACGTCTTTTAAAAATATTCCATTTTTCAGCAGTTTGTTTGCTATACCTGACCTCTTGGCAACTGTTATATATTATTTGACAGCGTTAGAATTCCTAAAAAAAAAGTCACTGGTCCTAAGGACCAGTAAGCACGAGAATTTACTGGTCCGCAGACATCATCACTGGTCCGCTATATAAAATTCTATTAAATAATTTTAACACTTAGAGTGGCCTCCCCCCCCCTCCTTGTAAAATAAACCAATCTTACTTTGCATTAATCCACAATTTTCAGCATAATACAATGTATAATTATAATTTGCTAAAAATTAAAAAGAGAAATTTTCTGTACTTTTTAAAGAATAAATGTTCAAGATACAAATTTAATTATAAAATAATGCTTATTTAAGTGTAGAAGATAACAAGTACCACTATTGTTTGCATTTCTTTTAAAATGGGGCAAGACAGGTTTATTGAAAAAGACATTTTTGCTGAAAAAAGGGATATTTTTGTTGAGTAAATGGGTACTTTGCTTAATGAAATGGTGCTTTCAGGAGTCACATTCACTCAGAAAGATTTGGAGCAATAAAAATCCGATTGGGAAGCAGGAAAATCAGTTTTTGGAGCAACAACAACAATTTTTAAGCAGGAAAATTAGTTTTTAAAACAGAAAAATTTTCTCCCGGCATTCAATTTTTTTTCCGTTCTTTTTTGTCGAAATTTCCGTCTTTTCGCGTTAATTTGACGAAAACTTTTGTTTTTCGGGATTTACTGACGAAATATACCATTTTTCGCGATATTTTGTTTCAAAATTTCCCGTTTTATCGCGATTTTTTGACGAAATTTGCCGTTTTTTCGCGATCTTTTGAAGAAATCTACCGTTTTTTGGGTTTTAGGATGAAATTAGCCGTTCTTTCGACATTTTTTAACGATATCTGCCGGAAATTAGTCGTTATTTAGCGTTTTTTAAACAAAATTTGTCGTTTATTGCGGATTTTTTTTTTCAAATTTTGCCGTTTTATCGCGATTTTCGGGCAAAATTTGTCGTATTTTCATGATTTTTTGAAGAAATCTGCCTTTTTTTGCAATTTTTTGAAGGAATCTGCCCTTATTTCGCTATTTTTTGAAAAAATCTGCCGTTTTTCGCGATTTTTTGGGGCGAAATTTGCCGTTTTTTCGCGTTTTTTGAAGAAATCTGTTGAAATGAAATTAGCCATTTTTTCGAAAATTGTTTAACAAAATTTGCCGGAAATTAGTCGTTATTTTGCGATTTTTTAACGAAATTTGCCGTTTTTTCGCGATCCTTTAACGAAATTACGCGTCTCATGGGACGCGTAAGAAGTATTTTTTTGCGTCCCATCGCCGATTTTTTGCGTATTTTACGCGCTATAGCGCGTCCGCAGCATCGCTAAAAAAAATCTTATGTGTGATCAGTTGCTGTTTTCTCAGGGCCTGCAAAGGCACTAGTCCTGCGGACCACTAAATTTTTCGGATTAGTGGTCCAATTGAATTATCGGTGGTCTCGGACCAGTGGACCACCAAGGATTTCGAACGCTGTTTGATATGTGCAATACAACGTTTCAAAGGTTTAAAATTCCTGAGACGCCATTATGTCTGGATGTTAAAATAAAAGAAATGCCATTGAATCGTAAGAGATAAAATTAAACATTAAAAGCGTAATTTGTTACGCAATAAATAAAGGAATACCTTTGTTAAAAAGAAAATGTGTACTAATGTATGCATTCCCAAATTCATATCATTAGAGGTATTTGCTTTGCATTTCACATATAATTTAGCTAATATAATAAATTTGAGAAACACGTTTTTATTATTTTTTTTTTAAGTAATTTGACATATTCTTTTTTCATTTCCTTAGGATTCATTTCTGTTTCTTTCCCTGTTTTGAATATATTTAGATGGAATTTATGCGTGAACATATTTTATATTTTCTCACAATATGTGCGTAAAGCATTTTCCTTTGGAGATGAAATAGATAAAACGTGGTACTTCTATGCGAGACCAATAGTTTTGATAAAGCGTCCTAACTCACGAAATAGGGTGCATGCATTATAATTAAATGGTAGACCAGGAGAAACAGACGTTATTTGTTTTACATTCACTTTGTAAAGAAATCAGTTACATTGAAAGCAGTCGTTAATTGTTTTATCTTCAAAATTTTCCCAAAAGAAACCACAATTATACAAAGGTAATCACAAATACATTATGAGAGTTCATTATTTGCTTCTGGCATTAAAAATCACATTAGTCATGCATTTCCATTTAAAATTAACTTATTTTCGCAACCAAACTGGGTTAATTTTTGTCTTTGATTATAATCATGCAAAGCAGTTGATAGTTAAAAATATGTAAGATACTCAAAATCGTTGCTAATAGGGTTTTTAACCTCAGAGTAAGATAAGTGATGTATTACCATTCAAATCATTTTTGAAGGGGGTCCGGGATACATTTTAAAATAATTTTGATTTATTACATTAAAATTTTAATTTTTTTTTTTTTTTGTTGTGATTAACCCTATTAGTTGTAAACAAAATCACATACCTAAGCATCTCACTTTTTTTTAAATTTAAAATTTATTAAAAAGTGTGGTAATCTAAAATCGTTATAACTCAAACTATTGTTTGTAAAACTTCATTGTTTTATTTAAATATCTAAAATATTTACATAAAACAATATTAAATATTTACATAAATATATAAATCTTAATTTTTAATTGGCATTTAAAAATATTAATAAGAAATTTAACATTTTTAAATAAAAAATTAAAAAAACAAACAAATTATATAACTTACTTAAAAAATATTTTTTTAAAGTAGACTTTTTTTTTTCAAATTTTCTGAATCAAAATTAAAGTAAAACAAGCAAAAAACACATGGTCTAATTTTGAATTTTAAAATATGTTCAGTAATTTTTGGCACCCTATATTTCTAGATATTTTCAAAATAGGCTATTAATTCCAAGAAGTTTTAACTGTGATGAAAAATATATAGCTTTCATTTTAAACAACTTTTTTTTTTTTTTTAATTTTCCTTATAAAATAAACCATATATTAATAGATGTAGATGAATAAATACTTTTGCAAGATACTTTGTTACTTTGCTAATTCGGTTAATGGAAATATTTTTATATAATATGTTTTTAATCAACCTTATGTTTACAAACACTAGATAAAGTAAAATTCTGAATAAATAGGTGTATTAGTCTGTGTAATTCTGATAACAAACTTTACATGACACAAGATATCTCACAGATGTAATAAATATGTAATGGACACGTAAATCTCCCAGATAAACTTAGACATTAGCGATCGTATGATCATGTAGATATTACAAGATAATAAGAAGAATTACCAATAGTATAACAATATTAATAGTATAATGTTAGATTTCGGTATTGTTAAAATCGGAATATTTTTTTCGATATTAATCACTAAAAGATGTATACCAAATTTATGATGAATATTAACCTTTCAAAACATGAATATATCCATATAATTCTGAAATCAATACAATTCTATTAATACATAATTTGGATTTAAAAAATTTCGCTGTTATATTTTCGTACATTTAATAGACTGTAAAATTTTTAAAAAGAAAATTCTCAAACATCATATTATAGCTTTATTAAATGGTTTTATTTAAATTTGTCAAGCTACATTTTTGATTAAGCTGTGTCTTCGGTTTATTTGAATCTATTTTTAGTTATTTTTTATGACAATATTTCAATATAGGGTCATTCCATGTCAATTCAATCAATTTTTCCCCCATTTGTAACCCGACCGACAGGGATTTGGATGAAACTTTGTGTACACACTCATTCTATCATGAAATGATTCCATCAGAAATTTTTCCTTCCTAGACCTCATGGTTTGTGAGATATGGGGGGTCCAATTCTTGGGGATTTCTCAAATCTCACATTTCTTAGTCTGTATTCTGAGATTGCAGTTCCATCTTCAAAAAATTGTTTCTCTGGATCTAAAACATGAATCATTCTAAAAATATCACTGTAAGAAGATAAAAAGATGCAGATTTTAATAAAAAATATTTAAAAGATTTACTTGTAATATTTAGGATAAAAAAAGTCAGCCAAAGTTAAGAGTTATGATTATTTTTCCAAATTTTTGTGACTTCACGAAAAAGGCTGTACAGAAAAAGGCAAATTAAATTTCCAATTTCTTTTTGTTTTAAATAAAAGTTTACACTTTGGGCTTTCTATCTATGAAATAAAAATGATGTGTTTCGCATGGCTTATGCAAAAATTTTAGGTACTTTCCAATTAGTCGGATAAGTGCTTTATTTTTATACATTACATATGCACACAAAAAAGCAAATGAAATTTCCCATTTCTTTTTGTTTTAAATAAAAGTTTACACTTTGGGCTTTCTATCTATGAAATAAAAATGATGTCTTTCGCATGGCTTATGCAAAAATTTTGGGTACTTTCCAATTAGCCGGATAAGTGCTTTATTTTTACATACTAGATATGCACACAAAAAAGCAAATGAAATTTCCGATTTCTTTTTCTTTTAACCCTTTCGTGGTTATAAGCGCGTATACGCGCCCAGAATACCACTTAATTTGAATTACGAAATGCCATACTGACATCGGAATTTTTAAATGAAAATTTTAATTTTACAAAGAACGTAAAATTTTTTTTTTATATATTATGAAATAAATTTGTTTTTAAATTCCGGTGTCATTCAATCATTTTAGTATTTTATGAATAGACGTGCTTTAACCGTCAAAGGGTTAAATAAAAGTTTACACCTTGGGCTTTCTATCTGTGAAATAAAAATGATGTCTTTCACATGGCTTATACAAAAATTTTGGGTACTTTCCAATTAGCCGGATGCGTGTTTTATTTTTACATATGTATATATGTATGGATCTATATCAATACAGATGTATTATACATGTACATATGTATATATATATACAGTATATTGATATATATATCTATAACATTGGTGCCCGTCTAACCGAAAAGTACCAAATTTTACCTTGTTTTGAAAATCTGCACTAATTAAGGGGGGGGGGGAAATCTGGCTAAGTTTAGCTGTGGTACTTAAATAATTACTGGAGTTTCTATGATTTACTGAATTCAATGTTATTTGATACTAAAACAAATTGGAAATTTCATTTGCCTTTTTGTGTAGAGACTTGTTCATAAAGTCACAAAATTTCGGAAAAATAATCATAACTTTCAAATTTGGTTTACTTTTTCGGCCGTATATAAATCTCTATTTACCGCCCTAATTGCTTTTTTCACTTGCTTTTTACGCCGCTTAAATGGATCTCCACATTTATATAATTCATATTTCAATAAGAGCGAAATTCTGTGATGCTCACATATATTAATCAACGGTTTTCACTTAATTTTTGTTTTATAAATGAAATGGTCCTAACTATTAAAAGTTATTTTTCTGAATCACAGAGATTATCAATGTAGTCTATTTCTCTGTTATTTCTATAGCTAGTTTTGTGACATTCTAAACCAGTTAATATTACAATACTGCAAGCCTGAAGACTAGTAGAAGGTTTAATATCAGGCTCCATATTAAAACAATAAAGCAAAAAAATATTTATACATATCACAAACTATAAAGTATGTAACAATCAGATTATATTTTTAGTAGCACAGTAAAAGTTAGATCATTCTTCTATGATAAGAAGCAACAGAATGACAATAATTTTATTAAATTGATTTCAAAACATCTGCTTTCATACTAACGAACATTACCCTGCCTTTATCAGAAGGTGTTTATACAAGGCAGGTGCAATTAAATCTTTCAGACTATATAAACAAATTTAAGTTCTGTTAACAATTGTGTATTTAAACTTGCCAATATAAAAATTTAAACTGATTAAAAATAACCAAGGACAGGAAATACAAGGTTTTGAACATTTTTTAAACACAAATAATTAATATATAAGCATTCGAAAGAAAGAATGGAAATGTGAGGAGAAAAAAATTATCTATTTTATACTGTACAAAAAAAAAAAAAAAAAAAAAAAAAAAAATCTGTTTTGAGTTTAATTATTGAAAATAAAAGTAAGAGATTCTTTAGATATTAGCAAAAAATGGCCATTATTAAATAACTAAATGAAATATATGGACCATTCACTAAATTTAATGGGGAAACATATTACAGATTTTTTTAATCAGAAAAATAAAGCCTAAATTTTACTTTGCAAATTAAAAAAACATGCATCAAATAACATTAAATTCAATAACTCATAGAAATTCCAGTAATTATATAAGTACCACAGCTAAACTTAGTCAGATTTTTTTCCTCTTAATTAGTGCAGATTCTCAAAACAAGGCAAAATTTGGTACTTTTCCGTTAGACGGGCACCAGTGCTATACATATATATATCAATATACTGTATATACACATACATATGTACATGTATAATACATCTGCATTTATATAGATCTATACACATGTACATATGTAAAAATAAAACACGCATCCGGCTAATTGGAAAGTACCCAAAATTTTTGCATAAGCCATGCGAAATACATCATTTTTAATTCCCAGATAGAAAGCCCAAAGTGTAAACTTTTATTTAAAACGAAAAGAAATTGGAAATTTCATTTGCCTTTTTCTGTGCATATGTAATATGTAAAAATAAAACATGCATTCGGCTAAGTGGAATGTACCCAAAATTTTTGCATAAGCCATGCGAAAGACATAATTTTTATTTCACAAATAGAAAGCCCAAAGTGTAAACTTTTATTTAAAACAAAAAGAAATTGGAAATTTCATTTGCCTTTTTGTTTGCATATGTAATATGTAAAAATAAATATGCATCCGGCTAATTAGAAAGTACCCAAAATTTTTGCATAAGCCATGCGAAACACATCATTTTTATTTCATAGATAGAAAGCCCAAAGTATAAAATTTTATTTAAAACAAAAAGGAATTGCAAATTTAATTTGCCTTTTTGGTGAAGTCACAAAAATTTGGAAAAATAACCATAACTCTCAACTTTGGCTAATTTTTTTTATCCTAAATATTACAAGTAAAATTTTTAAATATTTTTTTATTAAAATCTGCATTTTTTTTTTATTCTTTCAGTGGTATTCTTAAGATGATTCACGTTTTAGATCCAGAGAAACAATTTTTTGAAGATGGAACTGCAATCTCAAAATACAGACTCAGAAATGTGCGATTTGAGAAAACCCCAAGAATTGGACCCCCCATATCTCACAAAGTATGAGGTCTAGGAAGGAAAAATTTCTGATGGAATCATTTCATGATAGAATTAGTGTGTACACAAAGTTTCATCAAAATCCCTGTGGGTCGGGTAACAAGGTCTGGTTGAATTGACATGGAATGACCCTATAGCCTTTTAAGAGGACGGTGGACGTTAAACATTTTCTTTTTAACTTTCATCACAGCAGTACGAAATTTTGTGCATATATACATTTCACCAAAAGCATATAGAAGACCTTCAAAAAAATCTCCAATCTTATTAAAATTTGTAATTAAAAAAATTAAAAAAATTTCAAAATGCTCCCCGTGTCTTAATTTTTGAGATATTAAGCATGCTTTTGCATTTTTCTCACTTAAAACTCTATTAGAAACAAATTTGCGTAAGATTTTTTAATTTCTGGAATAGTTATTAATTTACAGATTCTTTTTCTAAATTCCATATCAATTTTCATAAAAATTTTGATTTTAATAAGTAAAAAAAATCAAATTTGTCTATTTTAATGAAAACGAATTTTAAAAGCTTACAAAATTTCTTTCTAAACAAAATCAGGATACTTGCTTATCAATTTCATAAATATTTATTGCAAATTACGTCGCAAGGAGCATTTCAATATAACTGTTATTTAATGAAGACATATTATTCTATATGTTTCTATTTCAAATTCTTTGTATACAAATTTTACATCAAATTATGTTATTTCAATAAAAGCCAAAGAATTACTACATTAATCAATCTTTTATCAGCCTTTGGGCCATAATAAAGAATTTCATTACCTGCCTTTATCTGATTTCCATGTGAGTCCGCAAAAAATTAATCTGCTGGTAAAATAATATTCCATTCATCTTTATATTATTCCAGAGAAAGAATAAGGCAAAGAAAGGTATTTTTGTTATTAGGAAATTCTTTTATCATAATCAATATATTTATAAGGGAATAGAATAGCAAACATTCTTATAGGAAAATACTCTTTGTATGCGGGTAACTAAAATGTACATAAAATGAATCAATTGTGTATAAATGGGAAATATTTATTTTCATAAAATCTCCAAAGAGTAACAAAGCAAATAAAAACAGTTTTCTTTTTGAGGAATTTTCATCAGTTTCGTGTTATTCATAGCAATATCGAGTAGCACCGGTTCCAATAAACAAAGGAAATAATAAACAATTCAATATTATACAATACAGCATTACAATATGTTTCAATTAAAGGAAAAGTATTTCATGATTTTTTTAATCTGGAAATTCTTCAAGGAACATAATAATAAGGATTTCAATAGAAAATGGTTTCTATACTCGAATTTCATCAACAATAAAATGCGTGCCTCTTGAATCGATGACTCTTTCTTTCAGATTTTCTGTTCTTTTATTAAATCAAGATTCAAATTCTCGGCAATTTTTAAAAACTGTAACCGGATCAACAGCAAACATTATTTATCCAGAAAAGAGGGTGGAAAATATAAGTATTATTTACTTACATTCAATTAAATACCTTATATTAATGTTAGCTTAAGCTCTAAATACAAAAAAAGTTACAATGTTCTTATTTTTTTCAATGTTATCGCTGTGATTAATCATGATTGCTATCATGCAATTACCTGTAATATAAATACGTTACATTAAAGAGGATAAAATAATGAGAATTGGAGTCTAATTTTCTGTTTTGTGATTTTTTCACAAAACTAGAAAAAAAAAAAAAAAAAAAGTTATTTTCAGAAAGATGTAGCGCGCTTAATAATGGCTTTAGAGAAACAATTTTAAATAAAAACTGTAGAAAATTTAATTTTCTCTCTTTTTTTTTCATATTTGAGTATGGTACACAAAATTTTCCCAATTTTTGAATTGTAAGCAAAAAAACAGAAAAAGTCCCAAGCGGGTTTTTTGGCTCCACAAAATTTAGCCTCGAAATATTTTATTGGAAAACCATTAATTCTTATTGCTAGCATCCCCATAAACAGTTTAAAAATTAAAAATCATCTAGCAGAATTTTGACATCTATTTATGACTGGCCTAAATTATTTTATTAGTGTTAAGAATTTGTGTTTAGAAAAAAGTATTGTTAGATTTAAAATGCATTCGCATGAGGCATTATTGCTATTAAAAGAATGTCCTCCAATACACACACATCAGCTGATGTTACTTCCAACTATTAGATTACTTCGAATATAAAATAGTTTCATTCCTATATTTTACGAATTCCAAGTATAATTTCAAGGCTTGTCATATTATTAAAGCTGTACTAATTTAATTTGTCTTTTAAATAAATGATTTGTCTTTCACAAAGTGGCAATTTGTGTCGATTTTTTATAACCATTTGAAATTTGAACCCCCCCACCCCCCACAGTTCAGTTTGCGCTACTTAACCACTCCCAAAGATTTGGACTTTGAGCTCAAAATTTAAGTCTAAGCTTTTAAAAAATTTTAATGAGATGCAAAAAATTACGGTAAAAAATAGTTGTTCGTTACTTCAAAGTCTAAAGCGCCCTCTATCGGCATTTTTAATTATTGCTAATTTATCAATTTCAATTATTTTAAAAGCAAACATTTATTTTAATAAATAATAGAACAAAGACCCTTTTAAAAATTCGCCATTTCTTCTTAAAGTATTACTTCTTAGCTGTAATTCATTTCTTTAAATTCGTCTTATTAATACAAAATCCGTTGCACATGTTGTTGTTGTTTTTTTTTTTTTGGGGGGGGGGGCGAATATTAAAATTTGAGCGATAAATGGTTTTATATTGCAAACCTTTTTTGAGGCTTACTTCATCTCCACCTATCTCATTCCTCCATGAACTTGTCAAAATTAATTGTATTGTCATGACAATTAAAAGAAAAACGATATTTTTATTATCAAAAAGAATAAAAAATTTGCGTTTGTTATTGATATGTTAGAAAACATTTTATTTGTTTTTATTTTAAATAATAACTTAATAACACCGAAATGATTTTAATTTTTGATATTATGTAGAATAGAAATATCGTAATATCGACATATGACAGGTTTTATTTTTTATTATTTTATTTTCTAATTTGACATCATTTACACCTTCAGAAACACTCATGTTTTCCAAAATCAAAGCGTGATTTATGGAGTTACTTAAAAATTCTTTAGTTTCATAAAATATTTATTATAATTAAATGGAAATGGCGCAATTTGTAGAAATATTTTCATTTGCGCACACAAGGACCTTAAAATAAATAGAAGAAGTTCAGTTTATGTAGATGCAAGAATAAAAGTCAGTGAATCGGACATCATCACTGACACAGCTATAACAATGTATATTGCATTCATGGAACAAATTTATCTAGTTTTTGAATGACGACATTTTCTTCATCGACAAAATTTCGCTTTAGATATTATATTTTATTAAAGTTTATTTTATGTTATATTATTTACATAATACTTAATAATATTACTCAGTAAATAATCTGTGTATTGCACTGCGATTAGTGAATAATTATGTGCAATCACTTTATTAACATTAAATTTTACGAAGTTTTTTTTTAACACGTTGATACATTCACTGATGAGATGAAGCTCCTCATTGGTGGAAAGTAATAAAGCAAAATACATTTTTATTATAAAGAGAAAAGATTAAGCTGTAACCACTGTTTTGAAGAAATGCCATGAAAAAGTTTTTAAAATTAAAAGTAAAATATAAAAATGGAAATAAATCAAAAATTAGCCAGAATGGGCACATTTACACATAAATAGCTTTCATTAAAAAAAATAATTATTAAAATCGGTCCAGTAGAGAACTCAGGGCTGATGACTAAAAAAAACAGCCAGGTCTTTTAAATACATAGATTATTCGGTCTGCACCACTTTTTCAAAAGCCATACATTCATATACAACTATAAAAAAAGCTCTAATTTAATAAGTCTTATTTAATTTACTTACTTACTGGTGCCAAAAACAAATTTTACAAAGAAGGGTTATAATTAGTTTCACTGGTCGTGCGAGTGCAAAAGGTTAACTCCTTGGGAACGAGTAACACGTGTACATGCCTCAAAAAAGCTTAAGAATTATTGTTTACATGCACCAGTAAAATTTTACTATTAAGGCTGTATTATTTCGATTTGAAAAGGCACAATTTTCTGTTTTTAAAAACCGGTGACAAAGCATTACAAATTTCGTAAAAGGCTTCCGTCGCGAAGGCGTTAAAGGATTACAGTACAAAATGAAAATATTTGTTCCATCAGTTAAGACTGTTCATACAAAAAAATAGTATTTAAATAGCCTACTTAGCATCAATTTTTCCCAATCGCATATTTTAAACTTTTCTCTGGGTATAAATAAGGCAACAGAAAGAACTATTTTGTTGAACAATACTCATTACCAAATACTCATAACCAAAGTTTCGTTTTCCCAATTAATGAAGCTCAGGGGTTGATCAATATGGAAAAACATTAAAACAGAGCTCTCTCTTCGAATCCATATAAAAACAGAAGTATTCAGTGTAATTAATTTAAACTTTCTGATATTTTAAAGGTATGTTTGTAGTTTTATAAATTTATAAAATGAAGTACTTCAATGTAATATAATAAGAAATATAGCAAAATTTATGTAACACAATTATCGAAAAAAAAATTGTATGTTATATCACCAACACCAAGATATTTTAACGTTGAATTGACATAAGAACTTAATTTTTGCTTTAAAATGATCCGGAAACTTTACTCTATAGAATGAATTAAGGATATAACTATAACTCAAAAACAACATTATTAAAAAAACTCTCAAATTTGAAAATTTAAAAAACTCCTGAAAAATACACCTTTTTTTTCATTAAAAACGCTCAAAATATTAAACTATCTAAACTATATTAATTCATTCTATAGATAATGATGTTATATGTATGAAAAAAAAAATTAAGCTATTTTGTCAAATAGTTTTCTTTAATCTTGGTGTTAGTCGTCAAAAATCAAGTTTTGAGAAAATTCGACTTAAAGTTGAAATTATATGGGTGCGGCTTTGAAAGTGTTGATACATAAATGCTTATAACTCCGTTAAAAATGTAAATATTGTTATGCGGTTTTTTGCATTGAATTCAAAATTAATTGAATAATAAAACTAGATCATAAAAAAAAATCAATTTTTTGAAAAGTTTTCAACTCTTGAGCCCCCTTAACCTTCCGTCTACCAGACGGGTCCATTGGACCCGACAGCAATATTTCTGGTGTCAATGGTAAAATGAGAAATTGTCGATTGACACCGGAATTTATAAAGGACTTGTCTAGATATTAAGAATTCCTTAATTTAAGCTTTCATTGTAAAAGCAAAATTATATTAAAATATTACTGGTGCCGTTTGCAAGTTTGGAATTAAAATTAGGTGTTGCCGTAGATAAATGGGTGTTTTGTCTGGTAGACGGAAGGTTAAGGATTTACGTATACAAAATTGGCCGGATTAAAAATGTCTGAAATCGAATTGCTCCTTTGAAAAAAAATATTAATAAAGCCGAATATAAATTATTTGAAGACCAACTTATGCAATCGGAAATTTTTAAATATTTATATATGATTAAATGAATCCACTTAAAGAAACGTTTTTCAAGAACTGAACGTATTAATGTGTGGTCATGCAGTTTTTTAAACATGAAAGTGTCTATATGAAATAAATGTATCGCCACTTTATTGGCAAGGAGGGGATTTTCAAAATACTGCACTACTGTTTGCATAAAATGCAGATTTTGAAACACTAGTTCTTTATTTAGTATAAAAAAAAAAAAAGATATTTACTAGCTAAAATTCCTGCTCCGTTTATAATCAAAACAAACATAAAGAAGATATTGCAAAATCATGAAACAAATAAAGCAATTCGGATAGCATTCTTTATATTGCAAATCGAAAACATGTGTGCCCAAACATTTGTTGAAGTAGTTTCATATTTCTTGCCCAAAAAAAATTAATCTTAATCAGAACTTGGTAGAGAATTTATCTTTTTAAGAGAAGAAACAGGAATACTTTTACAGATGGATATTTCGAAGGATTAAATAAGTAACTGTTTTCCCTAATTTTGACGCTTTCAATATTGAATTATTATCTCAGAACATGTTTTGAATAAGTAATGGCCCTGAGCTTCATCGTCAATATAAACAAGTTGGAAATTGCACGTGAACCGTAGCAAATTAGGTGCGTTCGTACGATAACGAAGTTTTAAAAATATTACTTTTATATATCAATCTCATAAAATTGTAAATGGTGAATTACAATTAAAACGCTCATCAAACAATGTTCTCCCTGTACCATTATGTAATGGAATACTTTTGTGTGGCCTTGTAAATCAATAACAAATGTTATTTGCACCCTAAATTATGTAAAATGTATATTTGCCGAAACGTCAGTGAAGGCCATTTAGAAGGCCATAAAATACCATTATGGAATGGAATACTTTTGTATGGCCTTGTAAATCAATAACAAATGTTCTTTGCACCACAAATTACGTAAGATGTATATTATAATATGTACTTTATAGTTGCATATAAATTTTATTAAGTTCGCATGAGTGTAACAAGATTAAAATGCATTTGAAACAATTTTTCCCATTGACCGTAATGTAACGGAATACTTTTTATTGTCCCTGTAATTGATCTAAGCATCCGATTTTCATAAAATTTGAAATAACTCGACAAAATTATGTAATAATTATGTATTTTAAATTTCAAACGTATAGAATATATTTGAAACTTTTTCCCCATTGACCATAATGTAATTGAATACTTTTGATTGCCCCTGTAATTGATCTATGCACACGATTATCAAAAAATTTGAAATAACTCGACAGAATTATGTAATAATTGCATATTTTAAATTTCAAACGATTAAAATGCATTTGAAACTTTTTTCCCCATTGACCGTAATGTAATGGAATATTTCTGATTGCCCCTGTAATTGATCTATGCTTCCGAATTTCATACAATTTGAAATGACTCGACAAAATTATGTAATAATTATGTATTTTAAATTTCAAACGATTCGGTTGGGTAGATTTTGCGTTGTTATATGCGGACAGACAGACGGACGGACTGAACGACCACTGTAGGTGCTACGTATTATATAATTACGAACACACCTAAAAAAGCAATATTTGTAAATTAACTTTTAAAGAATGAAATACTTTTTATAAAGTTTTCACATCTCATTTATTTTCGTTTTTCCTTTCTTTCTTTCTGTTTTTTTTTTTTTTTTTTTTCATAAAATAATGTATTTAAAATTGAAATCTTAGACATTATTACAAAAACTTTAATTAAAACAGTCTACATAAATTTGTCTTTGTTCTTACTTTGTAGGGAAGAAAAATAATTTATAAAAAGCACTTATAAAATTTTGGGTTTTGAATAAAGGAATTAGAAACAAAAGAAATTACTAAAGGAATTCCTTGAGCCGTGGGTGACCTTTTCTTTTTTTTTTTTTTTTTCATAAAAGAGGATATTATTATTATTGTTTTAATTCGGATTGTTTGATTCCCACCATTTTCTTGAAGACGTAGTAATCACTTTCTCAATTAGCATGTTAAATGATACGAGAATAAGCCAAATTATACGCTGTGGGGAAATTATTAAGCGTTGAGGATCAAGTAATCTGAATCTTTTGAAAGTAGCCCACTGGATCCCAAGAATGGCGTTTGGATACGGAATTGTATAGAATGTGTGAAACACGATACAAGCGTTTCCCGCAGTTGAGTGGTTACAATATTATTTCCATTGGAAAATTCTGTCCGATAATCTCACTTTACGTTTACCATTTTACAATTCAGATTTCTTCTTTGGCAGTATTTTTTTTTTTTTTAATGGCAAAATTCTCATTATTTTCACCTTAATGGGAAATGCAAAAACAATCTGAATTTTAATATTTCAAAAAAGTAGTACCAATGGTGGAATCTGAATTTAAGTAAAGAAGGTTGTAATAACAATATGAACAAAACTTTATATCCACATATTTACCAATTATATCAGGTATTATCGTAAGTTCAAAATGGGGGAGTTTTCCACGTCCAACTACCAAAAAGTTCAAAATTCTTTTTCAAAAGATAGCATATAAATATATACACATATAAGCACATACTCTATGTATATTTCAACATGTTTATTTATATTATATCAGTTATTAATATAGAATCCCTATATATCCCTAGAATACCTAGACGTTAAACTAATGTACGACGAAAACGAAATACAAACGACCGTTTACAGAAAGCCCACAGCTAACCTAAACATAATCTCAAATGAAGCCAATACCCCCCTCACCTATAAGCTATCAGCGTTAAATACCTATATAAATCGAGCACTGCATGTATGTTCGAACGAAAAATTATTAAATCAAGAACTAAAAACAATTGAAACAATAGGAATTAATGCAGGACATTCAAAAGAAACGATTAAAAGATTAATACAGAAAACTAAAGATAAATTTGACCTAATCCAGCCAGCACAGAAGAAGAAAAATGATTTCACACCCCCCTTTCCATTCTTAAACGGCATCTCACTTAAAATAAAAAGAGAAATAAAAAAACTAGGAAAACAAGTACCATTAACACCAAATCCCTCCCTTTTCAATTTAATACGCAACGATATAGAAAAATACGATGACCTACAAACAGCTGGTATTTATAAAATTACATGTAAAAATAATAATAATGAAGATATTGTATACGTAGGGATGACCAAAAGGAAAATTGATGAAAGATTAAGCGAGCATATACGAGACTTAAAATACAATAATCAAAAAACAGCATTGGCAAGGAAAAACATAGAAACTCCGATTAAAAATAAGACAATAGAGATTGAAAAAATTGCAAATTATGGATGCCTTCACAATGCTTTGATCAGAGAAGCAATAGAAATAAAAACCTTACAAGAAGAAAATGAGAAAATAGTATGTAATGATATGACACATGCAATTATTGATAATAGATGGCGCCAGCTGATATCTCAAGCAAAAAGAAAAGGAGGAAAATTTCGAAAATCTCTGCCGAAAAACTGAATGAGTTGTTTATTCTTGACTGAAGATGCCTTAGAAATAGGCGAAAGCGTTTTCAAGTGAGAAAAAAATGGAGGAAATGAACTACGTTGAACTAGTAATGAAAATTAAAAAGGTAATGAATCTTATATGAACTTATGTATTTAAATACTGGGACTCTCTGGACCAATTTTTGTGGACAAATCTAGGTTTTTTAACTTGAACTTCGAACTATCATTATCATTATTTTTAAACATTTTAAAAGACTCGATGCAATATGCCTACTTTTTAAAAAAGGATTTGTGAATTGGATTTATTGTATGTAATAAATTGTACAGAATACTTTGTGGACAAATCTATTTTTTTAACTTGAACTTCGAACTATCATTATCATCATTTTTAAACACTTTAAAAGACTCGATGCAATATGCTTACTTTTTAAAAAAATAAAAAAAAGGATTTGTGAATTGGATTTATTGTATGTAATAAATTGTACAGAATACTATATTAATAACTGATATAATATAAATAAACATGTTGAAATATACATAGAGTATGTGCTTATATGTGTATATATTTATATGCTATCTTTTGAAAAAGAATTTTGAACTTTTTGGTAGTTGGACGTGGAAAACTCCCCCATTTTGAACTTACGATAATACCTGATATAATTGGTAAATATGTGGATATAAAGTTGTTAATACAGGTATTAAAAAAATTTTATAGATAAAAAACTTTGGTTTTTTTCTTAATCCATCTTGAATGAACAAAACTTTCCATAGATGTAATAAATATAGCCTTAATTCGTAGTTTTTAATTTACGACAATTAGTTAAAAATATCACGAAAATTATTCTTAACAATGTAATATTTTAGAAGGAATAAATATGTATTATTAGGACAATTGTTATGCATAAACAGACTCTTTTACTTATAAATCTTATAGTACAAGTGCTACAAAAATCATTAGCACCGTCTCCATATTTTTAGTTTAAATTAACGGACAAAATTGAGGATTACAAATATTTAATAACGTCAGAATTTATTAGTGTATAAGACAGATACTTTTCCATTAGCACAGCGCCTATTGTAATCAACAATATCAAACAAAATAAGAATCAGAAAAGTAAATTACACAAATAAAAGTACTTAACAAAAGACATGCATCAAATCTAAACTAACTCTTTAAAACAGGGCTCCCACAGGTGACTATTTTGTTTTATTTTGTTTGCACCAATATTTTCTAATAAAAACTTTGAAGTATATATTTCTTGCAAATGTTGTCAAAATATGTGCTTAGGATTTCTGTTTAGAGAAACTAGTGCCAGTCTGAATTAAAAAAATAGTCGTTTGTGGCAGCTTTGTTAAAATTGCAATTGTTGAAGTATTAACTATATAACAAATAAAAAAAATAGTACTAAATAAAAGATATAACAATATCAGTAAACATTTTAATATCAATAAATTATTTTAATATTAATAAATTTTATTAAAATTATTAACACAATATTAATAATTTTAATAAAATTTCACATATATTAAATAGAATTTTAAGTAACCCAAAAACACATAGAAACGATAAATGTTTTAATGACATAATATGTAAATTATATGTTATGTTTTATAACTTCATAATAATATATGAATTTTGCTTTCGTTTAACATTACGAAACCAGTAATAATTGCTATTTTGTCTGACGAAAAATAAAAAAGGATCGATTTTATGAAATCGTAATAACAAACATCCAGAAAACATTTTAAAACTTTTTTATTATGCATCCGTTTTCAAAAGTACTTCAAATAAAATTTATAATTAGCATATGTCGTTCTCAACTCTTTGATCAAAATATTAACTTGCAAAAAATTGATACAAAATTCCGAAATTACATTAAAACACAAAAAGATATTTCTGTTGTATTGCACAGGATACAATTAATCGTCTGCTTGTATTTATGAATTACAGACGAAAAATTGTGTGATATTCAATCGTGAAAATTCGTAATTGAAATGCTTTGCCAATTATTAATAAGAAACTCGTCTAAAAGGAACATTGTTTCATTTTTATTTCCACATAAAATTAGAACTTTTAAAAATAGTTAAAAGAAAGTACATTATTAAATAATACAGTTTTCAATAGTCAAAAAGATTTATAATATTTTAACTTAATAATTAAATTTAAAAAACATTTAAACAATCCTTTTCAATTATAAGTTCAAAAGTAAATTATTATCAGCCTTGTCTTTCAAACCCTAATTTGTAACTCTCTTTGAATAACAAATAACACTTTTGGGTAAAAGTTTATTTACTATTTAACTGATTCTTTTGCAAAGATTCGCAAACAAAGAGTCCTGAAGTACTTTAATTAGAAAAGTTAAATGAAAGAATCCCAAATAAGCATTTATACATTGTATTATTTAAAAATATTTTTATAAGATGAACTCCTACACTGCAAATTCTGACGTAGCTTCTCCTGTGCTATCGATCGCGACATAATCACTGCAGGTTAAAAGTGTAAACCAGTTAACGGGCAATTTTAATTGCCACAGAAAGAATTGATATAATTTGTTCACACATGGATCCAACTGCATATACCAGCATTTTTAAGTAAAAAAATAGACTTACACAAGCGCATGTTTCACAAATTTGAGCTTTTCCCTGATAAAATAATAGTGTTTATCTGATCGATATTGAAAGAAATTACCTGATCTTTTGAAATCCTGTTTGAAGATATACAGTTACTTCATTCAGGGGAAGTCTATTAATACTATTAATGTTCGAATACGTCTGTTTGTTTGTGGGTGTAAAAATTTTTATGACAGGAAAAACTTTTTTTCACAGGGAGTGTCGAGACTCGTGGAAGGTGTCGAAAGACTGCTCAAATCATTTAAATTCAGGAATTACAATTTCGTAAAAATCCCGCTGTAATTAATCGAAAGGGTAAGCTACAACCCGAGACCTGAACGCGAAAATTTCAGTTATTTTGTCGAAAAATTATCCATATACGTTAGCATAACACACATATTTATACAATTGATTTTATCCAAAAAAGCTCCTTTTCTTTTAGCCCAAAAGCCAAATTTTGAGGGGCTCTGTTACTTTTTAAATTTTAGAATATCAACCATAAACCATTTCCAAACGATTTGTAGGTGCGATCGTACTTATATAAATACGTAGCCCCTATACGTCGTTCAGTCCGTCCGTCTGTCCGTCTGCCCGCATATCACCGATCAAAAACTACCCAACCGAATCGTTTGATATCTAAAATACACAATTGTTGTCATGTCATCTCAAATACTGTGAAAATCGGATGTATAGTTTGATTACAGTTCCAAATAAAAGTACTCTGCTACATTATTGTCTGTGGGAAAAAAAGTTTCAAGTAAATTTTAATGGTGTAACAGACTTTCAAACAGGATAAAGCATTTACTGAAGTGTACTAAATTATGCATTCAAATATTTTTTATTCATTTACAGAGTTACACAAACAACTCTTTTACTTAATGGTGTATGGGAAAACATTGTTTTGGGCCTATTTCAACACTTTGAAGGTCAAAGCACTTCTCAAAAAATATTGAAATAGCTGATTGATACCAGAATTCAAAAACAAATTTATTTCAAATTAGATAAAAGTTTTTTTTCACGTACTTGATAAAATTATTATTTTTTTTTTTTTAAATTTTGGTGTCGATGTGGTATTTTACAATTAAAATTAAGTGGGATATTTTTCATACCACCGCCTTTCATGGGATTAAATTACTCCATGCATAATCAAATTGATATACGTTGCTTATATTTATTACAAGTTACTTCCTGCACAATAGAAAGTTCTAACAGTATTTACTCACAAAAGATTTCGGATTCTACACTGTATCATAAATACCGTATGTAAGAGTTTTTTGCTGAAAGTTCATTTTTATTTCTGATAGGAGTTTTTAAGTTTAACTACACTTTTGCATATTATATGTTGTATGTAAAAATGTTAACATGACAAAATCTGTAAAAACTGCAGATTATGAATGAAAGTACTTAAAAGTTTTTTTTTTCGATTGAGTTACGCACTTTTACGATACCCCATGATAAGTAATAATTGTTGGTTTGCCATGTTGATTACGTCCTATTTAAGATGAAGTCCTGTTATTTTCGTACTATGGAATTGAGGATGGATAACCGTATCAAATTTTATATTCATGCATTTTTGCATAAGAGTTTAACAGCTAATGTATCAAGCTCTAAATATTTATAAAATTAATTATAGCACGAACGTACTTTATTTGCCATGTTTGACGTGCAATTTCTAACTTGTTGTAAATGGCAAACGGTGAAAT
Source organism: Maratus speculifer (assembly GCA_964019185.1). NCBI lineage: Eukaryota > Metazoa > Arthropoda > Arachnida > Araneae > Salticidae > Maratus > Maratus speculifer. Next base: position 658,323 of record CAXHSM010000003.1, read on the forward strand.
CAGCTATCTATGACTACTCTCTATTCTACTTGGATGAATAGGAATAACTATAATACTATTTAGCGATGTTGAACCCGATTACCAAGTTTTAGGTTTAAACCATAACATTGCTATAAGAGACAGAAACACAGTCGGCTCTCGTTAATTCGAAATGTCAAAATGCTCTTCGAATTTTCAAAAACAGAATAACGTTAAAAATTTCATTTATTCGAACTCATTTTCTCTTGACTTCGTTTAATTCGAACTAACATGAATACCAACTTTTATTTTTCCATATTTTCTCACGGACTTCATATGATTGAGAACTTTTTTTCTTTCATTTTTTACGGAATTTTTCTTTACTATTATACATATAATCCCATGGATGTGATACCGCTTTTTTTAATGCGGCCATTGTCCATCAATGGCACCTGCACTCCTTCTTAATAGAAATTGTTTCTAATCCCTTGATTCAATTATGTATTACATGTTTTAATATAATATTAAGTCATATTCTAATATAAAGAGCCGAAATAAATTTGAATAATGCTATAATATAAATTCCTTTGCAATAGTACTCCATTAAACATGTTTCCCTCTCATACTTTCCATAGTTCGAACTCTGGATAATTCGAACATTTCTTGTAGTCCCGCTGAGTTCGAATTAACGAGAGTCAACTGGACATACTAATTCGATCCATGGTACAATATTACTACCATATTTTGAAACATAAAGTTAAGATTATTTTGTAACCGGATGAAATTTGTACTTGTTAAGACATTAAACCGTCTTTGTCTATGAAAAGATAAATCTGTTGAAAAGTTCGATAGAATACCTTGTTTATTGCAATTATTAGAAAGCAAATAGGAATTGCATGTAGAATGCGTCTTCTTATATTGTTGTTAGAACTGGTGGGTGTGACAGAAAAAATAAGTTACATTTTCTGCGTACTATCAACGTTTTTGTTTATCACCACATTAATTGAATCCCCTATAGTCCAGGCATTAAGTGCTCAAAAGGACAAATAAATGCAAGTTTTGGTGTAGTTTTGATTTTCGGTTCCCTGAACACGAATCTCGCATTATCCAACAAAATTTCTCCCCGAAAACACTTTTTTTGGCAAAAAACGTGGCTTTTTTTCGTTTTTTCTAAATAACTTCGAAATTATGCATTTTACATAAAAGTCATCGATACATAAAATAAAGAGCACAAAATTTCCCTACACTTTATGTATTTAAAGTTTTTTTCTCTGATCAATGGTTTAGCCGTGAGAGAGCCGCAAAAATGGGTGTGAAAAGCAAAAAATTCCGAAAAACGTGAATTACAGCACCGTACGTCGACGAAAAATGAAAAACAACCATTTTACGCAAATTTTCCCCATTTAATAATACTAAACATATTATTATTGACTATATTTTATTAATCTGATGTTCATTGTTTCTTTCATAACAAAAAAATAAATAAAAATGTGTATATTTGTGATCAAAATCTTCATTTGCTATTACAAAATAATAATAGTAATAATTTCTTAATTTGACTTTTAACCCCTTCGCGACGGGAGCCTTTTAGGAAATTTTTAATGTTTTGTCACCGGTTTTAAAGTACAGAAATTTGTGACTCATTAAATCGAGGAAATGTTCTGATTAAAGAAGGCAATTTTTACAGTAAAATTTCACTGTTGGGGATAAACAAGGACTCTTAAGCCTTTTTGCGGCACGTATACGTGTCGCTCGTTCCCAAGGGGTTAAATAATGTAAATAAAATAACTAAAACAGGCTTTAACATATAAAAGCTGACACGGATTCCAGTTCTTAAAGTTCACGAAGTTCAAAATGTGGGTATGAAAAAAAAAAAAAAGTCCGGAAAATAGGAATTATGGCTCTGTACATAGATTTAACATGAAAACTGGCCATTTTTCGCAAAGATCGAGTTTATATGTTTCTGAAAATATTATGATCGCCTATATTTTACAATGAAGTTTCTAACAATAAAAACGACGACTCATTATGAATTATTATTTAATTATAAATAATTATGTACATTACTTAGTACATTACTTATGTACAGTACTTACTAATGTAAGTACATTTACTTAAAAAACAAAATACTATTTCCGCTTTCTTTTATTTGAGGGTCCCTGCTTTTCACCGACATCTACAAAATAGAAAATATACTAATGGAATTAGTGTGTGTTTTTATAACTATCAATATTATAAATAAAAGTTTTTTTAATAGTAAATATTTGACACCTTGCGGCATGACTATTTCCCCTTCCATTGGGTCGTCTGATTCATTGTGTGGGCAATCCATTTGCAGATCGGCTTGAAAGTCTAGCTCATCCTCTTCGTCTTGATACACAACTGCGATGTTGTTGCAGTTTCCCGAAGCAAATCTTCTGTCTGATATCTTTGAAAATAATTTTTGCTGCTGCTCCAACCACTCGCAGCCTCTCATACCGATCAGATTTACATGTTTGCTGATACCATGCAATAGTCAGCATCTTCCCTCCTATATTCTTGAAACACACATTGGACTTTTTTTCTGATTCTTTGTGATCAGTATGTCGTCTCCATATCTGTCAATGAGGTTAAACTTTACAGTTCTCATATCAGGTTGATAACTCTCTGTAGCCTGTTTCATTAGCTCTTCCATGGAGAATTGATACTCGTCATCATGATTTTCAAGGTAATCGTATATACTTTGCATTGCTCTGTCGATTGCCTCGGCAGATGGACCACGTTTCTTCTGTTCTTGGACCTTCGGCCTCCCATAAATATATTTAAAACATTTGATGTGGTATTGAGCATCTTCTGCGATCAAATCATTCACTGGTTTGATGCGCTGAATTATAGCCTGCCATAATCATCATTGCGAGCTCTTGCTGCTTTCAGAATTGTACATTTGAATCCCATGTGTCGCACGCTGTATACAGTATTGAGTTCTCTTGGTGGATTTTTCGCTTGTGTTGCAATGAAATCTTCCGAAATGCACAGTCCATATATAAAACAATTAGTTCGAAAATTAAACTGAGGAGTTGATGATCTTAAAATTTGAGAAGTGCTAGCATTTTGTTCCCCAGTCTTCTTCACATAAGCAGTAATCATCCGTTCATTTACATATGCTTTTCTACACTTAACATGCACATCTACTGAGGCTTTCCCCTTTAGGAAAACTGCCTTTCTATCCTTTCTTTCTGTACTTGCATTGATTAACGTAGCAATACTTCGACTAACTTTCACATCGCGCAAAATTACTTTAGATGCTCACCATATTCACTAAGACACAAACAGTGAATTACTAAATTATAAATAAGCAGTTGCATATGGAAGCTGAGAGGAATGTGTCCTCCTGATAAGCTAGTGATCTGTGCGACGCATGACTGGTGGGGAAGGGAGGGGGGTTAGTATTCCAGTGAACGTGCACATGGGATGCGGGAGTGGGCATTTGACCAACGTTATTTCACATTTGCACCCCTTCAATCAAGGGGGAAAGTGCAGATGGTACCATTTAAAGCCTGTTTTAGTTCTTTTATTTACATTATTTAAAAGTCAAATGAATAAATTATTACTATTATTATTTTGTAATAGCAAATGAAGATTTTGATCACAGATATGCTCATTTTTATTTATTTTTTAGTTTTGAAAGAAACAACGAACATCAGATTAATAAAATATAGTCAATAATAATATATTTAGTATTATTAAGTGGGGGAAAGAGTATAGCCGGGTTTCTTAGTAAAATATGCCCTTGAGTCAACCACATCGAGTCCTTCATGGATCGATAGCCCATAAAAAGAAATTCATTTCTCCCCAGTTTTAAGTTTGTATCTCAAGACCATGGGGTGTAATGGCCCTAAATGCCTGTTTTGGAAAAGAGCGCATTGTGACGAAACTACTAAGCAGATTTCAACGAAAAACATAAGGGATGTAAAAAACCACATTACAAAAGTTTGACAATTTTTTCAGATTTTTTTAAACAAAAGAACAAGTTCTCTAACATTTTTCCTGTTTTTAAATGTACATTTTAATTAAAAATAAACTGAAATTTCTGAGTGACCATCTTATTTTTTTGCATGAAATACTATGAGACATGATGCATATTCACTATCAATTTCAACTTTCTACGTATGGTGCATCATATTCAAAAAAGGGAAAAATCATATTCCGGCGGGATTGTGGGGCGTGTCTCGGACAAATTTTACGCCTTCTTTTAAAAATACCGTGTGAATTAATATGTGAGATTTGAAAAGAAGACGTGAAATTTGTCCGAAACACGCCCCACATTTCCGCCGGAATAGGATTTTGCCCTTTTTTAATATGATGCACCATACGTAGAAAGTTGAAATTCATAGTGAATATGCATCATGTCTCATAGTATTTCACGCAAAAAAAATTAAGGTGGTCACTCAGAAATTTTAGTTTATTTTAAATTAAAATGTACTTTTAAAAACAGGAAAAATGTTAGAAAACTTGTTATTTTGTTTAAAAAAATCTGGAAAAATTGTCAAACATTCGTATGGTGGTTTTTTACATCCCTTATTTTTTTCGTTGAAATCTGCTTAGTAGTTTCGTCACAATGCGCTCTTTTCCAAAACAGGCATTTAGGACCATTACCCCCCATGGTCTTGAGATACAAACTTAAAACTGGGGAGAAATGAATATCTTTTTACGGGCTATCGATCCATGTAGGACTCGATGTGGTTGACTCAAGGGCATATTTTACTAAGAAACCCGGCTATACCCTTTACGTAAAATGGTTGTTTTTCATGTTTCACCGACGTACGGTGCTGTAATTCACGTTTTTCAGAATTTTTTGCTTTTCACACCCATTTTTGCGGCTCTCTCACGGACAAACCATTGATCAGAGAAAAAAATCTTTAAATACATAATATGTAGGACATTTTGTGCTCTTCAATTTATGTATTGATGACTTTTATGTAAAATGCATAATTTCGAAGTTATTCGAAAAAACGAAAAAAAGCCCCGTTTTTTGCACGTTTTTTGTCAAAAAAAAACGTGTTTCCGGGGAGAAATTTTGTTGGATAATGCCAGATTCGTGTTCAACGACCCAAAAAAACATAAAGGGAAACAAAAATTAAACTACACCAAAACTTGCAATTTTTTTTTACCAAATGCCTGGACTGCTACAAAGTACAAGAAGATTCATCGTAAGTTATTTACAGGGAAAGCATCAAAAGCGTTTGAGTTACCAGTGTTAGTAAAATAAATATATTGAATACTAAGTAAACTAATATTTACTTTAACTTATATATAGAACTATTTTTATTTTCAAAAATTAAAAATTTATTTATATTTCTTTAATTTAATTTATCAAACTGATAACGTGATCAAATTGTATTTCATTGTTTTCTATTGCTATTGTTATTATTATTATTGAATCGTGATCGCGTTTGGTTGAATGCAAATATTATGGGTGCTAATTGGTATCGGTTTATTTATTTTAACAAACATTGGCATAAATTCACACATTTTATTAATTTATTTTCCACAAATCTTATATCATTTACCAAAGCACTGCATTTTTTTTATAGATTTCTTTATGTTTAGACTTTACTATGAGAATCAACATAAACTAGAGGCGAACGGTAAATAAATAAACAATTCTGTTAAAAATCAACAAGCTACTCTAGTATAATCAATATTGGTTATGGTTGATTTTTATTTAAACTATCAAATAAAGTGTAGAATATTTTTTTTTAAACAAACTTTTAAACACGAGCAAAATTTTGAAAAAAGAATATAATGCATAAAATATTATATGCTAAACTACACTTTTAGAAACAGATTCTCCTTCGACAAAATGTAAAAACACTAATGTGTTTTTGAGTTTCAAAAAGGAAAGAAAACTGACATTTTAACATTATAATGGTCGAAAATGCATTATTTTATCCTATAATATTTGCATATATCAAAGTTCGGTTATTTTATTTTAAATTTTCAACATATTGTTTTTTATTTTTATTGAATTTACAAACATATGTATAAATGTATACATGTATGCAAATATTTGTATTCAAGAAAAAGCTTTAAATATTTTACTTTATTCCCATATACCTCGAATTATAATATATAATTTTGAAAAAATACTTTTTAATATCCTCTCCTTCATTTATGCTAACCTGTATATTTAAATTTTTGGATTAACTTACATTTAAAATTTTCTTAAAAAAGTCTAACAAAATCAATGTTTATATCAGAGTCAACACAAGCAAAAATTTGGCGCTGTACTGGTTTTTCAACTTTTTTGGAATTTTGGGTACCGCCCTCCCTCCACATTTCTTTTAATGTTTTACACTGTAAAACACTTTTAAAGAAACAGCACATTTTTATGCTCTATTAACAATTTCGTAGATCGTAGGATATACAGGGTGCCCCAAGAGGTCGTTAAAAACTTAACATGGTGTGTCTGATCATGATGAACAAGATTTACATAAGAACTTGTGTCCGAAAATTCAAACTGCGACCGCTAGAGGGCGATAAGTGCAGGTTTGGACGAGGAGAAAAAAAATTATATCGACAGCGATGTTAATATGATTTTTATTACAAAACATCATTACATCAAAGAAAATGCTCAAAATTCTTTCCATTCGCCTCAATGCACGTTTCACAACGTCGTTCGGCGCATGGATTCAAGCACCCGTTCAAACTGGCCAGGAGTGTCACGGATACTTGTTGCCGCTTTCGAGATCCTGGCGATAAGATCAGTGTCCATACTACGGGTGTCCCGTACACCATGGACTTCATGTGTACCCACAGGCACCCCCCCGACCAGGGGAGTCAGGTCGGGGGATCGAGGCGGTCATTGGACTGGTCCGCCTCTACCGATCCAGCGATTAGGATAAGTCCTGTCGAGGCATTCTCGAACAGCGTAGCTAAAGTAGGCAGGCGCCCCATCATGCTGAAACCAGATGTTTCGGCGTGTAGCAGCTGGAACGTCAACTATCAGATCCGGCAAAACTCTTTCTAAAAAATGCGATAGGTATTTCCGTTCAGGTAGAAGGTAAGGGCCAATCAACATCTCAACGATAATACCAGACCAAACGTCTACGGTGAAACGTTTTTGATGTGCATGGGCACGTGTACATCTTGGATTTTCATGCGCCCATACGTGCATGCTGTGCAGGTTCAGGACACCCTCCTGTGTAAGGCACGATTCATCAGAAAACAAAATCCACGAAGGAAAATCTGACTGTGCACCCCGCTGTTGCAAATACCAGCGTAAGAATGCAATACATTTGGGATAATCGTCAGCGCACAGTGCCTGTATTTTTTGGAAGTGATAAGGGTGTATCCTCGTGCAGTATGCGCATTATGGTGGAACGACATAACACCGAAGACAGGTTCGTCTTCTCGGAAACTGTTCAACGTGTGGCAAACTCCTGTGTCCTCTACGTCAGGCGTGCGTGTAAGACGTTCTCGACCGATGTGGGTATGTACTCGAAAAGCTCCTGATTCATGCAATTGTCCATGCAAAACATGACTGGGCCGACGTCTGTTTGGGAAGCGCTCAATCCGTGCCGCGGCTCGTCCATTTCCAACAGCGGCGCTATGCACGTAATGCATGTCGGCCATTTCTGCATTACTAAACTAATTCATCCTTCTCCTTCAACGTCCACGCCTGAAATGATTGTTTTTTCCACTCTCCCGTTTTCGTGCACTTATCGCCCTCTAGCGGTCGCAGTTTGAATTTTCGGACACAAGTTCCTATGTAAATCTTGTTCATCATGCTATGACAGACCAGCATGTTAAGTTTGTAAACGACCTTTTGGGACACCCTGTATATTATAAATTCCAAACGTATTTGTGCGTAACGCATACGTCATTTTGCGAATGGCAACACTTTCTCCTGCAATTACGGTTTTGAAATTTTTGCAAATGCAGATTTCACACTTCTAAACACCGCATATTTTAAATTTTTACACTATCGTAAAAAGAAAAAAATGTACTTTTAATTGCAATTTGTTTGAAAATTGTATCTCAATTTATTTTTGAAATATTTTTTTTCTAGTTTTTAGTACGAATTTTGTAATTGTGGCCACAGAATCGCTGAATTTTCTCTTAAAATTGAAAAAAAAAAAAAAAAAAAAAAAAAAAAAAAACAGAAAAAGAAAGAAAGAAAGAAAGAAACTAAAATGTGGAACACTTTTCCATACAATTTCGGTTTTGTAATTTTTGGTACTGAAAATTTTACATTTCGAAACATTTTATACTTTAAATTTTTACACCGTCGTATATAGAAAAAAAAAATACTTTTAAATGCAATTCGTTTCAAAGCTGTATCTCAATTTATTTTTGATATATATATTTTTTATTTTTAGTATCAGTTTTGTAATTGTGGCAACAGAATCGGTCTCAAAATGGGGGGGAGGGGGATAGAAATTAAAATGTGTCTGGTATAAAATCCTGTGAATTTCGGTTTTATTTCATTTAATTTTTTGAATAATGGAGTTTTATAGTATTTTGTTAATGTTAGCTTAAAATATCATTTGCTTGAGAGTTAGACTGGCCAATGTAAGATGTATTTTTAACTGTAATTAATTTTGCAGATTTATTATAAATAACTAAAACAGTTCTTTTAAAAATATTTTCTTTTGTCGGATTTCCAGGGGGTTCACCTCGTTAAAATAAATTCCGTAACGATAATGCTCATATATTGAACATTAACCCCTTTGCGGCTCAGGAAAAATTCATTGCTTACGTGTTGAAATTAATGATTGACACCGGAATTTGAAAACAACTTTATTTGTAAAATAGAAAACGCTGTATTTCACACGTTCAATAAACCGTTATTTACAAAATTCCGGTGCCAATGTGGCGTTTGGGAATTAAAATTAAATTGGTATATCTATGAAACCACCGCGCCGCGCAAAGCTTCATGCTTTGCGGCGCCGAGTAAATTGAAAATGTTGAAATGACTGAATGACACCGGAATTAATGTAAAATTTATTTGAAAATAAGAAACAGCTATTTTCCCCATACCTAACAAATGAAAAGAAAATTCTGGTGTCGAGAGGCATTTGTGAATCATGATGTGTGATTTACGAAAGAGAACACTGAACCCTCCGAGCGTTTTGCAAATGAGTAAATTTGTAATGTTGTTTTCTCTGCATTTTGTTTTAAATGCTAATAAAATATGATTCTTTCAATATTACATAAAAAATCTTATTTAAGAATATAAATGTAACCCTTGAGAGTATTAATCATTCTTCAATACATTGAAAATTTATTAAATCTACAGAAATATATTGTCTTAAATATTGCTTATATTGCAGTGAAACCTGGAGCTTAGTGTACGGAATATTATGTTCCAAACATTTAGAGTTTGAAACACAAAGTGTAACATTTTATACATATCTGCTCAGTGTTCAGTTCATAGTTTAGTTTGAATTCGTTCAACTGTAAACAAGTAGATTATATTATTGTGACCAATTTTAATTTCTAATGATAACGAAAAAAAAAAAAAGATTTATTTTTCTAAAGATGACAGCCTATCCACCACGTTAATGAAGGCGGCTGTGCATAGAGCAAGAAAGGGTGGCATTTGATATTGCAAAGTATCTCTGATCTTTTTGATAGCGTTATCCTTTTTGTAAAACCAGATTTTTTTTTATATTTTCAGTAATTTTTCTTTACATCCAAGTAGTCCATTACCTGTTTATTATTATTATTTCTATATACTTTTATAAAGTTGCAAATCCACAGCAGTGATTACACAAGATAAACTTTAAACTAGAAATTTTCTAGTATCTCTTGCCAAATGATAGCGAAAGATGTTCGTTTTCAAAAAGTGATCCGAGATCAAAGAACTGACAACCCTTCCTAGCTATTACTGGGTTCGTATGCTTCATCCTGGAACTATTATATATTTTAGTACCAAAAATTTCGTGAAGTAATGGTGCTTATGTTTGAAGATAGAATTTACTTTCATTGAATAAGACAAATGTTATTAAATAGTCCTTTCAGGGGCAAGTTACTTTTACTAATAAAATGCTGAAATACCTGATTGACACCAGTTTATGCAGGAAAATTTATTTGTAAACAAGCAAAAGTGCATTTTCGCGTATTTAATAAAAGTGAAATTTTCTTTAAAAAATTCGGGTGCCAATGTCACAATTAGGGCATACATTTAAGTGATGCTGTGGCGACACCAGCGCCCTTCAAGGGGTTAAAGATGCTTGAAAGAACTTTAAGTGTTCGAACTTTGTATTATTAAAACCAATAACCTCTTCAGAGGAGCCGTTTGCACTCTGTAAACGGTTAATTTTAATGCACAAACTGCGAAGTTGCATTAACCCTTTGCGGCACGGGCAAAATCGGTACTAAAATGAGAAATTATCGACTGACACCGGAATTCACAAACGAATTTTTTAAATTTTTTGAATTCCTTAATTTAAGCTTTTATTGTAATAGCGAAATTTTATTAAAATATTACTGGTGCCGTTTGCAAGTTTGGAATTAAAATTAGGTATCCCAGACCGGGCACAGTGTGCTGGAAAGGGTTAATACAATTTCGATCTCATAATGTACGTAAAAGACTGCTTTTGATTATTTTCAAAAAATCTGTTCCTAAATTGCGGTGTGAATTAATTATTTGAACATTTGTGGAACAGACATACCTTGCCCTTGAAAGGTTTAAATGTGTATAAATTCATTTTGTTTCTTAATTTGGAACATCCCTGTGTTTCACTTTATGCGCCTATATTTTGCTATTAGAAAAGTTCGGAGCATAATATGCAGGAAAGGATACATGTTGTGCACCATATTTTTTAAAAGTTTTGCTTTTAGCGACTCATTATTTATTTTTTTTTTTTTTTTTATACACACTAAATTGAAAATATGGGAAAAAACACATTTTTTAAGTTAAAAAATTGGAAATATTTATTCTTAACATTTGTGTTAATAAATATGAAATTTTAACTAAACCAATTAGTGGTATCAAACATCTTTAAGTAATAGATCATACAAAATTGTACGACGTATGAACGAATAGATAAATTGGTCGAACAGCGGACAAGTGCAAAACGCATAGCTGTCAACTTGTATGAATTTTTCCCAAAACAAAACTTTAAGAAAATTTCTTTATTTAAAACAGTCGCCGAAATTTGATGCTTTCCAATCAAGAAAGAAGTCAAAAATTTTTTAGTGGTAGGAAATATCCATACAAGTTGGCAGCTATGAAAACTATAATATTACATTTGAACGCATAATGTAACAATACACTGTTATTAAATAGTTTTTAATAACACATGCATTTAATAAATATATTTAAATAGTAGCTAACTCTTTTAAATATTCCTTGATAAAAATTTATTTCTTGAACTGATATTTTATTAACTTCTTGCATACGTAAATATGTAAACATTTATTTAAATGTATAATGCGACTATTAAATGTATAATCAAACGTGTATATCACTACATTTCTATTGAAAAAAACGAAAAAAAAATCTAAAAATTAAAAACTTTTAGGCAAAAATAATGATATTATCGTATTTGAAAGGTGGGAGGAGACCTAGGGGGAGGTGGGTCCAAAATTAGCAAAATTTTGTAATGTTACACGCATGCATATATAGCTTTTATAAAGAAAACTAAATATGTTTTTGAACATTTCAACTACTTATACAAGCAGTAGTTTCCAGATACCCAGACATTAACTAAGGCAAAAGATGATACAGCCCTATGAAAAGGAAATTATATTGTAAAAAATCTCTAAAAAATACTGGTATCAATTAAATTGAAGTGATTTATCATTTCCTTTAAATATTTAATCCTTTTTATTATTAAACAATTATTTAATGATTATTAAAGTCTATAATATTTGTAGGAAACATATATTATACAATTTTTTAAATTTTAAAATGTATATTACATATTTCTCAAAAATATTGCAGTCTTAAAAGTATATTACCAAATTATTCATATTATCTATATTTGTAACTCGTGTCAAAGCTTCTGTTTTATCAGAGGAGTTTCTCTGGCCCGATACTGCATTCGTTCGAAAGAAGTTGTTTTGAGGATGTGCAGTGAACGGGGAGTTTTCCGAAACTTAGGCATACATATCAGCACGATTCGTAAACTTTTTCTAAAATTCACGTTCTGTTCTGAATAATTTCGTGTCCGGGTCCTATCACTTGTATAGTCAATGGTACACATAATCAATATGGCATGCACAACCAACTCATCCCAGCTCTTAAACCCAGCACAGTTTTTGTGCAAGATCACGCTCCTCCGCACATTGTAACACAAGTGAAGCAGCATCTCCATTTGAATCTCTATTTTGAAAATAACAGAATCAGCAGCCGCCATTTTCCAACTGTCTAGCCGCTATGATCACGTGATCCTTACGATTTTTGGCTGCGGAATTACCTCAACCAAGTTATGCACGGGGTACTTCCAGTTGCATTACTTCCAGTTGAGAATTTAGGTGGAGAGAACACATGCATTACTCATTACCTACCCGAAAGCTTTTCTACTGAGTTATAAAACATGCTGTTTTGCGCTTTCAACTCTTAAAATAAAACGGTGGACAGCATATTTGACATTTCCTGAGCAAGATCTAACTGACTTTTGTTATATTTGATACGTTTTAGCTTATTACAATGGTTTTGGTCTTGGGACGATTAAAAACTGATTTCATGTTTGCTTTTTCTATTATATTTAGCTTAGAGACATTAAAAAATGTTTATTCCCTATCCGCTGTAGCAACATCTTGTCCTTGTGGATAGAAATTATCAAAAAGTACAACATCAGTATGTCATGTGCTTTAATTAGCATTTTATGAAGCATACGGCATCATCTATCGGTCAACATTAGAATTTTTTTCCATATTCCCAAGTAATATTCCTAATAATTCACGTACACTTAGACCAAAAATCAAGAACTTCTGACCAGTGGTTCTTTTTTATAGACTTTTCAATCTTGAACTTTAATTATAATGATCCTTAATTTTATATTTGCCTTTATACTTTTCTCTTTTACGGCTAAATTCTAAATTTGTAACATATAGTCGACTGGTTGTGATCGTTATTTAGCATGTGTTTTTTCTTTTACATTTTAAACCAGGTAACATTTAGAACCAGGATTACCTCAGCTAATATTTTCGAGAAATTTTTTCGCTTTTCTAGATGACAGACATGTTGTGAAAAAAGGGGTGAGGCAAAGTTTCCTATCCAAAATCTAGCTTTTCAGTTTTGTACTCCATTTTATTTAGTAAATTTATATGCAAACAAAAATATACGACGGATCAACGGGGGCGACCGCACCCACGTCGTTTCACCCTTGCCTGTGATGACCGGCAGTTTGTGCGCATGGTAGTGATGGGTCTTGCAGCCATATCATGAAGAATAGCACAACAGATTCAATTTGCTACGCATCATCCGATGCCATTTGCAGCATAATGGAATGTCCACAAGGCGTCCATTACTCCGTTTATACTTGATTGCAAACCACAGGCGTTTGCGCCACTAACAGTGCAAGGAACGCGTACTAAGACAACATAATGGTGTTTATTGATGAATTGCGAATTGACGAATTGACGACGCGATGGTCGGATTCGAGTTTGGAGACCCTGGGGTGAGAGGCTGCTGAATTGTTGCAAAATGCACCGTCACACAGGCCCATCACCCGGTATGATGGTTTGGGATGGCATTTCATTTCACTGCCGCACTTCTCTAGTACGCATTGCCGGTACACTAAACAGCCAGTGCTACATCTCTGAGGTGTTAGAGCCCGTGGTCCTCCCATACATTCAGTGCCTGCCATCAATTATATCCCAGCAGGATAACGCGCGGCCACACGTGTCACACAATGTTTAAGTGTTCTTCTATACTAGTGATGCACAACCTTTTTGCTAGAAAATCGTTTGCCACCAGAATATTTGAAAAGTGGCGTTTGTTTTCTTTAATAGCAAAGTTTCTGTCACTATTATAAGGAAAATTATTCTACATAAAATTAGTGGCATGAGTTTGGCCCGCTGGCCACAGTTTGTGCACCTCTATTCTATACACATGAGATTGAATTGCTTCTTTGGCCTGCTTGTTCTCCCAATCTATCGCCAATCAAAAACGTGTGGTCTATGCTTGCACAACGACTAGCCTGGTATACTTTAATCGCTACTACACCAGATCAGCTTTGGCTATATGTAGAAGCCGCATGGACTGTTCTAGCCCTAGGATACGTTCGAAGATTCTTTGAATCTATGCCGAAGCGTGTAGCAGTGGTTATAGCAACATTGGCGTCTACACTAACTACTAGTTTTGTCATCAACCACACGTCACAAGAGGCTGTAATTTTGATCGTTTGATCTTTGTACAACATGCTATCTGCCATGTAAAATTCGTTGTGAAATTTCTGGTCCTTCTAGGTGTTGCATTTTGTGTGGCCAGCAGTATAAAAAGAAAATCTTTCTAAGAAAATATTGATGTTAAGTTGGCGTACCATTTGGGAGCTCTGTGTGGATGTTATAAAAAGCGTTCCTTTCTGAAATACGCAATAAGTGTGAACGCTTTTGAAGTAATTTGAAATATCCAAATAACTTTAGAACATTATTTTTTATGTACTTACTCAAGAGTAAAAATATTTATTTTATATTTTACACCAGTATTTTTAAAAAATATTTTTTATTTTAAAATTAAATTTTCTGGATAAACACACAAATTTAGAGCTTTTTAAAAAAAAAAAAAAAAAAAAAAAAAAAAACATTTAGAATCTACTGCTTATAGCAGCAGTTGAAAAAAATGAAATAATGTCACCGCTTAACCTTGTAGCGTTCATTAGTTTCTCTACGAAACCACAAAATTTCAATTCCAATATGAAAAAGCGACACCGGAATTTTAATTTTAAAAAATCTATGTACCGTAATTTCGGGTGTATAAGCTGCGGATCAAACAATTCTTTTTCGACCCAGAATTTTTTAACAAACAAATGTAACTACTTAGATCGACGTAAATATTTGTCTTCAATAACTAAATAAGATTTCTGGGTCCAAAAAGAATTGTTTGATCCGCGGCTTATACACCCGAAATTACGGTATGTAAAAAAAAAATAAAAAAATAAAAAAATTAAAAAAAAAACTCTTTTACTTATTCTGTATTTTGATTAATACCTGAATTTCAGCAATTAACCACTTAATCGTCGCCCCCCCCCCCCCCCCCCGAGACATTCACGGTCTGCAAGCTTCACGCCTTTTATTCAGAACTGTTTGATTCCCACCAATTTTATAAAATAGTGTAATTGATTTTATTCTGGTATCGTTTTACTTGGCATTAAATGAGATGAATTTTTTTTTTTTCAAAAAAGTCGACAAGTTCCTTAAAATTGTTCGTGTACAAAAACTTCGAAAATCAATTGAATTTCTTCATGCGTACACACCCTGTAAAATAGCGTTCACTTATTGGCAAGAAGTTGTGCATTTAGTGGCTGTGTTGCGTTATAAATAATCGATAAAAACTGTTACATATGTAACTGCCTCAATTGAATTTACACCGATTTCCACACAATTTGTTTTTAGTGAGATAAAAGTTATTTTATTTTAAATTATGATTAAACAACTACAATAACTTTTATGATTGTATAAGGGATTTAGTAGAGAAACATTTAATAATTTTTTTTTTTTTTACCTGACATTGGGATAAGTATGTCAAAACATTTGTACATTATAAAAATTTTGCGCTAACACCGCCGATGGCTACATCACGCAGTCGTGCGCTCTCGTAAACATGTCGTTTTCAATGGCATAGTGGCCATTGTGTGGTATATAATAAAGTGGTATAGTGGTATATAATAAAATTAAAGGTGATATTTTGATTCTATCAACTTTACGTAACCAAGAAAATAATCCTGATTATTTTCTTGATAGCACAATTTGACAATATTTTAGTCTCAAACGCCGTCTTTATCATTTAAAATTTCAGTGAGTATAAAATTATTTAAAATAGTTATTTAACAGGTTGTAGAAGACAAATGTTTCTCTTTAAACGTATGATTAACTGAATCTATTTGACTTATTTTGTCACGTACTCTTTTCATCTGCTGAAGTTTTCATTTGTGACTGGAAACATAATCAAAATAGTTAGAAAAGTGCGAGATGTGAGAGTTTCGTTTATAATAAATATACTCTCTATTATTAAATGGAGATCTTTAAAAAAAGCGTTTTGCCTCTCTAAAATATAGAAAAAAGTACATTTTTCATAAACGAATTCTGTCATCACACAAAATGGCATTATTGTTATGGAAATGTTTGTAAATATTAATAATAACAATTTAAAAAATACAACCATTTGGAAAATGATTTTTTTAAAGACTAAAATTTCAGACATAAATAAATTCCATATATTAACAATATAATAAAACAAGTAAGATAAATCATGCGTTAAGCATAGATTATGAGGCACTTTCCAACACCATGATATTCTTAACAAAACTCTTCCATTTTGGGCAATAAGGTTCCCGTATATAGCCAAATATGTATTTCAGTACAGTTGAACAAGTATTTGATCTATTTGTCATTCAAAAGCGTACGTGTATTCAATACTTTGCGTGGCCCTGTATATTGTTTTATCTATATTCTACAAATATTTCTTAGTTAAGGGAATGGAGTTCAGCGTAAAAATGCTTAATTTATTTAAAAACCACCTTTAAGTAATTTAAGCTCATATTCAGAAACCTATTTTGTGTAGCCCTGTACATCAATTATAGAATTTATACACAATAATATGCATAGATATAGTGGAACATTATTGTACACACATGTCTTAATTAAAATTCATTTCATTCATCCATCAGCTATCATCGGATTCATGTACAGTACTTCGGAAAGAATTCACTATTTGAAAACTTTTGTGCGTCCCTGTAAATGCAATGTACTTCATATTATGCATGACGATGTCGTATAATTTATATTAATCCCTAACTATACATACCAATTTTATTATATATGAAATTGTTTAAATATAATTAAAATATGCCGCACACAATTTCCCTTTTTACCTTTCTGTAATGGAATATTTTTGCGTGTCCCTGTAAATGAATAATTAATATTTTTTCACCTCATTTTTTTACAAAATGCATATTTTAATGCATTTTGTAAATGGATAAAAATTTTAATATGATTGACAATTAGTAACATCTTTATTATTCATTTGAAACGTTTTTCCCCATAGGCCGTAATGTAATGATAAACTTTTGACTACCCCTGTAAATAAACTAATCATGGTAGAAACTTCATTTTCAATAGGGTTTGTTCTAGGGTCAATGTGAATAATGTATAAAAATTTCATGGTGATCCGAGTATATTTATGGGAGTTAGAGCGCGGACAGGCGGCCAGACAAACCCAATGCATAAGCACTTTTCAACTTTGTTGGAAAGTGCTAATAATAAAATAAAGGCCGATTTTACTTCAATAATGATTATTACAGTTACTTTGAATTTTGATACATTATTCAATATTTCAAATTTGCATAGCTTTGGATCAGAAGCTGTCCGGATTTACACAGTTTTGTTTCCATTTTTAAAGTTATTTGACTGTTATTTTTATCAATCAAAATATAATGATTACTCACAATAAATTTGAATATTTCAAAAAATAATGCAAAAGCATGCAGTAGAAAACGTGAAAAAAAAACAAAGACTTAAGTTATTAAATGTAATGGTTGTTTGATAAAATGCTATTTAATTTTCTACTGGCTTTGTCACCTAGCAACCAAGATATACCTAATTACACAGGTCTGCAATGGTTTTCCTCTTTGAAATCTGAGTAACGTTTTCTATAGTTTCTGATGTGCTGATTAAGAGAAAAATAATAAAAAAATTCCATCACGTCAGGATTTTTTTATATTTAATATTTAAGATTTTGCTGAAAAATGTCTGGGCGTCTACATTTTAAAAATTATAAAACGTCATTAAATTACTTCAGCTTAATTTTTATTGCATTTAATTAGTGTAAGGTGACATAGAAATTACTTCAAAACAGTAATTTGTTAATTAGTACATAATAAGTATAAGTAATTCACATTAGCCATGTTGAAAACAGGTCATTTTGGATTAATTTAGTAATGAGCTCATTATTACATAATGATTAGGTAATATAACCTAATTGTTGTAAATATTAGTCGAAAAGGGTGTCATAAAGATAAACCAAAGGGTTTTTGCATAAGTACCCGCACTGATTTAGAAAATTAACAGTTGAAGTGCGCATTTTGCAACATAACTTTTAAAATGTCATTGCGAAGCTGTTTAAATTCTCCGAATTGTTTTTGTTATATTTGCGGGAAATTTATGGTGAAAAAACAACTAAACAGCATTACGGACTTTGTAAAAAATACTTACAAAAGTTATTTTGGATACGTTTTAAGTAGCCAAGACAAAACTTGAACACCTCATAAAATTTGTACGACTTGTTTATTAGAACTTCGCAAGTGGTCAAAAGGACAGAAAAATAGCTTCAAAATCGTTTCGCCTATGCTAAGGAGAGAGCCTAAAGACTATGTTAAAGATTGCTACTTTTGTTTTTGTGACATAACTGGATACAATTCTAAAAATAAAAGGGACATAAACTATCCAAACGTCTCATCAGTTACGTCTGCAATTTTCGGCGATTCAAAAATGGTGCAGCCCCCGTTTCCGACTATACAAATTGAAGATTCTGACTGTGATACAGATGAACAGGATATATACCAATCTGATCCTGAATTTCAAGTAGATTCTAACGAGTGTCAGCTCTTTTCCCAGTCACATTTAAACAACTTGACAAGAGATTTGAATCTCCCCAAAGATGCAGCGAAACTTCTCGGATCACGATTAAAAGAAAAAAATATGCTTGCACCTGGTACTTCATTTTCATGGTACCGTCACAGAGAAAAATATTTTCTTCCATTCTTCGCTGAAGATCAAGATTTAGTGTACTGTAAAGATATTCCAGGCTTGACGAAAATGTACGACATTGAATACGATCCTAATGAGTGAAGATCATTACTTCCCAGAAAATCTAGGAGCCGTTAGCAAAGAACAAGGCGAAAGATTTCACCAAAATTTGAAAGAGCTAGAAGTCCGGTATCAAAGAAGATGGAATACTAGCATGATGGCGGACTACTGCTGGTTGTTGAAGCGCGACGATCCAAACCGGAAATTTAAGCGAAAATCGTACAACCGAAGCTTCCAGGAAAAAAGGATCAGGTTCCACAAATAAAATTTACATGTAATTTAGATTAGTATTAAGTTATTATTATATTTTAGTTGTTTTTTATGTTAAAAGTAATGTACTTTTTTTAATATATATTTTTTATGTGAAAACTTGTGTTTTTTTTCTATTTTCTATCTGTATCTTTTTTGAAAAATCTGAAGGTGATGGAAAAAAACTAAGTACATATTCGTAATCAGCGCACCAAAATACCCTAGAATCAGCTGTCAAATTCTAGAGAGGAAGTTATGACTCTCAATTTGCAGGCCTGTGTTATTTCAAAATGTAAAAAGTTTTCTGTGCAAACGATAATTTGTGATAAATACATTATCTGTTTTATTTCTTCAGCTTTTACCTAAGCTGTGTGAAACAATATTCTTTTTGTTTTTGAGTTTGATTAGAATGTTTTTTTTTTGAGAATATGTGTAAAAATGTTACGGTTTTTATTGGAGTTGTGTTTTGTTAAATTATTAATGTTCGAAAGAACCTGAGTTGAGTT
Source organism: Maratus speculifer (assembly GCA_964019185.1). NCBI lineage: Eukaryota > Metazoa > Arthropoda > Arachnida > Araneae > Salticidae > Maratus > Maratus speculifer. Next base: position 677,996 of record CAXHSM010000003.1, read on the forward strand.
TACTCATCAGAATAAACTGTTTAAAATGAGAGATGCGTATTCAATTTTGAGATGAGTAAAATATTAATAAAATAAACTTTCGAACAATTGAAATTCTTCAATGGTCGAGTGAATAAATATATAAATAACGTATACTGTAACGGATTATTATTTTGTTCGTAACGGATTATTATTTTGTTCATTTGATGAAATGCGCATCATAAATGCAAAAGTCGACGTAAAAAAAAAAAAAAAAAAAAAAAAAAAAAAAAAAAAAAAAAACATAAGATAGCGATGTTTTATTTCTCTTTAGCCTTGATTAATACATAAATGTTTTTGGTAAAAATAAAAACGTGGAAATTGCTTCACATTTTAGGACTATCATTTTACTTTTCTTCTTTCTTCATCAAAAAATATGAGTTCAATAATTTCAACCAGAACTACATATTCAGATGTGTACAAATTGTATAAAATAGAATCACATCATAGTCTTTTTCACTTACATCATATTTATTTATTTATTAATATATTTATTTTCTATTTTAAGCTAGTTGATTTGATGAAGTGTATACATATATTTATACCTGAATTTATATAACTGATTTTTTATTTTTTTGGTTTATATATGTTTGTTTACATTTTTTACATACATTGTATTACATTTTGTGTATATTTTATTTTGCATACATTCTATTTACATGAATATATGGCTGATTTAAAAGCGGGCACCACTTTTGAATGCACCTAAATCAAAGACATGTCTTCACAATCTTTTCCAAAACAAAAAGACATGTTATGATTTGTTATACAACCTACTCATCAAACAGGTGTTGAGTAGGTCTTCTACTGAGTATCACACGTCAACCACATAAACTGTTCAGTGTTCAAAGCTCACAGGTATTGTCTTTCTGACCAGTCATCCAACTGTACCTGCTACATGGTTAGAAAAATTCAAAACAGAAATGGAATACCCATCTCTTTAATCGCTTCACTTCTTTTCTCGCCCATACGTCATACGGGGTTTTTCTCAAACATAGTTTGCCCATACCACTTACGGAAAAATAATTTTAAAACACTATTTATTATTCTCAACAGTAAATTTTGCATCATTTAAGCGAAGCATTTTTCTGATTCAATAAGGCAAAAACTTTTGTTTTGAATAAAAGATAAAATACGCTTTATTTGAAAAAAAAAAAAATCGAAAATATTGATCTTTTAAGTAGATAAGAACTGAGTTGTCAGTTTGGCCTCTACTTTCAATATAAAACCTTGGAATTCGCATCAGAAATTTTGATAGAAAGATTTGTTCTTTATGTAATCATAAACAACTACAATTAAATAAAGAAAACAATACCATGGAGAATTTCTGATGTGAATATATAATTTCAGAATTTTAAAAAAGGCCAAATCTGGCAACCTTGATTAAGAATTGTCTATCTTCGAAGATAGTACTTTAATTTTTAGTGTTTGGAAGTACGCCAAAAATAAAAATCTTTGTCAACTTAGAATAATTAAATGAGAATACATTGCACGAATAATTAGACATTATGATGAGATGATAATTTGAAACACGGTAACATTGAAAGGCATACAAAAATTGTTCCACGTACATTGTTTTATCTCCAATTGCTTTTATTTAAATTGCTAATACCGGAAAAAAAAAGCATTTAAATATTGATTAAAAAAAGCTAAGAATTAAATCCATTATTTCAGCATTTTTCGCTTCATGTTACCTAATTGGTCGTTAATGACAATTAGGAAAATCTGAACAAACAATCACCGAAAAAAACTTAACAAATAAAAAACAAGTCAGATGATGCGAGTCGGAGTGGTATAGCGTTATATTTTTCATTTCACAAATTACAATTGGTGTCCGTAAAAGTGTCCGTTGGTGTCCGTTTCCTATTTTGAAAATATGTTCTATAATCAACCTTCGTTCACAGAAATTTACGGAGCTTCTGTTCCTGTTATGTTTCTATTCATCTGAGGAAAAATAATCCAAAACCTAATTGTACCTAATAAAATGAAGATTTAAATAAGCATGAAATTTTTAATTTATGTTGCATATTCATCACTATAGTACACATAAATCTATTTTGTAAATTAACCCCAGAAGCATAAAGTGTTTGCTAAAAGTGTTCGCTAAAGTGTTCGCCAATGTTCGCTAAATTTTAAAGTCCAATGTTGGACACAAAAAAAAAAAATGCACCTTACGTTACAATTGGCCAACCAATCATTCGCTACGTATTTACATAATTACGAACGCACCTAAAAATAGAATAAATACCACTATTTTAAAGCTAAAATATTCGAAATATTTTGTCTAAACCTTTCTGCCACCAAATAGTATGAATTTGTATTTAAATGTTGAAAGGTGTTAAAAAGCTTCAAGTGAACGACCAAATAAACTTGTCTTGCCCGTTCATACATACGGAAAAGTCAGTTAACCCCTTGAGGGACAGTGATATATCTATGAAACCACTTAATTCCCAAACGTCACATTGGCACCGAAATTTCGGTAAAAAAATTTCCGTTTATTGAATGCGTGAAATATAGCCTTTTCTTGTTGATAAATTAAGTTGTTTTCAAATTCATGTATCAGTCATTAATTTCAACAGCTAAGCAATGAATGTGCTCTGCGCCGCAAAGGATTAAGTGGTTAATAAAGTGGTCAATAAGTGGATTAAGTAGCGATTTTTGAATTATTACTGAGAGTAATTTCTTGTAATAAAAATTTAGACTTAACAATATCCACTTGGCATGTTTTAACTATTACGCCAGCAAAGCCGTGTGTTTTGTTAGAAATTCTAGAAAGAAAATTTTACCAGGTTATATTGATTATTAAACTTTATGAAATTCCCTGTAATGAAATACTGGTATTGGAAAGCAAAAAAATATCCCAGATATGCATAAGCGCACATATGAACACTGTAATATGATGGAAACGTAATTTTACAACATTTTTCATTTTTAAAAGATTATAAGAAGACATTTCGTTAGCATAACTTTCAAATTTATGCCCACGCACAATTTTTATAATGAGACAAAAGAAAATTAAGTCCCCCTTTAATAGCGTTCAAAAATATTTGTATAGCTATAAAAGGCCGCAGTAGTGACCAACTGTCACTCCAGTGAACTCCCGAAATAAATGCGTCGGTCCTTTAAGAGGAAACTTTTTTTCACTATCATTTCAGGGATAAAAGACTAAATAAAATAAATAACTTAAGATAGATTTAAATATAATTTAAAAAAAATCTAAAAAATGTAAGGTGTTTAAAATACTAAAAACTAAAAAGGAAAAAAAAAACATTTTGCAGGTGTTTTGTCGAAAAACCACAAAGCCTCATCGAAACCTAACCACTGTAATACAACCAACAGGACAAATCAAATACAGCTTTCCTTTTTTCAGAATCATACTATAATCACTAAGAATATAACAGGCTTCATTCAATTTCGGCATTCGTATCTGAGCAAGCCAACTTCCTAGGAGCTACTTACCGGTGATAACTTTGACAATCTGTGGTTGTAACAGTGATGGCCGATTTCTCAAAATACTTTAAAAATTCTACTATTCCATGGTAGCTTTTTTAAAGTGAATAATCTGGTTGTTTTTATTTATTATGTGATTGCAATAGAGAAAAAAAGTTTTTTTTTTCAAGTGTGTATGTTGCCATTTTTGTTTCTCAGATAATTCACAGAGGGTTTTATGAAAACTGTGCAATCTTATTCAAACATTTAGTGTCAGAAATGTTGTTGATAAATACACTGGACTCTCCCTATCAGAACACTCTCTAATTTGAAATCTGCGGTTTTATGAACATATTCCGATGTTCCCAGTGAAACTACATAGACTTAAGAAAAAATAAACTCTGTGTATTATGAAAACCTACTAATTTGAACATCCCACTATTGTGAATGTTACTTCTGGTTCCCATTTTTATTTCACCTCTCTGTAAACTCAACATGTACTTGCAGTCTGAATTCAAATTCTCCATTATGTAAATTCGGATAAACTGTTATAGAACAGTAAAAAGGTTCAGCGAATGCGACTAAAAAATAATCAGACAAAATCACTGCTAGATTTTAGGTATGTACTTGAAGTTGCAATTTGTTTGAATACTTCAGGAAAAATCTTCAGTTAAATGTTTGGAGCACCTGTTGTTACATTGTCGTCCATTGCCTGCTATAAGAGAATCCTTTTTATGATCTTTTTATTCAAAAACATAAAAAATCAGTTTTATGATTAGTCGGAGGCAATTACGATAAGTTAAAATGCTCCACTATCTTGTTTATTTAAAATAATAGTTCTATAGAATTATTGTTAAATCACAGCTTAAGAATGATATATTAAACATTAATTTTGGAATTTTTGTCTAATTTCTTCGATTGATCAACTATTGCAAAAAGGGCACAATTAAAAAATCTATTTGTTTATAATTTTGTTGTTTATAATTTGTTTATAATTTTGTTTTAATTTCTGATTTGCTATTTAACTATAAAGACTTCATTTTTGCCCGTGATAGGAGATTAAATGATACTTTAGGAACAAGTGACATGTATATTGTATACGTGCCGGAAAAAGGCTTAAGAATCCTTATTTATATCCCCCCCTTTCCCCCAATAAAATGTCACTTTAAATTTTGCCTTATTTAATCGGAGCATTTTTTCGATTTAGGCACACATTCTTTATTCTAAAAACCTGTGACAAAATATTTAAAATTTTGTATAGAGAGAGCCCACTGTTTTACGTATACAATAGGGTAGAGTGAAATATGCCATTTTTTTATACTTCCTGTTCAACAAATGAAGCTGCTTGGCAAACTGTGAGAAATCCCAGCGCAATCATCCATCTTCTTCAGGTTCCTCAGAGGGAGTCAAATGATGGAATGTAAACTCAATTTTCTCTTTTACTTAATTTAACAACTACAATAACTTTGTTTTCTGACCTAAAAGCAATTAAAATTAAAAAAAAAAAACAAGAAAACATTTTATTTTAATTAATCTTTAGTTTTGGATTTCACATGAAAGCAAAAATTCCAACTTTTATGTTAAACTTTGGCAGTTCCTGTCGTGATTTGATTCGATGCCTTCATCCTTAATTAATATTTTTCAGAAAATAATTAATTATTAATTTAATTATTTTTTCATAAAAAATTTTAGAGAACTTTATAAAAGGCAATACAAAATAACTAATTTCCGGATTTTAATCCACAAATCCTACAATTCTATTTGGACCCAGAATATTTTTTCAATAATTGAAGACAAGTATTTACCGCTACCTAAAAAGTTATATTTTACTTAACCCCATTAAGCGTCGCTATATATATTAACCGATTTTTTATGGAATCATTGTTTTCTCTTAATGAACAGGGTGTCATTAAAGTACGTCTGAAGAAAAAAATAAAAATAATTTGATTATTTATGAAAAACGGAATGTTCCCGAAATGGGAGCAATGGCGCTTAATGGTGGTAAGTTTTTACAATAATATACTTTTTCCTCCGTGTGGCTATAAAAGTAATTTTTTGACTTCTTTAAATATAAAAAGGACTATGTATCATTCTCAAAAAGACATTTTATGAAAAATTTAGATAAATTACATCTACAATTTTAATAAAATCTTCATTTTTAGTAAAATGAAAAAAAAAAATCAATTTATGTTCATTAGCATTTTTATTATGTATTTCCTTATTTTTCATTATTACATAACTTTTCCTCATTATTTTTCAGGAAAAACGGCTAAACAGTTTTTATGTAGCACTGCACTGTACTTTTTAGAGAAAATTTGAGTATTTTTTACACACCTGCGCCCGACTGAGTGCCTTATCACCATGCATCTAATACAATTTACAGTAGTTCGTTGTTACATGGATTTTAACGCTTTTATAAAAAGTTTGACGCAAAGAAAAAGAAAAGAAAGAAAATGTGTTTTTTACTGAATGATATAAATGATTAAAATGAACAAGTATTGTACTACACTATGTATATTTAAAGGTGTATTCGCCAAGTCTAATTAGATAAATGATTTATATCTAATAAGAGATAAATGGTTCCTGACCCTGCAATTCTATACCAATCTTATTTCCCGGATAAATAAATGTTTATTTCCGCGAATTTAATAAAATTGAAAATTTCATTGTACAATTCTAATGTAAATGTAGTAATTAGAGATTAAAACTTGGTGATGCCATAATTACATCACCGCTCTTCATTGACTTAAACATGTTTCTTCTTAACAAGTTGAGTGCCACGGTGACTGACACTGAATTTCCCGTTTAGGCCGCATCATTCGCCGGTGAGTGACAGTGTAAAATATGATATAAAACATAAAACCGAAACTTAAAAAAAAAAAAAAAAACATATTTTAAGTAATTAATAACCCTTTCCTGCAAGGACGAATTCTGTTCGTAAAATGAGGAATTATTGACTGGTACCGCAATTTACAAACGACATTTTTTAGAAATTAAAAAGCTTTATTCATAAGAACAAAAATTTTGTTAAAAATTCTTGGTGTCGAATACAAGTTTTAAATTAAAATTAGGTGTGCCGTAAAGGGTTAAGAAATTATAATCCTCTAATAAGTAGAGTTGGGTACATTTTAAGAAAATATTCAGTAATTACTTGAAACAATATGAATTTTTTAGTTTTATGTCATTTTATAGACTTTTCACACTGACGCGTTTCAAACGGAAAGTTCAGAGACAGTAACTGACTTGGTCCTCGTCCTCAACAGGTTAAAATGCAAAAAAAAAAAAAAAAAAAAAAAAAAAAAAAAAAAAAAAATGGCACTTTAACAGACATAAGATTATATGCAATATTTTGATTCTGATGATTATAGATTAAATCACTATTTTCTGTGTGCCCTCAATACTGGCCGGTAACAGAAAAAAAAAATATTACATTAAAAATTTATCGTAAAACCAATCTACTGCACTTTTCGAGACGAGTTGAACTAAAAGTCAAACAGCAATATGTTAAAGATCTTGTGAAGAAGAAAATAAAATGAAAGAAGAGAAAAATAGTAAGAAAAATCCATGGATGCCAAAATCTGCAGTTGGAATACATCCCGCCCTTATTGCGTAGATGAAAATTTAAAAGTTTTAATCGAAACATACATATATGTTTTAAGATCACAACTGACAATTATTTTAAGTTCATATTTATCATCTTTTTGCATTTATTTTTATTTTTGCCACAATTAGGGGGCGCCACAAAAAAAACTGGGAATTTTTGCTACTCATAATAGATCCAATTTCTTTACATGCTGAGAAATTTTCAATAAAGATTAAAAATTCAAAAAGGATAAACAAAAATTTAAATATTTAAATTTTAATAAATGTATGATTTCAAGTTTTTAAATTGAGGTTAGCAAATTTTAATTCCAAGTATATTTAAAAATGAGAAAACAAATGTTTTACATTTCGATCATCGCATTAATTTCCTTTATTAAGGAAATACATAAAAGTTTCTTTTAACCTTTTGCGGCATTTTCATTGCAAAAATATTGAAATGACACCGGAATTTGTAGACAGATTTATTTCTTAAGACGAAAAAAAAAGCTGTAATTTTCGCATATAATAAACCGAAATTTTCTTTATAAAAATTCTTTTGTCAATCTGGCGTTAGTTTGGTAATTAAAATTAAATAGCTTTATGGAATACCAGTACCACTCAATGGGTTAAATAATGAATTGACACAACCATTCAGTTTAATTACATTAATTTAAAAAAAATGAATTACATTTGGAAAGCCATTTAAGAAACTTAACCGTTTTATATAGCGATTTAGCTAGAAATAAAGATAAATTATACATGCGTTAAAATTAAAATCGATAAACAAATTTTAATTTTAGTACATGAGTAATAATGAGCAAAAGATAAGCTGTCGACGTTGTTCACGAGGTACTGGTGATGATCATTGATGTCCTTTTAACACAATTGATAAAAAATTGTACATGAATCAATATTTCATTGAATGACCGAGATTCTAATCTCAAAGTCTGAACATACTCCGTTGCTTCTTGCAACATTGCAAGACATTTTAAATGTGCATCAAATACGGTTGTGTGCAGGTAGCACAAACATCGTTGAAGTTGGACGCTTTACCTGCATATTATGTCATTCTCAAAACCATTTCTTGCACTGTATGTATCTTTAAACCTTTCCGGCTCAAGTTGCCCGTTCTGGGCACACTTAATTTACATTTCAGACTTGAAAATGGCACTAATGATATTTTAGTAAAATTTTCTTTATACAAATTAAGGATTTTTTAATGTCTAAAAAAAGTCGTTTGTGAATTCCGGTGTCACTCGATAATTTCTCATTTTAGTAACAGAATTTGTCCGTGCCGGAAAGGGTTTTAATCAGATCAAAATTGTAACAGATGTAATTTTTCCAAGATCTTGTCGGAAAATCTTTGACATAGACAAAGTGACGAAGAAGATTCTCAATTTCAAATTAAAGAAATTTACTATGTCGTTGTGAAATTAAAAAAGAAAGGAGATATTCGGGCATTATATAGAAATAATAATAACTATTCAAAAGGATAGACCTGAAGCTACATTTTTAAGGAAATCTGAGGAAGGCAGATTCATACTTCCTGATGAAAATGACTTAAAAAAGTGACGTAGTGCATATTTTAGTTCAGTAACTTAAATTATTGACATCAATGTTTCCAGTACCAGTTTTAGTGAATTTAAAAATTATCTGCAGTTTTTATGTAATTCTAAAATTGCCTAAACCAGGCATGTGAAACCTTTCACGAGGCAGCGGCACATCAGGGATCTTAGCCAAGAATCAAGGGCGCCTTACATTTATGAAGTATGATCAGTAAACTTTTCTATCCTTCAAAGATATCATAAATCAAGCTTTAAATTCTGTAAAATTTTATTTTACTTGTTTAGTTATCTTTTAATTCAATCGCTTTTAAAATGTAAATTCCAAAATCGCTAATTTTTATCAGATATTTGAAGAAACTAAAAAACAGAATTTAATTTAAAATGTGTGTATAGAGAATAGCAATTTTCTTGCTTCTAAAAAGCAAGAAATGGAAAAAGATGTAAATACTCTTCTGATTTAAGTGGACAGTTATTATCTACTACTAATAAGAATTGATTTTATGAAAAAAAGCACATACTTTTTCTACTTAATCTTTTAGAAAGATGACGATTAGCATAATCCATAGGAGAGCTAACGGGGCGACGAGTTAGAGGTCTGCACGGGCCGAAATTTCCAGGCCCGAGTCCGGTCCGAAAGTTAAAATTTTGGCCTGGGCCCGGCCCGAACGAAAATTAATATTGGCCCGGCCCGAACTCGGCCCGGTCCAGAAAAAAGTTTAAAATTTGGCCCGAACCCGGCCCGACTCGATTAAATTTCTACAGAACATTGATCTTTACTCTTACGGAAGAGTTCTGACCAAAAGAACTTATATTAGTCTCTTTTATTTTCCATGTTTGTAATCTCCATTTATGCGGAAGTGCCGTAGGCTGCGATATTTATGTTTTTAATGAACCTTTGTTTGTTGTATGTAAATGTTTCAGTTATCATTAATATTATTAATCATGTTCCATGTAATGGAAACAAAAAAAATCTAAAAAATGGTATATGGTAAAAGTAAAATTTCCTAATACAAAATCTCTTTAGAAGAAAAAAAATAATAAAAAAAATACGTTCCCTTCTTAACAGATGTAAATATCTAATATATTTTTTTCTCGCGTATTGTTGTATTCATTTTCCATGGATGAACAGTTTAAAATAAAACTTGCAGTTTTCAGTTTAAAAGAAAAGTCTGTCATAATCATGTTTTTTTTTATGTGTTTAATTCTATTTTAAAGCGCCTAGTAATCTACGATACTTTAAAAGGAATAAATTCTAATGTTTATTTGTATAATAATGACGGCTTAAAAGTATATAATTTTTTGGCAAAAATTTTTGGACAAAACCAAATTTTACTTATTTATGAAGAGTCGAGAAAAGGATTTTCATACAGGAAGATTGAATAGGAACTGATTATTTTGGTCCGTAAAACTAGGAAGAATGAAATCAGTCTCGGCTTCGTACGGAAAAAAAAGTTAGGCCCGGCCCGATACTCCAGCAAAAAAATTAAGGCCCGAACCCGGCCCGGCCCGAATGAAATTATTGAAAATCGGCCCGAGCCCTTCCCGAAACGCCGGGTCGGGATCATCCTCATTATAAGGTTCACAAGTAGCTGAAAAATGTCAAATTTTTTTTGAAAGATACAAAATTACTTTTCAAAAACGAAGAAAGAGAATTTTGAATAAGCAATCTTGTTACTTTGTTAAAAAGAATTTTTCAGTTGAGTTTATTGCCGTGATCTGTAGGAAATTTCAAAAAACGTTACCGTAAAAATAAAATCGCATTAAGCTGAGAAGAATGAAAGAAAATGATGAACGTAGGCAAAAGATCTCAAAGAGTTTGAAGATTGCAACTTAAGAAAGAAATGTGAAAGAAAGTAATTTATTGATAAAAGTAAGATACTTGATAAGAATAAACAACCCTTGATTCTTAAAAGCAGCTTTTTCTAAACATTTATTGAAGTCATATGATTGAAATTTGAATTTGAATGCAAAGTCGAACGTGAGTAAAATTTCTAAATTGATTCCATTAGATTTAACCTAAAGAAGAAAATAGATAAATAAATTCCTTGCACTAAACAAAATTTAATCACGTTGAAAGTACAATGTCATGATAATAATTTTGAAAAATGTCCGAAAACATGTTCTTTGATGTGTTACAGGAAACGATAAGTCAAAAATTTTTTTTTTTCAATGAGAGTATTTTTCAAGAAGGATCAAAACAGGGAATAAAAATGTTTGTTTAGGGAAAAAACAACTGTTGAACAGCGTTTATTGATGTCAAATTTCGGTTTCAAAAGTCTTATGTGGAAAAGCGAATTGCATTAGATTTCAATATTTTACATTATATACATAAAAATGATATAAAGACTTTTATACTTTTCAGCATTTAGGTTGAAGGATAGAAAAAATGAGACGAAGAAAACTTCAAGTGATTCAAAAAATATATATAATGTCAAATTGCTTCTTCACTTTTTAAAAAAAGCTTTTCTAAATATTTATTAGTGCGAGAGTGTTTCATATTTGAGACTCAAAAAAACGTAGACAAGGATAATATTCAGAAAAGAAATCTATACAGATTCAATTTAAAAATAAAAAATTAGGAATATATCGTACGGATGAAAATTGAATCTTTTCGGGAAAATAGTAATATTTTGAAAGTTTGTTTTTCTTCTTGGGCGATTAAATCAACTTTTATATTAAGGTTGCTTTTTAAAATTGTAAGAGTTTCGTGAATTCTCGAATTCTCCATGTAATTACCATAGATTTTGGGTTTTATTATTATTTTAAGAATTCAGAATGTAAGTATAAAACACATTTTGAGAAAATTTAAACATAACTGGAAATTAATATGGTCTGTTCTTCTTATTGTGATTTTGTTTATTTATTTTTTATCAGATATAATTTTTTAAACAAAAAATCGTCATCGATTTATTTTATAATATTTCTTTAAAAAGATGTTCAAAATGGATGCACCATATCCCCCATTTAAAATCAAGATTAAATTTCAAGCTGAAATTCATAATATATACTATTATTGTATTGCATAACATATTTTTTATTCAAACCTGAAAAAAAAACTTGTCACCCCCTTAAAAAAAGGAAAAATATATTTCTGCTTTTTAAAAAAATTATTATGATTTATTTCTACCGCACAGATATCATTCATTTAGTTACATAATTATATGAAAACACTAGCTGACCCGCCCGGCGTTGCCCGGGTCCGTATTAACAATATTAAACGAACTTGAAATTTGTATGATTTTATCATTAACTGGAAGCATGCAGAAATCCATTGTCTGAAATACGTCGCAGCTGACTTTGTAAAAATCGGTTTTAAAAACAACAACTAATATTAAGCTCTAAAAATACTTAAATTGAGCAATGAGAAACACGGGAGGGAACATGTATCCAACGATTGCATGATTTTCGTGTAAAAAAGTTGATATTTACCCGTAAAAATCACTGTTAAGTCACGTAACTAATTATTATTTTCACATACAAATCCCAAGTGAAATATTTTGAATTTCAAACTAATTAAATCACTCTTAAATCCGACTATACCATGAATGAAATCGATACACGATGGTAGCTAAAATGTTGGTATATAGTACTATAATTTCAGAGCTATTTAACAAAAGTAAGTGTTATTTTTAATCAAATCTTGCGTATAGGTTCACTCTGTGTATAAATTCCTAACCTTAAACTTTTATACCGTAACCAGAACCTGTCTGTAACCTAACAGCGACTTAACAGTACCCTACCGTAAATTAAATATAACAGAAATGTAACCTAGCCTAAATGTATTCACTTTATTGTAACATATCCTTATTCTAACCATAACATAAATGCAATTTAACTTTAACCTAACTTTAACCTAAATAATATAAAAGAAAAAACAATTTTAAAAAATTACTATTTATTCGTAAAATATGCTTCAGCTGTTATTCGTTTCTTTCAATTCGTTTTATTAATACAAAATTCCTTCCTCGTGCTTTTGTTTGAGACATTAAAATTTCAGCGATAAATGGTTTAATATTGCAAACCACGGAGTAAGACACTTCTTATTCCGTGTTGCAAACCTTTTTTCGGTTTACTTCGCCTCCACCTATCTTTTTCTCCATGATGTACAGCAGCTGTGATTAAAAAAAAATCCTCATTTAAACTGCCAGTTTGCCAGTCTATGAATTTTAAAGGTCTGTCCCAGCTTTTTTAATTATTTCTGCGAAAAATTTATGCAACCAATCAACCATAAGAAAATGAAATGGAAAAAAAGCGAAAAAAGGCGATTTTTTATAAGAGTGAGCTTTGGAATTTAATTAATTACTCAGTTAATAAATAGAATTTTGAAATTCTGAGCTTAAGGTGCATCAGGAGAGACATTGGGCTACTCTCAAAAAAATTTTGAGCTTCGTACGTGCTGTAGATTTTGCTAGCCATCGCAGACACACAGACACACACACACACAGACACACACACAGACAGACAGAGCGTTTTGTTCTTTTATTAGTATAGATATCTTAAAGCTAAACTGAAAAAAATAAAAAGTTTGAGGTAGTTAAGTAGACTTCGTAAAATGTACGTAAAGAGTGCACAAGCGGTGACTCGCGGGCTAACAAATATGCTGAATAGATTTTCCTTATTAAGCGGCGGAAAATTTGCTTTTAAATAACTCAAATGTTATTTTTCAAATTTTGTGGTGGAAATCAACGTTCTTCCATAAAGGTAGCACAGCAACAATGAGTATTGCATTCTACCCTAGAATAGAAATTTTGAAAATGTTTTGATGATTTACGCTGATAGCCCTAGAACTCCAATACACCACCAGTTCAAAACTATATATCACTTTTTTATAAGGTAATTGTACCCTATATGGACAGGGCTCTTAATATGGACAGGGCTCTTAATATGGACACCCCTAATATTTTTAAAGGTAATAATTTTGATCGAGAGATGGCTAAAGATTTTCGCGAAGAAAAGCCGTTGAAAAGATAATCAAGTCTGGACAGTGTAAAAAAGCGCGCTGTTCGCCATTTAGGAGGAAACTTGTCGAGATGTGCTGATCTTAATTACTTGTAAGCTTAAATTCTTATTAGATATGGTAAAATTACATTAAATGTTGAAAAATGGAGTATTTTAGAAAGCTAATAAAACATATTTTCGATTGCTATTGCATATTTTGCTTAAAATAATTTTCCGCATTCATTTGTTACAAGATTTAGTAAAACTACGCCCGGTTCCCAATATGGACAGCTTATGTCCCCATCGATTACAACTGTAAGAAAGAAGAAAATTCAACGTTGCCAAGCAATAACTTGAAAAGTCATCAAAGTGGTAAAATCTTTGTTCAACAAGATACTATTTGAACAATCCTCCAAAAACCTTCCTCCAAAAAACCTTACAGAAAATTAAAAAGAAGCCCCCCCCAATAGGATATCTGTTGGCGAAATCGTAGGTACCAATGGTATGACTTCCTCAACAAAGGAGAGCTGGTACTGCTTCTTTTGCAGTATTGATGCTTTTTCAAACATGCGGCCATGCATCACATGTGGCAGGTATGTTCATGAGGATTATGTGGGACTTACTGCCCATGGTGAAAAAGTTTCTATTTGTCCATGCTGTGAGCACTGAGTAATAACAGATGTAAATTCGCAGACAGATGCAATAAAGCTAAGAAAACCAACAATATTACTTCATAATATTTACTAGTAACTAAGGGGCTTTGCATGGGTCTTCGAAGGGTAAAAACCGAGAATCCTCCCCCCTTTCTAAAATGCATGTTCTGAAAATATTTACTGTCCCCCCCTCCTCCACGGAATACTTTAAGATCCATTTTAGAGGAGGGATTTTAGCTCTAAAATCCCTTGGAAAAGTGGCTCTTCTATACACATTGTGTAGAAAGTCAATAAGGAAACACCTGTCCACAATAGGAACAGGTGGAACACCTAGGAACACCTTATAGGAACACCTTATATGGACACTTGTAAACATTTTTTTGTTTTTATCTTTTGAATTAAACCAGAATAATTACAAGGTCGCTAATTTTAATAATGATAGTCAATAGTCCAAGGATAGTGGTCACATATTTTTGGAGTCCTATGACTTGTACATGGGGGTGAAAAAAATACATTTTCCTTAAGGTGTCCATATTAGGTACAGGTACCTTATACAGCATAATGTCCATAATTCTGCATACATCACCTTTGTGGCATATACATAAAATAAAGAAGCAGAAAATCCTGGTCGAATTCGTTAATAGAGTTCTCATAAAAGTATGGAATTAAATAAAATAAAGAAATAGATCGTGGAAATTTTTGGCTGCAAAAATTTTGAGCTTTACATTGCCCGTGGAAAAAACGGGAAACACAGCGAGATGGTTTAGGGGCAAAATCGGACTAAGCGGGTGGGAATCAAAAGATTTCTGTGAAAAAAATACAAATTTTTACTTGTTTTATACATCGAATTTTTTTTTAAAATTATTAGATCTAGGAAAAGGCCGAAAATTCACGTGTAGCAGATTTTTGATATCACTGTAATAATAGTTCTAAGGGGTGAAAAGACACAATTTTCATTTTAAAAAAATCATAAATTCGCAAATTCATAGCATATCAAGTTCATTTAAATTTATTTTATTAAATCTACTTAATATTATCTACAACTTTACTCAACGATAGTACTTACTTTGTAATACTTGGATAAATTTTACGCTGGCTTCGCTCATTCGGTTGAGAGTTAGCTCATTGATCGGCATGCCTCGTAATTAATACCGGAATGTGTTGCGTTTTTTAACACTTTCCAACAAAGTTGAAAAGTGTTTATGCATTCGGTTTGTCTCTCCGTCTGTCCGTATGGCCGGATGGCCGCCTGTCCATCTGTCCGTGCTCTAACTCCCGTAAATATTTTCGGATTGCTATGAAATTTTTATATGTTATAGATGTTTACCCTAGCACGAACCCTATTGAAAATGAAGTTTCTACTATGATTAGTTTATTTACAGGGATAGTAAAAAGTTCTCCGATACATTACCGCCAATGGGAAAAAATCGTTTAAAGTGGATTTAAAAGGTGTTACACCCTGTCAAACTTATTCAAATTTACATACATTCGCAAAGTGCACTAAAATACACATTATTTAAAATATGCTGTCAAAATAATAGTTATTATTCATTTACAGGGCCACTCAAAAGAATTAGATTACACAACAATAAAGAGGGCAATTGTTTGCGACATATTTTAATAACGTTAAACGATTTCAAACATCATAAAATTGATATACGCCGTTGAGACTTATTATTTAACGCATAACATGAAATGCATGCCATTTACAGGGACACACAAAACATTTCACATCTTATATTTTTATCCGAAGTACTGTATATTATCGATGATTGCTGATGGATGTTTGAAATGCCTTTTTTCAATTATGATATGCGCTTTTAAATTTTACTAAATTTTCTGCATATTATATGGCGTATATAAATGTAATAGTTAATATACAAAGTTACACAAAAGAGCTCATAGGGGTTACTGAATATGAGAGTAATTAATTTAAAGGTGGTTTTTAAGTAAGTTATGCATTTTTAAGCTGAATTGCTTTCAGTTTACTAAGAAATGTTTGTAGAATATAGATTAAATGATATACAGGGTCACGCAAAGAATTAGCTACATGGTTAGTAACATTGGTTACCCATAGATGATAATTTCTGGAAATATGATTTAGGTAGCTTTAAGAGTGTGTTTTTTTTAACTGAATTTTAACAAAATAATGGCGTGTAATAAAGGTACTAGGTAAATTACAGGGCTGAACAAAAGTATAGAAGTGTTTTCCTTCTATTAGAATAAAGTGCTGAAAGAGAAATTTCAATTAGTTAGGCATTTTCTCGCTAAACTAAATTTTCCCATCATGTAGTATATATATATATCAACCGACGGATCAAATACACGACTGTTCAAAAGTATTGGAATACATATTTGGCTATGGACATTAGCATCTTATTTCCCTAAATAACAAAGTTTTGTTAAATATTTCAGGAAGTGTTGGAAAGTGTTTCATAATCTATGCTTAACGCATGTTTTTTCTTACTTGTTAAAAATAAATATACTTGCGATTATAATTTAATAAACTCATTGTTATTTAAAAATTGTGTATCAATTATAATTTTAATATGTTACTAAATCTTTGCATAAATCATCATAAAACAGTTATTAGTATTTTTTAATGAGTTTGAAAATATATTTCATATATTCTTTAAATTGTTAAATTTTTAAAAGTTACTTTTAAAATGTATTTTATATATTCTCAGTCGATGAAATATCTAACAATTGTGTCAATTCGTGAATTTAAAAAATTGCAGTAGGTAATTTACGCAACATTTAATCTTCTTCTACAAAGGAATTATAGAAGCAGAATTGCCACGTCTCTGTTATCACGCCACCATAATCTTAAAGAAAATGTTTCTTTTCAACAAGCTCAATTGTTTCAATTAAACAAATTCTGGTGTCCAAAAATCCGGAAAAGAAATATTTTTAACAGGAAACCAGAAAAATATTTCAAACGATTTATATATTAAATTTATTTTCCTAAAAATAAAAAACCTTATTTCGCCACTGGAATGAATTCAAGAAATCGTGCCCTTTTCAATGGCGACATGCACAAATTAAAAAAAAAAAAAAAAAAAAAAAAACGTTTTGCTGTAAAATACAATGTTTGACTAGTACTCTTGATATGGTCAATGTTGAACTCTAAAATATTCTTCAAAGACTATTACATATTGAGTAATAATTATAGACTTGGAATATGACTCTTGAGTAGCTGTGCCTTTGTGGACTGTAATGTATTTTTAATTTGTGTTTTTTTTTCACAATTAGATATCATTAACTGATGGTATTTTATATTTTGTCAGTAGTTTTTGTCCACTGGCAATTTTTAACTATTATAATGCTTAGTATTATAGTTATTTATTTTCTTTAATGTTATTGATTACTGTTCATAGTTAATTTTCTATTTACAGGTGCTTAATCTTATGATTGTTATTATTATTTATGTTTTGTCTTGTTTTTATCTTAGTTGGCGGTTACCTATAAACCGTCAGTTCCTGTAACTTTACTTTGTTTTCTATGTATGGTGATACATGTGTGCTATTTTATTTTTATTCCAGATAGGACTATTCTGTTCTCCTTACTTTAATATATGTCGCTGTTCTGGGTGCCCTGGGACAGGTGGTGGTGCTGGTTCGTGGATAGGGTTTTTCCCGCTGGGACATTTAGTCCATAAACCTAACGGTTGGCGGCCCGGCCGGGTGGATCCCACGATATACTTATGAATCAAGGAATGTATTCAAAGGAGACAATATCATTTGAAAACTCTTATTTAATTCGAGTATTATTGCACCTTTATTTCACTCCTTGCTCTTTTTCATACAACAGAACTAGTAACATTATTTAAACGCTATAACTAGCAATTCTCGTCACTCACTCTGACCACCCCGTCGTCTACTCCCTACCTGAAGACTAAAAATGTATTTTCGCCTTGTTTTCTGGCTTGATGTAGTGTTTATTTCAACTTTCTTTGCTGAAATTCCTTTGGTTATTCATTCATTTCAATATCAAATTTACTGTGCGCATTATGTACGAGATTAAAAAAAAAATCGCTATTTTTTCTTGTAAAGTACGGAGTGGCGGTATACACGAGTAAATACGGTATAACTGGACACATATTCAAAATAATTGAAAGGATGTCATTGTGCGAGTTTTGTTTATTATTCATATCTTTTCTTTTCTCACATTCTTGAAAGAACTGGACCAGTTAAATAAAAGGGCTTTTACTTTAAAAAAGCGGTAATTATCTCTAAAGTAAAAGTACATAATTGTCTGCTTTTTTTAATGTTATAGCACTGATAAAGGGTTAAAAATTGACCCAAAACATTTGGATTTTTAAGTATGTGTTTATGTGTCTCTTTACATGTAAGCCCGATGAATTGTAGGATATTTCTTTATTTCTTAAATGAGAATGTACTTCGAATATAGTCCGGATTACCCAGACGAACATTTTAAAAGCTATACTCCTAAATCAATACATCTAAAATAGAGTTAAAAAGGCTTAAAAGGGAAACATTTTTAATTTATTTATTTCTATTATAGAAAAATAAAATTATTGGGTTCAAAAATTCATTCAGGTACAAAAATTTACATATAAAGATAATAATAAAGTTTTAACATAACAATAGATCATTTCTCGCAAAGACCCCTACTCTACAATAGACGCTTGGAGTTGTCTGATTCATGCTTCTGATACAAGCATGTGGTAGGATATCACTGATAGGATACACCACAGAGTACAGACAGAGCCTCAACTCGGCTTGAAAAGAACGCCCTCAGTGGATGACTTAAAAACTAAACCATCGCGTTGGCGATTTTTATCCTCGTGATTTCTGTTTAACTGTAACCATATTCTGGCTTGGCACTTCTTGCTGAATGATGATTTGATTATCTTTGCACACGTGCTTATGCTATTTGATCTTAGTATTACTGTTATTGTTCTTGAATTTTCAAGTTTAAATTATTAGGTCGTTATGTTAAGAAGAGACACATGCATTGTTTGCAAGACGAATACGTCAAAGTTATTTCATATTAAAATAATTCTTTCATGAATTTCAAAACAAGAAGCAGCAAGCCGTCGCTGTATATTTTTTTTTCCTATATCAATTGTCGCCAAGGAAGCGATGTTTCGCCGAATTAGCAACCTCTTTTATGTTATGATCGTAGTTTCAGAGTCATCCGCTCGTATCGCTACTGTCTATGCGTAATCCCATGTTAAACAAGTTGCCATTACAGTGTATGAAAGTTGATTCTCTGTTCCGTACTCTGTGGGATACACCAGACAGTCATTCAGACATTTAAAAACACATTTTTAAAAATTGTTGAGAATATTGTAATTTTTATATTTTTGACCAAGGTTTTCATTCAGCTCCACAGTGCACCGAAAGGAATTTGTGCGGTTCTGTAGTTGATTGATTTACTACAAAAAGGGCAATTAATGCAAAAACTACTCTTCTTCAACAAAGGAATTATAAAAGAAATATTTTTACCTACACACCAGAAAAATATTTCAAGTCATTTGATATATTAAAATTATTTTCCTACGAACAACTAATCAAAATTTCTTTAGGCAAGGAATCAAGTAATCGTGCTGCTTTCGATAGCGGCATGGAAGATTTTACAGGAAAAAAATTGATAACAGCAAAAAGCGGTGTTTGGTCAGTGCAGACTTGTATCATAAACTTATAACCGGACACATATTCAAAATAATTAGAAAGGAGACGCTGTACGAGTCTCATTCATTAATACATATCATTTATTTCCTGACAGTCTTGAAAGCAATGGTTTGCCTAAAATAGGGCTTTTACTGTAAAAAAGGGGTAATTAATTGCTGTAAAAGTGGTATTTATTATGCATTTTAGCGGTGTTTGATTAATTAAATATTAGTGAAAAATGGCATTATCGAATAATCTGAAAGGTTAGAATTAACAAGCCGTGCACGCGTCTAATGATTTTTCATATTATATTAAAAATTGCATTCGTTGCATTTTTGACAATAAACTTTATAACCCTTTAAAACAGGTGTGTAAAACTCTAGAAACCAGCGAACGGTTATTTTACGACTAAATTTTTTGTAGGAATGCTAATAAAATGTAAGCCCCCTCCCCCCCCCCCAAAAAAAAACTAATAAAATTTTGTGGTTTGAGTCTCCACGTAGGTTTCTAGAATTTTTCTCCCCTGTTTCATTTTTTTAATTAGAGCATTTTATTTGCAAATTGAACTATATTAGCAACAATCGGATTTTTAAAAAAAATGTAAAAAGAACAAAATTTTTCACAGAAAGAAAGGAAACACGCTTGTCGTGATAAAACATTTTCGCTAAAAAATTCCAGAAATTTACAATAAATAAAAGCATAGAAATGAAGTTGGATACAATAACTTGAAAATTGTTTTTTTTCTTAAAATTTATTTATTTATTTAATTCTCTATCGTTGAACACAGATATTGTTATTGTATTCATACAAAATTGATTTAATACAGACTTTTTTTTAGGTTTTAAAATATCTACATTTATATGCAAGGAATTAACTAATTTTCTTATTGCTGTATTACTATTTAAAGGTACTGTACTTAAAATAAAACCAGTATATATGTATACACACACACATAAAAATAACTATTATAGAACTTTAATATTTTGCTGTAGAAGAAAGAAATTATAAGAGTTTTTCTTGTTAGGGCACGGAAAGTCTTTTCCTAAAGATAACCTATAACATCGTTTGAAAATAAATTTCGGAATTATTTAATAAAATGGTTATGTTACGAGGCATATTTTCACGCGAGTGAATTTTTTCGTATGATAAAACGCAACAGAAATTTTTTTTTTAATTAAAATTTTTAACATCTCTAAAACTAAGGGGTCAGGAATCACCTATTTACCAACGATCAGGTAGAACACATACATATAAAAAACAAAGAAAGCATATGCGTTCAGTTTTAAAAAAAGCCTAAATACTGAAAACATTATTAAATAAAGAATCCTGTTTAACGGACCATTTCACAAATTACGCTTTCTTAGAAGAATTTGGATGTTTGCCATACATACGCTGTCCAGAAATTAACTGAAGGGGAAAGTTTATATAAAAGGCTTAAGTAATTTATCAAATTAAGTAAAAAAAAAAAATATGAATAATAATATTTTTTTGGACAAAAGACATTTGATATTATAAGCAAAAGTCAAACGAAAAGTACAAACATTTTTTTTTCAATAGAATATTTATCTTTATTGAACTGCGGAAAACTATCACACATTTAATGAATAAACGTGGGGACACTGAAGTCTGCGATTTAAATTATGAACAGATTTTTTTAAATGTTAAATCAGAGTAATTATTACAGTACGCAATCCGAATTAAATTTGCAGAAAATTCCTCTCCTTTCCTTTTAAAAACAGACGAGCATTTCATGGAAAATAGCTACTAGTATTTCATACGCTTTTACGGTTTGAAGCATGTTTGATTTTCTTTTTTCCCCTTTATAAACTTTATAATTACTAAAATTTATTGAACTAATATTAACGCTATTCTATGTACTATGTATGAATAATAATATCATAGGATTGTGCACATCTACCCGATCGAATGACTTGTAATTTCATTTATACAGTTGTTGGAGAATTTTGTCGACTCATTTCAAACTTTATAAAAATCGTATCAAAAGGTAAAAGATAATAATAAAAGTTTTTTTTTTTTTTTTTGTTCTACTAAGTTTTATCGTACAGAATTAATACATAAGTATCCCATGACAGGTAATGAATGATTTTAGGTATGCTATGCTGATTACGTCCTATAAAAGACGGAGTTCTACTCTTTTTCGTATAATTGAATTTTAGATATGTAATCATATCAAATTTTGTATTTATCAGCTATTACATTTGTGTATATCATCTATTGCATCAAGATCTAATACTAATCAAACTAGTTATTGTTTTAACGCACCTCAATTTCCACGCGCAATTTCCAAATTATTATTATTATTATTATTATTATTATTATTATTATTATTATTTGTACTATTATTGCATTCGATTGTATTTTGTATGAGATCTTGCGATGTGTGTGTACCAGTTTGTCAATTAAAAGTTTTTTGAGAAAATATTTGTATTATTATAGCTCTTATTATAGCTCTGTTGCTGTAATAGCAATGAAACATGTCAAGGTGAAGAAAGGTATAGAATGTTTATATCATAGTTGCCAACTTTTGCGCATATTTCCTAACAGAAAAATTTTATAGTAAATATTGTGTTACTTAACACTAGAACGCCCGAATGGAGTCGGATCGACTCCAACTGTGTGATTAAATTTCAATTCGAACCAGAAAATTTTTCTTGAAATAATTTAAATTTAATCCACGCAGATTTACGTTAAATAAATCAATTAAATAATTTTGAATAAAAATTCTGATGAGAAATATTATTCTGATATTTGAGTAAAATCTTCGGGCGTTCTAGTGTTAATAATCTTCGAAATCTTATGATTTTACAAATGTGAAATCTATGTACAATTTTAGTGGTAGCAAAAATGCACTAAAGTTGTCATCTATGGTTACATATAAAGTTACCCTGTTAAAATCTACGTAGAGTTTATTCTGGTAGACACATTTCGATGAAACATGGAAAATACATATTTCCAAAACCTTTCATCCCAACTTTTATCACTTACAAATATTTTTGTTAAGCTTTCAAAATGGATAGCTTTTGCACGAGAGATTCTGAAACAGACAATACCATATTCGTTTCAAATGCTATTTTTATTTTCTTTATTTCTTTTCCGGTATCTATTTTTTAATGTTTTCGATCTAGTGTGTGTTACGACAGCTGGCTTCAATATTTCGGCATTATGTTTTTGCACTTCACGAAAAAGTTGAATGGTACAAATTCAGGTCTAAATAAGTAAGTAAATACATAAATAAAAATAAGGTCTAAATGCTACAAATGTTAATGTAACAATATATGTATTCTTCGTAATGTCAAAGTACACCTGAACTTCAATTATCCGGATAGATATAAGAAAAAATAATATTCGCAATAGATATTTTTACATTTGTTGAAATATTGTAATTTCCTTGAAATTTCCATTTAATTAAAAGTAAAAATTTATATTTCACCAAAATTTTAGACGTTTATACAATTCTAATTGTATATTCATTGTTAACGGGAAGATGGTTAAATTTATTCGATATAATTATGAAATCCTGCATATGAACATCGTATTTTATTTATTTACATAGTAACTTTTTAATGCAAATGTAATGTTATTAAGAATGAAGGCTATTGCAGCGAAATAAACTTTATTGCACAGTGAAACTACTGTTACATTGAATTTTGATAGCACATTCTTTTCCTATTTAAATCTCAAGAAAACCGGTCTTTAGATAAGGCGAATAATAATATTGAAATTTGGCCAGGGCACTTTTATTCTTCAAATGTACGGCCAAATTAATGCCGTCTTAAACAAAATCGATTATCTATCCTTTTTTTAATCATTATTTCAATTATCTTAGTTATTGGTGTTTTTCGTAAAGATTTTCAACTGAGTCATTGTTTCATTAAAAATGCCACATTTAAAGAACGTCTGTATAGATACATTTTTTTATTTAATTACAGAATGTCTGCAATTATATAAAATAAACATTTCCATACAGAAATTCTATTAAAATGGTACGATCTATACTAATAAAATCCGTGCGCCTCTGTCTGTCTGTCTGCTTGAAGCCGATTACAGTTCGCAACGCGGGCATGTTGGAAGTCGCGAGAGGTGTCTTTCGATTGGAAAAATTCCGGGGAAGTCATTTCGGGCATTTTCGAGACCGGGGGACCAAAATTAAAAAAGTTATGAATTAAAAACTCCTTGGGAATCGGAACGAAAAATGTGTCAATTCCCAAACGGAGCTCCGAAGCAGAACACTGCGCCACCTTGCGGTGAAGGACATGAATTTTTCCCCTTTGGCTAAAAGAAGAAACAGCGGAAAACCTCCTTTTCTACCGGCGCTAATTGCGTTTTTTTCCGCATCAATTTTTTTGACTTGCCGTAGAATATTTACCGTAGTTTTCGCTAAAATATTGAACTTAGAAATAAAACAGGACTATCGAAACTTTTTTTTTGCGCGTTTTTTCTTAAACCATCATACAGACTTTTTTAAAGTTGAAAAAACTGATTACATATTCAGAATCTGCGTAAAAATCTGCTTCTGATGAACTAAAAAATAAGAAAAAATGTCTTATGGGCGCTTAGCGCCCACTGTGCAAAACCAAATATTTTTAACGGGACTATGGGCGCGAAGCGACCATAGCTCCGATCCACAATCTTTTTTTTTCAACTGCACGTGGCCCACCGTGCGAAATCACATATTTTTAACGGGACCATGGCTCTTTAATTTACTTTTTTTGTGCTTGAGGATTCGAATACCAAGACTTGCTTATTAAATGAATTTTTTTGCTTATTATATACTGCTTAATACCGAGGTTCGTTTGGAAAAAGTGGCCCAGCTAGCGGGCGTAGCTCGCTAGTTTATGAATAAAATGTGAGATACTTTGGCAACATTGATTCGACTCAGGAAGATCACTTTTAACAGATATGCCACCAAACTTTTCTAAAAATTTAAATAAATTTTTTATTAATGATTTATCAATATAAGTTGAAAAATATACTTTAAAAAGTACATTAGAAAAATATTGGTGAGAACAGAATATAAAAATAGTCCTTGAAGGGCGATAGGATATAATATACCCCACTCAATTTTAATTCCGAAATGGCACATTGACACCTAAATTCCGAAATGAAATGTTGCACCTATAATATATTCATAAAGAAAGGGGTTTTCTTATTTCAGGTAAATTTGTCTCTAATTCCTGGTGTGAATCCAATATTTTAGCAAGCGAAGCACTTTGCCCCTGACAGGATTAATGAGTGAACTGTAACCACGCAACTCCCACAGGAATGATTCTTTCTTAATCCACATGTGATTTTTAGAAATTAATTGATCAATTTTAATGGGACTTTGTGATGATGGAAAGTTCTAATTAACATTTTTAATTGTTAATAATGATGTTTTTCAAACCATGGCTTATTCATTTTAATTCAAAAATTGGATTTTTAAGTATTGTCGTCCAAGAACTGGAAGGATCTTTTAACCCCTTAACACGTTCTCTTCCGCTTACGTGAAGATGTGAAGATAATTAATGCCGCACTGTAGAAGTGGGGGTTTTTTACAGAAGCCGATATAATTTTTATAACAAAGAATCAGTGAAAGATTTCCCTGCGCCATGATTCGCCATTTCCGCGCCATGATCCGCGCCATTTTCCTGCGCCTTGACTGGCTATTGAAAAATCACCCCACATCACGCGCTGGCGCGTGAGTGGCCCCTCAATGTTGGTGCCATATCACGCGCTGGCGTGTGATCGGCAGCGAATGTGTTAACTGGTTTGCACGAACGCCGTTCGGCCAAGGCGAATTTGCTTAATTCATCATTTAAAGCTTTTTGACGCCCCTACTATTTTTAAGAGAATTTTCATACTATTGAAGGGCGGAAATGTTTAGACTAAATTTTACGAATATTTTATGTCCGCTATTTTCAATTTATTGAACAGAAAAGAATTTACCAGTTAAGGAGTTAAAATGCAAATGCAAACCTACGTGTCTAGCAAGGCTGCTATATGTGGCAATTTTTTAACTCTGTCTGGCACCACTTTTTGAAAGAATAAATAGTTAAAATGCATTTTGCGGATACTTGAAAGAAAAATATACTTTAAAATGTACATTAGAAAAATATTGGTGAGAACAGAATATAAAAATAGTCACCTGTGGCAGCCTTGATCAAGAGCAAAATAAAATTTACATATTAAACATATGCAGCATCCAACATATTAAATTCAGCGCAATATTTGAATTCGCGATACAAAATAATAAAACAAACCTTACGACCAGAAATAGATGTTCTCTATACATGATGGTAAGTTTTAAAAGTATTATTTTCTAGCAAAGTAAAAAGTAAGTTTAATGTAATAAACTATGGTAAGTTTATATGGTAAACTATTCAAATGCAAGTTTAAAAGTAATGTTTTTATATTCTCCAGCGCTACAACATTAACAAGCAGGAGAAAGCGATAGTATACAAAATATTTTATGCTATATAAAGCTCATTTTTCTTTTCACTTCTTTAGATTTTTTACTCAATTCTATGGAGAAATAATTTTCTTTTTGATCTTTTGTTATTTGTTACTTATTTTCTCTTTCATATTTATCACAAAGTTTATTTTACACGAAAAACGTCTGCTAATGTTTGAGGCATGTTAAACAATAAAGGAATTCTAAATTTATTCCACTGATAAATCCCGAGACATGCATAATTATCCTTTGTTATTAGCAGTATTTTATATCATTACTGTTTGCTAAATAAATCAAGGTTTGTTTGAATGAATTAACCACTTAACCGAACAAAATTATAAAAAAAAAAAAAAAAAGAAAAAAATCAAATATTTTTTGGGGGAAATGACATTACATGAAATGAATGGGGGTTACTATTCTGTTATCCTGTCGACCAAAATATTATCACCAATTTATAAGATTTCATGCCAATAATGGATAATCGTGAATGTCAATTAAATTACATTAAATACGATACACGTGTTTAAAACGTCAAGTGATTTTTATTTCGATTTTTTATTTGTATTTTTATTAATATTCTACTAATTATTTGTTTTTTTATTATTTAAAATAAAAATTTCGTCAATATGTATATTTTGGCTATTAGTTTGGTGATTTGTCTAATTTGGCGAAATCGGTCGACGGGATAACAGAGTAGTACCGAAAAGGGTTTTTCAATTTTTTAGAGGGAAATGAAATTTTACTACTTAAGGGATCAATATTTTTGAAAAAATTTTCAAACAATGTCTATATTTTCATGTCTTTTACGGATTCTTTAATTTTTTTTCACCGGTTTTCAAAAAAAGAATTTTTCACCACTCTGAATCGGAAAATTTTTCGCATCAGATGATACAAAATTTACAATGAAATTTTACTGGTGAGAAGAATAAATTATGATTTGATTATGGATGCCTGTACGTGATACGGGCAAATCATGATGGGCAAAAACACATTGCTCGCACGACATCCGGGCAAAGAGGAACGTGATTAATGCCTTGGGGAGGAGCGACACGTATATGTGCCGCAAAAAGGCTTAAGAATCCTTTCAAGCATAACATTTCCCTGTTCAAACATAATCTAAATTTTATGTGCGTTCCACTACCTCCAGAAGATTGCAAAAGCAAAAAAAAAACATTCTAAATTGCGACTACTGTGATACTAAAGAAGCTAGAAAATTGAAATATAGCATGATAGTTGCTTAAAAAATATAATTGTTTTCGGAAAATATTATTGGACAGTGAAAAGTAAAATCGAAATTTAAAATTCGTAAAGCGATGGGAAGATTGAAATTCTGAGCTACGACAGGCGAATATTTTTTAACTGCATCTCGCACCACTTTTTAAAAACAAAATTCTTTCATATACAGTTTGCCGAAATTTGCAAGAAAAATATTCTACAAAATTTGCGTTTTTAAAATAAGGGTACGAATAGTATAGAAAAACAGTCGCTTGTGGCAGTCCTGGAAATGCGTTTTAAAAAAGTGCTAAATTACGATTTCTATGCAAACTCAAGATATAAAGAGCCGATTTTAAAAATAAATGGTTATGAATCTATGATTATTATCTGTTATCGTATGCAAGCTATATTTTAAACCAGGGCCACTACCACCTGGGGTTACAGGAGCAACAATTTTTCTAAAAAATACTTTCATTTTTTTAATTACATTATTATTAAATAATGGGAATATAATGGAGATTCCATTATATATAGTTTTTGGGTCAAAATTTAATCCTTTTATAAAATTGCATTTTAGTTAATCTTTATAATTTAGGAAGTAGGTATTCATTACGCCCTTTTCCCACAGTTTAATATTCTATTAAGTATGAAAAAGCTTTCATTAATTCTTTTCTCTTACATGAATTTTTTTGATGTAATGTCTAACTGAAATAATAAAATAAAATAAAAAAAACAATTCTTTTCAATCTGCCCTTCTCATAATTCCGTTGAAAGTTATCTTTGCGATTTCAATAACTAAAATAAAATCTAATCTTTGTACAGTTGCTAACGATTTCCTTTCTCTTCATAAACATTTGGTCCTGCAAATTATTTCGTGGGTGCGTCTCTTTGATTTAGAATATAACATGTGAATGTAAGCAGATGTTCGCATCGTCCGTTGAGAGCTGATGCAGTTCTCACGAATTTAATCTTTTAACCCTTTTGTGCCTGCTCCCATAATTTACAGATTATCAATTGGTTGGGTACTTAACAATGTGTTCTGTCTCTCTCTGCATAATTATCGCCAAGGTCGGCAATTATACAAAGGGTTTTGGCGAAAACCGCAAGCCAAATCGCTAATCAACATCTGTACTAATTGTAAGTTCAGTTTGATTTTGTCTG
The DNA here is from genome assembly GCA_964019185.1 of Maratus speculifer. NCBI lineage: Eukaryota > Metazoa > Arthropoda > Arachnida > Araneae > Salticidae > Maratus > Maratus speculifer. Next base: position 706,644 of record CAXHSM010000003.1, read on the forward strand.
TCGTCACAAAAAGACGTACTCCCATCACTGTGACCCCAAACACTGTGAACTGTGTTTCCAAGGGGTCACTCCCTGAGGAGTATAAGTCTCCGCTCATTCCTGCGTATCCTAATAAAGAACTTCGAAGAGACACTACTGGTGTTTTTCATTACTTCTGCGGACCTGTCTTATTGCAAACACTTCTTGGAATTTACAGCATAACTTAAATGCTTTCTCCTAAAAAGGTATCCATACGAGCTGTCACTAAAACGCCACCAAAAAATCTACTCCATAGGGAAATGTCTAATCGATTTCAAATTTATTGAGGGCAGTCCCTGCTTTAACATTTTATGCTGGTGCCATTAGTCCGATTAAATGGTAGACGTTAGAAAATAATCTTGCATTTCGTCCCGTTGGTTAATTTTAAGATGTAAATACGTACTATAAAGATAGTTTTCAAAATATTCAAAACTTGAAATGAATACTGAAATAAACGCATGGATTAAACCTAAAAGGTTCAAAAGATATTCTAGATTATCATTTATCTGGAATTAGCTTTAGTTATTCTCCTTTATTACATCTCTTTTCTGTATAATGCGGTGCAATGATGTAGTTTAGTCAAATTGTGCCTCAAATGTTGATTTTTGAATTAATGATAAGAATGTAATTTCTTATAATAAAATTTACACATACAAATACCACTTGATTTCAAAATTAATGTTGCCAATTTATTGGGGGCGGCCCCTGCTTCAACATAGACATTTTATGCTGGTTACATTAGTCATAGAGAAATAGTAGACGTTAGAAAATAAACTTGCATTTCTCCCCGATGGTTAATTTTAAGGTGTAAATGCCTTCTATAACGATGGTTTCTAAAACAATCAAAACTTGAAATGAATGCTGAATGGAATGGATTGAATATAAAACTTTCAAAACATTACCTTGAAATTAGCATTAATTTTTCTCATTTATTTCATCTCTTTTCTATTTAATTCGGTGCAAATTATGCAGTTTAGTCAAATTGTGCTTTAAATGCTAATTTCTGAATTATTGATTCTTATAATAAAGTTTACACATACAGATACCAATTGGCATATTTCAACTATAACGCGGGTTTACTAGTTTCTGAATAAACGAAAACAAATGAAAGAGATTTGAATTTCTCATGCTTTCAGTTCTGTTCTTTTTCTTCCCTTTCGATATCCGCGGAAATATTCTTGCCACAAAACACAGAAATACGAAACTTTTTCTACTCTATTTCAATTCTTTGCATAGTGCTTGCTGCTAGAAGATACAATATAGTGGTAGTTTGCAGTTTTAGATATCTTGAATATAATATCACTGCGAAAATGTTATCGCTATATACAACAAACTATTTTATTCATTAGATATTTATATAAATAAGACGAACGCTTTGTGATTGCAATTTAATGAACTCATTAAATTTGTCATAAATTAACAATAATGGTTCAACACAAAAATATATTTTATGCGAATCTTTCATTATACTTATTTCTATCCATGTTTGCAAAGATCAAACTTGATAATCGATTTTTCGTTTCATATATCCGGATTTTTCATATATATATCATGACCTGAGAATAATTTTTTGAAAAAAAATTACTTACAGATATAGAAAGGTTCTATTTCTTTCTATGAAGACATTTCTAAATTAAAATAATGTCATATTATGATTCTAAGGTTATGTATAAATTATATATAACATCAGTGTGATGCAAAAGTCCCTTCATAGATACAAATAGAACCTTTCTATATCGATAAGTCATTTTTTTTAAAAACACAGATAGAACCATATTATTCTCTCTTTCTTTTAGAATATTTATCTTTTTAGAATTTTTCTATATCGTTTTTAATTGTACAATTGTCAAGTTGGCAAAAAATTTTTCATTAAGCTTTAAATATTTCTCCATAAATAATTTCCTTCCTGTTTAAAAACCTTTATTATTGTAATATCAAAGTTGTAATAGATTTTGTTACTTCTGGTAAAAATATCGCTTGTATAAAACGCGTTAATGTTTCTTTTTAATATTTCCTAGCTCTATAAAGAACTTAGGGAATAAGCGTGCCTTATTGTCAACAGTGGAAACTATTTCCTTTATGACATAAACATGTATGGTATTATCTCTTTTAAATATTTTTATTTTCCCTTTTGACATAAAAATGTATGGCATTATTTCTTTTAAATATTTTTTTCCCCATTTTACTTCTTTCGCGTTTTGGACTTAAACTGTCTGAAAAGAAATACTGCAAATGGAATATCTTTGATGAAATATTCTAGTACTTTAAAAAAATATGATATTTTATCTCATGTTCCATTTTATAAATCAAATGCAAAAGAATTTAAAACAAAAAATCCGTAACAAGATTATTTTCGGAAAAAATAAAATTATTTGTCATAATAGAAAAAATATTATTTCATATACATAGTGTATTACCTTTATATTCGTACGTTCCGCACCTTCATGTAACAGGGATGTTCTCAGTTTTAGTAAAAAAATAAATAAAATATGCGATTTCAAAGGTATTTTATTGAAATTTAACAATAATAATCAATATTGCGTATAAAAATATTATTCCATGATTACATATTCGGAAAAATAAAATAAACATGTAATGACCTTATAGACATTGTAGAGATTGCACCATATGATGTTGTACCCAAACCCGAATTTTATATTCAAAGTCAATCCGAAATCTAACAAAAAAGCTTGTTAAACCGAAACCGATATTTTTCAGCTTCAGATTTCGAAGTGAAAGAAAATTAATCCATACTTCAGTCTTTTAATATTAAAGAACATGAACACTTACTATTACTCGGTATATTGTATTTATTTTATCAATTGAAAAACATTCAGTTTTTCCTTTTGAAAAATGAGTCAAAATAATAAATACTTCAAATAAAGTTTAATCCTGTCCCCCCCCCCCCTAAGAAAATGAGCTTCCATCCTGAGGCTCGGATAAATCCAGATTAATTTACTAACAACTATTTCCAAATTTAAGGATTTCTGTTTATTCATATACCTACCACAATTTTCAAATTGTAATATTCACTGTACTCAATCTCGCATTCAACAGCGTGTTCATTAATTACTATTCGAAAATCGCAGATTTCTGAGTCAACAATCAGCCCGGTTAGCAGGAGTATTACCAAGGGGTTAACAACGTGGATATTTTGAAGGGATTTTTCGCAATAATGGTAATAGAAAAAAAAAAAATTCTGAGAAATTTCGGTACATAAAAAAAAACTTTATTTGCTAAAAAAACTTTAAAATTTATTTGCTAAAAAAACTTTTCTGAAAATTCTATAATCGGGCTCTAGTCTCTTTCTACTAAAGTGGAAATTTTCTTTTTCTTATTTGCATTGTATACAAATGAACCTAAATATGAAAAGTAAATAAAAAATGTGTAGACATCATAACAAATGTTCTCATTTTTTATCGAATATCAAAATCGAAGTTTCAAATAGCTTAAATTTCAAACGACATCCATTCAAAAATGCAAATGAAGATGTTTAACCTCTAAAAAATATACTAATAGCTTCGTGTAAAACTTACAACCCTCTAAAGTTTAAAAGAATAGGAATTTAAAATCATCCGAAGTTCATTGCAAAACAAACGGAGATAAATATTTTCCTTTTGTAGATACTATTTTCCTTTCAATAAATATAAAATATATGATAATATAATGTATAAAATGTACATTTACATACACATTTTATATACACACATTTAAATACACATTTTACACATAAAAAGTATAAAATGAACTTTATAAGTATAAAAAGTATAAAATTTACCTAAAAGGTGATTAAAATAATTAACTAGAGATGTTATTTTTATTTAAAAACATCTTTATACTATTTGGAACCTTTCTTCCTCAGAAAATATTTTCTTTTATAAATACAAATATAAGATTTCGTTTTGAAAATGAACGGGACTCGTGGCTTGAAGAATGAGTTAGTAATATTTTAGGTGAACGGTAAAAAGAAATATTTGATTGTTGTACCATGAAATTTTAATACGTCATTTTCTCAAATTGACAGGATTATATTTTTAGGATGTTAAACCATAAACTCGGTATATTATAAGATAGGGCGTCATTACACACTTTATTGTTTTTGGATAGTATTTCTATGGATTTTCTTATAAATAATAATTGGATGTTGGAAATATGATTTTCGTATGATCAAAATCTATTGTGCTATACTGTGTGAGATATAAACGTAAGACAGCTGTATATTGTCGGCAAAATTTTATATCTGCTTTACGTTCTTTTATTCTCTTTTTGAGTTTTCTATTAGTTTTCTTAATGTATTCCATTAATTACCTTCAATCAGTTTTAAAAGGGATGGTATATACACCAGCTAATTGAACTTGCGGTATTGGATTGATTTTTGTACAAATTCCTTTTTTGCATAAATTAATAGATTTTTTATTAGGAAAGTGATATGAGGATTGCACAAAAATGAGCTGAGAGATTCAATTTGAGCACAAATAGGGATTTTTATAAAACTGACAAAACTGTTTCGTTAATATAAGTTCCAACAATATTGAAATAATTGCATTTTATTCCAAATTTTGTGACATATACTTGTTATTTTAACAGAATTGTATGTTACAGGTAATATTTACAAAGTAAAAGCAATATCTTAACTGCATTGTCATTTCATTACAAAATGTCTGTCATAAATTCAACATCTTAACAGTATTGACATTCTATTCCACATATTTCCAACGCAAATAAATGTTTAATAAAACAGGAATTTAATAAATTTAATGAATAATTAGATAACTTAGACTACGACCACTTATGGACCTCTATTCACACAAACTGTAATTCACAATTGAAAATATCCAGTGGTACGTAACATTTCTCTGTGAGAACCTTTCTGAACCCCTTGAGGGACGGTAGTTTCATAGATATACCACTTAATTTTAATCCTTAATCGCACCATTCGCACCGGAATATTCTTAAAGAAAATTACGGTTTATTGAATGCGTGAAGTATAGCATTTTCTTATTTACAAATAAAGTTGTTTTCAAATTCCAGTGTCAGTCATTAATTTCAATACTTAAGCAATGAATTTGCCCTGCCCCGTAAAGGGTTAATTCAATCCCTGAGCTGATTCTGCATTGCCAACAAACAATCCATATTTATCACTATATTTATGAGACTTCTTTTATAAAAGAAAGTTTACTTACATCAATTGGCTATTTTTTCCAAAATGTATTTTAAACAATTGAACTCGGAAAAAAGTAATGACTTTTTAAATATTATAAACACTTTTTAATTTGTAAAATGATCCGTTTGGGAGAAAGTCGCTGGAGCTATCATTACCCTTAAACCTCTTCTCAATAGTAAAACCCTTTTTGTTCATAACAAGTTACTTCTTTATAACTCATGTATCTACCAATAATTACTCATACTAGTCCGGTCTGGGGTTTCGCCTGCAACTCATCCATGACTTCCCTTAGTCGTCAACTCCGCACTGTTCGCTTGGCTTCTAGGTACCTCCGTAACTCAACTGTTCGTAAGGACCTCAATATCACCACCCTCAGAAAACGTATTTCTTTCCTGGCAAAAAAAATTACGATAAACTTTATGACCTCCCCAATGAAATTGCAGCGGAGCTACAAGACTATGACGCCTTCGAGTCTTAGCACCGTAAAAGGCCAGGTTACTCCATGATTATGGACTCCCGTGAACTCTCACCTTTTTCTAAATTCTTCATTTTTATATTTAATTTTCAATATTTTATTTATATATAAAAAAAATAAAATTAGACTTTTCTCTGTGGTTAGAGGAAAAAAAAAAGATAAAAATGTATAGCCCTGATTGGTGTTTTTTTTTGTTTGAAGGAGTGGCTTTGCCGCCTTTGCTTAACATCTTTTCCTGCTTGCTTGGTGAGTGTCTTATGAACATGTGCTACCTTTTATCTCTCCTTTTAATTTAATTATCTTTAGTAGTTGTACTGATTACCGTTAGATCTTTAATCTTAATTATATCTTGACTTATTTTTTCCTAAGTTTATTTCTTAATTTAAATATTTTTTATCTCTCGTTTTAAACTTAAAAAAATTTCTTTCATTAATTTTTTTAAGTAGTTTTACTACAGTTCTCTCTAACAATGACTCATTAATAAAACTCATTATAGAAACATATCACATTTCTTAAGACTGGGTGTAAAGTTGGGTTCAACTAGGCAACCCTTTGATGCTGCTCTACTGTGCAGCAAATAACTTGATATATTTTAATAAATTCTGGTGTAAGTTAATTATTTCAAAGAGATTTACTCCGTAACAGAAAGGGAATATATATTTAAAATGTAGTTTCCCCTTCTAATAAAACGACCATAACATATTTTACAGTACAGATTAAAATTCGGAGAGACACAGAAATACATTAGATATAAACTGAAAAATAATCGATTCACAAGTGTCTGGTTCATTGTATATATACTTTTTAATTTTTTAATAAAAACTTTCATTATATAATTTTTAATTGCTTAAAAAGTGTAATAAGGATTTTTAAAATAGAAAAATAGTTTTATTTTGTTGACATGATATGATTCAACTCATCACAGACTCATTTTGAGAAAAAAATAAATAAATATTTTGAAATTGACTCCGTGATAAGTTGAAACATGTCAACACAATAAAACTGTTTTTCTGTTTTAAAGATTTTCATTACACCTTTTAAGCAATTAGAAAAGACATATTAATACAAGGTGTCATTTCATTATATGTTAAAAAGCTTTTTCTTCGCAAAATCACCCAGTTTAAAAGTATTTTATCTATGAGATTTGATATTTTGTGCGTGCAGATCAATCAAAATATCTTTTTAGATAAATGCTTTTCGTTTGTTTTGAATTTCAGGATTTTAGCGTAACTTTGAAATTTCTCTTATAAAATATGTTCTAATGAAATGTATATGCTGACAATATTTCACTCAATAACATAAAATATACCAGAATGAGATAAAATTTCGACATCTTTACAGTGCCCTCTATCTCTTTTCTATTATTAAAGACACGCAAGTTCTTTTTTTTGTGTTTGCATTTCGACTGTAAAATGTCAACAGTTGACGATAAGTCGCTGAGGAAGCTTATAAAATATAATAGAAAGAAATACAGACAATTTTTATTATCAATGACATTTTTCTTTAAACTGTTTTATCTGTGAAAGAATGGATTATAATAAGGTATATTGTTCACAGAAAAATCATATAATCATATGATACACATAAAACACAAAGAAATAACAGTTAAACAAGATTAAGCATTATATCAATGTATATACACAGCGCATTCTAAAAGTTCTAGGGCAAATCGCAGTAGACTAAGTAACTCGCAAGGAAGGTCTGCTGACTGAGAATACTCAGAATATGTTTCAAAAACTGCTACTTGTACTTCTAACATATGTAATAAAGGATCAGTAAAATTTAGTGGCGGAATTTCAGAAGAAAGTCAGTAAAAAGATAAACTATTTTCGAATATTTTGTGCGGAACTAATACAGATACACGAGATTTGGCGAGCAAGATGTTTCTTGCACAAAATCAAACTATTCTAATGCATCTGAAAATTGCTTGTTAATTGTCATTTAGAATCCTTCATTATTCCACCAGTTATTTTTCATTGTAAAGTTTACTTTATTTGATCAGAACATTTTCAGGATTCAATTTCAAAAAATTTTCTGCTTACAAAAACTGGTGATAAAATATTGAAAATTAAGCAAACGTCTTTCGTCGCGAAGAGGTTAAAGAGTGTTCGATATAAAAGTGTATTTTTTGGAATTCTGTTTCATCGCCAATCGGTGATAAATCGCGAAATAAATGAAAATTTTATTATTTTTTTACTGACGCTCTATCGAGGTCCCGTAATTTTTCTTATATACAGATATACAAATATCAGAAGAAGATTCTGTAATTATTTCAGATTTTTTTTTAGTATGCCCGTATGAAGACCTTCCCTCTCAGATATAAAATATCTTTTTTTCTGCTTTTTAATACATTAACCCTTTCCGGCACACTGTGACCGGTCTGGGATACCTAATTTTAATTCCAAACTTGCAAATGGCACCAGTAATATATTAGTAAAATTTTACTTTTAAAATAAAAGCTTAAATAAAGGAATTCAAAATATCTAAAAAATTAGTTTGTGAATTCAGGTATCAGTCGATAATCTCTCATTTTTTCCGTGCCGAAAGGGTTAAGAGACACGTCAGTCCCCGTTGACTGACACTGAACTTTCTGTTTGGGTGTCGTCTCTCACCGATGTCTGACAGTCTAAAATATTACACAAAACTAAAGAACTCTTATAGTATTTTATAATTGCTGAAAAATTGTTTACAATTTACTCAACTTTTACCTATTATAGGACTATATTTTTTCAATAATTACTTAAATCAAAATATTTTTTAAAATTTTTTATATCATATTTTACACAGTCAATCGTTGCTGACTGATGGGGTCTAAATGGGAATTTCAGTGTCAGCCACCGTGGCTTTCAACATATTAAGAATCAAACATGTTTATGAAGGGCGGTGATGTAGCTATGGCATTACCCATTTTTAATCGCTCATTACCAGATATATACGGAATTTTTTTTAATGAAAATTTCACTTTTATTAAGTTCGCGGAAATAAACATATATTCATTTGCCAATAAATACTATGTAAATACTGTATCAATTACTTATTTCAATATTTTACGAATACAAGTAACGTGCCTCTGAAAGGGTTGAATAAATATATCTGTTTGAAAATCAAAAACAAATATTATACGAAACATAAACTATCATCAGATAGAAACATTTCAATTCCGTAAAAACATATTTTCGTCATGGAGTCAGGTATGCTATATCAAAGACAGAAGTGACTGAACATGGAATTGGAGGGATGAAGTTTATCTGTGTATCTCTTTCATAAATAATATGTATACAGATAATGCATCAACAGTAAAAAAAAAACGCGCATAACATATGGCTATAGGTCAATGAAATTTGTTCTAGAATTAGAAGATGAGTTTATCTGTCTTGTCAGAAGACGCCAACTCTCACATTTTTGTCCGTAAATGTACTTTTATTTTCCGGTTCTCAAAAAATATCTTCACCAACATACCTCAAAAGCGCGAAACTTTGTTTTACTTAACTAGGGGGGCTCCACCCCCCTGCTCGCAACATTCGCCAACCCCCCGCGTAATCACTTCGCGATACAGTCTGGAATTGCTTTGCGATTCCAAGTTGTAAGCTACGAATACCCTGCTTGCTGCGCTCGCCAATACCCCATGGTATGAATAAACAATTGCAGAACTCTCAAATGATGTGTCACACGACTGGTGTTGTCAAGAAATTAAAAATGTGCCCCCCCTGGGGGGCAGAATGGGGGGTGACACACAAGTCCTCCATAATATGAATAAGCAGTTGCAGAAATCTCAAATGATGTGTCACACGACTGGTGTTGCAAAGAAATTAAAAATGTGCCCGCCCTGGGATAGGTCCTGCAATCGCGATTTTTGTGCCATTTTCAATATTGTACCGACCAAAAGTATATGAAATTATGCATCGAATTGAACCAAATTTTTTGTGTAAGTGTATGACAATGGCTAATTGGTCCTCCCTGAATTTGAAAAAAATCCGTCTGAAGGGGGCGCAGCAATCGTGATTTTTGTGCCATTTTCAATATTGTACCGACCAAAAGTATATGAAGTTATGCATCGAATTGAACCAAATTTTTTGTATGAGTGTATGACTATGGCTAATAGGTCCTCCCTGAATTTGAAAAAAATCAGCCAGAAGGGGGCGCTGCAATCGCGATTTTTGTGCCATTTTCAGTATTGTACCGGCCAAAAGTACATGAAGTTATGCATCGAACTGAACCAAATTTTTTGTGTAAGTGTATGGCTACGGCTAGTTTGTCCTCCCTGAATTTGAAAAACATCCACCGGAAGGAGGCGCTGCAACAGCCAAATTTATGCCATTTTCAATACTGCACCACCTAAAAGTGCATAAAGTTAGTCCTAGAACCAAACTAAATTTTTTGAATATGATTATTTTTTGGTAAGGCAAGTAGGTCCTCCCTGAATTTGATTGGTTGGTTGGTTGATTTTTGAAGTCCGATTATCTGCGCTAGGGATATAGGACCAGGGGGGGAGTGCCCTTCGTGGGGGTCTTTCTAAGGGAACCTAACCCGTATTTACGCAAGGTTCGAAGAAAACCACGAAAACTCCGAACGGTTAGGCCGACAGCCGCGATTGGGTTCGAACCCAGCACCTGCCGTCTACCAGTTGAGAGGTCCGAACCTCTCGGCCACTGGTGGGGCCCCTGAATTTGAAAAAAAAAAAAAAAAAAAAAAAAAATCTGTCTATCATTCTATGGTAGAGACGGAAATTCGTTTTTACTCCAATTAATTGATTGAAGCAGAAATTTAAGATGAAAACCAAAGTTAATATGGTACTGAATTAAAATTATTAAAACATTAAAATGAATAACTATTTTTTTTAAATATTAAAATATACGTATGAGATAGAAGAAAGTTTTGGGATTGGCACATCCAACTAGATTTTTACTTAATGTAGTACGGATATCAATAATAATGACAAACATATACTTTTCTCAATATGTCTATTCAATTACAATTAATGGTGACGTGTCATTGCAAACAATATGTAGTTGCAATACATTCTTTTCAAGATAATCAATAAGAATATTTAAATACCTTAATACGCTTAATAGTTTATAGATTTTGAAGAGAAGTTTCCAATGAAAAAAGGGAATTATTATTTTTCGGCATTAGACAAGAAAAGATATCAACTACGTAATTTTCACTAAATGTTGTTGGTCTTATTTAATATAATATTTCTAACAATAAATAAAGCTTATTAAATACTATGTAGAAATAATGGAACCAAAACTACAATGGTGAATAACTGAAAACTGGACAATTATTTTTCAAAATTTTTATTTTTTAAAGTTAATAAAACAACTACCATATATAATTATTTACTATGATACATGATTTGTCATTTGAATGCTATATCGTGCTGAGATCATGGATGTATATGGGTCATTCTCCAGATAACATTATTTTTGAGATTATTAAATCAGATTTTTTTTAAATAAAAATAATTTTAATGGTAGATTATGATAACAATTAGCTTTTATTTTCTAACTATGCCAATCGACATATACCATTTGTCATGAAAATTAAACATTTATAAAATCATGTGTCCAAGGACATGATGAATTGTGACTAAATGAAAACAAATGCATGTATAAACTTTTAATTATCTACATATATAAAATAACACATGTCTATATACCTGCCTGCCTGACAGCGTATAACGCCGAAATTATAACACCTAGGTCTCTGAGACTTTTGACATATGTGGATGTTAACATAGGAAAGTGCACTTCACAGCCGGATTTTTAAATTTCAATTTTTCTTAAATTAAAACTTACTGGGTAACAGGATATGTGTAACTTTCCACCAAACCAAGGCACAGGTTTGAGTCTATTTGCGGCGAACCACATATCCGTGGCAACGAAGCACCCCGCCAATGAGAGTTGGTAAATATGAGATATAACAACTGCATTTCGCGGCTGAATGCAATCAACAAATTGCACACGTTAATTTTTCCTGTTTTGATGATTTTGTTTTTCCTGATTTAATTAAAATAAATCTGTCAGAGTTTGTTCATGTGTGCAATTCACGTTGCACGCGTGTTCGGAAGATTTCGCATGGAGAAGGACTCATTTGAAAAAGAAAAATCAATTATTGATTTTTTTGTGGTTCAAAACAGCCTTTTCCAGTTTAGTTTTTTCCCCATAGTCATTTCGTTTAATTCAAAGTTTACAATCTTCTTCATACCTTTATAAATGCCAAAGATTTTCCTACAAAATCTTGAAAATATTTCGTCTGTTACAATTTCGATCTGATTATAATAATACATAAAGTGCATGAAATGGTTTCGACAGTGACATAATATGCAGGGGGAAGCTTCAACGATATTTGACACCACCGTATTTCATACACTTTTAAAATGCCATGAAATGTAGGTAGGAGCAACGGAAAATACATCCAAACTTTGAGATCTCGCTTATTTCATCAATAATGATTCCTGTACAATTTTTCTTCGAGTTATTGAGAATTGCGAACGGTTAATTTTAATGCAAGTTTAGTTCAAAAGATCTTGAAAATTCGTCACTTGATTCATTTGTGTATGTGTGTATATATTTCTTTTTATTTTTATATCTTTGATTTATTTTAATCGGTTTATTTTATTTGTAATAATATTTAGTTATTTTAATTTTTTATACTGTTTTTCATAGTAAAATAATGTTTGTCGCCGAAAACGTATTTTTTATTGCATCTTCAATCATTTAAAGCCTCTCGTTAGATTCCTATTAAATTTGTATACATTGTATATACATATATTTCTTTTATATATATAAATTTAAATTCTTTAATATGTTTATGTTATTTGTATATTTAAATTTCGTACACAGTTTTTCATTGTACAACAATATTTGTCGATTAAAACGCCCCTTTTTTGTAATATCTTGTATATTTAATAAATCCCTTATTAGATTGATTTAATATATAAATACGTTGTGTATATAGTTTTTTTTTCTTTTCATAACTTTAATTTCTTTAATCTATTTCTTTATTTTTATTATTTATTATTTATTTCAATTTTCTATGCTGTTTTATATAATTATACAGAATTTTATGAGCAATGTATATTATTGAAAACACATTATTTTAGCATCTTGTATCACTTTACAACCACTATTTAAAATTTTCTTTTAACTGGTTTCTGCCACATTTTCCAATCAGATATAAGACTCTAGTAATTTAAAAATATATACTGGTTTGTTACATTAGTACTAAGAACTTAAAATTTTGCTCTGCTCCACCCCTTACTTAAACATTTTGTCAATGAGTACCCGCCCTGACTTTAATCCCACTTTGTCAGTAAAGTTTTTCTACTAGTAACAGTTCGTTTAACAGGTCAAGTTTTTTATTGCTTATCTGTTTTGAAGCAAAAACAATGATGATGGAAAGTTTATTTCAAAATTATTATTAATAGCCAATATTTTAAATAGAATATCCAAAAAAGTGAACAATGCTTCTGCTAACATTACAGCATATAGATTTTGCCCCGCCCACTTAACAGTACGTGCTTCTAATAAATATTTTAAAAATGGTTAAAAAAAGGAAAATGACAGACGATTTATTTTAGATGCATGTTTAAAAGTATTTGATCGAAAAAATATTCCATAATAGCATGAATCTGTTGTGGGTAGGTGGGACTATTGAAAACGTGTTACAAAATTACTCATGGATGACTTATTACGCATTTTCCTTTTTTTTTCGCGAATAGCCTATTGGAATTATACACAAGTATCTCTCTGCAAACGAAAAAAGTACAACTTACATTTTTTTCTGTGTGTGTGTGTGGTTTTCGCCATAAATAATAATAGTTTTATGTAAGCCCCAGTGCAATGCATAATCCAAACATGGTTACCATTTTGTTTTTTGAATCCGAGTTCATACTGAAAATCCCAAAAGAATACTTTTTATTTAAAAATGGATGTCATAAACCCCTTAACTGCTTGAACATCTCTCCGGTATAAAAGAGTATGTTTCTGTTGTTACTAAAAGTTTTCAGAAATCACAAATTTTTTACTATAATTTTTGCTGTATTTTAATACAAAAAAAGAGGATTTTAATCCTTATTTTTATTTTATTGTATCCAATAATAGTAATATTAAATAAAACTGTTAAAGGGTTATGTAAGAGAAAATTTTATTTTTAAAATTTCTAATATGAATTTAGAATTTCTGTATCAGGAAAGGTCCAAACTGAGAACTTTGGTCCAATGTTGGAAATTGCTGGCTCGGATTTTTATCCGGCAGATTTTTCTCGTCTCCATTGGTATGAAAAACATTAATTTGTATACCACAGAGTTTCGTTGGGTTCAGGGGCTCCGCCTTAGATATTCTTCGCAAAAAGGGCTCCGCGAGCTCAAAAGTTTGGAAATCGCTGAACTAGGCGGTGCTCTAAGTTTTCCACTAATAACTTTCATGCCGCCACAGATGGCAACACGATTTCTAGAACTTAAAAGTTTATCTGATTGTCCTTACTGTACTTACAAGGAAGGTCTCCATACGGGCATACCCTGAAAAATCTGAAAAAAATTCAGAATGTTCTTCTCGTGCGGATATATACGCTTATAAAAAAAAAAAAAAAAAATTCGGCGGAATCTCCATTCAGTAACCGTAAAAAAATAATGAAAATTTCGTTATTTCGAGATTTATCGCCGGTTCGCAATGGAATGTAATTTCAAAAAAATAGTTTATGTCAAATACCCTTCAAGAAAAAAAGTTTCATCTTGAACTCGTTTTGATAAGTTTAAATAACTTTAGTTTTGCAAGTTTTAGTTTGTTTTAAGTATAATTTTGTTATATCGAAATTTATATGTATTTATATTCAAATTTAATCATCAAAATTTGAGATTTAAAACGAAATTCATAATTTAAATTTAATTAAATTTTGTTGCTATGGAAACATATGACGTTTATTTTTGAATACTCTTAAATGTATGAAGATAATTTCTCTCAATATGATTTTTTTTATAGATGTATATAATATATTAAAGTCTCTCATTGTTTATGATTAAATTCATTAAATACCATTTACACGCGAACTAAATATCGAACAGTTTTGAGTTTCATTATAATCGTTTGCTTTTGGCGAGGAAAAGGGCTGCTCGCTTATTAGTTGCCGAGATATTTGTAATCCTGAATTCTACATTCTTCGACTTTTCATGACCCTGTATTTCATTCAGATTTCAATTGTGAGGTATATTTTAATTGAAAATGAGACTCTTAATCCAACGCAGTAAACTGTTAGTTATATTATTATTTTTTTGGAGTTATAAGGATTTTTCTTTTACGCAGTTCGGTATTACTTGAGTAGTTTGGCGTTTTATATAATTTGTCGAAATTGGTACATCAGCAATTCATTAATAGAGCATTACTATGCATATTAACAATATTTAAATTTTGTTTTGGAATTGCAATGCATTGTATAAATAGTTTTCACGTTGTATTTCCATATGCCTATCCATGATGGGTAAGTATTACGGTGGCCCCCCCAACGACTAGTTTTAATTTGAAAGGAACTGTGGCTTATCTTAAACTTTATAAGATTACTAATGGCAATACATATTTTTAAATTCCTCTCAACCCTTTCCGGCACACTGTGCCCGGTCTGGGATACTTCATTTTTATTCCAATCTTGCAAACGGCACCAATAATATTTTAGTACAATTTTGCTTTTACAGCAAAATCTTAAACTAGGGGTTTTAAAATGTCTAAAAAATTCAGTTGTGAATTCCGGTGTCAATCGATAATTTCTCATTTTACTAATAGATTTGCTCGTACCGGAAAGGGTTAAATTGGAAATAAACTACTGGATAAATTATCTCACCTTATAAAAGAGCAGTAAAATATTAAAGTTTTATTGTATAGAGTTTAATGGCACAAAGTCCCCCAGGAACATGATGTGCCAAGTAAAATTTTAAAGAAAGAAATGTTGTCTTTTTGAAAAAATTCGTTGAAAAATCCCCTTTTTTTGGTATGTTGGTGTTTTAAAATATCAAACATAATAAATGAATGTTATATCCAGTCACATACTTAAAGATATGTATTAATAACTTATTATTGTTTAGAGTATTATAGCTATATATTTACAAAATTGATTACTATTTCAGAAAACATGTATTATCAAAGACGTTCTGTATTTCTGTAATTATTCAGTTGCTTTTTTTTTTCTTTAAATATTTGACAGAAGATTCAGTAGTTTTTTATGCGAAGTTGAATCACTGTAATTAAAATAACACTTTGTCATGGGAAAAATTATGCAACATTTCGTTATTTTATTTAGACTTTGCAATAAAATCATCCCGCCGACCTGTTTCATCATGAAACTGAGCTGCTTAATGTTAAACTGATGGTATCAAAACAATTTCTTTTTTAAAATTACTTTCTAAAATAAATCTAGAATTAAAAAGATAAAAAAATATATAAAAAGTTATTGAATTACATCTATAATTTTTTTTAAATTACAAAACAAAAATAATACTGAGAATTGTCGTAGAAAGGATAAAAAACTATAAAATAAACTTAATATAAATAATAACATACTATGTAATTATTTTGTTGTAATTCTCAATGTTAAAATAAAATTTTACAAACAACTAAAAGATAAATAAAATTCACAATTTCTCTATAGAATTTTCTTTGACAAAGAAATTTTTTTTTTATCACCAATTAAAAATTAAAAAAATTTCAAAATATAATGCTAACTAAATTCATCTTTTTTCAACTACGCAATTAAAAAATAAATAAATATTTTATTTTAATATAATGTAAATGATAAAAGAGGTATGTATTTATATATTCTTTTACAAACTCGTGCGAGGAAAAAATCAAGAGAAGATGAAAATAATTAATTTATCGCAGCGATATCATTTTGCTAAAAGCTGAGAAGTTATTTCCATAAATCATTAATTTGTAAACAAGTCTCAAACAGTCATTTATTTTTTTTTCATCTAGAATATTTTTAGAAAAGGATTAATTTTTCATACGCGCCACTTCACTGAATGAAATTTTGCAATTAACAAATATCAGGCAATTTAACGTATAACGTATAACGTATAACGAAAGAGAAAAAAAAAGGCTGTTTACTTTAAATAATTTTACCTAGATTCTAGAAACTTCATATTTTATTTAGTGAAGTGATGCGTGTAATAAACTGAATTTTTATTTATTTATTCTTTCAGTTAAATCTGTAAATCCATGTTTATGAAATGACGGTAGCACAAAGATTATTTTTTTTATACTTCGATTCATTAACATCAATCTCACACTATAATATTTTTACTGGAAAAATATTAAAATAGCATAAAAATGTGTAATTTATTTTACAGAAATACATTCTTTAATTTTTTAAGCGTAATGCATTTTTTAAATGTAGGTTTAATAATTTATACAGTAATAATATCTAAATATGTTTGCGTAAGTTATTTCTTTATGGTTATCAAACAATATTTCTAAATCTTAAGCTCTTCAATAACAGGCGTTAATGTCAGTAACATGTAAAACCAAACCTTAAATTTAAAGATTACTTGACAGAAAAACACCGTTAGATCTCTTAAAGGGTTAATTCATAGTAAAAATAGGTTATTAATTCTTTAACATAATAGAAAAAATATCAATTGTTTATAATGTAATGCGTCTACATTTTAAATAAATATGTATATTAAAATAAAATTAATACTCACAACATCAACGTATAAAAATCTTGACAGGGGGATTTAAGGGACTATGAAAGCTGGTTCGTTACCGGCTGAGACTTTTTAAAGCATTATCGCTATTAATCATTAAACAGGCAACAAGTGTATTTGAGCCTCTTTTAATCGATGCAGACCTTTACTTATGATAGAATTTCTTTGCAAACGCCAAAACAGTTACAGAAAGATAAATTTATTAATACATGCGTAGATTTATACTATAAACATTAAAGTAGAAAAACCGATCACTTATATAACGCATAAAAATATTTTTTATAGGTGAGTCATTGTAAAAGTTTGTTAAATAATCACTAAAAATTTATCTTTATTTCCTAATTATTATTAGATATTTCCTATCAATTTTTAAATATTAAGAAAAAAAATACATAGAATTGTAGCAAAATATACTTCTAGTAACAAAACCTGAAAATTAAGAAATATCTGAAAATAAAATATATAAATCTTTTGGCAATGTTTGTCAAATAACACCATACATAAATGCGTAAAAATTATATTTTAATGTATGCCTTGCAGAAGCAATATTTCGCTAAGTTTTTCTAAATGTGCATAATGGATACATAAATCAGGTAACTTTTTAACCCCTTAATAATCGCATTAAATTACGATTTAAAAATTCAAATTCATTATTCCCACCACTTTTAAAAAAAATATATTCATCTTATTTAATGGCAAGTAAAACGATACCAGAATAAAACTCATCGCAATATTTTCTAAAACTAGTGAGAATCAAACAATTCTGGATAAAAGCCGTGATGCTTGCAGCCCATGAATGTCTCGGGTCGACGGTTAATTATATTTAACAGCTGTAAAACTTTTTGAATTCAAATTCAAAAATTTTAAACAAAATATACAATATTTATTTGAAATTAATATAATTGAATGTGGATTATTATTCATCTTAATATATGAACTTCTTAAAGCGATATTCACGATATTTAATTAAATTTAAAGAATATGTTTATTTCCAAAAATAGTCATTTATTATTCTTATATATTTAGATTAATGATGAATGTCTGAAAAGATTAACTGTATTACATTTATTGAAAATTCTTCATGGGCATTATTCTGCTTTCCATTTTTGAAAATGTCTTGTGATTATCTTAAAAGACGAGTCTCAGAATTCTTTAATTAAATATTTATTAATCCTTTATTAACAAGTTAATTGAAATGTTGTTTACACTACTATGAATAAGTTAAAACTTTTTCTGTGCTAAAAATAATTTTGTAAATGATCGCTGTATGGAATAATCTGCTATGTAAGCTTTGTTTTAATATCAGGTTGTAATTGTCTTATTAATACAAAAAGTTTTCTTGATTGAGCAATATTTGAAAACTCACAGAAAAACATTTACTTATACCATACCAACATACAATTTACTTTAGGTAACACCAGAAAAAATTCAATAGCTATTTTCGTTTTAATAAAATACGGAATATTCTGTTATCAATTAAAACAAATATTGCTGCTTTAAATTTCTGGTGGGGATTAAAATATACGAATTAAAATATCATAAAATATCTAGGGCGGTTTGAGATCGAGCTGGAATAACACGTCTTGCAATTGAAAAATCTCCTTTTTAGCTCACAGGCTATCATAGCCTGAGAGCTTATGTGCCCGCCCGTTCTGTATGTATGTGCGTATGTGCGTAACGCGATAACTCATGATAAAAATATCCGATCCTCTTAAAATTTTGTATGTAGGTATATCCTGACAAGGCGCTTCCCTGATTAGTTTTTGAAGTTCATTCGATATGTATAAGAGGGGGAACGGGGGGCTCATGCCCCCCGTTAGTTGATATAAATGGGATTTTCATGCAGAATTAAGTTTTCAAAATTTGGATTAGGATCATTCTGATGAGGCGATTCCGTGACTGTTATTAGGTGTTCATTGAATAAGTATAAATAGGGGGAACAGGGGTTCTAATCCCCCCCCCCCGTTAGTTGATATAAATGGGATTTTCATGCAGAATTAAGTTTTCAAAGTTTAGATTAGGATCATTCTGATGAGGCGATTCCGTGACTGTTATTAGGTGTTCATTGAATAAGTATAAATAGGGGGAACAGGGGTTCTAATGCCCCCCCCCCGTTAGTTGATATAAATGGGATTTTCATGCAGAATTAAGTTTTCAAAATTTAGATTAGGATCATTCTGATGAGGCGATTCCGTGACTGTTATTAGGTGTTCATTGAATAAGTATAAATAGGGGGAACAGGGGTTCTAATGCCCCCCCCCCCCGTTAGTTGATATAAATGGGATTTTCATGCAGAATTAATTTTCGTTCAAAATTTAGATTAGGATCATTCTGATGAGGCGATTCCGTGGCTGTTATTAGGTATTCATTGAATAAGTATAAATAGGGGGAACAGGGGTTCTAATGCCCCTCCCCCCCCGTTAGTTGATATAAATGGGATTTTCATGCAGAATTAAGTTTTCGTTCAAAATTTAGATTAGGATCATTCTGATGAGGCGATTCCGTGACTGTTATTAGGTGTTCATTGAATAAGTATAAATAGGGGGAACAGGGGTTCTAATGCCCCCCCCCCCCGTTAGTTGATATAAATGGGATTTTCATGCAGAATTAAGTTTTCAAAATTTAGATTAGGATCATTCTGATGAGGCGATTCCGTGACTGTTATTAGGTGTTCATTGAATAAGTATAAATAGGGGGAACAGGGGTTCTAATGCCCCCCCCCCGTTAGTTGATATAAATGGGATTTTCATGCAGAATTAATTTTCGTTCAAAATTTAGATTAGGATCATTCTGATGAGGCGATTCCGTGGCTGTTATTAGGTATTCATTGAATAAGTATAAATAGGGGGAACAGGGGTTCTAATGCCCCTCCCCCCCCGTTAGTTGATATAAATGGGATTTTCATGCAGAATTAAGTTTTCGTTCAAAATTTAGATTAGGATCATTCTGATGAGGCGATTCCGTGACTGTTATTAGGTGTTCATTGAATAAGTATAAATAGGGGGAACAGGGGTTCTAATGCCCCCCCCCCCGTTAGTTGATAAAAATGGGATTTTCATGCAGAATTAAGTTTTCGTTCAAAATTTAGATTAGGATCATTCTGATGAGGCGATTCCGTGACTGTTATTAGGTGTTCATTGAATAAGTATAAATAGGGGGAACAGGGGCTCTAATGCCCCCCCCCGTTAGTTGATATAAATGGGATTTTCATGCAGAATTAATTTTCGTTCAAAATTTAGATTAGGATCATTCTGATGAGGCGATTCCGTGACTGTTATTAGGTGTTCATTGAATAAGTATAAATAAGGGGAACAGGGATTCTAATGTCCCCCCCCCCCTTAATTTATATAAATGGGTTTTTCAAGCAGAATTTTCAGATTTCGTTCACATCTCTGAATAGTTTTGGAAGTTTAATGGTTAAGTATAAAAGAGGGGGATAACTCTTTTTAAATTATATAAATGCTAAATGGGTTTTTATTAAGAATTATCTAATTTGCTCTGAATTTTGGATATAGATTTTTTATATGATAAAGCATGTCTTTGATAGTATAGGAGGTTCAATGATTAAGTATAAAAAAAGAGAAAAGGGGAGAGCTGTTTCCCCTTCTTAATTTTTTTTTTCCAACGGAATTAACCCTTGAAAATATAAAGCTTTAATGTGCAATTAGTATTTGTAGCCTGTGAGCTCAATGCCTTCAGTTTAACTGGGCAGTATTCTTTATTAATTAAAGTAAGTGCAGATTATTGCCAAAGTGCGTGAGGTAGATATCAAAGACTTCCGAGTTTTAATCTACAATCGCTCAATCGAAGGGTTAGATGGCGATGCATATAGCAGGGCTACCACTGGCGACTAATTTTATATTCCGTTCGCACCAATATTTTTCTAATAAAAACTTTCAAGTACATTTTTCTTGCAAATGTTGTCAACGCGCGTGTTAAGAATATTTCTTTACATAAATTGTTGAAGACTGAATTTAAAAACTGAATCCACTAGTTGCTATTGTTATAAATGACTTTTACAATGCTTATTATACAGTTTTACAATTCCATATTACAACACATACACTATATGGTCAACGGTGACCTGACACTTGTATTTTTTGATGTTTTGTTTTAAATAATTAAAAAAAATACATGGGGAATTATCCTGAAACTCCAGATATGTAAACAAAATAATATTGGTAATATATTTCCTTGAAGATTGTTTTCCCGAAAACCCATAAAGAACAGTCGAAAAATTGAAAATTAGAAGTCTGCTGAAGTGCCGAAGTCTGCCAAAGTGAAACGTCGTTAGCCGGAGTGTTAGGTTTTTTTTTCTCGTTACGGAATTTCTAGATTCGGTCGCCGCGCTCAAAGCCCATGATAAAAACTATGCAATAGCTTAAATGTGCCCCCCTGGGGGTGACACACAAGACATGCATAATATGAATAAGCAGTTTCAGACCTTTCAATTGCTGTGTCACACGACTGGTGTTGTAAAGAAATTAAAAATGTGCCCCCCCTGGGGGGTGACCCACAAGACATCCATAATATGAATAAGCAGTTGCAGACCTTTCAAATGATATGTCATACGACTGGTGTTGTAAAGAAATAAAAAATGTGCCCCCTCCCTGGGGGGCAGAGCGGAGGGGGACTCACAAAACATGCATAATGGGAAAGACAGTTTCAGACCTTTCTAAAGATGTGCAACACGAGGGGTATGGATAAAAATTTTAATGTTCCTCTTTGGGGGTGGGCAAAGAGGGGTGCAGCGCCCCAAACATGCATAATTGGAATGAGCAGTTACAGTTCTTTTAAACGATATGCCACACGATGGGTGTATATACAAATTTAGAAAATGCCCCCCTGGGGGACAGAGAAGGGGGATGGCGCACCGGACGTGCAAAATATGAATAAGCAGTTTAAGGCCTTTCCAAAGATTTGTCACATGATGGGTGTTCACGAAATTTAGAAAAGTAACCCCTGGGTGGGTGGAGGGTGCATCGAATCGTAAAAAAATATAAATGGTCAATTTTTCCTAACAATATAGCACACAATGGGTGTCATCAACATTTAAAAAAATTCACATCAGGCAAAATTATGAATGATTTGCCGGCGGGGAGGAAGGGGGCGTATTCACATGAATAGTCTCAGGGCTTTAAACGATGTATCACTGGAGTTCTCCCCCCACCCCACCCCCGAAGATGGGAAGGTGGTAACCTTCCCCAAAATATACACCGAATACGTTTCAAATTTTATAAATAGTATTTATCGAAGTTCCATGTAAAAAAAAAGAATACCGCGTCAATGTCTGCCGAAGTCTGCCGAAAAATGCAGTGCCGAAATCTACCGAACTGAAACGACGTTCGCCGGAGTGTTCAGTTTTTTTTCTCGCTAAGGAATTTCTAGATTCGGTCGCCGCACTCAAAGCCCGCGATAAAAGCTATGCAATAGCTTAAAAATCTTTATTTTATGATTTTGAAGTGAATTATTAATGTTTTTTTTATGATGCTAGTTTTGTTGAATAATTTTAGAAAAATACATTTAATCTTTATAATGAATATTTAATCAAATGATTGCCTGATTGATTATTAGCTTGACCTTTGCTATTAGTACTTTAATCCTTTTAAAAATCATCTAAATTTTTATTACATATTTTAATATTTTATAATATTGTAAGCGTTCATTATAGTTCTGATTGCACTATTAATTGCACTCAAATTACTGTTTAAAAAATGTAAACAAAGCAATGACCAGAAATTCGCAAAATTCTAAAATCTGCACATCCTCTGGTCCCAAGCTGTGCGTATTTGAGGTAGTCTACTGTATTACATAGGCATGACTACACCGTACCACAAACCGTATTACGTACTACAAACCTGAAAAATTAAATTACCGAAATCTAAAAGAGATAACAAAACGGACATTTTACTATTTCGGATCCGTGGCCTAGAAAAGGAGAAATCTGTACATTTTTTATATTAACTAGTGCTCTCCAGAACAGAAAAATTTCAATATAAAGGAAAAAATAGATGTGTTAATCTTAGAACTTTGTTCTATATCACACATGTTAATCATATCACTTCCTGAAAAATGCAGCATAGCAGTGCCACCTCTTAGGTGATTTACACCAAAATCTAGTCAACAAGTTATATCAACTTCTAACTGAATTTGAAGTTTGGTGAAAATCAGTACATTAATTTCTGAGATAGGGCTACTGCTGAAATTTAAAAATTCTGCATAACAGCGCTACATGTTGAGTGATGTACATCAAAAACGAATCAGGATCAATTTCCATCAGATACTGACTGAATCTAAAGTTTAATGAACATCCATGCATTAGTGATTGAGCCACAGCTATTTCAAAATCGTAAAAAAATCAGCATATCAGCGCTACCTGTAGGGCTATTTACACCAAACACTAAACTATACTAATCTAGATTACAAACTAATTAAATATAAAGTTTGGTGAAAATTCGAGCATTTGTTTTTTGAGATAGCGCTGTTGCAATATCATAAACAATGCAGTACAGCAGTGCCACCTATTGAGCGATTTGCACCAAAAAATTTGCAGCAACTAAGTATATTAAGGACTAACTGAATCTAAAGTTTTATAAAAATCCGTGCAATAATTTTTAAGATATAGCTACTGTGGAAATTTCGAATAATGCAGCATAGCAAAGCCACCTGTCGAGTGATATACACCAAAAATTAATCAGAACCAGTTTCTATCAAGATCTAACAAAATCTAAAGTTTTGTGAAATTCCATCCATTAGTTCTCGAGATAGAGCGCTCCAAAATTTTTGTCGCATGCAGACTCACGAAGTGACAGACACTGACAGACATTTTCGAAAAACTATCAAATCATGTTCAGTTCAAGATCTTCTTAAACGTATAAATCCATCGAATGCCGGAAATCGAAATTTTTGAAGAATCCAATACTTTAATCTTGTAAAGATAGAAGAAAATAAAATTGAAGGTAAAAATTTTACTAGTTCGCAAATAATCTGGGATCTACTAGAGCTTTTAATTAAAAACAGTTTTCATCTCCTGTGTACGCTGGGGAGTTTATTGGGATTCTTTAACTAGGATAGTCCGATATATTTCAAAATAAAAAATAAGAATTCCTTCTATGGATTTAAAATTACATTTTAATGGTTTAATTTCACTTCAAACTGTCTAAGAAAAAAGCCGGAGTCGGAGTCGGGTTGTTTTTTACGACTCCGACTCCGACTCCTTTTTCTCAAAAATGAGCCCGACTCCGACTCCGACTCCGCAGCCCTGATTAATTCACACGGTATTTTTAAAAGAAGGCGGGAAATCTGTCCAAGACACGCCCCACATTCTCGCCGGAATATGACTTTGAGCTTTTTTTAATGGGATGCACCATACGTAAAAAGTTGAAATTGATAATGAATATGCACCATATTCCACAATATTTCATGCAAAAAAAGTTAAGGTGGTCACTCAGAAATTTCAGTTTATTTTTAATTAAAAAGTACATTTAAAAACAGGAAAAATGTTAGAAAGTTTTTTTTTTTTTGTTGTTTAAAAAAATCTGAAAAAATTGTCATCAACATTAGTATGGTGGCTTTTTACATCCCTTATTTTTTTCGTTGAAATCTGCTTAGTAGTTTCGTCACAATGCGCTCTTTTCCAAAACAAGCATTTAGGACCATTACCCCCCATGGTCTTGAGATACAAACTTAAAACTGGGGAGAAATGAATTTCTTTTTGTGGGATCGTAGGACTGGATGTGGTTGACTCAAGGGCATATTTTACTAAGAAACCCGGCTATACCCTTTGCATATGAAATTGTTGTAAGATAGAATTTGTCCCAAAACCATACAGCTACATGGATTTGGTTCTATTTCGGAGAAAACTATTTTACCCAAATAAAAAAGTTTTGAATCTACCCTGTGTTGTACTGGTTAGTGATGTTGCCTGTAGAGCATTGGCGAATCACGTGTATGCTTTCTACACAACAGATTTAAAGCACTTTTTTCAACCCCTTCGGGACGAGCGTCTTTTTCAGAATTTTTTATCTTCTATCACCGTTTTTCTAAAACAGAAATAGTTGACTAATTGAATCTGGTAAATGCTCGAATTAAATAAGGCAAAATTTACAATAAAATTTTACTCGTGAAAATAATCAAGGATTTTAAGTATCTTATGCGGTTCGTATGTCGGTCGTTCGTTCCCAAGGCGTTTAAGTCTAAATAAAATCTCAGTGTCCCAGTAATCTGAATTACAGTAGAACCCCGCAAATCCGGACCCCGTAAATCCGGATCTCCGGATAATCCGGATCGGTTTGGTCAAGCGATTGAGAAACGATTTGTTTAATTTCAATAACATAAACTTGTTTCATCATCGTATTCTAAATAAAACAAACTTTTTTCTGAAATTTTTTCGGAAGAATACCTTAAACTTTCTTATTTAAACTCTTATTTAAACTACACCCAACGAACTACTTATGCTCAAGTGGGTAAGCGTGTCCGTACGGCTCACAAAAGGTATAGAAAACTGGCACAGCAAAAAATTACAAACTTTTTTATTACAAAGTAAACATTTTTACTGTCCGTAAATAATCAATAAGTTAAACATAAAGGTGATTTTCTGTACGTATGTTTTATTTTATTTCATTTTTTCTTATTCTCCGGATAATCCGGATTTTCGATAATCCGGATTGAGTCTGGCCCACATTAATCCGAATTATCGGGGTTTTACTGTATTGATATTTGATCTAAGTAGAGGCTAAAGATAAAAATATCTAAAATCATATTTTCTTTATTTCCATGTTCGATATTTTTCAATGCATAAAATGTTTTAGCCCTTTAACGTTCATTGATTTCTCTATAAAAACCACAAAATTTTAATATCGATTAAAAAACAACGGCACCGGAATTTTAATTTTGAAAAAATCCGTTTTATCAAGCATCTAAAAAAAAAATAACCCCTTTTTTATTATTTACAAATATATCTGTCCACAATTATCGATGTTAGTCATTTATTTCAACATTTTAGCCATAAAAATGTTTTGTCCGTTAAAGGTTTAAACATATTTCAGCGAAATTGTGGCAGAAAGGTTTCACGCGGCGAACTATGTTCCGAACTAGAATCTAAATTCTATGCAGATTTTTTTTTTTTTTTTTTTTTTTTTTTTTTTTTTTTTTTTTTTTAACCGTTTGCCGATAGCCTAAGAGAGTCACATTATGCTTGTGTTGGTGGTTCTGCATACTCATAATTTAACAAGATCTTATTGTATAATGATTGAGATTTTCTTTTATAATTAAACTTTAAGTAAATTTTCACAAACCCTATTTAACAAAATATCTGTTGGTACCAGGGTTCGTACGTGTAGTGGAATTTCAAGATCAGAAAATTCTTAGGTACCAGTATTTTCTTGTAGAAAATGTCTTCGTAACGACTTTCCTGATATCCTGTACATCATATGGGTAATGTGTTTTTGCCAAACATAATCATATTTGGTAAAAAAAAAAAAAAAAAAAAAAAAAAAAAAAAAAAAAAAAAAACTCATACCAGATGATTTCAAATCATGTTCTATTATTCTCCCCTCACCAAAACAAATCTGTAGAAAATCCGTAGGTATTTGGTCCATTCTGCAGATATTTTTAAGAATATCTGAAAAAATTCTGCAGATATATTAAATATAAAGCTAAATCTGCACAAATATTTCAGCTTTTTATGAAATTTCTGAAGAAAATGGAGATATCTTCAGATAATCTTAAGATTATTTTTAGTGTAGTCACCAGTAAATTTTTGTTGTTAATTTTGCATCATGTAATCCGAGCATTTTTCTCATTAAATAAGACAAAAATATCTCTTTTGAAACACCGGTGATGAAAGATTAAAAATTCTGTGAAATATGAAAAGATATTTTATAGTTCTTCAAAAATATAAATCAGCTAAGCGGTTAAATAAAGAGAAATTTCTATTGTTTAAACTAGATTAATTTTTCCTTTGAAAAAAAAATTTATATTTAACATGGAAAAAATGGTCCCCGTATGTACAACCTGGTACATTATAAATAATTATATTACATTTTATAATAACATTTTTAAAATTTAATGGTTGAAGATAGAGTACAGTTTAAACAATTATCAAAACGTCCTACATCAAAAGAGAACTCAAGCTTATTTCTTAAGAAAAATTACAACTTATTAATTTTCTTAAAAGTATATTTTTATGGAATATAATTGTTATCATATGAAAATATATGTTTTTAATTCAAATGCTTTGTGTACAATTTTTTCAAAAAACTCATATTTTTATGAAAGCCAAAATTAGTACTATCGTAATTTCGGGAGTATAAGCCGGAGATCAAACAATTCTCTTTCGACCCAGAATTTTTTAAGAGACAAATGTAACTACTTAGATCTCCGTAAATATTTGTCTTCAATCACTAAAAAAGATTTCTGGGTTCAAAAAGAATTTTTTGATCCGCTGCTTGTACACCCAAAATTACGGTAATTTTATCAATCATTTATTAGCCTTTGGGCCTTAATAACAAAATCCATTACCTGCCTTTATCTCATTTCCATGTCAGTGCGCAAAAGCCAAAGAAGTACTGCATTAATCAATCTTTTATCAGCCATAATAAAGAATTTCATTACACACTTTTAGCTGATTTCCATGCGAGTCCGCAAAAAATTAATCTGCTGGTAAAATAATATTCCATTCATCTTCATATTATTCCAGAGAAAGAATAAGGCAAAGAAAGGTATTTTTGTTATTAGGAAATTCTTTTATCATAATCAATAGATTTATAAGGGAATAGAATAGCAAACATTCTTATAGGAAAATACTCTTTGTATGCGGGTAACTAAAATGTGCATAAAATGAATCAATTGTGTATAAATGGGAAATATTTGTTTTCATAAAATCTCCAAAGAGTAACAAAGTAAACAAAAACATTTTTCTTTTTGAGGAATTTTCGTCAGTTTACGTTTATTCATAGAAATATCGAATAGCACCGGTTCCAATAAAGAAATTAAATGATGAAATGAAATGATAAACCACGGTAAATTAGAAAAATATGTGATCGTATTACAATATGTTTCCATTAAGGGGAAAGTTTTTCATGATTTTTTAAATCTAGAAAATTTTCGGGGAACACAATATTACGGATTTCAACAGAAAATAATTTCTATACCCGAATTTTCATCACAAATAAAATGTCTGTCGCCTAAATCGATGGAGCTTTCTTTCAGATTTTCTATAAAAAAGGGTGTTCATGTTCTTTTGAAAAATCAAAACTTAAATGTTCTGCAATTTTTAAAAACTGTAACGGGGTCAACTGCAGAAATGCCGACAACATTGTTTATTCAGAAAAAGTGGGTGGAAAAGTGTAATTATTTTTTACTTTTATTCAGTTTAATACCTAGTATTAATGTTATCCACTTAAGCTCTAATTACAAAAAAAGTTAAAATTTTGTTATTTTTTTACAACATTATTGCTGTAATTAATCATGATTGCTATCATGCAAATACCTGTAATATAAATAAGTTATATTAACCCTTAAATGCTCAGGATAGAACGCGTTCCAAAAAATGCGCAATTCAAAGAATCAGAATTTATACCTGAAATCTAATTGGTAATTTTTTCTTTATTTAATTACGACTGGTCTGTCATTAAGTGAAGTGAAAATTGCTCTTTTAAATTTCTGGTGAGAATACGGAATATGTGAATAACCCCCCCCCCCCCCCATTAAAACGGGAACACTTATGGTATCGAAAATGATACAATATGCATTTAGGGGTGTATTCGAAAAAACGCTTTTCCACCTTCAGCAGCTTGAAATTTTCCGATACAATTTCAGACATATTTTTAAAAGTAGAATCATGAAACTTGCTGAGGGGATTCTTGAAGGGACGTATGAGGTGCCGAGTAAAGTCTTTTTACGCTCAATTCATTAGAATTTGATTTATAAGCAATTAACTTCTCTGGAAGACCCTTTTTTTCGCACCCTTATCTCCCACTTCAGAAAAATCGGTTCAAATTGCCGTTTTTGATTGCTTTTTTTGCAATATTTTGTGCACTTATCAAAGAATTGACCTTCACGGCACCTTGTGCACTTTCTAAATAAGAGAATCTGCGAGTTTCATGTGTTTGAGAGCAAAAGTGAATTCAAAAATAAATCGGAAAACAAGCAGTTTGAATCGAAATACACCCTTAAGGATTAAAGAGGATAAAATACTAAGAAATAGTCTATTTGTGATTTTTCCCAAAATTAGAAAAAAAAGTCATTTTTTAGAAAGACAAGCGCGTTTAACAATGGCTTTAGAGAAACAATTTTGGAAGGGAAATTGTAGAGAATTTAATTCTCTTACTTTTGTGTATTTGGGTACACAAAAATGTCACAATTTTTGAGTTATAAGCAGAAAAAAACAGAAAAAAATCCCAAAATATTGTTTTTTTTTTTTTTTTTTTTTTTTTGCTCCTTAAAATTTAGCCTTGAAATATTTTATTAGAAAACCATTATTTCTTGTTACTAGAATCGCTATAAACAGTTTAAAAACATAAAATCTTTTTGCAGAATTTTTACATCTATTAATGACAATTTGACTGGCCTAAAATATTTTATTAGTGTAAAAGATTTCTGTTTTGAAAAAATATTGTTATAGTTAAAATGCATTTGCATGAGGCAGCTTTGCATTATTTCTATAAAGAGTACCCATACCTCCAATACCCATACAGCATTTGATGTTTTTTTTTAAATATTAGATTACTTAGTATGTAAAATAGCTTCATTCATATATTTTACGAATTCCAAATAAAATTTCAAGGTTTGTATAAATTCATATTATTAGAGTTGTACCAATTTAATTCGTCTTTTAAATAAATGATTTGTCTTTCACAAAGTGGCAATTAATACTATTCGCAACAGTGATAATATTTTTTGTTTCTGGTATGGGTAATAAATAGTTGAAAAAAATTCAGACTAAACTCTCAATCCTGTGATAAACTGTTGTTATAAAAAATTACGTTTCATTCCGCAGTCTGCTGCTAGCACGAGAAAGCAGATTTTTGTTGGGAGCCAAAGCTCTTCTGCCTTGACGTGCGAGAGGACAATGAGGAATTTTTGGCACAAATATATATTATTCTCCCCTGCTTCGAAAGGCAGGAAACTCTGAATATGATTAAATAATCCCATTAACTTCTTGCTAGGTATTCAACTTCACTATACTTTGAAATAGTAGAAAATAAACATTTTTAATTAAATACTGATGTGAAAGTTTTTTTTTTTTTTTATCAATTCACGCATTGTTATTAAATACTCGTCTAAAATAAATTACCTTTTACAAGATAAGAATAAAATACACTATTAAGAATGATATTTAATTATTTATGTTTGTTTCCCAAAAATTTCTTCATATGCATATTACATGTTTTTTTGTGAAATACACTTCTTAGCGAAATATCTTTCTTATTGGAATATTCTAAACAAATATACTTTTGTATCGAAATATACATAACTTCAATATAAAGAACGGTTTACCCTTTTGCGGCCAAATACCAATAGTAGAATACCGAATACCAAAAGTAGAAATTTCTTCTTAAATACCTCTTCCGTCATCTATATTTGTTTTGTCAGGAACGCAGAGTAGAAAAGCGGTCGTCTGGCCGATCCGAGGCAGGTGACGCGATTTCATGCTGAAACCACAACGTGAAAAAAATCGGTCGTCTGACATTAGCCGTCGTTCATTTAACGTGGCACTTAGAAGAATTTAATTGCATTATAGTATATTAGAAAAATCGTCTGTAGAATATTTTAATGAGATTGGGTAAATCCATTTCAAGTGGTCCAGCACTGGTCGCTCGACTTTTTTTTAAAAATCTGAAATTTTTGAAACAACCCTAACATGATGGAAGTTCAAAATGACCGTTACTTCAATTTTACTATTTTTTGTTTGTGAATGGCGGCCTTCTGTGTTTCATCGTATGCAGTAATTTTCTCAGATACTAGGATGCACAAAATTGTAAATATCTCGTCTTTTATTTTCCCAATTGAAATGGGTTTTGCAGCATTTTGTTCAGAATAAAATAGGCTAAATATACAGTGGTAGAAAAATTTTGAAAAATAAATTTTTACAAGTGAAATTTTAGCACAAAATTTAAGATTTTTTTCCAAAATCTATCCGTTTGCAAGAGGAAATTTTTCATGCAAGGGAAACTGTCAACCTTACACAATTTTTTCTACAAATAGGTCAAAAGTAGTACTCATACACCAAGTCCCAGATCTGGGAGTTGATTTCTCTTTGCGAAAAAAATTCCGAAATTCGTCAAAAATTTCAAAATTCGCACTTTTTAGGCTTTGATATCTCTGGTGGAGCACGAGATAAAAATCTGAAATTCTGGCCTTTGATAGTAGGCTGAGATATGACATAGACAATATGTGAAAACAATATTGCCAAACTATTGTAGCCTACTATATAATTGTTCAACAAGACTGTCAATCTTACACAATTTTTTCTACAAATAGGTCAAAAGTGCGTGTACTCATGCACCAAGTCCCAGATCTTGGAGTTGATTTCTCTTTGCGAAAAAAATTCCGAAATTCGTCGAAAATTTCAAAAATCGCAGATTTTAGGCTTTAGTATCTCTGGTGGAGCACGAGATAAAAATCTGAAATTCTGGCATTTGATAGTATTCTGTAGTAGTGTTATGTACAAAAAATTTCAAGAAGGAGATTTGACTACAAGCTGAGATATGACATGGACAATATGTGAAAACAATACTGCCAAACTATTCTAACATACTATGTAATTGTTCACACCACCAAAATTTTAAATTAATTATTTATGGTAGAAAGTTAAATGCTAATTACAAATATTTTCTTCAAATGCTTCTGTGTGATTTAAACAATTCATTTATTTTTAAATGAATACAGAAACTTCGAGAGAAATGAAATATCGATGCAAGGTGCTATGTCTAGTTTATACGGAGGACTGAAATGCACTTTATTTAATTTTGGAACAAATAAAAAATCTTTAGAATGTAACGACAGAATATAATGCATATTTATTACTTTTGTTTCAAAATTATTAAAAAGAATCTCCGATTTAATTCCAATATACACAACAAGTTTCTTTCACTAACACATATCATGCATGTTTTACCTTCTTCTTTGCTTATTCAATATTTTTTATACTCATAATGTATTTTTTATACTGATAATGTTGATTACAAGATGACGTTCAATGATAAAAAAAAATCTCAATACGTTACTCTGAAAACAAACACAAATACAATGTTCCAGTTACTAAAAATAAGCAAGAAAATGTGCTTTTAGTTTAATGAAGTGGAAAATATTTCCTTATAAATAAAAAAGACCTGTTCAAAGAAGGTAGCAATAAATTTGCTGGAAAATTTAGATTGCCTATCAAACATCACATTTATTTTTACTCTTTTGTTTATTTTTTTTACTCTTACTAGAAAAACCATTTTAAGAATATTTGCAGAATTGAATAAAAAGGCATTTGTAAATATTTAATTTGTTTTATACAGTGTGTTTTTAAAACTTCTGTCTAAAAATTGTTTGTTTTCTTTCAAAAAGAAAAAAAAGTAAAACACAAAGATTCTAACTAAAAGGTAAAAAGAATGTGAGAAAGAAAAGATTTAATTTCAATCAAACTCGTTTAAAAGTTTCTTTTTTTTTCTTTTCTCTCTTTTTTTTATCATTCTTGAAAGTTTTCGAAAATTAATGTATTATTTGTTTTGCAGTTACTTCGTTTTAAAAATGGTTGTGAATGAATATGAAAAATCATTAAATTCTTTAAATAAACTAGTCGAATAGAATCACTATGGATCAAGTTCGTTCAACTGAGTTCGTGATGAATTCTTGCTCTACATACAAAAATTTGTTCAGTGCCTTAACATTACAAATCCTTTGAAAATATGGACAACGAATGATGTTAATCTTCTAAAATTGTGAAAGCAAAATTAGTAGAAGCCAATAACTTTAATTAAAATACATTTGAATTATGATAAAAGAATTTAATTGCTTTTGATTTTGGTAGCCTCAAATCACGCAATTTTTTTATAAATAGCAAATTTCTTTAATTAATCGCCTGTACATATTCACGTTAAGTATGTTAAACTTCAATTGTCGAGTACATAAGTTAAAGAACTACTAAGTTATAACGCACACATTTCATAAAAACCAACTCCCCAAAGAATTACATATGCCATTTCAAGGATGTTTTATACTTTTCCTCAGTGAAAAAAGAAAAACGATAAAATGGGTTCAAAAGTATTTTGAGAAAATAATGAAATTCATTTAATCTTTCTCTCAAACAATCCAAAGCACTTTGTGCAGGAACATTAGTGAGAAGAGATTTGACATCAAAAGAAACTATAGTAGCCTGTTTTATTGAAGTTACGAATTCTATTAGCAAATTGAACTGAATTTTTAGACGTATAAATATTGTTAACCATGAGGCCTTAAACTTGAAAGCTGTTTCGATTGGAGCAATTAATTTTGGAATCTCAGGTTTTTTTAGTAACTGATGCAAAATTGTTGATTAGTTTTAAAGCATTAATGTGACTATCCTCTAACTGAAAGTCTGACAAATTAACCACAGTATCTCTGTTTACAGTAGGTAAATTTTCTGGGATCCTGGGAACAAAACGTTCAGATAGTTTTTTAAATTTCTTTTCCAGACCTATTTTATGGTGATCAGCAGAAGAGCATGCTCTATCCCAAGACATTTTATCGAAAGAAGAAATATCATGATTCTTCTTCTTTTTTTAAATATTTTTTGTGCTTTATTTTGTGATTTATATTTAATGTATTTTTTTAATGTATTTAACGTGCTTCTAGCGCATGGATTTTTTGCATTATCTGCTTTTCAATTCTTTAACAGCATCAAATTTATATATAATATTTAGTGATTCTGCGATCCATATTGCTCATTTTCAGCATTTGAATTTGTAGCAGTATATGTTTACTTAAAAATAGCATGCCATTTTATTGTTTACTCGTGACAGATTACTATTAAATCTATATTCTTAGTAATATCGCTCAGGCTATTCCCTCAGAGGGAAGTCCTTGTATTTAGATTATTTAAAGGCAAAAGTTTAAATCTCTATTAACTCTATAAACTAACACTGTGCAACACTGTATTTGTATTTTTCATAAAGAAGTGCTGAAGTAACGACTAAATGAATACCCGTATGCGATACTGATTCAGGACAACTAATACCGAATCCAAAGATTGAATACAAATCTTCATATTTTGCACTGGCTGATTTGCACTTACTTATCGGCTGCGTTCATGAATCACTAAATGGAGGTAGCGTTTGAAATTCACAGTATATTGTGGAACTAGCGAAGTAACGAATCATATTCCAAAATAACGAATCTGTATGTGGTATTCGATACCCGTTACTCAATAAAGAATACATGCCGTTTGCAGCAGTTTTATTAATAATTTTTAAGCTATTGCATAGCTTTTATCGCGGGCTTTGAGCGCGGTGACCGAATCCAAAAATTCCGTAACGCGAAAAATCCTATCACATCCGTAACGAAAAAACCTAACACTCGGCTAACGCCGTTTCCGTTCGGAAAACCTCGGGACGGTATCCTTCGGTAGACTTCGGCAGACATTGACGTGGTATTTTTCAGATAT
Source organism: Maratus speculifer (assembly GCA_964019185.1). Classification (NCBI taxonomy): domain Eukaryota; kingdom Metazoa; phylum Arthropoda; class Arachnida; order Araneae; family Salticidae; genus Maratus; species Maratus speculifer. The sequence goes on from CAXHSM010000003.1 coordinate 741,625, forward strand.
TAGGATATCAAGTCTCAAACTTATAATTCTTATGATCTAATTTTCATAGCGCGGCCAAATTTTGTTTGGTAATTTATTATGAGACAGTGTTTATTTTGGTGGTCTTATTTATTTTGGTGACAGGAGACCCCCCACCGTGAGGGTCGAAAAATTTAAAATGCTTATAACTCGCGATCTAACTTTCGTAGCGCGGCCAAACTTGTTTGGTAATTTATTATAAGACAGTGTTAATTTTTGGTGACAGGAGACCCCCCACGGTGAGGGTCGAAAAATTTAAAACGCTTATAACTCACGATCTAATTTTCGTAGCGCGGGCAAATTTTGTTTGATAATTTAATATGAGACTGTTAATTTTTGGTGACAGGAGACCCCCCCCCGCGGTGATGGTCGAAAAATTAAAAATGCTTATAACTCGCGATCTAATTTTCGTAGCGCGGCCAAATTTTGTTTGGTAATTTATTATGAGACAGTGTTAATTGTTGGTGACAGAAGACACCCCACGGTGATGGTCGAAAAATTAAAAATGCTTATAACTCGCGATCTAATTTTCGTAGCGCGGCCAAATTTTGTTTGGTAATTTATTATGAGGCAGTGTTATTTTTTGGGACATTAGACCCCCCCCCCCACGGTGAGGGTGGAAAAAAATTTAAAATGCTTATAACTCACGATCTAATTTTCGTAGCGCGGCCAAATTTTGTTTGGTAATTTAATATGAGACTGTTAATTTTTGGTGACAAGAGACCCCCCACAGTGAGGGTCGAAAAGTTTGAAATGCTTATAACTCGCGATCTAATTTTCGTAGCTCGACCGAATTTTGTTTGGTAATTTATTATGAGACAATGTTAATTCTTGGTGACAGGAGACCCCCACGGTGAAGGTAGAAAAACTTAAAATGCTTATAACTCGTGATCTAATTTTCGTAGAAAGACCAAATTTTGTTTGGTAATTTATTAAGCTATTGCATAGCTATTATCGCTGGCTTTGAGCGCGGCGACCGAATCTAGGAATTCCGTAACGAGAAAAAATCCTAACACTCCGGCTAACGACGTTTGAGTTTGACAGAGTTCGGCGCGGTATCCTTCGATAGACTTCAGCAGACATTGACGCGGTATTTTTGCCTAAGTTGATAAAAAATGCTATGCAATAGCTTTACAGCGGCAGTCCCCGAGTGCCACATATATTATATTTGTCTCATTGACGAAACATTTTAACTTGAATAAATATAATAAATGAGTTATGATTTTCTTCTCCAGAATTTATTTAGTTTATCCTTAAGAACTTTCAATAACATTCTGTAAAACTTAGTTAGTGTAAGAACTAGTTAAAAACGTTTTTAGAACATCCTTCGGTGTAAAATAAAGTACTACTTTAGATGACATAAAACATATTAGCATCATTGCAGTTTTCCATAGATAGCATACAGTAAAAATTATGCCGAAGGAGTAAAAGGGCGTTTATTGATTATCATTTTTATGAAATCTTATAATCGAAGCTATAAATAAAGTTTCGAAAACATATATTATTACCATAATTATTATATTACTATTATTATCATAAACATTGTGATGATTATTTTGATTTTGGAGATATATAAGAAAATATGAAACTTTGATGTTTGAAGATTTAAATATATTTTGAGATAAAATTGTATATGTGATCTTTATTTTAGTGTGAGGCATATATAATAATATTGTACATAAATGAAGAACCTTTACAACATGCATTTCTAGAATGAGGGTTTTTTTAAGTTAATGTAAATATTATAACAATATGCTATTTCTTTCAAATACTATTTAACCTTTAGATTACGGGCTAATACTGGGAACTATTTATGTATTCATTCGAACCACAATTTACAAAAGAATTTCTTTACAGTAGAAATCTTTTGAAAGCTTTCTACTGTAAGTGTATCTCAGAGAATTTTTTCCAAAAAGTGGTTCGAATATAATTAATTAATTGTTGTTAGGACGATATAAGTCCCAACCCCGTAATCAAAGGGCTAATAATCCACAATTATTCCAACATAATTATTCCAAAATAATTGCAACACTTTTTCGAAGAGAAATCCAAAACAATTAAAGTGTCAATAAATTCATGAATTTGCTCATTTTTTGAAATAAAAAAAATACGTAGAAATATGTTTTAAATAATTACTGTGATTTAATTCGTTACACATGAATTAATCATTCACATTTATTATAGCGTACTTTCATTCATAAAAAAATCGTAAAATCGTATGTTGATTATCAACATTTGATGGCTGTTAACAGATAAATTTTATAGCTTAATTTATCATCTTTCTCTTAGCATATTATTTTAAAATAAATGAGATACATTTTATTGCAGACATAAACATTTATTTCTAAACTAAACACTGATACTTAAAAAAATCCCCAAAACAAGACGATAAAGTTAGTATGCAATTCGCTGTGAACCTTTTGACTATAAAGTATTTTTATGATGACCTGTTTGTTAAACTGGACGTTACGAGATCAAAAAAAATTTCAAACACCTTTTTCGATATTTTTTTCTTTCTTTTGCTGAACCATAAAAATATCCGATAGTATACTCTGAAATTGAACACCTGGCATTCAACCAGATTTCGAAATAAATTTAGCTCCTGGAAAAAAATATTTTAGAGGTCATAAAATATATTAGCAGATTTGAACATTTTTATAGGCAGCATAGCAGTTAAATTTAATGCGTTACCAAATTGAAATTGAATAAAATGGTTTTACTTTCACATTTATATTCAAATTACTTAAATAATTTATTAAAATTTTAGATTTTAAGATTTAGTAATTTTTTTATTTATATTTTGAATACAATATCGAAAACAGAAATCATATGTTTGATGCTTACGCTGCTTGATCATAGAGTTTTACTTATCATTCATTTTTTTAAACCGGAAATGTTTCACATTGCGTAAACATCATATTTTATTAAATACACTGTTAAGAATATTACAAAACAGACGAAACATGCGTAATAACCTGCTAGCACTTTAAATGACTAAATTAAATTTTAGATTGAAGTATGTATAAGAAACACACAAGGTTAGTAATCTTCTTAAAATTCTTTAAATTATGGAATCACTGTATCAAATTAAAAGTAAAGTGGAACCTGTCTAAAGTGACCACCTTTGGGATCGGCTAAAATGGTCACTATATAAAAGTGGTCACTTTATGGAGTGTCTTTCAAAGTGGCACATTAAAACTTTTGTGATCTCAAAAAACAAAATATAAATAAGGAAAAATGCACTATAATAAGTAATGAAATGATTAATTAACAACTATAATAACTGAATTACTAATTAAAAATAAACTACACAAAAGATAATTTATCTAAAAATCATGTTATTTCTTTTGAATGCAATTGAAATTCCGTAGTGATGGATTTAAATAATACATAACTACACACACTGTAATTTATACGCATTTTTATAGTTTGATATGCAAAACGATAATTTTTCTATAGCTGGCAGTAGGGCTCCCTAATGGTCCGCGAACTGTACACCAATATTATTCAATAGAAAATTTCATGGTAAATTTTTGCAGAATTTGCGTTAAAAACTATTCCCGAAGTTGGTTTCTTTGCAATTTGCAAGAAAAATCAAAAAAGAAAAATTTTGTAAGAAAATATTGATGTTCAATTGGCGGAGCCCTGTGGCAGTAATAAACTTTTCATTAAAAATCCCCTTAGACAAATGCTAATATCGTTACAATAAAAGACAAAGAGGTCACTTTATACATTAAAACAAAACTGATGTGATAACAATAAGCACTAGCAATCTTTTGAAGAAAATTAACTGAATCGATGTAAACCGAAATCTGGAGCACTCTCCCTCTTGAAAAACACTTTTGCACTTCACAATTGTCTGTTACTGTCTAATTTTTATTAAAGAAAATAATAGCCGTTTTCCCACTAACGCCAATTATTTTTCTATAAGCATAGTCACATTTAAGGGAGTAAGGCATGAAAACCAGATTTCTCCTTCTAAACGAGGTAAAGAGATTAGTTTGATTAGCCAAGTATAAGGAAGTAGATTTAACTTAGCATGTTTTTTTGGAGAATCTTGGAACTTTGAGATTTCACCGTGCAAAAGAAAATGATCCTACTCTTCGACTGAAAAAATTAAAAGTGATATACATAATTACATGTATATATATTGACACATACATGTATATTGTAAATATCTATGGATATTTACATGTATACTTATTAACACATATATGTATTGTAAATATGTATAGTTGTTCATTGCAAATTTTTATTTACTTATATATATATAAACTCTTTGAAAACAAATGATATTATTTGATAATTAAAATTTTGACTGTACTTTTTTCTCTGCATAATCGCGAAATTTCTTCACTTGAGAACGGAAATGACAAAATAAAGTAAATTTATTAATTTTAATCATTTATAAAAAAGTCATTTATATCTAAATTGTGATATTTTTATTAGATTATAAATACATTACTTTTATGATGTTTCAGTAAATTTCCAAACGCTAGGTAATTGTCTGATCACAGGAAAAAACAAATTTATTTATTTTAAAAAATAATAAAACATAAAAAACACCCGAAATGTAATTTTTATCTTTCTCAAAACATCTTAAACCAAATTAAATTACGAATTCTGAAACGAAATGCGGAAAACTGGTATTTCGAAATAGGAATCTACAAGATAATTGAATCAAATGGCTCATAAAAAAGCTCATAACTTAAAAAGGTTTGAGTGAAATTTCAAAGCAATGTAACATTTTTATATATGACATAATTTAAGAATAAATTTATCTCGTTTCTCGATAAATAATTTTGATTCTTCTATAAATTCACTTTAAATTAAATTATTACGGCATTCCCTTTCAGTTTCATTTCTAAACGAAATTTGATGCATTTTCAGTGATTTAAATTCCATAAAAAAAATACAAAACTCGAATTATTGTAAAACGATAAGAATGAGGATAAAGTTCATAATAATGATGCTTTTGTATAACTGTTTTCGTTCGTTTTGGTTGATTCGTTACTAAAAATACATTTCTTACAATAATTTAATCTAGTATATCACCACAAATTATTTTCTCGGTAAATACTTACCATGCAGAATGATGTTGGATTTCTGTTTTTTTTTTTCTATTTTTAAGTATGACAGATAAAAGTACGTTTGTTTAACTACCGACAATGAAATTCTAGTATTGACAAAAAAAAAAAAAAAAAAAAAATCGACGCAAGCAACAAAAATTCGATTTCCAGTGATTTGAATTCAAGGATAATTGACGCTAAATTTAAACACTAATAATAATTGATGAATTGAAATAGGAAACACCCGCTTGTTTTATTGCGATCAGTGAATTCTTATTTCAATAGCTAAAAAAGGTAGCATGAATTTTTCTTTAAATTTATTAAAGGAAATTTTATTTATTATTAGCAGGCGTCGCCCGTTCTGCTGGTCAGCTTTTTCAGACGATTCTTTGATTTTTTATAGTAGGTTTTTTTGTAGAATGACATAACCCAATGCAATTTGCAAAAAATATATATGAAAATTTATCTAACTAACAATTTAATTCACATCAAAATCCATCTATTAGTTTTTATAAAGACATATCTTTCATAATTGGGTTTACCTGATTATAGAAATCTACTTCAAAATAACTGACCAATACTATAACTGACCATTTTAGAGCGATATGTAATATACTAAAACCACTTTTAAAAAATTAACTTACAATGCAAGTTTAAACGAGTTTAATTTATTAGATCTTTTTAAAATAAATAATACTCCATCAATGAGTTCAACTGATTCTAGTTTAACTTTTTCCATAATTTAATAAGTAACATAGAACGAGTGAGACAATATTATAAACAATATATATATATATATATATATATATATATAAGAAAAGAAATAGAAGAAAAGAATATAAAGAAGAAATAATTGATCAATCAAGCAAAAAAATTCGATGATGAAAAGCATGTGTAATTAACTTTTTATCGCGAATTTATGGTAAAAAACTTCTGATAATCTCTATTTGCTAATTTGTTTGCTGGTTAAAATTTTCCTTTCAGCGATTAATACTGATAGATAGAACCATTCTTGAATTCTTTTGTTCAGCCCTGTAGTTTTTCAAGTGCCTTCAATACACGAAAGTATCTTTCTAAAATTTAATTCAAACAAAAATATTTCTTATTACTACCTAAATTACATTTTCAGAAATTATCATCCGAAGACAACTTTGCATCCAGTTCTTTGCGGGACCCTGTATATCATTTTATATATATACTACAAACATTTCTTAGTTTACTAAATGCAGTTCAAAATAAAAATGCATATTTTATTTAAAAACCACCTTTAAGTAAATTACGCTCATATTCAGTAACCTTTCCGAGATCTTTTGTGTAACCCTGTATATCTAAATTTAACGATTTATACTATTACCATTTATACTCTCCATTTAATATGCATACATTTAGCGAAACTTAAAAGCACATATCATAATTCAAAATGCATTTCATCCATGCAACAGTCATCATCCATCATATACAGTACTTCGAATAGAAATTATAATATTTGAAATCTTTTGTATGTTCCTGTAAATGCTATGCACTTCGTATTATGCATGAAATAACACACATTAAGCCTCAGCAACGTATATCAATTTGATTATACATGAAATCGTTTACCATAATTAAAATATGTCAGAACCTGTTCCTCCCTTTATTCTTATGCAATGGAATTCTTTTGTGTAACCCTGTAATGAATAATAAGTGTCCTTTTCACTACATACTTTACAAAATGCATATTTTAGTGCACTTTGGAAATGCATGTAAATTTGAATATGTTTCACAGGGTGTAACACCGTTAAATTTAATGAAAACGATTTTCCCCATAATGCCGTAATGTAAGGAAATTTTTTGACAATCCCTGTAAATAAACTAATCATGGTAGAAACTTTATTTTCAATAGGTATTCGTGCTAGGTAAACGTTGAAAACGTCCAATAATTTCATGGAAATCGGAGTATATTTACGAAAGTTAGAAAGCGACCAGACAGACAGACAAACTGAAAGCATAATAACTTTTCAACTTTGTTCGAAAGTGTTGAAAAATCGAGCCAAGGATATATTAATCAGTAGTTTTATTTTCCGCTTTTTCCCCACAATTTTTTTTTCCATTGATAATTACGAGTTTTGAATAAAAATATTAATTTGTATGTAACTTATAACTTATTAATTAATACAAGTAAAAAATACTTCTGATTCATTTTAAATATGACGTCATTATTTATCTCGCTCCATTAGCTACCCCTTGTATTTTTAACGACTGCTATAAAGTACCTGTTTTATTTCAACTATGACGTCACATAATCATAAGTGAACCATTTTATTAAAAATATAATTCTTTTTCATTCTTTTTACTTTTAATTTATGTCGCCATATTTTACACAAAAATTCCCATTAACTAAACAAATATCCTTGTTCAATATATTATAAAAAATACACCTTTTATTTTTATTTCAAACATGACGTCATATTTATTTTCTTTTAAATTATTTTATTATAGTTTTTCGCGTGGAAGTTTTTTATTAAAAATTCATTGCCGCTGAAAAATTATTATTCCAATTTTTTATTTTCTTGGCAACAGGAAAGGAAAATGGTTAAATTTTATCTGAAATATGCCTATTGATTTTGTATGAAAAATAATATATATAATAAATAAAATAAATATAAAATAAATATTTGAATAAAATAAATAAAAATTAGCCTATGTTCATTCCACTCCTATAATCTATCCATATGCAAAGATTCAAAGACATTAATCCATCCGTTTTGAAGCCAAGTTCATTCCAATTTTTCGGACACACTTTCACATTTATAATATATATAAGGATATACATATATATGTATGTATATACAAATCCATGAAAATGCTTTTAGCAGGACTTAGGTTATCAACTACCGGAACGAAATACCAATTTGCATTTTATATATAAAGTGATAATAATACTTGCCATTAAAATTTATGAAATATCATGTTATTTTTCATTATTTCTGCTGAATAAATGCCGTAATTGCGTCAAAATGACGTAATTTTATGGAGGTTTTAATGCACGAACATTGTGATTTAGGATTATAGTTAAAATAATTATAATTAATTTTGTACTAAAGCAATCTCGCTATACCAAACTAATTGAATTTGTATTCCGATTGTAGAATTTGAATCATCTTAATTGTCTGAGCGAAACGAACGCTAATACAAAGCGCAGTATTGCTTTCTAGAACTAAAGAGCTACGAAACGATATTAAAAGTTGCACAGAAAAAAAAAGTCGGATTTTGATTAGGATTGTACTTATGAATGAAACATACTCAATGCGCTACTACGAAAAATTAGCTCCAAACAGTTTAAAAATTACATTTAAAAAACTGATAAAACTAGATGGATGTGACAATCCCAAAATTTTCTTCTATCTTATAAGTACATTTTAATATTAAAAAAAAAAAAAAAAAAAAAACGTGGTGACCCCAAAGTTACCCACTATCGAATTTCCTCGAACATTTGACCTAGCCTAATGAGATTCTGGTATCCGAAAAGCCTAAAACGCAAAATTTAATTAATATTCTGAGAAAATGAGCTTAGTAGTGCCTCATGTTGGGTAATTTATACTAAAACCTAATAAGCATCTATTTATATCAAGATCTAACAGAATCTGAAATTTGATGGGATTTCGTCCATTAGTTCTTGAGATATAGTTATAACAAAAAATTTGCAAAACGTAGCACAGCAACACCATATCTTGGACAATTTATGCCAAAACGTAAAAGAGCGTCTAATTATGTTATGGTGTTAAAGAATCTGAAGTTTGATGAAATTCTGTGCATTAGTTCTTGAGATATAGCTAGTTTAAAAAAACCGTGTAAAATAGAGCACAGCAGCACCATCAGTTGAAGGATTTATAACAAAACGTAATCATCGTGTAATTATGTTATATGTCATTTTGTAACAAAATCTGAAGTTTGATGAAATTCTGTGCGTTGGTTGTTGAGATATAGCTATCGGAAAAATCGTGCAAAATGCAGCATAGCTGCACCACCTGTTGCAAGGTTAATACCAAAATGTAATCAGCGTCTAATTATGTTATATATTCTAGTATAACAGAATCTAAAATTTGATAAAGTTCTCTGCATTAGTTCTTGAGATATAGCTATCGCAAAAATCGTGCAAAATGTAGCATAGCAGCGCCACCTATAGGGCAGTTCACACCAAAACCTTATCAGCGGCTATGTATCTCAAGGTATCGCGGAATCTATGGTTTGGTGAAATTATGTGCATTAATTCTTCAGATATAGCTATGTGGCATAGCAGCGCCAGCTGCTGGCCAATTTACACCAAAACTTAATCAGCGTCTATGTATATCAAGGGGTCACAGAATCTGAAGTTTGGTAAAATTCTGTGCATTAGTTCTTGAGATATAGCAATATTGAAAAAAATGAAAAACGTTGTATAGCAGCGCCACCTGCAGGCCAATCTTGAATTGACTAATTCATATCAAGGTTTATAAAAATAGTATATAAAATTTTATTAAACTTCGAGCATTAGTTCTTGAGATAGAGCGCCCACAAATTTTTTTGTCACATACATACATACATACAGACAGACAGACGGACAGACTCACAGACAGACATTTTCTAAAAATAGTCAAAACGTATTCAGAACCTTCTAAAACGTATAAATCCGTAGAAAACCGGAAGTCGAAAATTTTCATGAATCCAATCTTTCTTCTTGTAAAGATAGAAGAAAGTAAAAATATTTATCTGCTTACATCACAGAAATTTTACGTCAATTACATCGGTTGTATGTTTTCGTAGACAACTGAATTAGAATACATGGAGTGAATGTACAACATTTAAGTACAGGGAAACAGCTGCACATTTACAACATTTACGCGCGCAGTAATATTGAAGTGCATTAAAACAAACTACAATTTAGTCTTAAAAACCTTGATTTTGTGATAGCATATTTTAATCATCAAAAGAATATTTTATAGTTCGCGTGTGAAAATTAGAAACAATTATGTATTTTGATAAAATATTTCGATCTACGACATCATTTCTTCTTATTTTCTTTATTTTTATTACACGCTTTCTTTTAACTTATATTTTGTTTGTGTGTGGAACTCATGTGAATAAATTTTTCGGCATTGATGTCATACGCGCTTCAGATTTAACGCGATTTTTTTCTAACGCACATTTGGCGAAAATCTCTTTTTTCGAATACCGGTTACATATACATTTTTAATTTATTTTCTGTTGCTTTAAAAAGGAATTTACAATAAATAAAAAAGTAATTAATAACTATAGAAACAAACATTTTATATAATTTTAAAAAATAAACTGAAAGTAAAAAAAAAACATTTTATTTATAAATAAACAATAATAGCCGAATTACTGTCTCAAGCAAAATAACACCATTATGACGCAAATTAGGTATCCTGCATATATGATATGTAATTAGGGGAGTATAAGAAGTCTGTGCTCATTTTTCACCCATATCTTGTTGACAAGGAACTTTGAAGTTTGGAATATGTATGTATTCCTGGGAGTAATACAGGCGTTGGACATTGATTTCTTTTGTTTTTTTAATTAGATATGATTACCTTTTCTTCCTATGGAGAAATCAGCATTAGGTTCAACAATGAGTATTTGATGAAAAATACTTAAGAAAGGATTACCACAATAGCGCCAAATTTTAGATAACCTCGCAAAATATCGCCAAATTTGTCAACTTGGCGAAAATCACCAAATTTGGCGACAAATGTAAGTTGCCATATATGAAACCAACTGATATAAACTGGCGATAACTGGTTAATTTCGCAAAATTCCCATTGAAATCCATAACTGAACTAACAACAATTTAAACTCCGTGCATTTAAGGGTTTTTTAACCCTTTCCGGCAATGGAGAAAATCTGTTAGTAAAATGAAAAATTATCGACTACGGAATTCACAAACGGATTTTTTAGATATTTTCAATTCCTTAACCCCTTCGCGATGGGAGCCTTTTACGAAATTTTTATTGTTTGGTCACCGTTTCTTAAAAACAGAAATGTGCGCTTTATTCAATCGAGAAATTGCTTCGATTAAATAAGGTTAATTTTGCGGTATAATTTTACTGGTGGGGAAAAACAAGGATTCTTAAACCTGTTCGCGGCACGTATACGTGTCGTGTCGCTCATCTCCATGGGGTTAATTTAATATTTTACAGTAAACGCAAAATTTTACTAAAATATTACTGGTGCCGTTTTCAAGTTTGGAATTAAATTAGGTATCCCAGACCGGGCACAGTGTGCCGGAAAGGGTTAATACTTTTCTACTTTTTATTGCATTTAAAAACATTAATTTTTTTACGTTTTTGTTAATTTTAATGAAATTAATTTAAAAAAAATACATTTAAAAAATCAAATTAAATTGGTAAAAACAATAATAATAACAACAAAATATTTTTCTTTTTCCTTTTTTGAATTAAAATTAAATTCGTACCTTGGCTAGGAAAGAGAAAATAAAAAATCAAATTAAATTGGTAAAAACAATAATAATAACAACAAAATATTTTTCTTTTTTCTTTTTTGAATTAAAATTAAATTCGTACCTTAGCTAGGAAAGAGAAAATAAAAAATCAAATTAAATTGGTAAAAACAATAATAATAACAACAAAATATTTTTCTTTTTTCTTTTTTGAATTAAAATTAAATTCGTACCTTGGCTAGGAAAGAGAAAATGGATTTGGTGAGACAAAACAAATTTTCTCGTAACCTACTCGTTCTTTCATATACCCAAGCTATTTTTAAAATATTTATAGAATTTATTTTGCGCAAAAAAGGACTATTTTAGTTTGCTTTCTTGCAATGCTCTGAGTAAAACTTTATTAAGCAGTGATTTTTTGATGACATTTCCAAATGGATTCAATAAAAAATTGTGAAAACTGGAATTGGCAAACTTAATGATGTATAGTTGTTCCTTTCATAGATAACATTAAAAAGTTTAAATAAGAAAGGTTGGGGTATTATTCGGAACTATTTCAGAAAATACTTATTTATTCAGAATATGAAGCTGAAATAAATTTATGTTATAGAATTTTTCCGATCACTTCTCAAACTTGAAAAAAAGAAATCGACCAAACCGGTCCGGATTATTTGGAGATCGGGATTAACGGGGTCCGAATTAGCGGAGTTCTACTGTATTTGTATTTTACGTAAACTCGAATGTACGCAATCGTATTTGAGAATTTTTAATGATAAAAGTGGTAAGGAGAGAAATCGTCTTTTTTAGGATTATGATTTATAAAACTAATCTAAACTGAACTTACAATATATTGGTGTCAAATGCCTCCTTCGTTAATTACATTTTCGGTGGATTAGATTTTTTAAAATAGTAATTTTACAGCTTTTAAATAAAAAATGTTTCTCTTCAGTCAGATGATTAGGGTAAAGTGGGCCTAAAATGATCCTTGCAGGCAAAACGATCTATATATGTTTTCTTCCAGACCGTTCACGCTATCTGCTGGGTAACAGTCAAACTAGTTGTGCCAAGTGAAGTTAAAGTAATGGCGGTATTCACGCGACCGCAGTTGTAAGCGTCTGAATAGAATTCTTTTAAAAAAGTGGATTTTACATTATCTGTTATGAGATAAGCAGTAAATTTCATATTTATTTAGTTATATAGCCTTTCATGCTCAAAAATGTGACATGGTTTGCTTCATAGAGTACGTTTTTAGATGTGAATGACGCTTGCTAAGTTTGTTATTTTTCTTGGTGTTATCCAGTTATAAGATCTGAAGGGCGTGGCCATGTTGCCGAGTAAAATTATCCATTATGTGTGTGGTTTACTAGCATTTCATTAGCTGAAAAAAATCCCGTACCGAGTCCTAGCCACCATGGGAACCAAATGTGGTACTGCCTACACCAAGTCCTTTTTTTATCTACATGTTATCGTTTTTAAAGACAATGGAATCAAGCTCTTCTAGAAAAGAAAATTCGATGGGAAGTGCCATTAAATGATCAGAAGAATCAATTGAGCTTGAAAACAAAAAATAAAGAACAGAAATAGAAGATAAATCACGTAAACCTTTCACATAAATTATCCACCTCAGTAAATTCTAGACGGCATTTGTATGGCAAACATCCAAATTCTTGAAAGAAAGAATTATTTGTGAAATGATCCGTTTAATAGGAATCTTTATTTAACAATTCTTTCATTATGCAGGCTTTTTTGTCGTTTAAGAGCATATGATTTGTTTATTTTCTATATAAACAGGATTCTTGTGTTCTTTCTTATCGTCGACAAATAACTAATTCCGCAATCCTGAATTTTAAAGGTTTTTTAATTTTGAATTGTAAAACTGTTTTAATTATTCACTTACAGCATGTGAAAATCCACTTGCGTGAAAATTGCTGCCCATATTTAACTAGTTGGATGTGTCAATCCCGAAACTTTCTTCTATCTCATAAATGCATTTTAATATTAAAAAAAAAAAAAAAAAAAAAAAAAAAAAAACGTGGTGACCCCAAAGTTACCCACTATCGAATTTCCTCGAACATTTGATCTAGCCTAATGAGATTCTGGTATCCGAAAAGCCTAAAACGCAAAATTTAATTAATATTCTGAGAAAATGAGCTTAGTAGTGCCTCGTGTTGGGTAATTTATACTAAAACCTAAAAAGCATCTATTGATGTCAAGACCTAACAGAATCTGAAATTTGATGGAATTTCGTCCATTAGTTTTTGAGATATAGTTATAACAAAAAATTTGCAAAACGTAGCACAGCAACACCATATCTTGGACAATTTATGCCAAAACGTAAAAAAGCGTCTAATTATGTTATTGTGTAAAATAATCTGAAATTTGATGAAATTCTGTGCATTAGTTCTTGAGATATATCTAGTTTTAAAAATATAGCACAGCAGCACTATCAGTTCAAGGATTTATAACAAAACGTAATCATCGTGTAATTATGTTATATGTCATTTTGTAACAAAATCTGAAGTTTGATGAAATTCTGTGCGTTGGTTGTTGAGATATAGCCATCGGAAAAAAAACGTGCAAAATGCAGCATAGCTGCACCACCTGTTGCAAGGTTAATACCAAAATGTAATCAGCGTCTAATTATGTTATATATTCTAGTGTAACATAATCTAAAATTTGATGAAGTTTTCTGCATTAGTTCTTGAGATATAGCCATAACAAAAATCGTGCAAAATGTAGCATAGCAGCGCCACCTATCGGGCATTTCACACCAAAACCTTATCAGCGGTTAGGTATCTCAAGGTATCGCGGAATCTGAAGTTTGGTGAAATTCTGTGCATTAGTTCTTGAGATATAGCTATCATGAAAATCATGAAAAACGTGGCATAGCAGCGCCACCTGCAGGCCAATTTTCACCAAAAAACAATAGGCACTAATTCATATCAAGGTCTAACTGAATATAAAATTTTATTAAATTTCGAGCATTAGTTCTTGAGATAGAGCCCCCACAAAATTTTTGTCACATACAGACAGACTCACAGACAGACTGACAGACTCACAGACAGACGGACAGACTCACAGACAGACATTTTCTAAAAATAGTCAAAACGTGTTCAGGACTTTCTAAAACGTATAAATCCGTCGCAAACCGGAAATCGAAAATCTTCATTAATCCAATACTTTCTTCTTGTAAAGATAGAAGAAAGTAAAAATAATTATCCTATTAAATTATTACGAAATTTGTTTTTAAACAATCGGAAAAGAAATTTTCATGCTCTAACAAGAAAAACGTTTATAATTCCATTCTTAAACGACCAAAGTTAGCGTGCATTAGTATTTCGAATTTTATAAATTGTAAATACATTTTTGGCTCTAAAAACTGAAGAACGCGTTCGGCTAATGACAAGAGATAAACTTGTTGTTTTTCGAAATTACATTACTGTATCTTGTAGGAAATTATAAATAATTATTCGAAGTGTATTTGCGTACACATTTTAAAATTTAACTACTTTTTGCATATTACATGGTATGCATGATTTCTATATATCATATACGGGGCTGCTCTAAACGTCTCAAGTACATTTCGCTTCTTGACGAAAACTCAGTGTTATCAACAGTGTTTTGCTATTAACGGAACTAACTCTTAGCATTATATATGACATACAAAGAAATACATAGATTATACACAGGACTACACAAAAAAAAATCAGATATTTTCCCAAATATTGACGGTAATTGTCAAAATCGGGTTTTCAATTCGTTTTCCAAACTGTTTATTTAGGCACCAAATTTCATCTTAATAAAATGTGATGTTTTGTTACAGTGTTGGAAAGTGCTTCATAAAGTATGCCGTTCCCATGATTTTTGTTCTTGTTAACTATGATTTTTATGAACCATTGCACGTAAGAAATTTTAAACACTACTGAATATTTTTACGAAAACTCTTAAATGGTGAATCAAAATTTTCATTATCACAGTTTAATACCTTACTCTTGAGTAATTTGAAATGTTTATAGTCCAGGGTTTGCGCAACCTTATCATTAAATTTTTACAGTATTATCAATGTATTTCACTGCAGAAAAATATTGCAAAAATTGCGAATCGAGGAGGTGGTTGGGAATTCTGTTTCTCAAAAATTAAATATAAATTTTCTTATCATTAATAGTGGTGCCAGAGTCCTTACAAAACATAAGGAGTGTGCGAACCCTGCTTAGTCAATGTTTTTAAATCTAAATCCGTCCAGGTGCTTAATGTTTTTGGTATCATTATTTCTTAAGAGTCATAAGAGTAGAATTCAACTATTAAATAAAAGAAGCAATACTATTTTTTTGGAACTTATATAACTGAGAGTTATTCCTTTTTTGGTACCAAAAAAGGGATTTGGGATAATATTTTAAGTCATTTAATCGTAAAAATTTAAACCCTCTGTATTACTGAGCATACTGTATTTTATAAAAATGTATTACAGCAATATATTGCTTAAATATATCTGTCGACAGAATTGTTATTTGAACCAATATTATTGAGAAAAAATATTATTGTCATTTTTGTTAATTTCTGTACTACATAAGCGCAAAAATGTATTTTACACCACAAATTATCATTTAAAAAAATAATTTTGAATTGACACCGAAAAAAATATTTCAAACTATCGGTACTTGATATTTTTTTTCTATGAGCCCATATAACTATCACTAATGGTCTTCATGTTCTTGCAGTTATGCTGTTTTCGATGGCGGCATAAAAAATCAAATAAAAGGTGAACTGGGAGTTGTATTGGCGTGCATTTACACAAGCGCATTTAAAAAGCTTCTACAATTAAAGTGAAAAAATTTTAAAGCAAAAAAATCGTCAGTTTTTAACAACACAATTTCAAAACATAATTAACATGTTGACTGCCGACTACGAGATAACTCGTAGGTTGCGTTCTTTTCTAGGAAGCTAACTACGAGTTATCTCGTAGTCGGCAGTCAATATGTTAATTCTATTTTTTCTAAAACTCACCACTTTTAAAACACATAGATGTTCGACACATCCTTTAACTAACATTTGCAAGAGATATCCACTTTAGTATTTATATTAGAAAAATACTGGTGGGAATTTTTAATAATAAATATAATGTGATTAAATTAAATTGTCATTTTAGGCGAGATTTCTGAAAATTGCCGTGGCAGTCAACGTGTTAACTAAAATTAGAATATTTGAGCGTCAAATACGCCCTTAATTAATTGCGATTTCATTGAGATTTCATGATTTACTTTTAAATAATAATAATAATTTAACAAGTGGTAGAATACCAATTTTTCTCTCCATTCATATTATTAACTCAATCTTTTATATTTTGTCACATAGCACCTTTATCATCCGAGTTCTTCATTTTTAACTTAATCAAAATAATGACAACGTGTTTGATTGTCTGAGTTTTGTTCACCGCACCTATTTCGTTTGTTATCACAATCGTGATCTTGTAAAACAGAGATTTGTCTCTCGAAAGAAAAAGTCAATTTTCTTCAATATTGACTATAGTTATATTCAATACTGATATATTATAAAATATTTCAAATTTACATATAACGTGGGATTAGAAATTGAGCACATTTTCACTGTTTGCATTTTTTAAACAGTAATTTGAATCGTTATTTTAATGCTTAGAAAAAAGTAATGAATGCCTGCATTAAATTTAAATATTTACAATAAGTATACAATAAAAATAGTGGAGAAAATAAAAAAAAAGGTTATTTTCTTAAATGCCAAGGTCAAGGATAGTTCCATGCGAACTTGTTATATCTGTCACACAGCTGAAAATCCCTATGCTGGTGGTCACCGTCATTTTCGAAGAGTGTGCTTCGCCGTATTCAATTCATATCTCCTGCGAAACAAGTCACATTTTTTTCCATTCTAAAGTACTGGTAGCCGAAAAACGTAATATGAAACAGGCATAACAAGTTCGCATAGGAATAACCTCAAGTGAATAAATAAATGAAAAATTAGTTATACTTAATTATGATATTGTTATTTTTTTATCAAACGAAATCAGCATCATAAAAGTAAGAATTTACACCCAAAAGCCTAAAGTGACAAAGTTTTTTTTCAGGTTTAGACTTCAGTACCACATAAATGAGGCAGTCAAAATTGAAGATTATAAAATCCATTTTCCACACTTTTGAGATTTTTCTTGATTGTTATTTTTCAATTTGTCTAATACTTACTATTGCCATTTATCAGTAACTATCAGAAGGTACAACAGAATGTACTACTACAGTATGTACATGATCCAAATTCGAACTGAAAAGTTAGAACTTAAATAATTCAAGAAAATTATCATCTAACTTGAGAAAATATCAGTTTCCATTGATCCATTGATTGATCAATTGATGATTGATAGATTGATGATTGGTTGATTCGATTGATTGATCCATTTTGTAATTTTCAAGTGTTTTACGTAAAAATAAAATGGTTGTAGTTGCCTCTGATTGTTGTATTTTCGGACTCTAAACTTCGAAACTCCATGGCGCACGAACATTTTGCAAGCTGTGTGAACTAGTGACTTTCTTTGTATTCTATTTTGTTTTGTTATGTTGTTGTTGTTCTATGATTGTTCTGAGCAAACGAGAACGAGACGTACATTTTGTAAGCATTATGAATTGAGATGTAAAAGAAAAGTAATATTGTTCATGTAATATTTGTGTTCGTCCTGTAAATTAAATGTCATAGTTACGTCCAAAGGAATGTTTTATTGAAGAATATACTTATCATTCAGACGAGAAAAACCACATAAAAGCGAATAACCTACACCGAGGTAAGAGAGTTTTAGATTAATAGAGATTCTAGTATTTATTACGAAATAGATCTTGGCGCCCATACGTCGCGCTTTTATTTGGTTTGAATATTTTTGTTTGATAAGTATTTATTTCTTTTGATAATATTAAAATGGAAACTTTAGATGCTTTAAAATTAAAACGGAAAAGTATTAAGACTAGCGCAACGAAGCTTATGAATAATATCAATGATGTATTTCAAAATCATGATAGTACGATTGATATGCTTTGGTTAGAAGAATCGTCTGCGCAAATTAATGATAAAGAAAATCAATTTCTTGAATTGTGTAAATGTATTGAAGCAGAAATAACAGATTTAAAAAGTTTAGAATCAGATTTTGAATCAAACCAAGAGTATAGGGAAAAATTTATTTCCGTAAAAACTAAATTGAATCGCAAAATGAAAGATTTATAGGAAAGTGAAAGTAATGTCGCTTTAAATTCGGCCTCTAGTAATATAAACGCCAATTTGCCTCTGTTGGCTGAGCATAGAATTCGTGTTAACCTGCCTAAAGTGAACATTGAGAAATTTGATGGTAATTTAGAAAATTGGCAAGAATTTTATAGTCAGTTTAATTCATGACAACGATGAACTAAGTAAAATAGATAAATTTACATATTTGAAAAGTCTCATAAAAACATCGGCGCAAACTGCTATTCAAGGATTATCGATTTCTGAAGAAAATTATGATATTGCTGTTAATATTTTAGAGAACCGCTACGGAAAAAAAGGAAATATTAATCAGATCTCACATTAACAAGTTATTAAATTTGCCACCTGTCCGTAATTCGTCTAAGTTTGAAAGAATTGCGCAATTTGTATGATACTTGCGAAATACATATTCGCATTTTAAATTCATTGGGAATCGAATTAGAAAGTTATGGAAGTTTATTATTTCCTATTATGACAAAGTTATTACCGAGTAATTTAATGTTGAGTTATAATAGAGAAAATAAAAGTGAAACAGAATCGTGGAATGTCTTAAAGCTGTTAGATTATTTAAGAACGGAAATAGAAACAAGAGAACGTACATTTTCGTTTCGCAAGACAGAATCAGATGAAAACAAAAGATTTGAAAACAAAAGATTTGAAAACAAAGTAGTCGTAAAAAAAGAATTTTCAGATACAGATTTTGTTAACAGTAAATCATTTAAGCACAGAATTCCTACGACAGCTACTTTGAATGCAAACGTTGAAAATAAATGCATATTCTATTCAGAATGCCATGATATAGAAACTTGTTCTAAAACTATAGAGGAGAAGAAAAAGATTACAAAGAGTCAAACAAGATGCTTTTTATGTTTGAAAAAATTTCACCTAGTTAAATATTGTAAGTCTAAAAATAGATGTAAATTTTGTTTTCGGAGACATAATTCAGTAATTTGTGAAGAAAAGGTGGATAAATAAGCGATACATTAGTTTCATCAATTCAAAATGCGAAGTTAACACGAGATATTTATTTGCAAACCGCTACTGCATTAGCTGTTGGAAAACAATATAAGTCGAAATTACGTTTATTGTATGACTTAGGATCGCAGAGATCATTTATATTGAGTAGCGTTGCAGAAAAATTAGGCTTACAAGAAGTGGGTGAGGAAGATGTTACGATTCACGCTTTTGGTTCGAAAGACGCGATAAATCAAAAATGCAAGCGATACAGAATCATTTTGAAAAATCCCGAAGTGAAAAATAAAGGTATTACAATTGAAGTGTTAGAGATACCAGAAATTAGCGAAGCTTTACTTGCCGTACCCGAGAAGAAAATTCGAGATTTTGTATTCAGAAATAAATTGCAATTAGGTGATAGAACATATGGCGATTCAAAATATTTTCAACTATCAATTTTAATCGGAAGTGATTATTATTGGAAAATGGTAACAGGGAAGATTCGTAGATTTTCGGATGATCTTGTATTTTCGGAAACAATTTTAGGGTGGACTGTTAATGGTTCTACTGCGTCTAAAAATTCTAATATTTTACAAACTTCGATTAGTGTTATGAAAACAGTTTCGGAGCATGTTCAGTTGGACAGAAATGCAGATGTAAATGATACTTTAAAGGCTTTCTGGAAATTAGAATGTATAGGAATAAAACCAGAAAAGGAACAATCTGATATAGAGAATGCCGTATTAGAAAATTATAATAAGACTGTTAAATTTAAGAATAATGTTTAGGAAGTGCGGTTGCCCTGGAATGAAAAAGTTGTAGAATTAGCAGATAATTTTGAGTTAGCGAAGAAAAGGCTGTACAGTTTAAATAAAAAATTTGAGAAATGTCCAGAATTTTATGAAAAATACGCCACTATTATAGATAATTATTTAGAGAAAGGAATGGCAGAGGTGGTCAATTCGCAGCCAAGCTCAGTAACTTATTATATTCCTCATCAAGCAGTTATACGTGAAGACAAAACAACAACCAAGCTTCGAGTAGTTTTCGATGCGTCTTCTCACTCTGCCGAATTTATTTCTTTGAATCACTGTTTACATGCCGGTCCAAATTTAAATCCAGATATACTTGATGTTTTACTTCGGTTTCGATTACATAAGATCGCAATTACTGGAGGTATTGAACAGGCATATTTGCAAATTAGTTTAGATACTGCAGATAGAGATGTTGTTAGATTTTTATGGATTGGACATTCCCCTAATACTGAATCAGATTTTAAATTGAAAACATTAAGAATGACAAGAGTTTTATTCGGAGCGAAACCTAGTTCATTTCTGTTATCTGCAACGATAAAACATCATATTAATAAATACAAATCCACATTTCCAGAAACATTTGATATACTAAATAAATGTCTATATGTCGATGATTTACTTACTGGTGTGAATGAAGAAGCTCAAGGTCTGAAGGTATATGCTGAGGTTAAGAGCATTTTGAAAGATGCTAATTTCAATATGCGCAAGTGGACTACAAATTCCAGAAGTCTTCAATCGCAATTTGATTCAAAAGAGGAAGCTGTCCATCAAAAATTTGCTTGTACAAAAGTTTTAGGTTATAAATGGAATACTCAAGAAGATAATTTAAAAGTTGAATTGCAGAATCTTATGAAATATGAAAACAAGAACAGCGGTGTAACCAAAAGAGAAGTTTTAATGATGATAGGAAAAATATATGATCCCATAGGAATTTTAAACCCTTTTACAGTAACTGCAAGAATTCTTATGCAAGAAATTTGGAAAGAAGGTCTGAATTGGGAAGATAAATTAAATGAAGACATGCACAATATATTTATTAAGTGGTGCGAGCAACTAAGTTCTATTGAAGCTGTAGAGATTCCCAGACATTATTTTGGTGAACACTCAAAAGATGCAATTCAAGATGTACAACTACACTGTTTTAACGATGCTAGTTCCAAAGCTTATGGATCTGTTATATATTTAAGATATCGTGTCAATGAACAAATATATACTAGTTTTGTCATTTTCAAAGTCGGAGTTGCTCCAATCAATAAATTATCTCTGCCAAGATTAGAACTGATGAGTGCAATAGTTGGGACTAGACTAACAGCCTATGTTAATGAACATCTTTTCAAAGAAATGAAAACTAATCTACATTTTTGGACCGATTCAATGATTGTCCTGCATTGGATCAGAAGTAATGTCGAGGAATGGAAGCCATTTGTTCAAAACAGAATTCGAGAAATACAACAAAAAGCAAATCCAAGTTTATGGTCTCAGAAAATCCAGCCGATCTGTTAACCAGAGGTGAAAAAGCAGAATCACTTTTAAAAAATAATGCATGTTTAACGGACCCAAGTGGCTGCAAGAAAATGAAACATACTGGCCTCAAGAAACAAAAGTAATTGATGTCAAAGTTGCTGAAGAAGAGAAAAGAAAATCGAAGAGAACAAAAATTGTCCAAACTAGCTATGTGACTCTGGAAGAGAAGACAATTTTTAAAATTGAAAATTACAGTACAATTACTAGACTACTTCGCATCACCTGTTGGATATTCAGATTTGCAAATAATACAAAGAAACATGCTAATAAACTTTCCTTTGAGTGCTGAAGAAATATTGAAAGCAGAGCAATATTGGATAAAACAGACGCAAGGAAGGTTCTTTCCAGAAGAAAAAGAAGCATTGTTTAAAAGGAAATTAGTCCCAAGACATTCCAAAATTCTAAATTTAAATCCGTTCTTAGACGAAGATGGAATCATTCGATTAAAAGGAAGACTCCAAAATTCAAATTTAAGTTATTCAGAAGCCCATCCAATTATCCTTCCAAGCAAAAGTCATTTTACAGATCTTCAAATCAGAAAAGCTCATGAAGAAGTAGCTCATGCTGGAGTTTCCGAAACACTCGTCCAATTAAGAGAAAGATTGTGGATAATAAAGGGAAGGCAACAAGTAAAACGTATAATAAGAGGATGTATCATCTGTAAAAAATTCAGCACCAAGCCTTATTGTCAAGATATTGCGCCCCTTCCCCCAGATAGAATTAAAGAAGCATCACCGTTTGAAGTGACTGGAGCGGATTTTCTAGGTCCCCTATACCTAAAAAATGGTGCAAAGATTTACGTTGCTTTATTTACTTGCGCAGTAGTAGGAGCGGTACATTTAGAGATTGTTATGAATTTAACAACAACCGAATTTTTAATGGCTTTTCGAAGATTCATCTCAAGGCGTGGAATTTGCAAGATTATTTACACTGACAATGCTAAGACCTTCAAGAAAGCGGATAGGGATTTACAGCAATTGTGGAATTTGATAATGAATCCCGAGGTGCAAAATTATTTTAGTGAAAGAAGAATTAAGTGGAAATTCATCGTAGAGAGAGCAGCGTGGTGGGGAGGATTCTATGAGCGACTAGTGCGTTCAACGAAGATGTGCCTGAAGAAAATCCTTGGAAGATCTTTATTAGACTACAAAGAATTTGAAACTACTTTACTGGAAGTTGAAGCTATTTTGAATTCCCGCCCATTAACCTTTGTGTCCAGTGATGCCAATGAGCCAACTCCCTTGTGTCCAGCACATTTTCTTGTGGCAAAAAGACTTACAGCGTTGCCACCGGAAAAGACAAGAATCACTCCTTCTACGAGAAATGAATTAACTCGCAGATATAGGTATAGATTAAATTTAGTGCAACAGTTTTGGTTGAAGTGGAAGCAGTTTTATCTAATGGACTTAAAATCTCTCCATTATACAGATCACTCCAAAAGCATACAAGTAATAAAAGGAGCTGTCGTTCAGATCAAAGAAGACAATCAACCAAGGCTCTTGTGGAAATTAGGCATTGTTACAGATATCCATCCTGGTAGAGACGGAAAGGTTCGTGCATGCACCATAATACTAGCATCAGGCAATCTTATTCGGCGAGTAGTGCAACACTTATACCCATTGAAACTTGCCTGTAAAGATGAATAGCTTATCTTTCTGGGCCGGAGGATGTTGTATTTTCGGACTCTAAACTTCGAAACTCCATGGCGCACGAACATTTTGCAAGCTGTGTGAACTAATGACTTTCTTTGTATTCTATTTTGTTTTGTTATATTGTTGTTGTTCTATGATTGTTCTGAGCAAACGAGAACGAGACGTACATTTTGTACGCATTATGAATTGAGATTTAAAAGAAATGTAATATTGTTCATGCAATATTTGTGTTCGTCCTGTAAAATAAATGTTATAGTTACGTCCAAAGGAATGTTTTATTGAAGAATATACTTATCATTCAGACGAGAAAAACCACATAAAAGCGAATAACCTACACCGAGGTAAGAGAGTTTTAGATTAATAGAGATTCTAGTATTTATTACGGAATACTGATACCAATACTATATTTTGGTTTTACTTGTCAAATACAGTGGACTCTCTCCATTCTGAACATTCATGATACTGAGCAAAAATTTTCAGATTATGGGGATGTTCCTTATAGAGGAAGATTAGGAAATGAGCTACTACAACTACATGTACTTTACGCACAGTATGATAACCTGGATTGAATCTGGATTGAACCTGGTTAGCCATGCCAACATGCAAAATCAAATTAAAAATTAGTCCTGTACTGCACAACCTTATTTGTTTGATTGCTTTTTTAATAATCTTTTTTTTTTTTTACAAAACAGGCAATTACATACAAACAATAAATTACTTAATCGATACATTATTTAAAAAAGCTGATTAATTTTACTCTGCTTTTGCATTGTGTATACTTGTGAAATGTATACATGTTATTTAGCAGTTTAACCCCTTGAGGGGCACCGGTATATATTATATACCACCTACGACTGATGAAGATTCACACCAGAAAAATATTATTAAATTTCACTTTTCTAACTTTGGTGGAAAACAGTCGTGAAATTGCTTTTCCTCTTTTTGATATAACTTTTTTACAAATTTCCGGTGGGAGTTCAGAATTACTCGAACGCAATTGCTTGCCCCTCAAAGGTTTAAGAGGTGAGAAGTCTCCCATGAATCAGCCGTTCAATGCGACTTTAATGAGTCTCTTGGCGACATTGCTTGAAGGTATTCATATCGTTCCGCTTGTTTTGCCAATTTTTTCTAGTTCTGTTTCTCCGTCACTTTCCCTTTCCTCTTCAACGATGTTGTTGTTGAAAATAGTTACGATTGCATCGGTTTCGCGATAAAATCCGGTTCAATTTCAAGATCAAGTGCCTGAAGAAATGACACCAAGTCACACACAGCAGTTGCTTCTTGATGCACTATTCTTGATTGCTGATTCTCAAACTTGAATCCTATACTGTAGAAGCATTTTGGATGGTGTAAAGGGTTGCCTCATATCATGCTGTTGATATCCAATAGACAGCATCCATGATGTTAACCTTCGTCATTAATTCTGTTGTTGCATTTGCCTTCTCCGTCACTCGGAACGTTTTCTTCAGAAAATGGGTCCGGTAGAACGTTATAACGGTCGTGATTGCTTTTTGATACAGTGGATAGATAATAGAGGTACAAATCAGGGGCCCAAGGTCACATTAGTTATCTGCATCTGACATTATCCACAAAAAAAAAGAATCTTTCTCCCGTCTCGCTTCATCATATTGTTTATGTTCTCTAATCACCGTGAGAAAATTGTGAATGTCATTCGGGATTTTCCATTTAATTTATAATGCAGAGAGGAACATGATTTTTATATTCTTTTTTCTGTTATCTCTTAACATAAGAGTTGGCCGCCTTGTTAATTTGAATTATTTGATAAATATCATGATTTTTTGTTCAAATAAGTGATTTTTTTAGTTGTTGTTGTTAACTGAAGAGTTTACCTAAAGTATTCAAGCATTCATTACTCATTCTGTTTTTTAAAAACAGTGTCTTGCGGCTGACGTTCTAAATTGCTCTCTAATGTGAATCTGGAGTCTTTGTGAATAGCACAAGACCACTTCAGACCAAAAGTAACCGTTTCAATGCACAAGACCACTGTTATCTGGTCCAGTAAATGTATTTTCCTGCCCGAACATCTTTCGGACAGCAGTTGCGAATATTCTTTCTACTGAATCAATTAGTTCAAACCTGCCACAAGTGACTATGTTTTAACTTTATCTCGCAACATTTTTTTAATAAAAAATTTTTATATACACTTTGACAACATCTACAAGAAAAATATATAACATTTATTTTCGTAATAATGTGGTCGAATAGAACATAAAATTGTTCCTTGTGGCAACCCTGGAAGATGAATTCAAAAAGGCTGTGCAAATATGACGTTATCAACTTTTTGGTAATTTTGGACCCCCCCCCCTTTTCCCGGCAACAATATCGTTATCAAAGTGTACTTTTTTTTATAGAATTTATTTATTTTGTTTGGAGTGATGTACAAAAGAGTTTACATTGATTTTTTTGCATATTTTATTGATTTAAATGAAAAGGAGTCAATAAAATATCGATTTATATGAAATAACCTTTAAAGAAAGTTACTATTTAAAAGTATTTTATTATTGTTTTTTTTTTTTTTTTTTTTTTTTTTTTTTTTTTTGGATTTAAACATTAATAAAATCTTGTTGCACTTGCTCCGGACGGAGAAGGAGTATATAGAAATTCTTATCAACAAAGCAATTGGAAAACATTCTTTCTCTTTCTCTTTTATTTATAAGTAAACACAAGCTTAATTTCAAACATACCTAACACACATGGTTTCTCGAACCGTGATTATAGTTGCATACGCATATGAAGAACAATAGTAACGTCCAACTTTGGGGTAGACCAAATTTCAGTATTAAATAGTTTTTATAACAATTTAATGATTTTAATAATAACTTTCTTTTTTGATAAAAATCAATAAAAGACTAAAAAAGATAGCATAATAAAACAATATACAAAAAGATAACATACCAAATACTATGATACAAATTGAAAGAGAAGATTTTGATTGGATCAGAAAGAATATCTATATCAAAAGGCAACCCCCTCCCCCTAACGATGTCGTGGGCCAACCCTTTCTCCACAGGCGACTAAACCCTGGCCGTCCACATAAAGCAAGTCTCTTCTGATTGGAACGTAAGATAGTCCATTTCTATAAAAAAAAATCGAATAATTGTAGATCAATGAACATGCGCTGAAAAGAATTTTATAGCGGCGCTTCGTACTCGGTGAGCATGCGCTGAAAAGGGTCTTTCTAGAGAATAGAGTTGCAAACAACTATCACGTGTATTAGTTTGTTGTTATATTTTCCATAAATTTGTCCATTTGTCCTTCGATGTCAAACATGGAATATTAATTTCAGTAAGCAAATACCTTCCAATGATCCAATGTTGCAAGAGAGCAAATTTGTTTTGCTACAGCACATGCTCATTCAGCTAGAATTGCTTAGAGGGTTTTATAGAAAAGATCAGTTTTATGGGCCAATTAGAGAAGACTTGCGTTATGTGGATGTCCAGAGTCTAGTCGCCTGTCCTTTCTCCGGCTTAAAATGGTAGCATTATATTTGCAATACCCCAAACAACCTGAACCATACTAGTGTTTCTCCATCCTCGACTGAAAGAGGTTACCCGCAGGTGTTGAAACATGTTGTCAGCCTGGAACGTGTCTTCTAATGTAAACTGATTTCAGAGTCGTTGAACTACACGGCGAGACAGAATCAGCATGTCACTATCCATTTCCATCCATCTGATTGCCCGATATACTAATAAGGCAGGTAAATGAGGCACTGTAAGTCTCTTCTTGTCAACGGAATTTCAAGTAATATTTAACCTCTTCACTATTACTGATGGTTTACACCAGAAAAACTTCTTAAATTTTATTTTTCTAAATTTAATGGGGGGGGGGGGTCGTCGTGAAATTGCTTTTCTTTATTTTGAAATAAAATTTTACTAAATTCCCAGTAGAAGTTCAGAATTTTGCCCCTCAAAGAGTTGTTTTCGAGGGTGACTGTCTGTTGTCAGGTGCACCTCGAAAATCGGCAATGCCTCGTAAACGCTTAGGACACCTTTAATATCTTGCATTTTATTTAACCATCTTTGATCACAAATTATTCGGCCGTTAGATAAGGCAAGAAAATGATTTTAAAATACAGATGTCCAAAGCATTTGGAGCACGTGGGTGAGAATCACCTCTCGAGTGCAAAGGACTTAACACTTAAGGCTAAAATATAAACTGTCGTAATAAGCTAAAAAAGTTTCATGAAAAAATGTTGTGGGTGTGGGAGAACGTTGGAGTGTGAAAGGAATATTAAAAACGAAATGTGAATCAAAGGCTACCTAAAACTCTGAAAACTCATTTTCGGAACTGAATTAGGATTTATGAACATTGAGCAACATTCTTTTAAATATTTGCGTGCTTAAAAAATTTAAAGAGGGGAGTTGAGTGCGGCTTCAAACTCAGGAAGACATAAAATTTAGCGACTATAATTTTTTTTTCTCATATTTTCAAATGTATAGTGAAATTTTGTTTTATTAGTAACTTAAAAACACTAAACAAAGAAAAAAAAGAGAAACTGAATTTTTAAAAAGAAGAAATGGATTCAGTCCTCCTTTATTCTGGATGGTCGTTAATATCTGGTTATTTCCTTTTTACTTTCTTCTATCTTTACAAGGAAAAAGTATTGGATTCATGAAAATTTTCGACTTCCGGTTTTCGACGGATTTATACGTTTTAGAAGGTCCTGAACACGTTTCGACTATTTTTAGAAAATGTCTGTCTGTGAGTCTGTCCGTCTGTCAGTCTGTATGTGACAAAAAATTTGTGGGCACTCAATCTCAAGAACTAATGCTCGAAATTTAATAAAATTTTATATTCTGTTAGACCTTGATATGAATTAGTGCCTATTGGTTTTTGGTGAAAATTGGCCTGCAGGTGGCGCTGCTATGCCACGTTTTTCATGATTTTCATGATAGCTATATCTCAAGAACTAATGCACAGAATTTCACCAAACTTCAGATTCCGCGATACCTTGAGATACATAGCCGCTGATAAGGTTTTGGTGTGAACTGCCCTATAGGTGGCGCTGCTATGCTACATTTTGCACGATATTTGCGATAGCTATATCTCAAGAACTAATGCAGAGAACTTTATCAAATTTTAGTTTCTTTTACACTAGAATAGATAACATAACTAGACGCTGATTACATTTTGGTATTAACCTTGCAACAGGTGGTGCAGCTATGCTGCATTTTGCACGATTTTTCCGATAGCTGTATCTCAACAACCAACACACAGAATTTCATCAAACTTCAGATTTTGTTACAAAATGACATGTAACATAATTACACTATGATTACGTTTTATTATAAATCCTTCAACTGATGGTGCTGCTGTGCTATATTTTACACGGTTTTTTTAAACTAGCTATATCTCAAGAACTAATGCACAGAATTCCATCAAACTTCAGATTCTTTTACACCATAACATAATTCACGCTATTTTACGTTTTGGCATAAATTGTCCAAGATATGGTGTTGTTGTGCTACGTTTTGCAAATTTTTGGTAATAACTATATCTCAAGAACTAATGGACGAAATTCTATCAAATTTCAGATTCTGGTAGGTCTTGACATCAATAGATGCAACTACGCTCAAAAATAAATCACATATTTGGAATAAGAAACAGCGTAGATTACTGCAAGCAAACTTGGAACATACAAACTTTACATAAACAAATTATGAAATTCATGCAAAACTTTATCGTACAACTGTTTCAGTGGCTAAATAGGTGAAGACAAAATATATATATATATATATATATATGTATATATATATATATATATTTTTTTTTTTTTTTTTTTTTTTTTTTGGCAAATGTAGAATATACATTTCGTTTATGCAAAAAGAATGTAAACTTTTTTAAACATTTATTTATACACCTAAAAAATGAAGTTAATTTGCACAAAGAATGCATATTTTTTAAATATTGAAAAATGTTTACTTTTTATGATCAAATTGTGTATAATAGGTCATTTTTTTCCAAACAAAATATTATTTTTTCTAGCAGGGTACTTAATAATCTATGAATAAACACACATTTTATTTCACCGGTGCATTTTTTTTTATTGAAAAGTGTCAATCACTCTTTTTCATGTATATGTTGCAGCCAATACCCGAAATTGGCCAATTCTAGAACTGGCCGGCCAATTCCCGAATTGGCCAGTAACATTAAAAAATGACTGGCCATTTCTAGAATTGGCCAGCCAATTCGCGAACTGGCCAGATGCATTTGGCCAATTCGAGAACTGGCAAGATGCGATTGGCCAATTCGCGAAATAGATATAAGCACTCGGCTTAATCCTTTCTAACATAGTTGAAAGTGTCTATGAATTCAATAGTCTAGCCGTCAGCCTGTCCGTGATCTAACTCGAGTAAAGTTTCCGGTTAACTTGTAATTGTCATCGTGTTTAGTTTATCAATTAATTTCGATATTGAAAGGGGATTATGTGCTATTTTTGGTTAATTTAGTTAGGTACACAAAAATATTTCGTTTCAATATAATTCAATGGGAACCTTTTTTACTGTACATTTTAATGTTACATTATCTTAATTACAAAAAAATTGATACCTATGCATCATAGTTCGGATGTTGGCCAAGGCTTCCCGGCCAGTTCGCGAATTGGCCAGCCAAAATCCGAAATACGCTATTCATTTCATGTATTTCGGGTTTTGGCCGGGAAGCTTGGCCAGTTCGGGTATTGGCCGGCCAGTTCTAGAATTGGCCAGGCTCCGGGTATTGGCTGCAACATATACATGCTTAGTAAATAGTAGTAAAAATATATTATTAAAAATGAAATAATAAAAATTTCAGTACGGCTGCATCTTTTACGCTTAATTTTCACTTCTAAAATTTAGTAGTTAATTGTTCATTATTTAAAATCTGCTATAAATACTATTTATTTATTTATTTTTTTAATTTTCAGTGGTAACAAACAGAATAAAAGCTGGCAGTCATTATTTTAACCATGATGAAAGCTCGAAATATCTTCACAAAAAATAAACTTTTTTGCATTTTTTTCCATTCATAACACTGTTTAACATAGTCGTCACTATCATTGTTGACTTTTATTTCTCTGACTCTCTCTTTGTTAATAAGTTTACACCTGTCTGTATGTTTGTAATTTAACTGATAAATATGTAATTGAACTGATTTAATATTTATTAAAATCCATAATTTTCCTTTGTTCTGTTATTATTAGCTGCTTTCAAATAGCCGGCATAGCTGGATGCAAGTGCCAGTCTCTCCACAAGCCGATGGACTAAGAATTATGAAAAATCGAAACAATGATAAGCAGTGCTCTCATAATTCTCCTTTCCCATAGAATATTGTGAAATTCCAGAACGACCTGCCGTCCACAAACAAAAGCATACACACAAAATTTTCTTCAATTCTGTATGTAACATTATACTTTTTTTGATGGTATAATATTGAAAGTAGCACAGAAATCGCTTTTACAGAAGCCCCTTCTGGCAATTTTTTTTTCAAATTAAGGGAAGACCTAAATTGCCATAATCATACACGAAAAATTAGTATAGTCTTTAGTAAATTCTATGCAAAACTTCATACACTTTAGGGTGGTAAAATATTGACAATGACAAAGAAATTGCTATTGAAATGCCCATTCCAACGGATTTTTTTTCAAATTCAGGGAGGACCAACTTCTTATAGCCAAACGCTTACACAAAAATCTTGGTTCAATTATATGCATAACTTCATACACTTTACGATGGTACAGTATTAAAAATGGCACAATAATCACTATTATAGTGCCTCCTTTCTGTGGATTTTTTTTTTCCAAATTCAGGCTAGATCTATTTGCATAGCCAATATTTACACAAAAAATTTGGTTCAATTCTGTGCATAACTTCATACGCCTTTCGGTAATATAAAATTGAAAATGGCATAACAACTGCTACTGCCATGCCCCCCTTCCTGCGATTTTTTTCAAATTATAGTGAAATTTCTAGTCTCTATTTCAAAACTAGTCATAGCCAAATATTTATACAAAAGCGTTTGGTCTAATTCTTTATGTAACTTCATACTTTTTTTGGCAATATAATATTGAAAATACCTCAAAAACCGTTATTACAGCGCTCCGTTTCGGCGGAATATTTTTAAACTGAAGGAGGACCTGCTTGCCACTGCAGTAGTAGGAAAATAATAGTTCCGACTCAAACGGAGGCAGTGAGGCACCGTGCCTCCTCTGGTCCCTTCTGTTGTTCCTCCGGCTCCGGTCCCTCAGCAGAACTCGCCAGCTCCGGGTCTCTCCGCCACCATCCACGTGGCCCCTAGCAGGAAAATGAGCGTTTTAGTGTTATTTGTCTACTGTAACATGTAGAATGAACGTTTGCTTAACCTGATAATTATAGTATAAAATGAAGAACAAATTTATATTCGAATTGTTGAACAGCAATCTCTTTAACGTACATTTTATTTTTTTGAACAGAAATCACCTTAATGAGTATAATTAATTAAACAAAACAATAGAAAATATCGATTTTTAAGGAAAGACACAAGTCTCTAGAATTTTCCAACTGTAATATCAGAATATCGGTTTAACGCTTTGCAGGGCAGGGCAAATTCATTGCTTAAATATTGAAATTAATGACTTACACCGGAATTTGAAAACAACTTTATTTGAAAATAAGAAAAAGCTATATTTTACGCATTTAATAAAACGTAATTTTTTAATGGAAATTCCGGTGCCAATTTGGCGTTTGGGAATTAAAATTAAGTGGTTTCATAGATATACAACCACAACGCAAGGGGTTAAAAAAAACGAATTTTAAACGAACTAACACCTTAAAAATGATTTTTAATTAAGCAAACAATGGAAAAAATATCAATTTTTATCCGATTTCTTTAGATTTTTTCAACTATAATATCAGAATATCAACTTATATCAGAAAGAGAAACGTTAATATAATTTCTAGATTTTTAAACAGTTATCACCCTAATGAGTATTACTAATTAACTAAAATAAGGAAAAATATCAAATTTAAATTTTAAAACCGGTATTCTTTAGATTTTCTTCAACTATACGACTGAGATTTTAACTTAAAAACAAAATTTAAATATATATATTTTAGCATCTAGATAACCGTTAACTTAATGAGTATTATTAATTAAGTAAATAATAAAGGAAAATATTGAATTTTTAAAGAAAAAAGACGAATTTTATTAATTTTTACACTAGATTGGAATTTTAAAATACTTTTAAACATTGGTTATATAAGATTTAAAACTTAGATGACTACATCTTAAGCTATATATTCATATTTCAACAAAATAAACTATTTTTAGTGTTATCAAACATCGAAAATTTCTCTTTTTAAAAATATTTTCATAAAAAATATATAATAATAATATTTTATAAAAATATTTTCATAAGATATTCTTAAAATTTAAACTAATTCCCTTGATTTTTGTCAGTTCAACGAGATTTTATCGATGATTTTATCTATGACAGAACATAATATCATTCACTCCAACTCTCCCCGCATACCTTAAATGAAAGGAAACCTACAAAAGAATTTTTACATCACCAGCTGCAAAAGTATATCTGAAAAATGTTTTCCATTAAAGAAAAATATCAATTTTTTAGTTATAAAAGACGTTTTCTTATGAATTTATCACCTGTTGTACGTATCATACAAAATTATGATTTTGTCTTTGCACAATTATTACCTTTACGAATATCAATAATTAAGGAAAACACTAGAAAATATTAATTTTTATCAAGAAAAGACCAATTAAAATGAGTTCGATTAACTTTTACACTAGTGTTTTCAACCGTAATACGGATATATTAATTTCTAACGAAAGAATTATATGTATATTTTAATTTTCAACAACAAAAATTTAATAAATATGATTAATTTAAAAATATTAAATGCCAGTTTTCTAGAGACGATGAATTTTTACGCAAATTTTCAATTTTGAAATAGATTTGTTTATACATTGTTACAAGATACTAAAATACTAAACGACAAGATATAAACAAACGGACAATAACTACAAGATATTACTAAACTTTAACTATTTTTAAAGCGTGAATGTCTTTAATTAGTGTTCATATTTATATTCTTCACTTCCCAACTACATTCGAGATCGTGTAACCAATAATACAAATGTTTATTTTTTCAATTCTAGAAACAGAAAGACACTTCTGACAACTTCAAACATTTAAAATATTAGAACTCTGCTGATTTACTCTATTCATATTATTATTCAAACTATTTTATGCTTCATCTTGCACTTGCAATTATCAAACACCAAGTTATTTAAAATATAAATATTAGATTTAATGTTTAAATAGAATCAGCGTCTAAAATCAATTATTTCGTTCATACTATTAATTAAATTATTCTGTTTCACTTTACACTTCAAAGATTTCTGAAGTATTGCTATTCTTATCTACACCTAACTCTATTTTTGATCTTACGTTTTTAACATTATAGAATTTTAACAACTGTTTTTATCTATTAATCAGAAAACTATTAAACTACACATCAATACATTTCAAATGAATACTATCTTTACAGTTTTAATGCAGAGCATATATGAATATATATGTGTTTTAACATTACATACTTACAGTAGTTTTTAATCATTTACCACAAAGCTATTAAATCAGAGGACAATTCGAAATTTGACCTCTCTTGTTTATCATTCATATAATTATCAGATCTATTCCTTAAAAACATAATTATGATATGAAGCAGTACAAAAAATTAATGTATGTTTAATATTTATTAAAGTCATATGCGAAATTAAGGTCGAATGAAAATGCTATTCAAAAAGATCAACTGTTAAACAAAAAATGGTACTAATTAACAAAAATTCAAAATTTTACAGTTGAAAATATACAAGGACTCTAAGCACTTCTTATGGTACGTATTACCTGTAGCAAATTCCCAAGACGTTAAGACAACCCAATTCAAACATCTCCTTCCTTACAAAGTTTCTTCATTATTTTTCATGCCGCCATTACGGCAGCATGATTTCATGACTCTT
The DNA here is from genome assembly GCA_964019185.1 of Maratus speculifer. Lineage (NCBI taxonomy): Eukaryota > Metazoa > Arthropoda > Arachnida > Araneae > Salticidae > Maratus > Maratus speculifer. Next base: position 776,360 of record CAXHSM010000003.1, read on the forward strand.
ACCCCAGGGGTTAGACATTCCCAACGGGGGCGGTACTGCCCCCCAGTGGGCGCTGGAGCCTTCCAGGGGGGCGGTGACTGGTCCAAAGGAAAATGGGGGGCGTTAAGACAGTCAAGGGGGCGGTCATGACGTTTCTACCTATTTGAGAATATATATTAATCTTTCCTATTTAATATAATGAAATTAGTTAACATTTCTCCCCAGCGTTGCATGAATGATGATAAAAATCTTAAATATAACTATGAATCTATGAAGCCTTTTGAATTACAAGAACATTTGAATAAAGTGCATGCTGATAAAAAAGACAAACATTTATCTTATTTTTCAGACCCTTGAAAAGAAATATTTAAAACAGCGAACTGTATCAAACCTTTTTGAGTTGTTTCCTAAACCAGAAGATGGCAGATAATGGCACTTCATATAATATAATATTGTTAATCGCAAAAGCTGAAAAACTACACACAATTGGCGAGGTATTAATCTTGCCGACAGTCAGACCGGTAATAATAACTGTTGTTCATCATAAAACATCGTCAGATAGCATTAGAAAAATTCCTCTGAGTAATTATTTTGGAACGAAGAAGAATAGATGAAATTACTAAAGTCGTTGAAATATAATTGAGCAATATTACTTAAAGACTTGAAAATTTTCCATTCAACTCGATAAATCAACACTACCAAATAACGAAGCACTACTATTACATGTCCGATTCATAAAAGAAAATAAATTGTCAAGAGTTATTATTTGCTGAAAATCTGGAAACTGATAAAAAGGGAGAATCGACATTTAATAGCTTGTGCATGTTTCTTCAAGAGAAAGAAATGCCTATTCATAATATTTTGTCAGCAGCTACTCATGGTGCTCCAGCAGTGACAGGGCATCACACGCGTTTCATAGCACATTTGAAAGAAGCAGTTTGAACTCACTGTACGTGTAAATTGTGTTCGTCATAGTCAGCATTTGATTGCCAAAAATGTAAGTGAACGTCTGTATGTGTATATGTGGCTTTATTACGTTATTAGTGTGACAGATTAGAAGCATTTTTTTGCATGACAGATTATTTGGCCATCTTTGAAATGAAACAACGAAGATTACAATCGCTTGCTCTTTCACACGTAAGTTTGTTGGCTCTAGAAAGGTAATTATCTGAATCGTTTTTTTCAATCTATTTGACTCAGCACTGGACTTTCTTGAAAACAGAGGTAAAAAATTGTATGAAAACCTGATAACATCCAAAAATAACATTGTTTATTTAAGAGCCCTGTTTAGAATATTCAATAAAATCCTTTTACAATTGCAGTATTATGAATTAAATTTAATTAAAACAAAAATGTCATAGCTGCGTTTCTCACAATACTTGTTATATTCAAGAAGAATCTAGGTAGAAAGTAATACAGCCTTTCCTACATTTTTCCTACATTCCAACATTTCCTACATTACAATTTTCATACATTAGCAGCAGTCTCTGCAAAGCAGAAAGATTTACCAACTTACTGGCAACACTTGGACGCTCTACCTACTGATTTTATTGAGTGATTCCAGGCCATTTTAAACATGAACATACCGAGTTGGGTTTTAGATCCTTTCGCAAATGCAGATACAGCAGAATCATCAAATTTAGAAGAGGGATTTATAGAACTCATAACTAATGAGAAATTAAAAGTAAAGTTTTGAAGCAGATATCAAGAGTTCTAGCTTCAGAAATTTACACCAATTCTCTACCCTTAATTCTGGGCAAAAGAACAACAATTTTTAACTGGTTTTCGGTAAACTTATTTAGTGAGGTGTGGGTTCAGTGCGATATTTAATTTATTGGCTACGAAAAGAAATAGACTGCACGTAACTAAACCTGGCGATTTACGACTGCTGTTAAAATTGGAACCCGACATTAACAAATTGTTAAAATTGCATCATCAGCAACCATTTCTTTAATATTTTTTATCCTTATTGATTTTATGTTTCTGTCCTTACTTTTATCAATTTCTTATCGATTTTCTGTTTATGCACATTATTATATGTGAAACATTTAATACGTTAAAGATGTCACAAATCTAAAAGATGTTACATATTTCAAATATTATACGCCGAGTGCTTTCGATCAAAACTGTTTCATCCTAGACACATTAGTTCACATTCGCGTTACATAAGAGCACGAAAAGGAATTTCAGTGCATAAGCAAAGCTGCCCTGAAGAAGATGAAGGTCTGATCGAAAGTACTTGGCGTATGATATTTTAAGTTTTAAGCTTTTAAAACTGTGTTTGTACATATATAATAACATCTTTTAGTTACATGACATCTTTAATGTATTAAATGCACTTTTTTAGCAAGTTTATTTAATTTTATTTTGAGTTTATGTTTAAAATTTTTACTGAACAGCTTTCTTTTACGTTTGATAGTCGTTTTAATTGTAATTTTACCTTGTGTTTATTAATAAATAGACAAAAAATAGGTATAGATAATATGCAATAATATTTTAATTGGCATAATAAACTATTACAAAAGAGGAGGGCGTTGGAATATTTTTTTATTGTAAGGGGGGCGGTGGTCCATAAAAGGTAGGGAACCTATGGGTTAGACGAACAACTAACAGGATTTCAAAACATATATTTTGTATAAATATATCTAGATGTTTTTTCTGGTGTGAAATGAAAATTATTTTTTTAATTATGCCTGATGGTAGATGATCTATTTCCACGCAATTTACTGCTTAGATAATAACTCAATAACTTTTGTCTAAATGTTAATAAGGCAGACACATCATTGCCACCAAGTTATAGTTTTGATGCATTGTATTCAACATAATTAGGAGGAATTTAAATGCAGTACGTGTGTAAACCTTTGTGGGGCAAAACATTTCTGTTCTGAAAATGCTTTGATTGATCGACATTAGAATTTATAAACAAATCTATTTCAAAATAAATAAAAGCTTGTCTTTACGAACTTAAATTGAAATCTTAATTTCAGAATTCTGGTGTCAATGTGGCAGTCAGCAATTAAAACTAAGTGGGATATATTTTATCTCACCGCCCTTCAAAAGGATTAAATAGTTCGTAGAGGCGCAGAATTTTGAAATTCAATAAAGAATTTTTTTTTATTCGGAAACGGTCATAACCAAAAGAAAAATAACTAGCTATTTGATTCCACACAGTAGTGGTATTTTTATTTCGCAGGATTACGGTGAAATATGGCAAAAATGACAAATCAGAAATAATGGTAGTAGAGCACTAAATATCCTCAATGCATCCTCTATTAACCCTATCGACCCGGAAGTCTCTTACGAAATTTTATTCGGTTGGCATTAAAAAAAAAGTTACCTACAATCACACTATTTGAAAAAGACTTTAATAAAGTAACACAGATTTTATTTTCCTACATTACTGGGACCAAAAACAAATTTTGCAAAGAAAGATGTTATCACGTCAGATGCGATAAAGGAATGCAAAAAGTTAATATAAAAGGTTCATTGTATATTTTTAAATAATGTATGTGATAATGAAAATTTTCTTTCATCCATTAAGAATTAATTTATAAAAACATATTAGTGTTGAATACCACTTATTCGCATTGGAATTGTTCTTTCAATATTATATTTAAAATAACAAACAAACATAAAATTCTCATTGAATAGGCAGTATGATCATCTTTGTAAGAAGTTGGCGCAAGGAAAAATTTTAGGTTTGTAGACTTCTGAGTAATTCCGAGGAATGTGGCATCATTATTTCAAATTCGAAATTTTCTTTTTATTATTAAAATAGCATGCTTGGCAACTAACTACCTTATTTAATTTAATTTTTAAAAATATTTTAAGCAATTCAATAAATCGAAATAATGAAACACTGCTGTAGAGCTGTAGGCATACCGTTTTTCTATAAAAAAAAGGTATCGTTACCGAAATGACAATAAATAAATAAATAGATAAATAAATAAATAAAATAAATAGATAAATAACCTCAAGCGGTCGCTCGTCCCCAAGGGATTAACCATTTTGAATTTTAAGACTGGGTAAAACTCATTTTACCACATATTTAGATGGTATTTTTCAATCTGTGTGGGAATTATATGTTTTGGTTACAAAACGAATTTTGAATTGAATTGCATTTTAAAGAATTTTTCGAAAATGATTGCGAATCACAAAATAACTGTAAATTTTATTTTTTTTTTCATCTTGCATATTATATGCAATTCATATATTACTGTAATTCATATACAGTTAATGCTGGTTATAACGTACTTTCAATACACCAGAAAATATGATATGTAATAACCGAAGTACGTTTCAAGCAACAACCAATAATTTTACATTGTATAATATAATGTGAAAAAAGGGCTCTTTCAAGCATATGCAATAATACTGATTTAAAACCGATATTTTGTGAGTTTATCAAAATAAAATAAAAACAAATGTCTCTAATATTTTTAGTTTACAAAAACATTAGATATTTTTCATTCTTTTCTTTAATTACATGAAACAGTAAAATTTATAGGGTCAGAGATTCCAAAAGCATGTTTTTACAAAATATCTACGTGTCCGTATGTCGTCATTGTACCATCGAAAAGTGTATGAAGATATACAAAGAATTGAACCAATTTTTTGTGTATGTTTTTAGCTGTGGCTAGCAAGTCATCCGTCAATTTAAAAATATTCCAAGAAATGGGACCTCTGTAATAGCAATTTTGAGACATTTTCAATATTGTGCCATCAAAAAAAATACGAAGTTATGCCATGTAGAATTGAACAAATATTTTTGTGTAATTCCTTGGCTATAACTTGTTGGTCTCCTGTGAGTTTGAAAAAAAATCCTCCCCTAGCGATTTTTGTGCCATTTTCAATATTGTACCACGAAAAGTGCATGAATTTATGCATATAATTGAACAAAATTGTTTGTGTAACTGTTTGTCTATGGTTATTTATACCTCCCTGAATTTGACAAAAATCCGTCGAAAGGGAAAATTGCAATACCGATTTTTGTGCCATTTTCAATATTTTACCACTGAATAGTGTATGTATTCATACATAGAATAGAATCAATTTTTTGTGTAACTATTTGGTTATGATCAGCGGGACCTTCCTGAATTTGAAAGAAAAGTCACAGGAAGGGAGCGCCGTAATCGCGATGTCTGTGTCATTTTCACTATTGTACCATCAAAAGGTGCCTGAAGTTATGCATAGAACGGAACTAATTTTTTTGCGTATGATCATTTTTGGGTATTGCAAGCAGGTCATCCCTGAATTTGAAAAAAATCTGGTGGAAGGGCGTAAAAGGTGTAAAAGCGATTTACGTGGTTTGTTTTTTTTTCTATATTGTACCATCCAAAACCGCATAAAATTATTTACAGAATTGAACGAAATTTTTGTACCTGCTTCTGGCTATGGCTGGCCTTTCATTCTTAATTTTGAAATATTCCGTGGGGAAGGAGCATTGTGATAACACTTTCTGTGTCATTTTCTCGTCTTTTCGTCATTCTGTTGTCCATCAGCTCGTGCAATGACGGAAACTCGCGTCCTGCTATGTGGGCTATTCGCAAACAGCTGATGAAAACAAAATAAAGAAAAACTATTGATTTTAATAAAGATCGTGATCCAGATTAACTCGTTTTTTCTCCGATTGATTGAGCCGAGCAGAAATTTAAGATGAAAATCAACGTTGGTATCGTATTGAATTAATAATACTATTAAACTATTAACACGTTTAATTCCTTTTTGATATACAGTGCAACCTGCTAGAGTGACCACTTTTGTAAAATGGCTACCTGACTAAAGTGACCGCTTTTGGAAAGTTTTACTTGTGCTCATATTAAATAATGTAACAACTGCCCGGTAATATGTCACCTGTATTCTCACTGTTGGTCTTCCGGTCATTTTTTCAATTTTTCCATGGCCAGAATTATTTCTAATCCTGCCTCTCCTTCTCATTTAGATACTCACGAAGCTTATTTTATTTATAAAAATTGTAATACTCTTGTCAACGATCTCTCTTCATCCCCCTCCCTTTCTCCTGCATGGAAATTACTTTTGTAGTTTATTATTATTACTATAATTATTTTTAGTTTTTATTTAATTAATTATTATTTTTTTTAATTAATTTAATTTAACTTTATTTTATTTTGATTTTTATTTATTTATTTATTTTTATTTTATTTTATTTTTATTTATTTATTTATTTTTATTTTATTTTATTTTATTTATTTTTCAATTGTTTTCTTTATCTTTCATTAGTTTTTCTCTGCCGCCTGGTTTTTTAGCCAGCGCCACCTGGGGCACTCTTTGTAATCTCCTCCCTCCTTCTTTGAGTTTATCTTTACTTTTCTCTTTCTCCTTGGCTCTGACAAGCAGCGCCACCTGTCGCACTCTGTGTAATCTCCTCCCTCTTTATTTCACTGTTATTTCCACTCTGTCCGTTGTGACACGTGTTTGGACCAGCTGATGACGAGCGGTAATTTTGCAGCTCGAAACGCGTCCTGTATAATTTTTCTTTTATGGTGATTTAACAAAGTTTTTATATTTATTGATATATATTTATCGCCAGTTTTTTCGGTGTTTCTCAATACCTGTCTACTGTGTCCACTTGTGTAATGTGATCGGTTAGCCTGCCATTGTCCGTGTTATTTGAACCTGTAAAATGTGGCCATCCATTTTTCTGCATGTCGAAAATTTTCAAACTAAAAGACTAACGTGGTAATTTTCTCAAATTTGATTTTGATCCATTAAAAAAATGTACAAGAAGTAATCTCTTATAGTGACTATTTGCTTAGTGTATAAAGTGACCACTTTGTCTTTTATTATAATGATATTTGCCCTTGTCTAAGGCGATTTGTAATGGAAAGTTTATTATTGCCAACTACAAAAACGTTATTTTGTAATTGAAATAAAAATAAAAATGCGTATAAAGTACAGTGTACCTTATAGTTATGTGGGATATACTCTCGCATGTGGGCTACACTCCCTCTCTGTTGCACCTGCATCGGACTATTTCCCCCCGCTACTCTTACTCTCGCATGTGGGCTACACTCTCTCTCTGTTGCACCTGCATCGGACTATTTCCCCCCGCTACTCTCCGAAACGCTGGCACGAGATTAATTAAGAAACGCGAAGCTTCCAAGCTGTGTGGCCGGGAGTGAAAAGAGCAAGAAGTAAATAGAATGTTTTTCGACGACGATGAACGACGTTGATTAAGAATTAAGACGGATATTTCGAAGTATAAAAATGACGATTGTTTTAGAACATTTACGAAGAACTGATACATGATTTTTAAAGTAGTATTTTGAAAAGTAACGAAGAATTAATCTGTTTTATTTTTTGTTTATTTTTTTTTGTCCTGTTCGTCTGTTAATAAATGTATGTGACCGTCAGAAATTACTTTTTATTTTGAGTCAAGACTCGTCCATCCTATAGTTATGTGTTATTTAAATCAATCACCACGGATTTTCAATTGTATTTAAAAAAAAAATAACATGATTTTTAAGTAAATTATCTTGTGTGTAGTATATTCTTAATTAGTAATTCAGTTATTATAGCTCTTAATTAATCTGTTCATTATTTAATATATTTTTTTTCTTTTTTATATATTGTTTTTTGAGATTACAAAAGTTTTAATGTCCTATTTTTAAAAAACTCCTTAAAGTGACCACCTTTATATAGTGACCATTTTAGCCGGTCCTAAAGGTGGTCACTTTAGGCAGGTTCCACTTTACTTTTAATTGGATACAGTGATGACATAATTTTAAGAATATTACTGGACTTGTGTGCATCTATTATACATACTAGCAGGGGTGACCGAGCTCAGCTCGGTCAAAATTAACTTTGTGTTCAACTCGATATAGTATTTTCCCTGTATCATTCACTCTGTATTATTACTGTAAAACATGTTATTAATAATAGTATTATTTATAAAAACAATCAATAAGAAAACTGTGTTTGTATGCACATGTTCATAAATTTTACTTTATTTTAAAATTCACAACGAAAGGACATCAATCCAAATCACTTTTTTAGCTCGACTCTGATTAGTTTAACTATGCATCTCGAATACTATTAAGAATATATACCGTAATTTCCTACGTATAATCCGCAGATCAAACAATCATTTTCCGACCCAGAAATTTTTCAAAAAGAAATGTAACTTATTAGATCACCGTAAATACTTGTCTTGACTCACTAAATAAAATTTCTGGGTCCAGAAAGAATTGTTTGATCCGCGGATTATACGCCGGAAATTACGGTAAGAAATTTCTTCACATTTTGAAAGACAATATTTTTTGCCAGATATAGCCAAATTTGGACACATTCTTTCATTTGGTGTCAAATACGTGTTTTGGTTTCGTAATCTTAATAGTCGATTTTTCGGCCAGATTTAGCCAGTATTTTCTCAAATATTGCCAACTTATTGGCTTTTGCCACAGTCTCGTGATCCTGACCCTCATTACCCAAATAATCCACTAATTATATATGATCAAACATGTGACTTAGCTCAATGGTCTTCAGGTAATCAAAAACAGTAGAGTATAAAATGAATCAAAATCGTTTAAGCCATTTCTTAAGTAAAATTAGCTTGACAGCATTCAGCAATGAAGCGATATGACCCACTAATATAATTTTGTTTAATATGCAACTCAGCTCAATAGTCTTCTCGTGACAAAAGACGTTCCGTTGCAAAATTTAGGTAAAATTGACTGAGTCGTTGGTATATATAATTAGAATGACCCGAACCCATTAAGACCTAAAACGACCCACTAATTGAATTGTTACGTGCATGTGTCCTATCTCAATGGTTTTCTTTTGCCCGAAAACGATATAATAGAAAATATACTCAAAATGATGAGAACAATTTTCTAGATAAAATTAGCATGACCCACAAATGACCCTTATATCGAAATCTCTCGAAAATATGACTTAGTTCATTAATTTTTGCGTGCCGAAAAACGTTAAATACAAAATTTAGATAAAATCGATTGAGCCAATTTTTGGTATAAATAGTTTGACCTTGACCCATTATGACCCCAAAATGACTCATTAATCGAGTTTTCTCAAACATCTGACCTAATCCAATGATTTTCTTCTGTCCGAAAACGATAGAATATAAAATTTAGTCAAATTTGCGCGAGACATTGTCTAGATAAAATTAGAATAACCCAAAAGTGACCCACTGATCGAAATTTCTCGAACATGTGACATAGCCCAATGATTTACTCGTGCCAATAATATGCTGTATACAAAATTTCGTTAAAATCGATTCACCCGTTCTTTAGATATAGCTTGACCATGACCCATCATGACCCACAAATGACCCTTATAATCGAAATCTCTCGAACATGTGACTTAGCCCATTAGTTTTCTCGTGTATAAATATTGTTACATTCAAAATTTCGTTAAACTCGATCCTGCCGTTCTTTAAATATAAATAACTTCACCCAGACCCTTTATGACCCAAAATGACCCATTAATCAAAATTTCTCGATCATGTGCCCTAACCAAATGATTTTCTCGGGCCAAAAAATGTTGTATACAAACAAGATATATCCACATGTTCTTTAGATATAGCTTGACATGACCCGTTATGACCCATCATGACCCATAAATGACTCTTATAATCGAAATCTCTCAAACATGTGAGATAGCCCATTAATTTTCTCGTGTCAAAAAATTTAGATACAAAATTTCATTAAATTTGATACTGTCGTACTTTATACATACATAGCTTGACCCAGACATTTTATGACCCAAAATGACCCAGTAATCGAAATTTCTCGAACTGAGACCTAGCCCAATAGTTTTCTCGTGCCAAAAGAATGCTGTATAAAAAATTTCGTTAAAATCGATCCACCTGTTCTTTAGCTATAGCTTGACCATGACCCATCATGACCCACAAATGACTCTCATAATCGAAATATCTCGATCGTGTGACTTAGCCCATTAGTTTTCTCGTGTCAAAAAACTATTACAGGCAAAATTTCGATGAAATTGATTCGGCGGTTCTTTAAATATAAATAGCTTGACCCAGACACTTAATGACCCAATATGACCCATTAAAAATTTTTTTCGAACATGTAACCTAGCCCAATGTTTTTCTCGTGCCCGAAAACCATAGAATGCAATTTTTAGTCAAAATTGCGTGAGAAAATCTCTAGATAAAAATAGCATGACCCAGAATGACCCCAAAAATGACCCACTAACCGAATTTTCTCGAACATGTTACCTAACCCAATGGTCTTCTTGTAATCCAAAACTATAAAATATAAAATTTGGTCGAAATCGTTAGAGCCGTTTTTTAAATAAAAATGGCTTGACCCACAATGACCCAAAAATGACCCACTAATCAAAATTTTTTGAACATGTGACCCAGCTCAATTGTTTTCTCGTGCCAAAAAACGATTGGATTCAAAATTTCCTTAAAATCGATCCAGCCGTTCTCTAGATATAAATAGCTTGATCCTGACTCATTATGAGCCAAAATGACCCAATAATTGAATTTTCTCAAACATGTGACCCAGCCCAACGGTCTTCTCGTGCCCGAAAATGGTAAAATCCAAATTTTTGCAAAAATCGTTAGAGCCGTTTTTGAGATAAAATTTACACACACAGACACACACACACAATTTTTGCTCGCATTATAGTATAAGATTTCATTCTAAAAAGTGCAGTCTGACGTTTTATTTAGTCATTTAAAGACTGAGCACGTTATCCCGCACGATTCGTCTGTTTTGAATTATTTTCAATAGTATATTTAAAAACAATGAGATATTTACTCAATGTAAAACATTTCCGGTTTAAAATTGAATGATAAGTATAATTCTTTGATAAATCAGTGTAAGCATCAAACACATGATTTCTGTTTTCGATATTTTATTCAAAATATAAATTAAAAAAAAAAATTACTAAATCTACAAATCAAAAATTTTATTAAATTATTTAAATAATTTTAAAATAAATGTAAAGGTAAAACCATTTTATTTAGATTGAATTTGGTAGCGCATTAAGTTTAACTGCTATAATACCTATAAAAATGTTCAAATCTGCTAATATATTTCATGGCCTCTAACATATATTTTCATGGGGCTAAGTTCATTTCTAAATCAGTTTGAATGCCAGGTGTTCAATTTCAGAATATACTGTCCGATATTTTTATGGTTCAGAAAAAGAGAGAAAAAGGTGTTTGGAAATTTTTGATCTCGTAACGTCCAGTTTAACAAACAGGTCACCATAAAAATAGTTTATAGTCGAAAGAGGTTCACAGCGAATTGCATACTAACTTTATCGTCTTATTTTATATTTTTTGGGATTGGGAAGTTCGTTTATCGATAGTTAATTTAGAAATAAATTTCTATGTCTCCAATAAAACATATCTCGTTTATTAAAAAATGAAACGCTAAGAGAGAGACAAGACATTAAAATATGAAATTAATGTGAACCGTAAAATATTGATATTTCACATCCGCATGATTTTATAATCATTTTTATGAATGAAAGTACATAGCTATAATTAACGTGAACGAGTAATTCAAAGTAACTAACTAAAATCACAGTAAATATTCTATAACTGTTAATTATTGCCATTTGAATACTGTACGTGGCATGGTAAACTTTAATAACCTGTATCAATTAAATTACATTCCGTGTCTGTTTAAACGAGTTGAAAGTTATACAGACAGACATAGGACTAAATAAACTGAATTCATGAAAACATTTCAACAATGTTAATAAGGGCTAATAAAAAAGGTAGTTTAATTTTGCATTAAACTATGCATATCTTATTAGGATTACTACTTCCATCTTCTAATTAAGACAGCCTCTAACTATTGTTTTCGTAATTTTGGCCAATACAATCTTTATAACTTTTTACGTTTTTATTTGGACTTGACGCAAAATAGTGTTAATCTGTTTTTTTTTCCTTTTTTAAAACAAAATGCTGAAACATAAAACTATATTAGTGAATTTAAAGAAATACAGGATCATTAATACATCCATGCAATGATAATAGCACACAAACCAATGGCGAATATAGAAAAAAAAACAAGTAGCGATCAGACTACAGGCAAGAAGAAGGTTAACAAAATATTGTTGTATTCAGCCAACTGAGGCTTTTGACTCGATATCGCTATCGCTTTACCTCATGTAATATTACCAAATCAGTGGCGATACACATGTTTTACATAGATACTTTCTAGAGAAAAAAAATACTTGAACACTCATGATACATATACTTGTACCAAAATGTTTCATCGTTTCGTTTTATTTAACAGAAAAAAAAAAATCTGCGATTAAATAACGTGGGTGCTAAGTCAGCTGTTTTATATTAAAAAGAAAATTTCTTATATGAAATAGTAATGCCATATGTGCTGGTACCACAGAATGTCTAAAGAGAGTACAAGCCTTCAAAACTTCTGTTGTGTTTCATAACGACAATCGAACTATTTTTTAAAGAAAATTTTCATAGTCTAGTTTTCATTTTCAATTATAATTAAAAGGGAAAATTTCAATGTTTATACTGATACTGTTAAGCGCTACTAATTTTTTATCGAAAAATGATTAAATAAACAAAACTTTCATTACCTCAGTGTAATAGTAAACCGCATCTGTTTTACTAAATCAGAATGCATTGAAGTGCTTAATATTTTGCTGTCATTATTTATAAATAGCCATATTTGCCTTATTTATTTGTAGACTTCTGCGATCAAAAAAAAAAGTATTGATTCCGTTTATTTAATTTAAGAGAAGTTATATAAATCAAGCCCTTTACTGTCCTTGGCTATTACTATTTTCGAATAATAAAGTTTGCTTCATTTAATTACAAAATTGTGCTTCGCTATCAGGGTTCGTACACATCAGGGTATTTAGGAGATTTTAGATGTTTTGTTACCAGAATTTGTTCCAAGTTCTAGTCACTAAATCTGAAGATAGAATTTTTTTTCTTTAAACATGAGAAATATTACTTTACGAAATATTTGATAAAATGTCCTTGAAGCGTATTTATCTTGGCAAATAGTCTTATTAACATTCATTGGTTTCTATACGAAACCACAAAAATTTAATTCCGATATGCCACAGGAATTTTAATTTTAAAAAATCCATTTTATAGGTATGTGAAAAATCACTTTTCTTATTCACAAATATATTTGTTCGTAATTACCGGTGTCATTCATTTATTTGAACATCTATATTAATAAAAGAACAAAACGCTCTGTCTGTGTGTGTGTGTGTGTGTGTGTGTGTGTCTGCGATGGCTAGCAAAATCTATGGGACGTACGAAGCTCAAAATTTTTATGAGAGTAGCCCAATATCTCTCCTGATGCACCTGAGGCTCAGAATTTCAAAATTCTATTTATTAACTGAGTAATTAATTAAATTCCAAAGATCACTCTGATAAAAAATCTCCTTTTTTCTTCTTTTTTTCCTTTCATTTAGTTATGGTTGGTTGGTTGCATAAAATTTTCGCATAAATAATTAAAAAAGCTTTTAAAATTCATAGACTGGCAAACTGTCAGTTTAAATGATGATTTTTTATCACAGCGGTTGTAAACCATGGAGAAAAAAGATAGGTGGTGGCGAAGTAAACCGAAAAAAGGGTTGCAATATTAAACCATTTATTGCTCAAATTTTAATGTCCCAAACAAAAGCATGTGGAAGGGATTTTGTATTAATAAGACGAATTGAAAGAAATGAATTACAGCTGAAGCATATTCTACGAAGAAATAGTAATTTTTTAAAATGGTCTTTTTTCTATTATATTATTTATTTAAAAAAAATGTTTGCTTTTAAAATAATTGAAATTGATAAATTCGAAATAATTAAATGTCAAAATAAAATTAAATAAAATATTGAAAACATTTGATTTGAACTAAAAATTGTATTACTAAAAGTTTTCTTTTTTTTTCAGATCTTTTAAATACTTTATAACGTAGATGAAAAAATGTTTATGATTTAACAACATATTAATAACTCTATGTCAATATATAAAATATATTTATGAAAACATTCTTTTAAAATCATGCGCGAAAACTTAAATAACAAATATTAGTCTAAAATCTAGATTTCAGAGTGCAGACGATTTTAAGACATTAACGAAAGAATGTTAACTTTTCAAGCAAAATCTTAAATGATGCTTCTGTATTGATATTTCAAAGTGACGACTAGGTTACATTTGTGTTGTATTTAAGTTACGGTAGGGTACTGTTAAGTCGCAGTTAGGTTACAGACAGATTATGGTTACGGTACAAAAGTTTACGGTTAGGAATTTGTCCACAGAGTCAACATTACACATGCTTTGATTAAAAATATACACTTTTGTTAAATGGCACTGAAATTATAATACTACATACCAATCTTTTACCATCGCGTATCGATTTCATTCACGGTATAGTCGGATTTAAGAGTGATATAATTAGTTTGAAATTCAAAATATCTCACTTGGGATTTCTATGCGAAAAAAAAAATAATTAGTTACGTGATTTAACAGTGATTTTTACGGGTAAATATCAACACTTTAACAGGAAACTAACGCAATCGTTGGATACATGTTCCCTCCCATGTTTCTCATTGCTCATTTTAAATATTTTTAGAGCTTAATATTAGTTGTTGTTTTTAAAACCGATTTTTCACAAAGTCAGCTGCGACGGATTTCAGACAATGCATTTCTGCATGCTTCCAGTTAATGACAAAATCATACAAATTTCAAGTTCGTTTAATATTGTTAATACGGACCCGGGCAACGCCGGGCGGGTCAGCTAGTCTTTTCAATAAAAAAGCTTTGTCCATTAAAGGGTTAAACTATCAATTGCTAAAAGTTTCCGTCTTATTTTGTGCAAAATAATGTGTCACGATAAATTGGTATGTCTGCACTTTTAAGTAGAATTTAAATAGAAATTATTGAAAAAATATTATATTTGTCTTTTTTTGCTAATTGGTGTGACAAAAAACTATTTCATAAGGCAATTTGTACGAAAATGAATGGTGGAAAATTGGCGCAAAGGTGGAGCCTAATGATACCATTAAAATTTAATAGTATTTTTTGGCTTATTTAATAACAGAAGTTCAGAGTTTTTATTGAGCTGAATAGTACTATAAAGATTTTGTGGTGTCAATAGGTTCAACCACTGCGCCAGTCTTTCACCGCTGCGAAAATACTTTTTCCAATGAAGAAGCAAGATAAATTTAAAGTATTCTTAAGGTGACACCGGAAAAAATATCCAAAAACTGATGCACATTAAAAATATTTTTCCCCACAACGAAAGAAAAAGTATGCAATATTTGTTGCGCCCGTATTTATGCCGATAGTAATGACGGCGTAAAAAATATCAAATAAAATTTCTTGTCAACGAAATTATGAATTTGAGCTAAACTGATTACACGTTCCGTAAATAAAATCGTAACAGATGAGGAGTCATTGTAAGAGTTTTCTTACCATGCGTGTTCTGTTTGTTACCACAGTCTTGATGTCAGAAACATTAGCTAAAAAAATTTAAAACATTGGACGAAATATTTAAAAAACGTTTTGCCTATTATTATTTTTTTCTTAATGATTACAGGTACAATAAATTATGAACGTCATGTTACTTATTTTTACACTTTTAAAGAATACATTCTATTAGAACTAGATACATCTAATAGAATACAATCTATTAGATGTACATTCTATTAGAACATTTATGAACATGTATGATATCAAATATAGACTTAAAAATATATTAAAACCATTGTTTACTATCATCATATAGCTTATCTGAACATACCCTTTTTTCTATACGGATAAAAAAACTCTACGATTTCTACTGTCATACGAAATGTTTTGGAATATAATTTTGAATATAATTTTAATAAAGGTTTTTCAACATGATTATCCCAATCTTTTTTTCATTTTACGTTGTTGATTAAAGTTTTCAACAAATAAAAAATGCATCTAACCACAAATATGCCAGTTGGAAAGTCGTACTCTGGTCCAATGGTATTGACAATTATATTAATAATAGTATCTTTTTTACATTTCATGATAAATGATACACCGTGCATCATAACCCCTTGAGTTTTTAGAACGATATTTAACATTAGAGCTACCAAAAATTTGAATCAAGTTTTATAAAAAATATTTATCTAATTTTGATTTAAAGCAATTTAATTTTGTTATTTAATTTTTTTCTTATTTTGTTTGTTTTTTTAAACTTATTTCATAATTAAAATTTTGGTTTGAATCGAAAGATGTGGTAGCCGTCAGAATAACGACTCACGGTAGTTCTAGTGTTAATGTTTTATTTTGCCGTTACAGATGTATAGATTGAACTAAGCAGAATTCCGTTTTTGTTCGGATAGCTTTGTTTTGCAGATTAAAGAGCAGTGATTCAATATACAAAACTGTGTGTAATATTTTCCATTTTATCATTTGTATTTTCAAAATTTTGGCAATTTTTCCAACCTCCCGATTTTTTTCATGCAAGTAAAACCCTGTAGAAATATTCTATTATTTATTTGCTTAAATTCTGAGATTCTAAAAAATTAAAGTTTTTCAATAAAAATGTGGTATTAAAAAAATCGGGAGATTTGTGACTATGCAGTTTTATTTTCTCAGACAGTTCCAACTAAAGAATTTTTTCTTTTTTTTTGGGGGGGGGGAGGGGGAGGGAGAGGAAGCTTTTTTTCAGAGAAGAAGTTATGAAACAACGCTCCGACCCTGTATGTTGAATGGAATGCGCACAACACTGTTATTAGATTATTAACGGCGTGTTTAAAGATAATTTTCCAGTTATGGTTTAATACTACAATTACAAGAAATTTTATTAAAGTTTATTAAAAATAGTTAACACCAGAATTTGTATTTAACCTATTCCGGCACGCTGTGCGGGATGCCTAATTTTAATTTCAAATGACACTAATAACATTTTAATAAAATTTTACTTTTAAATTGACAGCTTAATCTTATAAAGTCGTTTGTGATTTCCGGTGACGATCGATAATTTCTCATTTTCTAACATAATTTGCCCGGTTAAAACAGTTTAAACTATTTTTATTTCTTTTTTGACTTATATTTTTGAAACATATTTCATAAAAATAACTTTTGATTCGAACTGGTGTAATCTCATTTGATAACGCTTCAAACTGATCTCTCATCATAGTTTTAGTATTGGCTATTTCCATGAGTACTTGTAGTGTAAGTCACAGGCTACGATTTTTGGCTACCAGTATTATAGAACAAAAAAATGTGATTAATTTTATTGGCACATTCTCATTAATTGAATAATGCCAAGCAGACTTTTCGAAAATAACGGTGGCAAACAAGCATAGCAATTAATAAGTTATGTGACTTACACTACAGAACCCATGGAATTAGCTTATTACAAAGCTGAGAATGAATAATATTCGATTTTTCAAGTAACGAAAATCAAATCGTCATCGATTTCAAATATTTGTTAGGACAAAGTTATTATTCCGGGTTTTCCTTTTCGGCAATGACATAAAAGATGATAAATTTTAACGAAACGTTTAAATTTTGTTGAAAAAGTGGCATTTTATTCTTAATGAAAATAGTAAAACTTTTAATTATTAAGAAAAAATTTGAAAAAAATAGTCTATGCTCATTTTCGTTTTATAATAATTCTATATGCAAGTATACAAAAGAATTAACACATCCGTTACGCGTTGACCTCACTTGAACATTCACACACACTCTCAGATTTATAATATTTTTAGGATTACGAATTACATTTGAAATGCGCCTGAATGGTTATGTAAGAGGCTATTTTATGTATAATTATGTTTTAAATTAACTAGTACACCGAACCCGGGGTTCCCGGGTCACAAAGTAAAGGTGAAAAACTTTTTTAAAATTTAAAATTGGAAAGTCTAATAAATTTTTTCTGCGTAATAGGCTTTTTAAACTGCCAACTAATTCCAAATAGCAATTTTATATGAAACATATTATTTATGTAATCATATACAGCTTTAAAAATTATCGGTACTTCCGTATTAGCAGGGCCTTAGCTAAGGGGCTGCTATGGGCAACTCAGCCTCCCTAAAATATTTTGAGCCCCACCCCCCCTCCTGGAAAAGATTCCAAGGTCACTCAATGAATTTCTGTTCCGAAAATTCAAATGAAATATTGTTTAAAAATCTAATTTAGTTTTGAAAACGTTTCACAGTTTTGCAGAGTTACTATATTGTATCTAAAAATAAGTGTTTCAACACTCCCTCATCCTATTTGTACATATGAAGCTAACATGATGGGCTATTTTGCACCAGTTATACACTCAAAACTTTCATCATCATATACTTTTCTAAGCATAAAATGAAGTTATTTTAACAGTTTAATAAGAAACAGAGTACCTACAATGTGAATATGCACTAATTTGTCTTTTTTGCGTCAGAGAGAGAAAAAAAACTATGAGCCCCCCCCTCCCTACATTCTCTTGAACCCTCCCTATTGTTAACTACGGCCCTGCGTATTAGACGCAAGATAGCAATTATTAGCCAAAGATTTCGCCAAAGAATAAAATTGCATTCTCAGTTTTTAAAAACAACTAAGAAAATATGACACCCAGATATTCTTTAAAATACATATTTGTAAAGGTTAATTGATGTATCTTTTGTAAAGTAAGTTTACAATGAACTAAAAGTCATTAAATTCATTGATAAAAACGAAATAAAACCAACAACATTCAGCGGGTTTTATAGCCGACGATATATTGACATAACAGGTTTTTAATTACTATTTTTTTCAGTTGCTATGAAAAAATGACAACTAAAATATACAGTGATCTGTTATTTTCCATGGAGAAAAGAGATAGATGGATGTGCAGTATGCGATTAAAAAGGTTTGATGGGCGTTATTCTTCCAATATAAGTCTCTCATTCGGCCCAAACAAAACAATCACATGGAACAGAGACCGAATTTTTTAACATAATTTTTTCTCTAAATGAAAAAGATCTGAATATATTTTAGCACTATAAAATAGCATTTCATTGTATTATGAATTAAAATTGCATCGCTAAAAGTTTTTCTTTTTTGTGAAAGCACGCCGTTGTGTTTGATGCAATGCAGCGAATTTTAGAGTTACATTTTTGGCGTCACCTCCAGCCACTAAACTGCATCTCTATTTTTTTTTCTTCTTAACTCTATGGCTATTTTTTTCTCTTTTTCCCACATAATTGCGATACTCAAGTTGCCACCATTAGAGAAATTGAACCAAAAACTACCAAAAAATTAATATCTCAAAAACAAATTCGGATACAGTTTTCTAAAAAGCGGCATTTAAAAGTGCATTTCTTCTCTAAACTTTTGTATAAAGAATGAAAACGTGCAATGTCTAGAAGTTGAAAAATTTACAATAGCGAAAATTGCAAAACCGAAATTTCATCGGAAAGTGTTGCCATTCAAAACATGACGTATGCGTTACGCACAGATACGTTTGGCCTTTATTATATAGGTATTTTTATTTTATTTTATTTATAGATTTCTAAATTATCTTACAAAAAACAAACAACAACAACAAAAAAGCAACATAAAAAAAAAAAAAAATTAACACATGAAAAAATCGGTAAATTTACCGGTATGCGAGATTTACTCTTGTAATCAAGATAAGTATTAATGAATCTGTTTTTTTTTTTTTTTGTTTTTTTTTTTTTTTTTAAGTTTTAATCTTTCATATTACGCAATGAAAAATCAAGAAGAATTGAGTGACTATACAATTTTTGTTTAGTAAAACCTAATTTTAACTAAGGTATGCATCAAAAACTTTTAATTAAAATTTACTTTGATAGAGAAAATTGTAAAATGATTTTTCCTTATTTTAAAATAGTTTTCGACATTTCCGGCGTAAGATCAAAACTGCAGAAGCGCAATTGCTTCACACTAAAATGTTTAAAAATGCATAAAATGTAAATGTCGGTAATGCTTGATAACTTATAATTTTTCCGAAATCCCGAATTTGGAATCCAGTGTTGACAAATGACAGTAACGTAAATTTTAACCGAAAATAACATTCTGAAAATTGCTAAAGTTTTCCCAAAATTTTCACACTAAATTTTGGGAGAAACTAGCGGTTCCTCGCTAAATTATTTTGCTCCATACCACTTTTAAAGTGGCGAGAAAATCCCACAATCGAGTGACATTGACAGAACTAATTTTTAAATTCAACCTGAAGAAACAGGCTGTTTTGCGAATAACGGAGTTAAGAGAATTTGTTCAATAGCATAAATAACTTCTAAATAATCTATAATTTTGAATGTATTTTTTTCCGGTTAAACAAAATAAAAATAATAATTTTCTTGAAAAAAAAATTCTTATCGTTACTTTTAAATAATTATCTTAACCAAACATACATCAGTCAAATTTTCAGAAAAATAGGTCGATAGATAGAATTCAGCTAGAAAATTTTATTTTTTTAAAGGGTTTATAAGGATGATAGTAACAAGAATTAATGATTTTCCAACAAAATATCGCAAGGCAAAACTTTGTAAACCCAAAAAACCCACGAAATTTTCGAACTTTTTTCAGTTTTTTTGTTTGTAAATCGAAAATTATAAACTTTTTATGTACCATACTTAAATAGAAAAACCAAGAAAATTAAAATCTCTATAAATTCTGTTATATTTTTTTCTATACCCATAAAGCGCGCTATGGCTTTTTGTAAATGTCACTTTTTAAAAAAATACTTTACAGAAAGTGATTTATTATCCGCCTCCCCTCCGAAAAACTGTCTTTTATTGAAAAGAATGAAAATTAAAGGCCACGTGACATTCCCGATCCGCTTTTGTTCCGACGCAAGGGTGTTTTTTTTCTAATATGTTACTATTCATTTTATTGCATGTCTTCTTCTCGTGCAGTAATGAAAAATGAGCGAGCTCGACACGGCTTCACATACTCTTCTTGCATATCTCCCAACATCTTCCGTTTTTTTTAGCCAGGAAAAATTTTATAGTAAATTTTACCACTTCAAATCGCCGTAATCTGTCGATTAAATAAGGCAAAAATTTCTATTACAATTTTCCGGGTCAAAAATCTGAAGAGTTAGCAGCTATGCTTTTTGTAAGCCAGAAAGGACTTCAGCTCATTGAATATACGTTTAACGTCAAAATAATATTAATTAATGTAGCAAGGAAGTAAGAGTAAATGATGATTGCCGAAAAATATAGAGAATGATAGCAACATATATTCGTCAGGGTGATCATTCTACACAGACCTGTTTGTTTATATTTTTGAAAGCTGCAGAAAGAAAGGATGGTTTCAGAATGTAAATGGTTTCAGAATGGATGGTTTCAGAAAGTAATTGAACGTATCAGTACGACTTGGTAGCTGCAGATGCATGGTAGTATAGTTTTTGCCACGTAAAACTATCAATCTGCTATAGATGGAGAGAAAAGAGGACGTCGACCCGCAATATCCGTTGACATAGACAATGATAGAAACAAGAGCACTTCATTTCATTTTTTAAAACAGAATTTCAAAATAACAGAATTCAAGTTGACCAGGCAGAAGAAGAATCTGATATCATGATAGTTACCTCAGCCATTTCAAGAGCCGAATCTTTAGAAAGCCTTGTAATTGTTGGAATGGACATTCACCTTCTCGTGATCATACAAGCTTGGGCTATTCCCAGGTCAAAATTTATGTTTGTACCAGCAACAAAAATATGCTTGTTATTGCTAGGTATTGCTATGTCTGCTAGATTTCCTTGCTAGCTAGCATCACATGCTATATCGCTAGCTTGCACAACAAAAGCATGACAAGCTGTATGCAAGCATTTCATGCTTATTTCCAGCAAAGTGGGCCAATACACACCATGAATTGCTGGAAATTCTGCTGGAACCAGCAATGTGTAATGCTAGTTTATGCTATTTTACCTGTTGGGTTATAGCACTTGGTGCTTCTCCAGCAAACAAATACCAGCACGACCTGGGTCAGCACAAAAATCTGCTTTTCCATAAGCTAGGAAGAGATAACATCCAAATCAAGTGGTACTCAATCATGTCATACAAATATAATTACAAAATGTACTTTTCTCACGCGATACAACATCCGCTCTTTTTCGTCAAGGAAAGTCAAATTTTTGTGAAATTTGAAAAAAACATAAGATTGAGTATATAGCCAGCGTGTGTTATAAACCAGATTCTACCTGTCAAGAAATAATCAAGACTGGGGAAAAGCTCATTAGTTGCATTATGCAGTGGATGCATAGATACCACACAGAAATTGAACACTTTGAGATTCCAGTTATTTGCCAAATCTGCCACAAAAAAAAAAAACAAATTTCATCTTGCAAGAGGCTGCGCAGCATAACTTTCTCCAATGTTATCATCAGATACAAGCTTGCATAGGAAACAACATCCCTTCTGAAGAATGGGGGTGGGTTTGCAGGTTGGACAATCTGTTTCAGCCAGTTCTAATATGCCACGACCCAATACCTGAATCCTTGCTCCATGTTTTGTCATGTACAGAGTCTGATTATCAAAGAGGCACTCTCCCACCAGTAAAAAGAAATAATATTTTTTCTTATTCATGGCAGTAATTTCGAATGAAAATGCGTTTAAACAAATCGAAAAATGCTACAAAAATTTTACTAGTGAGAGACTGCCCCGTTAGTAATCGGGACCTCATCATGTACTTGTAAAAAATGCAGCAGCTTTTCTAAAATCAGGTCTCAAATGCTCGACTATTTGTAAAAGCTGTGCGCAAATGTGGAAGACATTATTTATGCAGAAGGATTGGGTGGAAAAATGTCACCGTAAGCATTTTTCTACTTCAGATTCAGTTAAATACTTAATATTTATTAATGATCTGAACTTAAGCTATAAATACAAAAAAGTTACAATGTTCTTAATTTTTTTTTTACAATGTTACCGTGGTAAGTAATCATGATTGCTATCATGCAAATACCTGTGATAAAAATAAGTTACATTAAACATGTTAAAATAATGAAAAATGATGTAAAATATTTATTTTTCCGATTTTTTCACAAACTTAGAAAAAAGAGCACATTTTCAGAAAGCTATAGCGTACTTAATAATGTCTTTGGACAAACAATTTTAAGATGAAATTTGTAAAGAATTTACTGCTCATATAAATTTACTGCTCAACTAAATATGGTATACAAAAAATGTATAACTTTTGTGTTATAAGCAAAAAACAGAAAAAAATCCGAAAATTTTGTGTTTTTTGGCACAACAAAATTTAAATTCAAGATATTTTACTGTAAAATCATTAATTTTTGTTAGTATCATACCCATAAACAGTTTTAAAACATAAAATCTTCTAGCAGAATTTTCGCATCTATTTATGATGACAATTTGACTGGCCAGAAAGAAATACGTTAGACCCTTTATACGTTAGACCCTGACGGTCTGTTCCACCTAATTTTAATTCCATACTTACAGACGCATCCAAAATAATTTAGTAAAATTTTGCTTTTACAATGATAGGATTAAGTAACAAGTTTTAAATTTCGAAAAAAAAATCGTTTGTAAATTTCTGAGTCAGTCAATTATTCTATAATGAACACATTTTTCAAAGCCGGAAAGAGTTAATGTTAAGTGGTCGTATATAACTAGCTTTGTTTCCGTATCAATGAGAGTATAGATTTGTGCTGACGGAAATTATTTTAGAAATGCATTTATGATAGCGCCACACATCTTATAACTGATGTCAACATCCCTTTTCCCTTGCAATTGAAAAAAGCACAACGATCAACGAGGTATCATCATTCGAAACATTTTTGAACAAACTTTTCCCCTAAGGCGATACAAAAATGTATGTTGTTCATTTAACTCCTTAATGGGGGCATTAAATTACGGTTTAAAAATTCAAATTCTTTATTCCTACCACCTTTTTTTGAAAGAAAATATTCATTTTATTTAATGACAAGTAAAATGACTCCAGAATAAAACCAATGACACTATTTTATAAAACTGGTGAGAATCAAACAGTTCGAATAAAAGCCGTGAAACTTGCATCCCGTGAATGTCTCGGGCATGGCGATTAAGTGGTTAAAAACAGAAGTTTACCCTTTCCGGCACGAGCTAATTCTGTTAGTAAAATGATTAACAATCGAATGACACTGGAATTTACGAACGACATTTTTAGAAATTAAGGAATTTAGCCTTTGACTGTAAAAAAGAAAGGGGTACCATTCGAGCGATGCGTCAACTGTTATGATTTCCTAGCTGCTCACGCATTACGTCATGCGGATGACAAATTCATATCGCATCGCTCGTTTCAATAATATTTTGTATGCTGTTCTGCGTTGTATTTTCATTTATTTATATTTATATTTGTGTGTGTGAATTATTTTATATATTATATTTTTTAGCAGACTTTAAAAAAAATCTAGTGAATGCGCTTCATCAATCTCTAATAAATCCCCTGGAAAATCTTAAAATTTTTTAAATACTCTGTATTCAATTTACAATTACTCTGTTTTCAATTGAATACTCTGTATTGCATTCATTCTCGCAAAATCGCAACGACGAACACTATAATCATAGAGCAGAAAATTTACTAAATTAGGCTGCAATTTTAAAATTGAATTCCTTTTACAATTGTCAAAAAAATTCTGCAGTACGCGAAAATCGCTAACAAAGGCCTAAAAGAATCGTTAGAAACTCCAAATAAACTTTGATAAAAGGGGAAAAAAGAGGAAAACAGCATTTTCTTAATAGGACAAAAATATTAAACCAGATTTCTTTCTCAAATCCCGACAAATTGCCATAAAAAATAAAAAGACAAGCAAAAATCTACGAGAAAATCTATTATAGTTGGCTAAAATGATTTTTTTAATAATCTCTAAAAATAGCGCGGAACGTTATAAAAAAAACTCATAAATCAAATATATCTGTTCGCAATTATCGGTGTCATTCATTTTTTTCAAAATCTTAGTAATGAAAATGCTTTGTCCTTTAAAGGCTTAAATAAAAAGTATAAAAAATTACGGTTTTGATATTATTTTTGCGCAGTTTCCTAATGCCAAATTAAATTTCTAAATATTTTGATAAAAATCGCTATTATTTTTACAAAAAAAGACTTACAGTAAAATTGTGTTTTCAAAATACATACCGAAGATAGTGTAATTTAAATATATTTAAATTATATTTTTACACTCACACTTAAGATAATTTTTAAAAAGCTCTAGTAAATAACAAAATAGTGAACTACAACCAAAATATTAATTTTGATACAAAATCCATGTCACACACATAAACTTGTCAAAAAATCAGCGCGGAAGCATTCTGTCTCAAGTTTGGTACGTCACCTACCGTAAACTAGTCGTTGGGGGCCACCGTAATACTTACCCATCATGGATAGGCATATGAAAATAAAACATGTGAAAACTATTTATACAATGCATTGCAATTCCAAAACAAAATTTAAATATTGTTAATAATGCATAGTAATGCTCTATTAAAGAACTGCTGATGTACCAATTTCGACAAATTATATAAAACGCCAAACTACTCAAGTAATACCGAACTGCGTAAAAGAAACATCCTTATAACTCCAAAAATAATTATAATATAAACTAACAGTTTACTACGTTGGATTGAGCGTCTCATTTTCAATTAAAATATACCTCTGAATTGAAATTTGAATGAAATGGTCATGAAAAATCGAAGAATGTGGAAAACAGGACTACAAATATCGCGCGAACTAATAATCCGATCGACTTCGTTCTATTTGCAAAATGTGTGTTATTTTATTGCCTTTTACGTCCATTCCTTAGAACAAAAAATTTCGAAAATTTTTATAGACCTTTCATCAGAACGAATTTTTCGAGAGTCCGAAAAAAAATAGTTCCGGATAATCGAGGTTGCTGATATTAAATAGGCTTCGTCCCATTCTTACATACTAATTACATACAAAATTTCAAGTCTCTATCTCAATTTGTTCGGAAGATAGAGTGTTTACAGATAGACAGACAGACGGACGGCAAAATTTTTTTTCTAAAAATATGTTTTTCGGAATCTCCAGTATCTGAAACGTGTAAATCCGTCAAAAAAATTTTTTCGGTTTTCAAAACGATTCCAAGACTTACCCATACTACGTATGATGGGTAAGTAAAATAGAAGTAGCTTCCAGTGCCCAATAGGACACACCATTCAATCCTTATTTCGTCGTTTATAAGCTGTTTGGTCATGCTATCGGCCGCGAATAGCTTTACAAGAACAACGAAACAGTTGATCAGATATCTCCAACAATTATTCGCTTAACATTCTAACTTAATTTTCTTTAATTATTTTCTGGTTTTAAATTTATTTTTTTTAGATTTGATGTAGATTATGAAAGTCGATTTCAGCATTTCAAACTACAGTGAAACCTCAAAATAAGGGACACCCATGGGACCGCAACTTTCGTCCCTTATATAGAGGTGTCCCTTATTCGGAGTTCCTTACATAGTGAAACCTTCAAATAAGGGACATCTTTGGGACCGCAACTTTCGTCCCTTAAATAGAGGTGTCCCTTATTCGGAGTGTCCCTTATTTGGAGGTTTCACTGTATATATGTTATTGACATTCAGGGGTGTAGATTATGAAAGCCGATTTCAACATTTCAAACGATGCGTTAGGGGCCGTTCATAAACGATGTCACGCATTCTTTCCATATTTTTGACCCCCCTTCGTCATAAAGTGTCACACTTCAAATACAAAGCACATTTCAAATTTTATTTTTAAACTATAATTCTATGTAAAATGACACTTGTGAACTGAACAATAAAAAATATTCATATTTTACATGTTTAAAACTAAAATAATAATAATAAATTACATAGAATAGTAATAAAATGTTAATGTGAAAGTGCAATTGAAAGCAGTAATATTTTGGAATTTAAAATAGAATTTAACATATTTGGCTTTAAATCTTATCCTTATGAACACAAAATAGTTTAATTAGGATGAGAGAAGCGAGTCCTCTACTAGGCCACTCAAATTACATTTTGT
Source organism: Maratus speculifer (assembly GCA_964019185.1). NCBI lineage: Eukaryota > Metazoa > Arthropoda > Arachnida > Araneae > Salticidae > Maratus > Maratus speculifer. Next base: position 803,267 of record CAXHSM010000003.1, read on the forward strand.
CGTACACTTTACAAAAAAACTATTCAATATTTTAACTTCAAATTAAACACAAAAATAAATTATGGTCTATAGATTTGCACAATATAATTTTTTTGCAGTAAAACGTTAAAAATTTTTATTATTTTAATTAATTTATTTTACATGCATTTCCAATACGGACGCATTTTAGCAAATAAATAAAAAATGAAACGCGTATATTTTCAGAGAAAAAAAAAGTTTAAATCATGGAGTAAATAATTATAGATAGAATCATGATTAATTTAATAAATAAAATATGTTTTCATTATTCAGCAAAATCGTTTGCACAGATGACACTTAAACATTTTTAAAAAAATTGTATTGTGGATTTTTTTTTCCTTGTAAAGTGGCAACAAAAGAATTGTAAAAAAATAAAATTAATTGTTAAATTTGTTATATAAATGAAATATTAAAAGAATTGAAGCGTGAAGTTGTTGCCTCGATTCAAGCTCTTTATAAATGTACTAAAGCAAAGTTGGCCGATTCAGAAACGACAAATTGACTTTAACCATTTCTTACTTTATCATTTGGATCTAAAGTAATGTTACGTTCTTATTTGTGGACCGAAAAAGATTTAGTGAACGGGACTTTAGACTTTGTTGCACATAATAAAGAAAATCACAAGCCACCAGACCAGATATCGCGACTAATCATGGATAAATTTGAATACTACAGTAATTTAACTTATAAGAATTGGTGCGTACCAATGCCCCCAATAATTAAATTCTGGAAAATTGGAAGCATAAATTTGTCAAGGAAAGAATTTCTTCTACAGTTAGCTTTTGCTGTTACAATTCATAAATCCTAAGGTTTAACATTAGATGAAGCAGTTGTAGATATTGAGGATATATAGACACCAGTTGGCTTTTATTATAATCCAAATGTGTGTCTTCTTACTCCCTTCCACCCCCTTGTCACAAACTGTCACAATTTCATGAACCCATCTTTTATGGACGGCCTCTAAGTGCACACCACATTTAAAGTCTTTATCTGAATTTGTTAGAAATTTTCGAGACAGACAAAAGGAAAGTCAATTGGTTTTTCCTAAAAATGTGTTTTTCCAAATCTCCAGTGTCTGATATTTGGTAAATTCGTCAAAAATTTTTTTCGATTTTCAAAAGGAACTACCCTATGCTATGTATGATGAATACGTATTTTTCAACATGTGTTAATTATTTGGTTTGTATTTAAGGAAATGTTAAAAATACTTTCTAGATTCTTCTTACAATTAATGAGTTTAAGTCATAAACATATTTTTTATTTTGTTAAATTACATTCAAATTTAATGCACAAATATTAGATGTAAGAATAGGAATACTTTGATAAAAATGTTAAGTTATTATAATATTCTAAATTGACTCAACTGTTCAAATAATATGACATTAAGTAAACTTAACAAGAGTTAAGCCTAACTTGAGTGCCACGTTGACTGACACTGAAGCTGAAATATTTACAATGTTTTAAGAAATTTTTAAGAAAATGTAATCTTGTAATAAATAAAGTTTATTAAATTTTAAATAATTTTTCTATTATTACTTAAAGCGATGTATATGTATTATTCTCGAACATTTTTAGGATTGAATATACTCTGGCCCTTTATGTACATAAATACCCTCTATGCACAAAAACGCTTTGCATTATATTTTTGTAAACAGAAAAATAAGAGATAAATTGAATAACTGTGGGCAAAAGTCTGAAATTCTAAAAGGGTTCTTTCGACACTATCATCTGACACTTTAATCCGATATACCACTATTTTTGCGTTGAAAAAATTAAGTTGTATACATATTCCCAAATTTGCCAAAAACGCATTTTTCAGTAAGAAAATACTGATATTAATGTAGTACATAAATTCAGTGAAATTTTCCAACCTGCAGGAACCCTGTCTAACTTCACAGAAAGCGATAATTTGTTACAAAATGCTAAAATTATAGTACTATATTTGTTAGGTTCGAAAGGTTCCCGAATTCTTCCATATTTTTCGATTTGGCATGGCAACCGCTTCTTTCTAAGGAATGAAGGCGCTTGGTGTCAGAATAGACGTATTAATAAAGACGAACTAACCATATGCTTAACACGTTAAGTGCTACGTCAATCAACGGAGACACTGAACTTTTCGTTTAGAGTGGGTCTTTCACCAATGACTTACAGTCTAAGATTTGGTATGAAACTAAATATATATATAAATATATTTAACCCTTTCCGGTACAGTATACGCAGTCGTGACACCTACTTTTAATTCCAAACTTGCAAATGGCACAAATAAGGTTTTAATAAAATTTTGCTTTTACAATGGAAGGCTTAAATTAGTGAGTTTATATATATAAAAAAGTTATTTGTAAATCCCGATGTCACTCGATAATTTTTCATTTTACTAACAGAATTTGCCCGTGCCGGAAAATGTTAAGCAATAGCTAAAAATGTATTTAAAATTTACTCAACTTTTTTTTATTACTTTCTTAGTCATTTGTTATTCTTAGTCTTTAGAATTTCAGGCGTAATTTCACGGGTGACAATTAATGGACAAATTGATTAATTTAAAAAATATACATGTGATTTACAGATGCTGGGTCTCTTGTGTCTCATGTTACGCCGCAGAATCGTCTGCCGTCTTGGAAATTTTTCACTACGTGGGTATTAATCCGGGAGGACGGGCCTAGCTTCACAGACCCAGAGGGCGTATGGTTTTTACAATTGTAACCACTAATTATTTAAAAGTATTCTTCAATTTATTTTATCGCAGAATTTATAAGAATTGTGTCTGTCGAAATAAAGTGACGATTATAATTCGCATTCATTGACATACTCTGGGTGGGGCGCATTCTCCCGGTTAAGGCCAAATTAAACGCTGTCAAAAGATATAAAGTCTCATTTCGTCCATGATTATTTAATTAAAAAATTTGTAAAAAGAGTCAATGTAACCTAAAATAAAATGAATTAAGTATACGTCTTTGTCTTTCGGTATTTACGCTATATATCACATAGTTCTGAATTGTGAAAACTCATATATCCCTTTCCGGCACGGACAAAATTTGTTAGTAAAATGAGATATTATCGACTGACACCGGAATTCACAAACGAATTTTTTAGACATTTTGAATTGCTTAGTTTAAGCTTTTATTGTGAAAGCAAAATTTTACTAAAATATTATGGGTGCCGTTTGCAAGTTTGCAATTAAAATTGGGTATCCCAGACCGGGCACAGTGTGCCGGAAAGGAATATGCCAATAGTATTTATTATCATGGCAATAGTGTTTTATAACCTTTCAGATTGTCAAGTTTGATTTGTTCCATTAAATGATATTTTTTTCCCATTTCAGTCCTCCATTATTATTTCGACAGTTTAATGCATTTTGCATTACTGTTTGATTTCAGACTTTCCAAACTGTTACGTGTGGAGTTCTTTTGCTGAAACGATTTGAGATTTCCCGAGTTAAAAGGCCTTTTTGAGTATCTAATCGTGATAATTTTCGATCATTCCGATCTATCAAGATCCCTTCTTCCAGATTGAATAAATTTATTTGATTTTTTTTTCTAATTTTTAATTGTGAGTGGCAGTTTTTGAACGCTTCATTAACCGTGTTATTTCTCGTTCAGATTTACTAGCAGTCTTATAAAACCAATTTTTTTCTTACTTTGATTGTAGCCTATTATTTATTCCCGTGGCATTTTCAAAGATATCGTAAATAACACTATCTGTACCTCCACTACTGCCTCTCTGGAATATTTTCACGATAACGAATGCATACTTTATGTACTGATTCTTAAATGGTGTAAAATATGCTAAATTCCTGAGAAAGGTCTTTGAATTTCATGACAGTCACCTTCGTGGGTTTTTTTTTTTTTTTTTTTTTTTTTTTTAAATAATGTAACGCAAAATTTAATGAGGTGATTACAACGGAAAACGTTCTTCCGAAAACCTGCACAAATTTATTAATGGTCTTTCAATTTCTTCACGCACTGACACCCCCCCCCTCCAACCACAGAAAGAAGCGGTTATCATGATAAGAAATTTAAAAAATGGATGAAAACAAGCGCTATACTGTTTCCAATATCTTTCAAAAGTTGTGATATAATTTTGCTGGTGTTGAAAGAATTATTGTTCTTCGGAGGAAATTATTCAATTGGACAAAATTCCTAAAGATCAGGTAATTTCCCTCGATTATTGCAAGATAAGCACCAGTATTTTCTTTGGAAAAATTTGCTTTTGCTACAATGTGTTTAAATAAGTTGAGTTTTTCCGAAAAAATACTGGTACTTCAGATGAAAGTGCAGGAACCGTATAAAAGATTTAGGACTTTTGTCCATAATTATTCAATTTGTCAGTTTATTATTCGTTTAAAAAATTTTGCATAGAATAAATTTAAGGGTATTAGCTCAAATACCTTCTAATCTAAAAATTTATGATTGCAAATTTTTATCTTACAGCAATTTGGCACACTTGTAGAAAACTTGTAGAAAAGAATATTTAGACAACTGTAATATTTTCGATTTTGACATTAACATAAATTAAATAACTGTTTTATTGATTTTAAATATGTTAATTTTTAGTTACATCTATTTTTCTCTTACAATTGATGAAAGTGTGCTCGAGCTAGCACTCACATAAGCTACGTGGTATTAATCTATTTCTTCTTAATATTGGAAAGCATGAAAATTAGGTATCCTTTTAAACAAAACTCTTTGACTTCTTGTTTCATTTCAAACCAACTGAAATTTGTGTGCATAAATCAGTTGAATTGAGAGGATGACTGAATTCTGTTCTAAAGTCTAAACTAACTTCTTTTTTGAAACAATCACAAAGTCATTTTTATTCATAAGTACACAATGATGGCGCTCTTCACTGCATCCTTTTCCGTCGATTTTTCGCTATGAAAACCACTTAAATTTAATCCCAAATTTTACAACGGCACCAAAATTTGGTTAAAAAAATCAGTTACCATGTATGTTAAATATAGCTTTTTCTTGTTTACAAATAAATTTGTTTTCATATTCCAGTGTCACTCATTAAGTTCAATACTTTAGCAATAAAGTTTCTTTGCCCCTCAAAAGGTTAACAAACAAAAATACATTCATGACACTGAATATTTGAAAGACAATACTAAGACTTCAAATAAAAAATACATATTCCATAATTGTAACTCTACGCCTAGCAACTATTTATTACAAAAGGAGAAATAGAAAAAAAAAAATGCCAACATATGTCATGGATTGAATAAAATTTAAGTTTAAGTCTGAGCTTGTGAAACCATTTAATGAGATGCAAAAAATAACGGAAAAAAAACAGTTGTTCGTTACTCCAAAGTCTAAAGCGCCCTCTATCGACATTTTTCGAAATTTATCTTTATAATTTATTTTCAAGAAAATACCAACATAAAGAATAGTTTTAGTGAAAACCGCAAATCAATCGACCAATTTTTCCGTTTTTTATGTTTCTTTGAAATTTTGAACCCTAAACTTTAACGGCGGCTATCTCCTTTGGAAAACGCTTGGGACCCTTGGTTTCCTATTTAATATTATTTGTCTTGATGTATACTATTACCCCTTAAAATTTTTCCCATCTTTTTTGAATCACCCTGTATATATATTCTGCTAGATTGTTGAAGAGTTAATGGCATTTACATAGCTTCTTTAAATCTTTCCGGCACACTGTGCCCGATCTGGGATACATAATTTTATTTTCGAACATGCAAACGGCGCTAGTAATATATTTTACTAAAATTTTGTTTTTGCAATAAAAGCTTAAATTAAGGATTTCAAAATATTTAAAAAATTCGTTTGTGAATTCTGGTGTCATTCGATAATTTCTTATTTTATTACTGATTTTGCCCCTGCCGAAAAGGGTTAACCTTCCGTCTACCAGACGGGTCCATTGGACCCGACAGCAATATTTCTGGTGTCAATGGCAAAATGAGAAATTGTCGATTGACACCGGAATTTATAAAGGACTTGTCTAGATATTACTAATTCCTTAATTCAAGCTTTCATTGTAAAAGCAAAATTATATTAAAATATTACCGGTGCCGTTTGCAAGTTTGGAATTAAAATTAGGTGTTGCCGTAGATAAATGGGTGTTTTGTCTGGTAGAGAAGATAAGATGAAATGCAATCCCATAGACAATTTTCGAATCCTTATTCATTCGATTATGCTCGAAATTCATGGCTGACAATTTCTTTTTCTGCGACTAGAGCTTTATATTATAGAGCAATAACAATTTTTCAGAAATTTTACATTTTTAACAAAGCAATCTCAAACTAATTGTAATTTTTTTTTTAAATCTGCACCATATATGATTTTACATTTATGCTCTGCCGCCAGGGAGAAAAAAAATAAATGATCACATTTCCTTAATTTTATGCTTCTTTTATCTATAGTAATCTCCATATTTATATGGAATGCAAATATATGCAAATATATTTATATGGAATTCAAATTGGAATGTGAGGTATTCCATTCCCTAATGAATGTCGTGATTTTAATACAAGAATTCCATCACAAAAAAATCTTTCTTTGATTTATTCTTCCTCTGGAATGATATGAAGATGAACAGAATATTATTTTATCTGCAGATGAAGCTTTGCGGACTGACATGGAAATCTCATAAAGGCAAGTAATGGAATTTTATTATGGCTCAAAGGATAATTAGAATTGATGAAATTCTTATTTCTTTAGATTTTGTAAAAATAACATAATTGTTTGAGAGCAAAACGAAGGACGCAAATCGATTTCTTAGCTTTTGATCCAGAGCGCATACTAATCTTATGCGTACTAGTAAAAATGAACGATTTAAAAAATTAATTTTAATAGAAATACTTTATCATTATTTAAATACAACTATAACGATCATTTTCTTCTGTTACAAACTTCAATTCTTTTTACAATTAAATTATGCGCAAAATTAATAGCATAATTGGTCACTATATACGCATGATATACGCATAAATAGTACATTAATCAAATGCATAATTAATACGAAATTAGTCTAATTCAAATATTAAGTTATAAACATGTCTAGTCTATTCCTTCGATCAATACTTCCTTTTTTAAAAAAGCATTCATGGAAATGTTGTTAATCTCTTGTCAAAATAATATCAATTGTGCTCTCAATAACTGTTCGAAATAGTCATCTGACACTTCCTTTCTGAAAATTAAAAAGAACAATCAAACTTCAAACGCTTCCTCCCAAAATTTTCCACATCCACATTTTCGGCGAATGAAAAAGTGCTGAAGTAACAAAATGACTAAATGAACACACATATGCGATAATGATACAGAACGACTGATACCGAATCCAAAAACTGAACGCATATCCTCATCTTTCGCATCGGGCTCATCAACTCCGTTCAGCGTTCATGAATCACGAAATGAAGGCAGCGTTTGATCTTCGCAGTATATTCATGCAGTAGCGAGTAACGAATCGTATTCCAAAAAACTATTCGGTATTACTCAACTAGCAAAAGCCATGCTTTGTTTGGATTCGCGAAGCATTATTTTATGAAGCATATATTTGAAAGTAACAATATTTTTTAATATTATTTTTGCATCTTTATTAAAAAAAAAAGTTATTTTATGTTTTGGCGCATTTTAATTCTACAAATGTAAGTTCAGCCAAATAACTATCAATTTCCTAGGATTTTTTTATTTATGATGTAATACTGGCATAAAAAAATATTTTCGAAGCAAACTTTTACAAAATATTTTTAAATTTTCAACTAAAAATTCTTTTGAAGAATTTTACAATTTCAAGTAGCCACTGGTGTTTTTTTAAAGTTGTTTGAAGTATGCATGTTTCCAATCTTTGTAATTAACATCAAATAATCTTTGATAGCTATTTTAGAATAATATATTTGAAGAGTGCTTGAAGAAAGTTACTTCTTCAAAATCCTATTTTCTGGAAAAACATTTGAAATCTGCTCTCGGTGATACTATGAATTTTTAACTGTAAAACTTTTTATTCTAATTACTTCGTTTTTATACATGTTAGTGCATGAGAATTTTTGATATTGTAGAATTTTTCGTAAGGAAAATTTCTATTGAATGCTTAATTTTGAAGGATTTTCACTCTTGACAACGTTACGTATGTTTTTAAGCCAACTGGTGCCTATATATTCTCAATATCTGCAACTGCTTCATCTAATGTTAAACCTTGGGATTTATAAATTGTAACAGCAAAAGCTAACTGCAGAAGAAATTCTTTCCTTGAGCAATTTATGCTTCCATTTTTCCAGAATTCAATTATTGGGGGAATTGGTACGCACCAATTCTTATAAGTTAAATTACTATAGTATTCAAATTTATCCATAATTATTTGCGATATCTGGTCTGGTGGATTCTGATTTTCTTTAATACGTGCAACAAAGTTTAAAGTCCCGTTCACTAAACCTTTTTCGGTCCTCAAATAAGAACGTAACATTACTTTCGATACAAATGATAAGGTAAGAAATGGTTGAAGTCCATTTGTCATTTCTGAATCGGCCAACTTTTCCTTTCGTACATTTATAAAAAGCTTGAATCGAGGCAACACGTTCACGCAATTCTTTTAATTTTTCATTTATATAACAAATTTAACAATTAATTTTATTTGTTTACAATTCTTTTGTTGCCACTTTACAAAAAAAGAAAAAAAGAAAAAAAGAAAAAAAAAGAAAAATCCATAACACAATTATTTTAAAATGTTTAAGTGTCATCTGTGCAAACGATTTTGCTGAATAATGAAAACATATTCTATTAAATTAATCATGATTCTATCTATAATCACTTACTCTATGATTTATTTTTTTTTCTGAAAATATACGCGTTTCATTTTTTATTTATTTGCTAAAATGCGTCCGTATTGGAAATGCAAGCAAAATAAATTAATTAAAATAATTTTTTTTGAACGTTTTACTGTAAAAAAAAATTATATTCTGCAAATCTACAGATCATATTTTATTTTTGTGTTTAATTTGAAGTCAAAATATTGAATAGTTTTTTTGTAAAGTGTACGACAAATTGTAATTTGAGTGGCCTAGTAGAGGATTCGCTTTGCTCATAATAATAACGAATACATGCGGTTTGCAACAGTTCTGTTAACAACTTTAATAATTGTCTATTGGATTGACGAAACTTTTTAACTTGAATAAAAATAGTAAATGAGTTGTGATTTTTTTTTCTCCAGAATGTTTTTAGTTTATCCGTAAGAACTTTCAATAACGTTCTTTAAAACTCAGTTCTTGTAAGAAATAATTAAAAACGATTTTAGAACAACCTTCGGTGTAAAATGAAGTATTTTAGAAGTCATAAACTATATTAGCATTTCTGTAGTTCTCCATAGATAGCACACACTATAAATCATGCCATTGCCAGTTTGAGACAGAGTAAAATGGTGTTTATTGGTTATCATTTTTAAGAAATCTTAAAATTGAAGCTACAAATAAAGTGTCAAAAACACATATTATTTTTGTGTTGGTTATTTTGCTTTTGGAGGTATATAAGAAAATTATACGGAACTTTATAGAAATTTTATATTTGAAGTTTTATATGTATATTGAGATAATATTGTATTTGCGATCATTATTTTAGTATGAGGTATATATAATAAAATTATACATAAATAAACAACGTTAACAACATGCATTTATAATGTGACAGGTTTTTTTTAAGTTGATGTAAACACTGTAATAATATGCGAATTCTTTCAAATAATATTTACTAATCCATAATTATACCATAAATATTTTTTGTTATAGCAAACTAATTGCAAGTAGGTCTTCGAAAAGAAATCCAAAGTTATTAAATTGTCAATAAATCCAAGAATTTTATAAAATAAATTAGAGTACCTAAAGAAACATGTTTTGACTATTTACTGTGATTTTTGTTAATTATACATGAATTACTCGTTCACATTAATTATAACAATGTACTTTCATTCATAAAAAAAATAAATTATGAGTATATTTATTATCAACATTTTATAGCTGTTTACACATTAATTTTATAACTTAATTTATCGTCCTTTTTTTAGTATTTTATTTTTAAATAAATGAATATCTTTTATTGGAGACATAAACATTTATTTCTAAACTAAACACTGATAAGCAAAAAAGTACCCAAAACAAGACGATAAAGTTAGTACGCAATTTGCTGTGAACCTTTCGACTATAAACTATTTTTATGGTGACCTGTTTGTTAAACTGGATGTTAGGAGATCAAAAAATTTTAAACCCCTTTTTCGATTCTTTTGCTGAGTCATAAAAATATCCAATACTCTGAAACCGAACACCTGGCATTCGAACAGATTTCGATATTGGATGGCTCTTGCAAAAAATATTTTAATCATGAAATATATTAGCAACTTTGAACATTTTTATAGGTAGCATAGCAATAAAATTTAAAGCGCTACCAAACTGAACCTGAATAAAATGGTTTTACTTTCACATTTATATGCAAATTATTTAAATAATTTAATAAAATTTTAGATTTGAAGATTTAGTAAATGTTTTAAAATTTATATTTCGAATAAAATATCGAAAACATAAATCATAAGTTTGGTGCTTACACTGCTTCATCACAGAGTTTTACGTATCCTTTATTTTTAAATCGAAAATGTTTCACATTGAGTAAATATCTTATTTTTTTAAATACACTGTTTAAAATATTGCAGACGAAAAATGCAGTATAACCTGCTGAGACTTTAAATGACTAAATTAAATTTCAGACTGCACTTTTTAGATTGAATTGTGTATAACAAATACACACAAGCAGTGGCACCAACTTTTGGAAAATATTGGGTGGGCATAACCCCCTTAGGGACGAGTGTCGCAAAAAGGCTTAAGTATCCTTGTTTGTCCCCACTACTTAAATTCAAATGTCAAATTTACCTTATTTAGTTAGATCTCTTCTCGATTTAATAAGACGTGCATTTCTTGTTTTAAAAACCGGTGATGAAACATTAAAAAATTCGTCCTGTGGCAAAGGGATTAAAAATATTTTTAAATGGTGCGACCAGTTTGCTTTTCTTTGAAGAGTTGACAGATGGTGAAAGATGTGAATTTTAAGTCAGGCTATTATGCTTTTAAAAAATTGTAATTTTATTAAATTATACTTTCACGCGCTTTTCCTTATAAAGACACTTATTTGTGGGTGATTTTCAAATGTATTGCCGTATTAGGTGAAACAAAATTTGAAAAAATAATTTGGTTTAAATATAAAAGTTTACTCAGGTATGAGTTGCTTATAGTTTACAACATTCTAAGCAGTAGATTATTTGAGAGTTTTTTTATTTATATTTCAGAAATTTCAAGAAATGTCTTGCCCAGTCACTATTTTTCTCATAAGTGTGACCTCTATAAAACGTTCTGATTTTTTTTGTATCAATAATTAATTAAAAAAATGCTTAAGGTTCTTACATACGTATTAATAAATCAAAAATGTATTAGCATTTATTTCATAAATTTAAAGCATTTTAATAGTTGTTTATGCCATGAGTGTTACTTTGCTTCTTAAATAAAGGTATAACTTCTGATTAAAAACAAATTTAATTAAAAATTAATTATTTTCATTGCAGCTATAATAAAGAATTAGAAAGTTCTAATAGACAAAACAATTAATTTAAATGAAGTAACAAATGCATTAATAAAATTCTGATTCTTAGTTACAGTAACGTTCATAAAAAGTGGTAACACTCATGACAAGCGATAAGACTCATCTTGCAGCAAACAGCTTTTTTGTAACAATATATGTAAAAAAAGATTTTTAAAAGTTTAAACTATGATTTGTGAAAAATAGATAATCCTTTGAAAATTATTTATTAAGAATTAAAATTTGAATCTTAAATAGCATTTACAAAACACGTGTGCAGACATGAAAATCCTGTTACAATTTTTAAATAATTATAAATATATGTAATAAGACAAAATATATCCCTGAATCACGAATCTATTATAATCATAACTCAAATCTTACACATGATTTATAGTTTTAGAATTACTTAACTTCTTTTCTCATTAGTGTTACTTTTTCCAAGAAACACTCATGTAAGGTAACACTCATGTACGGTAACACTCATGACATTTATTAAAGAATTCTTCACTAAAATAAATTCTAACTGTTTTATTGAAATTTTAGTTGGGCCTATTGATTCCTGAACAAAAAATACAGCATTCCCTAACTTAACAATTTTATACGTTAAAAAATAATAATAAATAAATGGGTAACACTCCTGTAAGAAAATAAAAATACTCACCATGTTGAAATGAACATTCTGATAAATAGCAATTATAGAACAAAATTATCGAGTTCTAAATAAGCACACTGTAAAGAATAAACAACATCGTTTTCTCACTACCGTTGCCAATTGCACTATACAAATATTTTGAAAACAAATAATATTAATTTCCCTAAAGTAACACTCTTGTTCTGCATATGCGGACACAAAATACATTTAAATTTTTAACTCTTAGATAATAATTTTAAATATAAAAACTATCTATTTGTTTAATTAACACAGGATATTTTACTTTTAACCAATATATAAAAATTTTAAAATGTTTGAAAGCATAAAAAAAGATTAAAATTTTGCGAGTTTTTTATTCAGGACAAGTAAATTCCCATTACTTACTAACTAAAGTACAAAAAAAAGATCGCTATTTCACAACTCTGAAAAAATCTAATGAATGCATTGAATTAAGCATAAAAAGATGTGCTACTACCTGATTTTAGTATATCAAAAAATAAATTTATTAATATGAAATTTAGATTTAAACATCAGGACATCAAACTGGCAGTTCATGTGAAATTCACCCAGTAATGTCATAAACATGAGTACAAAATGAATTAGTAGAAAACTAAGCATGGAGCAAAACATTCGAGATTTATGGGTGTCAGTCGGAGAATTAAAACATTGTCAAAATAAATTTTATTCTAAACGAAAAAAAAAAATGAATAATAAAATAATAATGTATTAAATGGACATGAGGCACGCTATGATTAAAAATTATTGGGTGGGCTAGAGTCCCACGAGCCCATATAAGCTGCACACAAGTTTAGTAATCTTCTTAAAATTATGTCATCACTGTATCAAAATAAAAGTAAAGTGGAACCTGTGGCCGACAGCAGCGACTGGGCTCGAACCCAGCACATGCCGTCTACCAGTTTCGGAGGCAGAACCTCTCGGCCACTGGTGAGACCAACAATATTTAAGATATTTAGAGACGAAATGTCCAATATTATACTTTATGAAGTTATCAAAAGATCATCTTCATCTTATATTGTTAATTTTGTCTGTTATAGTTCATTTCATTTAGATATATATATATATATATATATATATATATACATTTCCATTATCAAAAATACTTTTAACATCAATGGCATTCTGTGACCAGTTTATTTGAAATTATCATTGTCTATAAGTATTATTATTTATTATTCAATACATTTCCTTTCATAAATTTAAATTTTTAAACATATTTTGTACATAAGATAAAAATAAAGAAGTTTTAACATCAACATATTCTTTGATGAATCGTTATTTGAAATATGGAATTTTTTTCCTCGGTTCTTAGAAAGCATTTGCTACTTTTAAGCATTTATCATACCGAATTTCAAAATGTTAGACAGTTGTACAAAAAATGTAATTTAGAGCTGTTTTACTCTTGCAGCTTTCCAGATAGTAATGAAAACAACATATTTATAACGTATATTTATAGCATATTTATAGCTATATTTATAGCCTACATTGAAGAAAGCACTGTAAACATCAATGTATAACCATAAATTTTAAAATTCGTTTGATATTTCCTGAATGTAGAAATTTTAATTTGGAATGTTACTAGAACTCTTTTTACGCATTTCCCATCCTTTTTTATTTCGAATTTTTCTTGAATCTGTTCTTGGAGATCGTTTTCTTCTTATAAGTAATTACGATGCCAAATTTTAAGTTACTTTCTGAGATTTCTCACCAAATCGGCATTTAGAACATTTTTAGAACCCTTTCTGCGTATTTTCATACTTTTTAAATTTCGTTTTTTAAAAAATAGAAATATTATTTAGTAAGAAAAATTTGATGCAGCACTTCCTATCGATAGCAGGTCAATTGGGTGACACGGACCGTTACTAGGTAAAGGCTACGTAACTGTAAATTATTTCTTGTTATTTTGCACGGAGAAATTGTTGATGTCAATTGTGAATATTTTTTATGTAATTTTGTCATCCCTTTCTCGTTTATGTTATGTGTAAGGGGGGAAGTAGTTTCTGCTTGGTCTCTGACACCAAGATCGAAAATAACTGAACTGTATTCAGGGATGGGGGTTCAGATTTCATCTCCTGAGCGTAGTTCAGTTTGCGCTACTTAACCCCATCCGGTTCAAATTTTGAACTCAAAATTTAAGTCTATATTTTTGAAAGCGTTAAATGAGATACAAAAAATAACGGTAAATGATAGTTATTCGTTACTCAAAATTCTAAAGCACTTTCTATCACTCTATTTTCCTTTATCTTTAAAATTTATTTTCAGGAAAATATTGACAGAAAGAATAGTTTTAGCCAAAACTCATAGCTGCCAACTCTTCCGACTTTTTGGTCCAGAAAAATTTAATAGACATTTTTGATTTATTTAATCGGCAGATGACGACAATTTCAAATGGTAAAATTTTAGATAAAAAATTTTCCGGGACAAAAAAGCGGAAGATTCTGGCAGCTATGTCAAAACCGCAAACGAATATAGAACAATATTTTTCTGTTTTTTACAATCATTTGAAATTTTGGACCCTAAACTTGAATGGCGCCCATCTCCTTTGGAAGACATTTCGAACCCTTAGTTTTCCGCTTAATATTCTCTGTCCTGATGTGTTCTATCACCCCTTAAAGTTTTGCTCAAGAGTTTAGATTTATCCAGTATAATGCACAGAAGCTATTTTTATGGAGCGATTCTTGTAATTCCCAACTCAATGATTCGATCAGACTCTTTAGTAATAACACAGGGTAGCGAGTGGTTAGAGACAAAAAGAGTCGAAAAAAGAATTTTCCTTAAAGAAAATACTCTCAGGGATCAAAAAGGATAAAGAAAATACTCAAAAATAAAGGGATAAAGAAGGAAAATATCTCTTTACCAATATACTGGTATTCAACACATTTTTTTTGACAGTATTTTTCCTTGACCACACGCCTTCCTCTATCAAGATTTCTTTCGATAATTTGCATAACACATGAACGTAGAAAAGATTCAGGTTGACATAAGATCTTGAGATACTAAAATATGTTTTACGCTTTGTTTGCGTCGTTAGCCAAATTTACGCTCTAAGTCGATCTTAAGCGAAGCACCGTAATTCCAGCCCAAATACTGCAATAACATGAGTAATATATCTAAATCTATATCTGTATCTATATATTTTTTCAAAATGTGCTTTATTGCACATCAAACATTTAAATCAGTATTTTGAACTTTCTTAAGCATAACTTGAAAGCTATTTGGTGAGAAAAATTAAAAATTTTGGATTTCTATCAAGAAAGGCATAACAAATATAAATCTATCAAGAAAAATTTAGGTTGCAACTCATATTTTTTTTTCGAATGTTTATTTTATAAATAATAATTCATATCATAAAGTATTTAAATTTAAAATTTTAGTATATTTATGTTTGGGTATTTTAGTACTAGAACAAAAAGGATTCACATTAGGATGATACTTTCCAGAAAAATTAAAAAATATATAAAAATATGTAGTTTAACATAAAAAGCTGTAAATTTTCAATGTTTGCAATTCAAAAGCGTATTACTCAAATGGCATTAAAATTCGTTTTTAGACAAAGTTTGAGCCGAAGGTATTTTGTCAAAATTGAGTGTTTCCGTTGAAAAAACAAAGTTTTGGCTGGTTATAATTAATAGATGGCTGAATAAGTATATTTTATACACATTATTTAAAAATAGACTTAACTTCCAATCGTTCGGTACTAGTAACGTTATTAAACGACTATTTGTTGAAGTGTTAGTAGGGGGTGTTTACTTTTCTTTTCCAAGACTACAGATGGGTTGGGAATTCCTTTGGTTCAGCAGTTCAAATTAGGTATTTGAATTAATTTATGTTTAAATAATGAAAGTCTTAATATTAAATAGATTTTAACAGTTTCAGAACATACTGGGCCATTCCACTGTCACGTGCGGGACACCATAATTCCACCAAAATTGTGTTAAAGGGCTTAAGATTTTTCAGAAATATGAATAAACATATTTTTGTAAGTTTATATCTGATATAATAATATCTCAGGCAGGGACAGATTTTTCCTAAATGGTTTACTGATTTAGTTATTAATTAATTTGCATGCGTGCAGGACATCTGAAGTCAACCACTTGTAATTTGCTGTATGATCCAGATAACATTTCTGCTCTACTAATTTTCTAATTTCAAAACAAAAAATATGTATGAGAGGCTAAAGGTCTAATGCTCATGAAATAAGCATTCTTATTTCGAAAATAAATTTTTAAATTGCTAAAAAATATATAACGTGTAGTGTCACGTGCGGGACACGGTTGTCACGTGTGGGACATTTGCAAATATCATTCAAGTAACCTTTTCAAAAATCAGAAAATAAAGGAATGCAAAAAAGAAAATGCATGTTATACATTCTACAATACAAAAATATTTATTTTAACTTTTTTTTTGTGTACAAAGTAAATGTTCAAATTGACATTTTTAAACATAAAATAAAGTAAATGTATAAACAAAAATTCAAAAATTTTCTAGAAAATTGAAACAACCTCTTTTATTAGCTACAGTGGGGATTGATATCTTTTTTACTACATCTTTAAATGAATATAGAATTTTATCTGGATACTGTGGTAGAATTTATCACTTGTAGAATTTATCACTTTTTATCATGACAGACACTTCAACACTATCATGATGGGTGCTTGTAATTTCACCAGGATAATTAATGCCGTCATATTTTACAACTACCCATTAACCAAATCTAAAAGAAGTTGCTGTTTTTTATCCTTTTATTTTCTTCTTTTTGGAAATTGGGATTTTCTAATGACATTTTCTCTCTCATCCTTTTCATTTTTCTAGCACTAGTAGACTTAGATCTTTCCATTTCAGCTAAATAAATAACAAACTTTATCAATTATAAACGCTTTTGTTTAAATTTACTTAATTTCATAGTAAAAATTGAACATCAAAATTGAACTTAAAATAGAATTAAACTTAGAAAAACAGAATATAGATAAAAAGTTTTATTATTTTTTTTGTAGAATAATAACAAGTTCTTAAACACACGACTCTTCTTATTGTATAGAAAACATCCCTATAAATTAAGTAGATCAATTCTTGCTGGAAAACAATATGTTCTTAAAATAAAAATAACCATCAAAGTGTTCAAATTTTATTAAAATAAATTTGTAAAAAAAAAAAAAAAATGGAAATAAAAAATATTAGCATCACAAAAAAAAGAAAAAAATGGAACTATCATAAAAATTTAAAAAAAAAATAAATCTTAATTTCGTTTTAGTTACATAGAATAAGTTCTTAGGACAAAATAATCATTAAACTGCTAAAACTATGCTACAATAAATCTCTATTTAACATTCAGAAAACAAAAATAATCGTCCTGCTCATAAGGTGTCACGTGTGGGACAATTTTGTTTTGATGTTTTTCTCCAAATAAAAATTTCACCCAAATTTTTAACTAGCATAGGATAAGTGTACTACACTAAGCTGCTTTAGAAATGCCAATTAAACAAAATAAATGCGTTCATTTTTCCCCCTAAGTGAAAAAGTTCATGTTTTGTGTCACGTGTGGGACACAGAAACAAAGTTCTTTTTGTGTGCTCTAATAATTATTTGAAATTATCTTATATATTTCAGTTTAGTGAAATATAAACAATGAATATTAGACTTACCTAAAATGTTGATTTCAAAAGTTTCACTGGATTTTCTTTATTAAAAAAACTCACTCAAAATGTATTGTAAAACGCAACATACTTGCTTGCACATGGACGCCATCTTTAAACTGTTGTGTTGCCAATCCACAAATGATAAAATTTACATCCTTACTCAAAACATAAAATTTGACATGTTGCCAATCAGTAAATACCAAAAATATTTATTCAAACAAATTTTTAAAAATGACTATCAATTTACCTGTTTTCATGGAATGGCCCTACTGCATGCTGGTTATACCTTTTTTTTTTCCTGTGTAAAAACATTTTTTCGTAATGACATGCAGTTTTGATCTTACATGTTTGAAGTTTCTAGAGAGAGTTTCGTTAAAAAATTCATAAATTGCATGCCGTGTTGCTTAAGAATTAATTTAATTTTTATTATCGTGGTTATTCTGTAAATTAAGAAAAAACATCAGATATCGATATCTAGAACATTCATTTAAGCAAAATTCAACATTACAAAATTGCCGATAAGAAAATTCAAAATTATGGCTCCTTCCGTTGTTTATGTATTATGGTTAAAAAGATACCCACATTGCAGTCTATTTTGGAACAATTAGAAATGAATTTAAGATTAGCAATTCCTATATGATAAAACTTTCAAAATCCCAAAATTTCTTTGTCAAATTATTTCCCGTTTAATGCAAAACATTTTATACAAGATCAAATTTGTGTCAGAATTGAGCATTAGTTTTAGCAATTTAAAATTTTTTTAATTCGTAGATGATGTAGATGCAGTTGCAGAAGACTGCGACTCTAAAGCTTAAAATTCTGCTATTTTAGTAAATTAAAGTTTGTCTTCTTAATACGTGGGATATTATTAATTGAATAAACTGAAGAAAAACGCTTAAAAATAGCCGTATTCAGTGCTTCTAAATATATTTTAACATAATTATTACACTGTAAAAAAAAATCTGTAGTACTACTAGAAAATCTCTAGGCAACTGGGATTCCATAAACTTTTCTAGTAACCAATACAGCTTCTTCTCAAGTAACACTACTGCATTAAACTTAGTAAACAGCACAAAGACTTTCTTGTTGAACATACTAAGAAATCATTAGTAAACGTTACAGGTGTTTTTTAGTATGAATACTAAGGAATGATTAGCAGTATTACAGATACTTCTCTTGTATCTTCACTAAAAAATTCTTAGTAGCTGTTACAGGTCCTTTTTAAGTATGTTTACCAATAAATGGTTAGTAGTTTTACAAATACTTTTCTTGTATCGTTACTAAGAAATTCTTAGTAGCTATTACAGGTATTTATTTAGTATATGGTTAGAATACAACTAACCATTTCTTAGTGAAGAAACAAGAAGTATCTGTAACACTACTATTAATTTTTTAGTATGTTCACAAAGGAAGTTTGTGTGCTGTTTACTAAGTTTAATGCAGTAGTGTTACTTAAGAAGAAACTGTATTGGTTACTAGAAAAGTTTATGGAATCCCAGTTGCCTAGAGATTTTCTAGTAGTACTACAGATGTTTATTAAGAAATGGTTAGTGCAATTACAGATACTTCTTTTGTATCTTAACTAAGAAATTAGTAGCAGCCGTTACAGGTCATTTTTAGCATGTTTATTAAGAAACCTTTAATAGAATTACAAAAATTTTTGTATACTCATTTATAAGAAAACATCTGTAACACTTCTAAGAAGCTGTGGTAATGTTACAGCTACTTTTCTCATGATTTACACTATAATTTTAAAGCAGGTAAGCTAATACCAGTTTGGAAAATTTGAAAGAATAAGAAATATCTAATAAATATTGAGCCAAATACTCTGCAATAATTTTCTGTATGCCTTTCATATTTTATGCTACAAAATTTTATAAATATCAACTTTTTTTACATAAAATACAGATCAGCCTTTAATATAACTTCCACTTGAGTTTGTTAAATTTTCAATATAGATCTATATCTGTAATAAATGTATTTGTATTTAGTATATAAATATTTTAATGATAATTATATTTAAACTAAATTAGCCTTGTAAAATAAAATATTAAAAAATATTTCGCTTACTATATTCCATATTCTACTGCTTTTCATTATTTATAATAATTGTTTTATTGGTTCTTTATCTACAAATGTTTGTAACAAATATATATTTTACAAATAATTTCCTTTGATTTAAATATGTATCTTCTTTTATTATCTTTTAATTTAGATCCAGAAAATAAAATATCTTTTTACTAAACAATACTTGTATGTTTAGTAATTCCAATAATTAAAAATTGATTTTTGCACAGAAATCGAATTTAGATCCAGAAAATAAAATATCTTTTTACTAAACAATACTTGTATGTTTAGTAATTCCAATAATTAAAAATTGATTTTTGCACAGAAATCGAATTAAAAGCACCAATGTAGAGAAAAGTTCTACCCCCCCCCCCCACACACACACACACTCCATATTTCATTAAAAACAGCATTCTTTTATAATATGTAGACTTGAAATATCATTTTCCCGTATTTTTTTTCTTTCTTTTGGACTTAAGTAAAGTTCACGATTTCTGTCTAAAATTTCAATTGTAAGATATCACTAATGCATATATACAGTCAAACTTCATTAAGATGAACCTCAAGGGAAATCAAAATTTTGTTCTTGTCAACAGTAATTCATGTTATCAGTAACAAATCTTTACATTCGTCTTTATTGGGGACTGTGAAAACAATTCATGTTAAAAGTAATTCACATTAAGAGTGTTCATGCTAATGAGGTTTGACTGTACTTCGAAATTAGCTTCAAATAAAAATTTTACTTAGTGCAAAATTACTTAAGCTCTTTGAAATTTATGCAATAAATTATATTTGAGCAAAGCTGACACATATAGACAGAGGTAACAATTCATTTCTCTTTTTTCTCAAATTTAATAACTTCTAACCATAAAATAAAGTAAACAATGCACTAAGTTATTTGAAGACTGTATTTCAAATTACTGATTTTCCAAGATTTCAAAAATAATTTTCTAGCGCAATTCTTAAAAAAAAAAAAAAAAAAAATTAGTCTATCATATGAGCTAAACTAACTCATTTGCATTTTTCTATATGGATAAAAGAATTTCAGGTGTCAAGATTGTTATGCTTCATATAAAAATTCTTAGAAAGTTGTGGATTGGAGAAAAACTTTTGCAACTAATTCTGAAACAGACTATTGATGTTTTAGACATTTCTTACAAAATTTACTAAGTTTTTAAACCCAGTATATGTATTTCATAGTAGCATTTTCTTTGTACCTCTAAGATTTAATAATAATTTAATATGCTAAACATTTTGAAAATAACTACGTTTGGCAACAGGTCCATTTTGCCTACAATAATATAGTTGTTTTTAAATAGTGGCAAGAGAAAAAAAAAAGTTGTCAATGGCAGTCCATTATTAGCTGAAATAAAAGGTCACATACACAATAAAAAAAAAACAATTCAGTTGACTCGCTTCATTTATTGAACATACAAATTATGTATATTAAAAGATATATGATTAATATTTAATAACAATACTCTTTACATATAAAGATTTCTTCAGACAATATTGGGAGGCTGCTGAACACTGCCTGCTCTTTGGTGAAAGGAAGTAGCCACTTAATTTATTAATGTATTTAATGCATCAAAATTACAGGCAGGATCCGCAATCTTGATATACTTTCTATGAAGATAATCCAAGTCAGTTAAATGGGAATTGCTCCAAACATCCAATTAATCTTTCCACCTGTTTTGATAATGAAAGGATGAAATTAAGATATAAAATTGATATTTGTGAAGACATAAAATAATTCAGCATTCATACTCATTTTCCGAGAAAAAATCCCCCTGATGTATTTTCTGGGACGGTCAATTTTTCCATATCAACAATTAACAACATCTTGATATTGCATATGATAATAAAGCATGCGAATAGTAAGAATTGCCTCCAATATCCCAGAATAGACACAGTTTGGTAGACTTTCCCAGGTTTGGGAATTTTTTTTTGTATTATCCTCTGATTTTTACAACCTAAAATTCATCGCAGGATTTTCCCAGGAATCCCATATTTCCTTAATGAGTATGAACCCTGTAATTTCAATAAAATATGCAAAATTATATATATATATATATATAAGAAAGAAAGAAAAGAAACAGTACCACCTAGCCTTATTTCTGGTTCCACGGTTCGAGCAAAAAATCTATTTTGGCATAAATTTCAGGTTTTATGAGCTGTAATGAGCTCGAGAATGAAAATTTCTGGTATAACCAGAAATAATTTCAGAGAAGAGGGGGGGTGGGGGGGAGATTCAGGTATGAAAATTTATTTTTACTGCAAAGTAACAAATAGAAAAATATTTTAACTTTGAGACTTTTAACTGTATGTTTTTTATGATTCAACTAAAGTTTTCTATTGTAGGGTTGGCAAAAAATCATTCTTTTTTCGAAAAAAAGAAAAAAAAAACTGCTTTATTTAGTTTAAGCAGTTTATTTTAGAATTCATTTCCCATTGCATACAATGCAAATCTGTAGATAAAATAAACATTTTCGGATATTATATAAGTAATCAAACATTTTGAAATACTAATCATTTCTAATTTAAATATTAGTGATAACAGCTGCATGTTCAAAGCATAATCTGCTCTACACAGTACAACATTAATACTTTGAAAATTTTATGAAGAATCTTTTGATTAATAATATATATAATAATATTTGATACAAGTCAATGAATATATTATTCAGTCAAATGATTGCAGACAAAATGAGATTTTGTTTAGAGGATAACAGACATCAAATTTTAGTCAGCAGATTAAAAAAAAAAAAAAAAAAAAAAAGTGGGGGTTTTCGTCAGAGGATTAGAGAAAAAAATACAAAATTCGTAAAATGAAGGCGCCTTAAGCCATGGAAAATTAGTAAACAAGTCAAAAAATATAGTCGCAAAGAGGCAACTGGCAACCATGAATCTGCACCTAAACTTTTCAACGAATTCCAGAAAAAAAAAATTATCTATTGATGGTGCAAAAATTTTATGAATTTCAACGATATTTTGCAGTAAAACTCGCAAAATATATTTATGCTCGAAAGGCATTTGCGAAAGTAGCAAATGCTAAAGTTTTTCGTAAAATTACAAATTTTTTTGTATAGGGGGATGGAAGTTGAGGGGGAGACTTTTGCTTGACATTCTTTGTGCGAGAATTTTAAAATTTTGGATGCAAATCCTGCATGGAAATTAAAACCCTGATACAAATCAATGTTTTTTCTTCTTAATGGGGAAAAATTAGTTTGTGTTTCTGATAGTTACACATATTTCTAGACAATTAAGTTACGATTGTTTTGATAATTGTCATTGGGAGAATTAAGACCTTTCTTTGGGATAAATGGTTGAAAGGTGACAAACTTTACAAGTGTACTAATATTAAAAATTATATAACCTACGTAATTTAAAGTTCACATTTTAAAAAACCCATCCAGATTTTTTTTTTTTTTTTTTTTTTTTTTTTTGGCAAAATTATAACCCTAGTATTGGCCTAGTATACAGTCAAAATATGGTCAAGTATCAAGCAATCAACAAACTGGCAAAGTATACAGAATATCCAAATACATATAAAATACCCTCTTACAGTTCTATTTTTAACTGGCACATTTTAAAAAGAAAATACACACAAAATTTATTCAAAACAAAGTTACCCTATTCACATGGTGAAAATGAAAAATTCTATAATATATATTAATAATTAAACAAATTATTCTAGCTAATATAACTAAAAATACTCCTTATATTATATACTTTAATATTAAAACCAGTTAGAAATAATTCAAAATTTAAGGGAAAAAATAGTTTGGAAGAAAACTTTACAAAAAGTGTATTAAATAATTTTAACTGTAAAAATTCCTTGTTTACTTTTTTTTTTTTTTTTTTTTTTTTTTTTTTTTTTTTTATCTTGGCAGCAAATATTATATTTTTTATAAAATTGCTTTCACTTTCAAAACCTGGTTTCGAAAGTGAAAGTGCCCTTATAAAAATATCTGCAGCCAAAATTGAAAAGTAAAGGAGCGATGTAGATATGCTCCTAAACTATCCAACACAAAAACAACAACAAAGAAAAAAAAAAAATCTAAATACAAACCAGACATACATAAAACAACTTAAAATCAGCTATTTATAAAATGTTTGGTGGTGTTATATTTTGGTATGCAATTATTCATAAAAATCATTTACTTAGTACATATAAAAATATCGAAAGTTAAAAAAAAAAAAAGAAAAAATGCAAATTTTTCCCTCTAATTCTCTTTTTAATCTACCTTTCACAGTTACACAATCAAAATGACTAACTTTTCTTATCCAAATAATATAACTATGTTTTTACTTATGGTATTACTTCTAATATGATCTATTCTAGGGGTGCACAACCTTTTGAAGAGAAGGGCCACTTGCAAGAGTACCGAAACTAGTCTTTTTTGCACCCGGGGCAAACATGGATTTTGGCGCCCCCCAACCCCCACATTTATGCATTCTTTATAACAAACACACCAAAGAAAATCTTAATTTGGCGCCCCCTTCACCAACTGTTCTATTGGTGTCTGGGCACGTGCCCCCTCTGCCCCCCCCTTCTAGTTTCGGCTCTGCTTGCAAGTATGTCTGGGTGGTTGAGGACCACATTGATAGCATGGAGAGGATGCGATTTTGAGGTGGTGATCTGTGGCCTTTAATTAAATAAAAAATATGATTTCAGAGGGGAGTAGGTAGGAAGGTATACCCTTTTAAGATCGCCTATCCAGTCAAAATATCCAATTCAATTGGTAAGGATATATCAGCAGTTTTTATGTTTGTATACTAACAATTATAGCAAGGATTTTTTTTTTCATTGTGTAATAGTATTCTTGGACTTTATTCAGGAGAATAAAATTTGTTTTATTAAAAGTGCTAGAAAACAAACAAAAGTGGCTGGTGCTGAAAAAAAAATTTGAATTTCATGAACAAAGGAGAGAGAAGAAGCCGATCAACAAGATTTTTAAGTGCCTGATCAAAAAAAATTCCTATTTTTCTGCACCCGATGAAGAAAATTGCGCTTTTCACGAAACCGATCGACAAAATTCACTATATTTCTGTGCCTGATCAACAAAATTTGTAATTCTTATGAAATCAATTGACAAAATTCATGATTTTTCTGCATTTGATCAACAAAATTCACGATTTTCATGAATCCAATTGACGGAATTTGCGATTTTTAAAAATCCTATCCACAGAATTCATGATTTAAAAAAATCTGATCAACGAAATTCGTAATTTTTACAAAATTGAACGTCAAAAGTCACGGTTTTTACAAAGCCAATTTACGAAATTTGTGATTTTTCACCACACGATCGATAAAGTGTTGGATTTTTCCATGGATGATCAACGAATTTATCGATTTTTTTTCAGCTGATCGACAATTTGCTATTTCCACAAAGTCTACTGAGGATATTCATGATCTATACTAAGACGATCAAGGATACTCTTGATTTTTACTAAGCAAAACAAGGAAATTCATGATTTCTACTAAACCAATCGACGAAATTTGTGATTTTTATGAATTGATCAACAAAATACGTGATTTTTACGAAGCTGGTCGTCAAAATGTGTGCTTTTTATGAAGTTCATCTACAAAATGAGCAATTTTTATGAAAATGGTTGATGAAATTCGCGAGTTTTCTTCGCTTCATTGTCAAAATTCATGATTTATACGAAACCTATCGATAAAATTCACAATTTCTTTCCACCTGATGAATGAGATTAGCAATTTTTATGAAGCCGATCGACGAAATGCACGACTTTTACAAAGCTGATTGATGAAATTCGCAATTTTTTCTTTGCATGATTGACAAAATTAGCAACTGATCAATTGAATGACAATTTTCCGCAGCTGATCAATAAAATTAGCCATTTTTACAATGCCGATCGGCAAGATTCGAGACTTTCTACGAGGCCGACAGACTACATTCACAACTTTACAAAGCCGATTGACTACATTCACGATTTTTACGAAATTGAATAACCAAACTCATGATTTTTACCAGGGCGATCAATGAAATTCTGGATTTTTCTTCGCATGATCAATAACGTGATTTTTATAAAGCCGATAAAAAAAATTCACGATCTTTCCATGGTCAATCAGGAAAATTCGCAAATTTTATGCAACCGATTGAAGAAATTCACAATTTTTACAAAACTGATTGGTGAAATTTGCGACTTTTCCACGCATGATTGATAAAATTCTTGATTCTTCCGTGCCAGAACGACTAAATTCACAATTTTTCCACCGTTAATTAACCAAATACTCCTTTTTTCTGCAGCCAATCAACGAAATTCTCAATTTTTAAGTAACTTTAATGAAATCTTCATTTTTTTTTTTACATGGCAGAATGAAATTTGCGATTTTTTCTTGCACATCTTCACAGTCTTTCTGTGCCTTAAATGAATTTTGCTATTTTTTCGTTCCTAATCAGCGAAATTTGCAATTTCTCCATACCTGATTAATGAATTTTGTGATTTTTCTGAGCCACATCGACAAAATTAGTTATTTTTGCGCACCCGATGCATTAAAATTTGCGATTTTTAAGTAACTGACTAAATTTTAGTTTTTTTTCCATTTTTTTTTTTTTTTTTTTTTTTCAAAAACTAAGATTTTTTTTTTTTTTGGCGATTTGAGCACAAAAATTGTAATTTTTTCCAGTTGTAAATTATCGAAGTTTGTGGGCCACACGAATTTTGACAATAAGTTTTGTAAAAAGGGCAATACCGTTTTTTCGGGTGTATAGTCCGCGGCTTATACATGAAAAAAAACCTTCCAAAAAGCCGTTGCGTTTTTTTTTAATTGGAAATTGTGAACTTTTTTCAACAACATTTAAACCTAAAAAATTTTGAAAAAAAAAAAAATCTAAATTTGTAATTTTTTTTCACTATGCCGCAAAATTTAGAGTTCTCCCATGTTTGTAAAGGCTTTTTTTACTGCTTAAATACAGTTATTTCTGGGTTTGAAAGAACTGTCGCAACTATCGCCAAGTATTGCACTGATAGATCTATAATAGGTACCGTATATACTCACGTATAAGTCGTGAAATTTTAGAAAAAAAAATAACTTCAAAGTAGAGGGGGGGGGGGGGTCAACTTATACGCTAGACCTAAAAAAGAAAAAAAATCTATAAATAAAATATCAGAAAATAATTTGCTAGCGAATCGGTGCTGCAGCACCCCATTATGTTTAGAGTACAAAGTCCGGAACCTTTTCAACCTCAGCTATTCTGAATTTAAGATCATTTAAGATTTAGTTTATTTTTCACAAAAATAATCTACCTACCCTACCCTGTTACAAAGAACGAAAAAAAAAGTGCGTGATTTATGTCATTTCGGAACGATTCAGAGCAGTCGACCTTTTCTGAAACGATTCCAAGGAATCGTTCCTTCACAAAGTCTTTTCATTTCGGAACGAGTTCAAGGAATTGAACTTCTTTGGAGGCGTTTCATTTCAGATAGTCTGAGGAATCATTCCTCTTGTGAGTTTGTACCCATGGAACTAATGTTATTAGTTCCTGGTTGGCACCCATGGATGGTACCTTACCCTGTTGCAAAGAATAGAAAAAAGTACGTGATTTATGTCATTTCGGAACGATTCAGAGCAGTCAGTCTTTTTCGAAACGATTCCGAAGAATCGTTCCTTTAGAGTCGTTTCATTTCGGAACGAGTTCAAGGAATCGAACTTTTACGGAGTCGTTTCATTTTAGATAGAGTCCGAGGAACCGTTCCTTTTCGGACTTGGTGCATTTTGGATTGATTCCAAGGATTCGATCCTTTTGGGAACCAATGACTTAAGATACGTATATATTTCACGTCCAAAATTTTGTATTTATCACGATTTTTTTTTTTTTAATTTTCGGAAAAAAAATGCTTGTAAACGCCGCATCGCTTGAAATTTTATCTTAAAACACATAAAGGCCGCAGCATTTCCTCCGAAAATTACAGTACTGATAATCTTCTTTTTTTAGTCCAACTAATGTAGGTAGTATACATCACGAAAAAATTTGGTAAATTTGTGTTAAAAATTATGACTAATGGCTTTTAATTTCGAACCCTAGTCGAAATATACGTTCGCAAATGGTGTATAGCCCGCAGACCATACACCGATTCATCTCCGCGGGTTATACACGAACTTTTTTTACTGCACTGCTCGATTAAGGAGTGCAGGCTATACACCCGAAAATACGGTAAGTTTTGTTTCCTCAAATTCCTTGCATTTTCTATTTGTAGTGTTCTGTTTTCATAACTTTTGAGTTCCACTCTTAGAAATATGAAATTACCAAATGTAAACATTAAATATGGTTTCTTACTCAAGGATGTCATAGGAGATTTCAGGATAAAAAGAGAAATTTTATGTTTGATTAAACTTTTTAAAAAATATTTTCCTGATTTGAGTAAGTAAAAATCTAACAGTCAATAAATCCTATGCTGTTTTTTAGTTGCAGATGTGATTAAGCCAAACTAAAACTTAGTTTTGTTTGAATTTAGATTATAAAAATAAATCTAAACTTTTTTTAAGGTGATAATGGAAGGTTATACCATAACCAAACATATTTCTTAAAGGAAATAAAATTGTTAAAAAAGAAAAAAAAAAGTACAATGATGTAAAAAATATACATTTTTTAAAAATAATGGAGGACTTTAATACTGATATTCATAATAATGACAAAACTAATGATTTGTTTCTTTGAATTAGTATCATTTACTTAAATACAATACTTATGTAACGGGATGTATAATTCATTTCATTCCAAGCTGCAGAGATATTGGCCCATTAGATCAATTGATAATTAAACATGTAACTGAAAAATCATTTCAAAAGAGGCATGATATAACAAACAATAGAGTTAAATAAAACCTGAATGCTATTCTGAAAGCTCTGGGAATGGGGGGGATAAAAACAAAAAAAACTTTTAAAAATAGGCTTTGTTTCTTTTTTAGTTTATTTAAAAATTTTTTGTATTATAGTCATAGTGTTCACTCTAGAAATAAAAAGAGTATGGTGGTATTCGCTAAAAAGGGCACTACTGAAGCAGAAAAAGGCACTTTTACAAGGAAAAATTTATTATTGCCTTTAGAAGGGAAAAAAAGAAAGTGGAAAAATACATGATTTTTTAGTAAGATAAATAATATTAATTTTGAATGATTTTATGATATAAAAATTAAAAATACAATTAAATTAAACCATGATTGAATAGTTGGATGTTCTTTTTCATAAAGAAATGAAAAAATTCTTCCATTTTTGGACACAAAAATTTAGAAATAATAAGGAATAAGATAAATATTTATTAAAAATCTCTGGGTAAAACCAGTGGTGCATTTTGCTACTTTTAAAAAGGGCAAGGTGCATTTTGCAAATTTAAAAAAGGGCAGGGTGCTGCATCCCTTCAAAAATGGCCTAGAATGAACACTAATAGTCATATACAGTGAAAATATTTTTTTTAATACAAATAGATGAAAAAAATGTTTATTATTTAATTTTATCTAAGAAAATATAATTTATTTGGAAGAAACAACTATGAAAAATCAATTTTTCCAACTTTTCCGGCTTTTCTCTTGAAAAGATTGTGCATCCCTACTATTGAAGTAAAAAAAAAAAAATCAATTGAAAACTTGTAAATGAGTAAACACTTACTTTGTGTTGAAACTATAAACACAGAAGTAGGGTCACCCGGGGTAATTGTTGGTCACAGTATCTTTCAACATTTTAAGACATCCTAAACAAAATGATAAAAAATAAAAAAATCAGATACTCTAAACTATCTTCTTTGGAATTTATCATTTAATTGTACAATGGTACATTTTTGAAAAATCTATCATATTTTATTTATTTATTTATTTTTTTGCTAAATGATATAGCGTAAATTACAATTTTTATCTATAGGACACAGGAAAAAATTGTGAATTTCATCAATTTGCTGCGAAAAAAGTCATGAATTTTATGGACAGAGTGCAGAAAAACAGCTAATTTTGTCGATGAGGATTGGAAATTTTGTTGAATGGGTACAAGAAAATCTCAATTCTTGCTAAATAGACAAAATAAAATTTTATCAATGAGGTGCAGACAAGTCCTAAATTTTATTGATTTAGCACGGCAAAATCTTGAATTTTGTTGATCAGGCATGAAAAAAAAGCTTTCACTAATCAGCTGGGGGAAAAAAATCAAAATTTTGGTGATTGAGAATGAAAAAAAAATTATCCATTGTTAAAAATGTGCAAAAAATTTGCAAAATTTTGTTTATCAGCTGTAGAAAATCTTGAGTTTGATTAGCCACAAGGAAAAAAAATTGCACATTTTATCGATTTACTAAACAAATTTTAAAGCAAATTGTGAATTTGTCAGCCAGTTAAGAATTGCAAATTTCTTCGATCGTTTGCTAAAAATTTCTGAATTTTGTTAATTAGGAAGTGAGAAATCTCAAATTTTGTTGATTGACTGCAGAAAATCGCATACTTCGTCTATTTATTGCAATTTTTTTTATTTGCTGCAGGAAGGACTAGAAGTTTCTCCAGAATCAATTAAGAATCATGAACTTCAAGAATTTGGCACAGGTTAAATTACAAATTTCGTCAAATTCGGTAGTTAATCAAAAATTTTATTAATCAGTTCGACAAAAAACTCAATTTTTGCCTAACAGGCACAAAAAATAAAAAAATCATCAATTGAATATGGAAAAAAGAAAAGTTTTGGCGATCTTGTCCTGAAAAATACAAATTTTATCAGTCAGGATCGAAAAAAATTGTGAATTTCATTGGTTTGGCAGTTTCCCCCAGTGAGTTTCAGGGAGACGCTCCGCCCTTCGTGCCCTTTAGTTTAAAAAAAGCATCCCTCTTGCCCCTCATCCAAAAACTAGTGCCCCTCTTGTCGCTCATTCAAAAAATAGCACCCTTCTTGCCCCACATTTGAAAAAATGCGGTACTTCAGCAATGATTCAGACTCGCTAGCGCATAAATCACGTAAGAAATCGGCGACAGAAAGTAAAAAATAGCTTGTGTCCCACAAAATGTGTAATTTCGTCAAAAAATCACGAAAAAGCGGCAAATTGTTAAAAAATCTTAACGTAACTACTAATTTCAGGCAAGATTCGCGAAAAAATGGCTAATTTCGTCACAGAATCCCATAAAAACGGCAGATTTCCTCAAAATATCGAAAAAAAATGGCAAAAATCCAAAATTTCGTTGAAAAATCACAATAAAACAGAAAATTTTGTCAAACGATTCACGAAAAAAGGAAAATTTTGCCATAAGATCATGAAAAAACAACAAAAAATCGCAGATTTCATCAAAAGATTTACGAAAAAAGGCTAATTTTTGCAAGATCACGAAAAACGGTAACTTTCGTCAAAAAATTGCGATAGAATGGCAGATTTTGTCAAAAGATTTGCGAAAAAATGGCTAATTTTGTTCAAAAATCACAGTAAAATGAAAAGTTCTCTTCACGAAATTTGTCGTTTTTTCGTGTTTTTTTTGCAAAATCTGACATTTTTTCAAGATTTTTTTAAAACAAAATCTGCTGTTTTTTGCGATCTTTTAAAAATAGTTGCCTTTTTTGCGATCTTTTAACAAAATTTACCTTTTTTTCTTTTCAATTTTTGGATCTTTTTCTCGATTCTTTGGTGAAATTTCTGTTTTTCCATGATTTTTTGAACCTCTAAATTCTAGATTCAACTCTATAAAAGTGCCCTTTTCAAAACAGTAGTGCCCTGCCCCTTTTTAAACCTGGGGGAAACTCTGGTTTGGCTAAAATAAATCAAATTTTATCAATCAGATTCAAAAGAAAAAAAAACTACTTTTGTTGATAAGGCTTGGAAAAAAAAAAAAAAAAAAAAATCTCTAATTTTTTCGATCAGGCTAAAAAAATATCACAAATTTCGGCAATCCGGTGCACAAAAATCTCAAATCTTCTTGATAGTAGCAGAACAACTCAATTTTGTCAATCAGACGCAGACAAATCTCAAATTTCATTTATTGCCTTCACTGCCATTCATATCCCCCCCCCCCCCCAGCATAAGCCATTTCCGCAGGAGCAGAATCTTTTGCATCATTCTGCAGCAAATTATAATTTATCTGCAACCTAATAATGATAGACTAGGATTTCTATCAATGAAATAAGAGCAAAATTAGCATTTATAAAGAATAATAAAGAGATACAACAATACCATAAACTTAAAGACTTAACCTCCAAGTAAATTTAAGTTTTTTTTAAAAGCCCAGAATTTCTTTTGAAGCTGGTGGATTAATCTGCAGTGCTTCCTGCCATGCTGCACTGTTTCTAATACTGGTGCCACTTCCATGCCTGTGTTTTTTAGCACTTTTAATACAACAAAATTTACTCCTCCAATTATAATAAAGGAATATTATCACTCATTCGAAATAATCTTTATTATATCTGTTATACCTACAAATAAACTGCTAATATATCTTTGCCAAATTGAATTTGATATATTGACTCACTGTGTTAAGGAATTTAGAGGAATAAACCCCCACCGTCTCTTAAATCATATGTTTAATCTGTTTATAGGACAAAAATCACTTACCCCAAATAAAAAATTTTTTGTGTAACTGATGCGGCCCACAACTCTGACATTCCTGATATTGATTGGCAGATATGATAGTTTGCACTTACGACAGATATACAAAATTCATGATTGTTTTTCTGTGTTTAACTAATAATATTCTGATTTTTCTCACAAAATTTTCTCGACGAATTTTGCAACATTTTTCTGGAGACCAATCGGCAAATTTCACAATTTTTCTCTCTGAATTGATTGACAAATTTAGCTATTTTATCCTGAGACTGACAAATCTTCCTTTTTGTTTTTGTGACATCTTGATGAAATTAACGATTATTTTTTTCTGCGTCCAACTACAAAATTCGTGGTTTTTTTTCTCTGTTACCGACTGACGAATTTCATGATATTTGCTCATGACAGATTAAATTTTACGATGTTTTACTGTGATTGACGAATATCGCTAAATTTTCCCACTGCCAAGTTTCCTCAAAAATTTTTTGGACCACTTGACAATTTTTAAACATTTATTTTTGCCATGGTGGACAAAATCAGCAATACTTTTTCCCGATTTATGCATTTAGCAATTTTTTTTCCTGAGGAGGGCACTAAAAGGACAGTAATGGCCACTAGAGTCTGAGATCAGATCTTGTGTTGCACATGGAAAAAAGTAAAACATGATCTTTTACAGCTTCAGCATTAGATCGTTTCTTTTTTTGTAATCGATAAGCTCAATAATCAGAACTTTTTTTTTTTGCTTTAAAAGAGTCTTGCCTTCCCCCCTTCCCATA
Source organism: Maratus speculifer (assembly GCA_964019185.1). Lineage (NCBI taxonomy): Eukaryota > Metazoa > Arthropoda > Arachnida > Araneae > Salticidae > Maratus > Maratus speculifer. Next base: position 836,519 of record CAXHSM010000003.1, read on the forward strand.
TCTGCTAATTTGTGTCTACTCATTATGTAATTTTTTTTACTTTCTCCTTTATTAACAATGACATTTCATTTCCTAGTCATATAAAAGTTCTAAATCAAATGTAAAAATTGCCTAAGAATATATAAAATGCAGACATCCATTGCCCAAAGCAAAATGTTTATATGTTTCCCACTGAGTTAATATAAAACAGTAAAAACATTTTTAAGATGACCAAAACATAGCTTACAACAGTCATATATTACGCAGGTCATGAATTAAACATTGTTATTTCTGGACGAATCATAAACAAGATAAAATGCAGACACCATATTCTCGACTGAAAACAACAACCATTTTCCAAATGGTCCAAAATAAATAAAATAAAATGGTGAATAAAATTCACCATTTTATTATTAGGAAACCTATTTAGAAACAACAAACAGTTCACAGAAAATAGGACAACTTTTTGAAAAAAAAAAAAAAAAGCATTTAACGGTTAATAAAAGAAATCAATTGACTATCCCTTTTTCATATTTCTATAATGGATTTAAAATTCCAATACACAGAACATAATTCATTAGTAGAACATAATTCAATTAGCTAAAATGCTAGGCATTACAGTTTTGACTGTAATTCCACTAGGTGACATACAATCACCAGAGGATATTGACAATACACTCACTGGTATGCATTATTCTTGCAATTAAAAATTAATGCACATCAAATTTTGCAAAATTAAAATAAATATTTATATATGTGAAAAAAAAACCTAACCATGTACTTCCGATTATGTCCTACGTTAAAAAAGTTGCTCTATTCTGTTTGTCAAAAGTGTAACTTGTAAAAGATTCTAAACAACACAAAACTGAATAAAATCTAGATTAAGAAATTCATTTAGGAATTAGGAACTCAACTATTATTGCCTATAATATTGAGTGAAAGTTGAAAAATAGACGGGTTACATATAAAACTTTTTTCTGTTCCTTTGTTTTAATCAAAATTAACATTCTAGATAATTATCTTGAGTTTTTGATTCAAATTATTTCAATAGTATTTTGTCATGTACTTATAAATTGTAAATATTTAAGTGACATGTAAAAAATAGTTCAATTAAAAATATATTTTATTTTTTCACTCAAACACTTCAACTATCAGGGTTAATTGTACAAATCGCCTCAAATATAACCATAAATACAGTTCGCGATATATTTGTTATTTGGATACGCGGCAACAGGCAAGCAAGGCCTAAAAGAAAGTTAGGCCTAAAAGAAATAAGAAATAGTGGCGAAATTATCTTTTAATAAACCGAATATTTGTAAAAGTTTGAAACTTAAAGTACAGCTTACCTTAAAAACATAAAAATCCCTATACAACTGGAGTATTCAGCTGAATCACATGGCATCTGGGTGCAAAGGTCAGGCAAGGAAACACAAAACGAACAGACTCGCTGGGACTGGCGTACGGTACGCTTGGTGTGTTGACTTGTTGATTACTCTACTCGCTAGATTACGAAAGAAGAATGAGTAGTTTTACTACATTTTCATATGTAGGGTTTTGCGAAGCGATTTGTTACTAATAAATCTCTAGTAAGTCTAAAGATATCTGTAATGATACTGAATATTTTTAAGTGAAATCCCATATTTTTTTTACAGTGTAGGAAATCGTCACTTTTTATTTTAAAATATTATCTTATCTACAATTCATGATATTTTATTAAAAGAGCATCGCGTATCTTTTTATGGCATCCAGAAAGATGACAAAAATAGCATAAAAAGTCTAGTAGAGATTTTAAAAAGTAAATATTTTCCATAAGTTCTGAAGAAATATCATAAACAGAAAATAGCTCCGTTCATTTTTATAGCTTTTGAAAGGAAATATACACTTTTATTTTTCAAAGAAAAACTAAATTCCATATGGTAGTCATATTTGAGTATTTTGAAAGATTATTGAAAAGAAGCCTTCATTTTTCTTGATTTATATCATGAATAATAATGAAAAAATAATAAATTTCATGAATGATAACAGATTACGCATGTAGTGCATCAGCGACAACGGAGATAGCATATTGCTCGCTTAAAATATATAGAGTAATGAGCTGAGGAAAATTTGCATCTGAATGCCGGTCGCAGTTATTGAATTTTGGAAAAGAAAACTCTTTGATAGCATAAAGGAAGACTTTGTGATTGAAATTTATTTATCTTGTTTTGGCGTATAAATTCACCAGAGATTTAAAAGCGAAGTTACCATTTTTCATAAAAAATTTCTGAAACTTTAAACTTTTTTGGAATAAAAAATATATTTTTTATGGATTCCACATCTGATTTGGCAAAACATTCGTACCGGAGTAAAAAGCTCGACATAATAAATAAATATGTTATTATATTGCTACAGTGCGTAAAAACGCGAAAAACAACATTTCAGACATTTTTTACCATATATTTATATGGATAATATGTACCACAATATATACCGTATTGTTAATAACCAAATACTTGATACTTATTGCCAATCAAATAAAATATTTCACACCATATACAAAGAAATATCATAAAAAAGTATCACAAATATGATTTAAGTATTTGTTTTATGATTTGTTTAGAATTTCAATAATGACATTACAAATTACTTTTATATGGAAAATATCAAATAATTATTCAAATAAAGTTTCAATGTTCGTTAAAAGTTGCAGAACTTTTCACATAAGCAGCATGATAACCCAAGAAATCACGGATGAGATTCAGTGTTAGATTGCCTGTTCAGTTTGTGATATCTTGGCAGCAAAATTTAATACAATGTGATTTTTTAAGAAATGAGAATTATATTTTTAACATAAGAAATATTCCTTAAATTAAGTTAAAGTATTAAAACAAATTACAGTTGAAAATGCTTTTCGCTTGCTATACGACGGAGCAAAAAAATTAACTGAGCTATGTTTAGAAGATAAAAAAATTGTAAATAAAGGCAAAATTTATTGATACGGTAATTTGACACTTTCAAAATGACGTCAGTACTATTTACAGATATGTTTATGCATTGTAATATAAAAAATATAAATATATAACAATTGTATCATATCTAGTTTAAATAATACCTTACTTGATATATATATTAAAAACAGGAAAAAAATACAATTTTTTTTGTAATTGTCGGTAGTGAAAAAAGGGAGAACCCCATGGCTACTGATGTCGATATTTATGGCTACAAAATAAATTATATGCATACTATATTTTAAAAATGTTACCACGGTGTTTAGAAATTAGATATTGTATTTTATAGTAATTCTTTTATTATCTCTAAAATCCTTTAACACATTCGCTGCCGATCACGCGCCACCGCGTGATGTGGGTGGTGTCCAATAGCCAGTCACGCGCTGGCGCGGGAAAATCTTTAACTGATTCTTTGTTATAAAAAGTAAATCGGCTTCTGGGAAAAATCCACTTCTACAGTGCGTCATTAACTACAAGCGGCAGCTAACGTGTTAAAATACTTTCAGTTGAACTTTCTGTAATTTTACATACATAGCAGAACAAAAAGTCTATCAATTCAATGAGAAAATTACTTTTCATTTTACTTTTAATAAAGATTTTTATTGAAAACTAGCTGACCCGCCCGGCGTTGCCCGGGTCCGTATTAACAATATTAAACGAACTTGAAATTTGTATGATTTTATCATTAACTGGAAGCATGCAAAAATGCATTGTCTGAAATACGTCGCAGCTGACTTTGTGAAAAATCGGTTTTAAAAACAACAACTAATATTAAGATCTAAAAATACTTAAAATGAGCAAGGAGAAACACGGGAGGGAACATGTATCCAACGATTGCGTTAGTTTCGTGTTAAAGTGTTGATATTTACCCGTAAAAATCACTGTTAAATCATGTAACTAATTATTTTTTTCGCATAGAAATCCCAAGTGAAATATTTTGAATTTCAAACTAATTATATCACTCTTAAATCCGACTATACCGTGAATGAAATCGATACGCGATGATAAAAGATTGGTATATAGTATTATAATTTCAGAGCCATTTAACAAAAGTGTATATTTTTATCAAAGCATGCGTAATGTTGACTCTGTGGACAAATTCCTAACCGTAAACTTTTGTACCATAACCATAATCTGTCTGCGACTTAACATTACCCTACCGTAACTTAAATATAACATAAATGTAACCTAGCCGTCACTTTGAAATATCAATATAGAAGCATCATTTAAGATTTTGCTTGAAAAGTTAACATTCTTTCGTTAATGTCTTAAAATCGTCTGCACTCTGAAATCTAGATTTTAGACTAATATTTGTTATTTAAGTTTTCGCGCATGATTTTAAAAGAATGTTTTCATAATTATATTTTATATATTGACATAGAGTTATTAATATATTGTTAAATTAAAAACATTTTTTCATCTACGTTATAAAGTATTAAAAAGTTCTGAAAAAAAAAAAAAAAAGAAAACTTTTAGTAATACAATTTTTAGTTCAAATCAAATGTTTTCAATATTTTATTTAATTTTATTTTTACATTTAATTTTTTCGAATATATCAATTCCAATTATTTTAAAAGCAAACATTTTTTAAAAATAAATGATATAATAGAAAAAAGACCATTTTAAAAAATTACTATTACTTCGTAAAATACGCTTCAGCTGTAATTCATTCCTTTCAATTCGTCTTAATACAAAATCCCTTCCACATGCTTTTGTTTGGGACATTAAAATTTGAGCGATAAATGGTTTAATATTGCGACCCTTTTTCGGTTTACTTCACCACCACCTATCTTTTTCCTCCATGGTTTACAACCGCTGTGATAAAAAATCATCATTTAAACTGACAGTTTGCCAGTCTATGAATTTTAAAGGTCTGTTCCAGCTTTTTTAATTATTTATGCGAAAATTTTATGCAACTAACCAACCATAACTAAATGAAGGGAAAAAAAGAAGAAAAAAGGCGATTTTTTATGAGAGTGATCTTTGGAATTTAATTAATTACTCAGTTAATAAATAGAATTTCGAAATTCTAAAGCTCAGGTGCATCAGGAGAGATATTGGGCTACTCTCATAAAAATTTTGAGCTTCGTATGTCCCATAGATTTTGCTAGCCATCGCAGACACAGACACACACACACACACACACACACACACACGCAGACAGAGCGATTTGTTATTTTATTAGTATAGATGTCTGGTGTGTGTTTTGATTAAAGTTACGTGGTGTAAAATGTAACCTCCCGCCATTCAAGAGTAATTTTAATGTGTATCATCAATTTGAACTCGAAATACTTAATAAGATAAATCAGAAAAAATATTGATGTTATAGAAATTTGGTGGGAAAAGTAACATTTCTACGTTTATGCCTCATAATGTATAATTTACTTGTTTAAATAACAATGAATGTAAATGTATGATGAATAAAAATGTATAATTACTTCAGAAATTTGTGATGAATTAAAATGATCTCAAGAAAGGTTTTTTAAAGTGGCAACAGCCTTGTGTCCAAACACCATGATGGAAGTTTTTTCGATGAAGTTGAATATATATATAAGCACTTGTTGATGAATGTCCTTAAGGAAAGTTAGCAAGGTGATGTGCGATTCAACATTGTCGTTTTAACAGACTAGGAACTCATTTTTGAAAGAATTGGAATTCGGAAGGACAAATCAAGTATCTGAGGCTGGCCAGCTTACCATCTTAGGCCTATTTATTCCTGCTTGTATAAGTATGGAAGTGTGGAATTTTGTTAACGGATATCTCTTTTTTCTTTTTCCTCATAGGTCAAGGTGGGGGCATGGCTTTCCTGCATGTCTATTTTGTTTTTTACTAAGTTATTAAAGATGTTTTGTTACAGTTATAAGTTTTTATTTTATTAACATTTAAAAATATTTTTTCATTAAGAGTTAATTTAGTTGTTAGTCGTTATACGGTTTTATTATTTAAAGCTATTTTACTTATACATTTTTATATTAGCGGAGTATGCAGGTCTGTCATGCCTTGCGAAACCTCTAAGGATTCATTTTTAAAGTTTTTTTTATACCTGTTGCTCCCCCCCACCTTCCGAGGAGGAGATTCAGCAGTTCAGATTAAGTATTTGAATTAATTTCTGTTTAAATAATGAAAGTCTTAATATTAAATAGATTTTAACAGTTTCAAAATATACTGCATGCTGATTATACCTTTTTTTTTCTTTGGTAAATAAAAATAAGTACTTTTCGTAATGACATGCAATTTTGATTTCATATGTTTGAAGTTTCTAGAGACAGTTTGGTTAAAAAAATCATACATTGCATGCCGTGTTGCTTGAAAATTAATTTAATTTTTTCTATCATGGTTATTCTGTAAATTAAGAAGACAACACCAGATATCGATATCTAGAACTTTCATTTAAGCAAAATTCAATATTACAAAATTGCCGATAAGAAAATTCAAAATTACGGCTCCTTCCGTTGTTTATGTATTATGGTTAAAAAGATACCCACATTGCGGCCTATTTTGGAACAGTTAGAAATGAATTTAAGATTAGCAATTCCTATATGATAAAACTTTCAAAATCCTTAAACTTCTTTGTCAAATTATTTCCCGTCTAATGCAAAACATTTTATACAAAATCAAATTTGTGTCAGAATTGAGCATTAGTTTTAGCAATTTAAAATTTTCTTAATTCGTAGATATATGAAGATGCAGTTGCAGAAGAGTAAGGCTCTAAAGCTTAAAATTCTGCTATTTTAGTAAATTAAAGATTGTCTTCTTAAAACGTGGGATATTATTAATAGAATAAACTGAAGAAAAACGCTTAAAAAAAGCTGTAATCAGTGCTTCTAAATATATTTTAACATAATTATTAGGAAGTCGTCACTTTTTTTAAAAAAATATTATTAACTTATCTACAATTCATGATATTTTATTAAAAGAGCATCACGTATCTTTTTATACCATCCAGAAAAACGACAAAAATAGCATAAAAAGTCTAGTAGAGGTTTTAAAAAGTAAATATTTTCAATAAGTTCTGAAGAAATATCATAAACAGAAAATAGCTTCGTTCATTTTTATAGCTTTTGAAAGGAAATATACACTTTTATTTTTGAAAGAAAAACTAAATTCCATATGGTAGTCATATTTGAATATTTTGAAAGATTATTGAAAAGCAGCCTTCATTTTTCTTGATTTACATCATGAATAATAATGAAAAAATAATAAATTTCATGAATGATAACAGATTACGCATGTAGTGCATCAGCGACAACGGAGATAGCATATTGCTCGCTTAAAATATATAGAGTAATGAGCTGAGGAAAATTTGCATCTGAATGCCGGTCGCATTTATTGAATTTTGGAAAAGAAAACTCTTTGATAGCATAAAGGAAGACTTTGTGATTGAAATTTATTTATCTTGTTTTGGCGTATAAATTCACAAGAGATTTAAAAGCGAAGTTACCATTTTTCATAAAAAATTTCTGTAACTTTAAACTTTTTTGGAATAAAAAAAATGTTTTTTATGGATTCCACATCTAATTTGGCAAAACATTCGTACCGAAGTAAAAAGCTCGACATAATAAATAAATATGTTATTATATTGCTACAGTGCGTAAAACGCGAAAAACAACATTTCAGACATTTTTTACCATATATTTATACGGATAATATGACCATAATATATACCGTATTGTTAATAACCAAATACTTGATATTTATGGCCAGTCAAATAAAATATTTCACACTATATACAAAAAATATCATAAAAAAGTATCACAAATATGATTTAAGTATTTGTTTTATGATTTGTTTAGAATTTCCATAATGACATTACAAATTACTTTTATATGGAAAATATCAAATAATTATTCAAATAAAGTTTCAATGTTCGTTAAAAGTTGCAGAACTTTTCACATAAGCAGCATGATAACCCAAGAAATCACGGATGAGATTCAGTGTTAGACTGCCTGTTCAATTTGTGATATCTTGGCAGCAAAATTTAATACAATGTGATTTTTTAAGAAATGAGAATTATATTTTTAACATAAGAAATATTCCTTAAATTAAGTTAAAGTATTAAAACAAATTACAGTTGAAAATGCATTTCGATTGCCATACGACGGTGTAAAAAAATTAACTGAGCTATAGAAGAAGATAGAAAAGTTTAGAAGATAAAAAAATTGTAAATAAAGGCTAAATTTATTGATACGGTAATTTGACACTTTCAAAATGGCCTCAATACTATTTACAGATATGTTTATGCATTGTAATATAAAAAATATAAATATATAACAATTGTATCATATCAAGTTTAAATAATACCTTACTTGATATATATATTAAAAACAGGAAAAAAATAAAATTTTTTTTATAATTGTCGGTAGTGATAAAACGGAGAACCTCATGGCTACTGATGTCGATATTTATGGCTACAAAATAAATTATATGCATACGATATTTTTAAAATGTTATCACGGTGTTTAGAAATTAGATATTGTATTTTATAGTAATTCTTTTATTATCTCTAAAATCCTTTAACACATTCGCTGCCGATCACGCGCCACCGCGTGATGTGGGTGGTGTCCAATAGCCAGTGACGCGCTGGCGCGGGAAAATCTTTCACTGATTCTTTGTTATAAAAAGTAAATCGGCTTCTGGGAAAAATCCACTTCTACAGTGCGTCATTAACTATCATCACATCTTCACGTAAGCGGCAACGAACGTGTTAAAATACTTTCAGTTGAACTTTCTGTAATTTTAGATACATAGCAGAACAAAAACTTTTCATTTTACTTTTAATAAAGATTTTTATTGAAAATGTCTGGTGTGTGTTTTGATTAAAGTTACGTGGTGTAAAATGTAACCTCCCGCCATTCAAGAGTATTTTTAATGTGAATCATCAATTTGAACTCGAAATACTTAATAAGATAAATCAGAAAAAATATTGATGTTCTAGAAATTTAGTGGAAAAAGTAACATTCCTACGTTTATGCCTCATAATCTATAATTTACTTGTTTAAATAACAATGAATCAGATGAATAAAAATGTATTACTTCAGAAATTTGTGATGAATTAAAATAATGGTTAAAATGAAAGGTTTTTTAAAGTGGCAACAGCCTTGTGTCCAAACACCATGATGGAAGTTTTTTCGATGAAGTTGATGAATGTCCTTACGGAAAGTTAGCAAGGTGATGTGCGATTCAACATTGTCGTTTTAACAGACTTGGAACTCATTTTTGAAAGAATTGGAATTCGGAAGGACAAATCAAGTATCTGAGGCTGGCCAGCTTACCATCTTAGGCCTATTTGTTCCTGCTTGTATAAGTATGGAAGTGTGGAATTTTGTTAACGGATATCTCTTTTTTCTTTTTCCTCATAGGTCAAGGTGGGGTCATGGCTTTCCTGCATGTCTATTTTGTTTTTTACTAAGTTATTAAAGATGTTTTGTTACAGTTATAAGTTTTTACTTTATTAACATTTAAAAATATTTTTTCATTAAGAGTTAATTTAGTTGTTAGTCGTTATACGGTTTTATTATTTAAAGCTATTTTACTTATACATTTTTATATTAGCGGAGTATGCAGGTCTGTCATGCCTTGCGAAACCTCTAAGGATTCATTTTTAAAGTTTTTTTTATACCTGTTGCTCCCCCCCACCTTCCGAGGAGGAGGTTCAGCAGTTCAGATTAAGTATTTGAATTAATTTCTGTTTAAATAATGAAAGTCTTAATATTAAATAGATTTTAACAGTTTCAAAATATACTGCATGCTGGTTATACCTTTTTTTTTCTTTGGTAAATAAAAATAAGTACTTTTCGTAATGACATGCAATTTTGATTTCATATGTTTGAAGTTTCTAGAGACAGTTTGGTTAAAAAAAATCATACATTGCATGCCGTGTTGCTGGAAAATTAATTTAATTTTTATTATCATGGTTATTCTGTAAATTAAGAAAAAAACACCAGATATCGATATCTAGAACTTTCATTTAAGCAAAATTCAATATTACAAAATTGCCGATAAGAAAATTCAAAATTACGGCTCCTTCCGTTGTTTATGTATTATGGTTAAAAAGATACCCATATTGCAGCCTATTTTGGAACAGTTTAGAAATGAATTTAAGATTAGCAATTCCTACATGATAAAACTTTCAAAATCCCTAAACTTCTTTGTCAAATTATTTCCCGTCTAATGCAAAACATTTTATACAAAATCAAATTTGTGTCAGAATTGAGCATTAGTTTTAGCAATTTAAAATTTTCTTAATTCGTAGATATATGAAGATGCAGTTGCAGAAGAGTGAGGCTCTAAAGCTTAAAATTCTGCTATTTTAGTAAATTAAACATTGTCTTCTTAAAACATGGGATATTACTAATTGAATAAACTGAAAAAAACGCTTAAAAAAGCTGTATTCAGTGCTTCTAAATATATTTTAACATAATTATTAGGAAGTCGTCACTTTTTATGTTAAAATATTATTAACTTATCTACAATTCACGATATTTTATTAAAAGAGCATCACGTATCTTTTTAGGGCATCCAGAAAAACGACAAAAATAGTATAGAAAGTCTTTAACAGTATAAAAAGTTTTAACCCTTTCCGGCACACTGTGCCCGGTCTGGGAATACGAATTTTAATTCCAAACTTGCAAAGGGTACCAAAAATATTTTAGTAACATTTTACTTTTACAATAAAAGCTTAAATTAAGGAATTCAAAATATTCTAAAAATTCATTTGTGAATTCCGGTGTCAATGGAAAATTTCTCATTTTAGTACAGATTTTGCCCGTGCCGGAAAGGGTTAAAAAGTAAATATTTTCAACATGTTTTGATGAAACCTCATAAACGGAAAACTGGTCCATTGATTTTTATATCTCTTGAAAAGAAACATACATTTTTATTTTTGAAAGGAAAATGAAATTGCATATCGTAGTCATATTCGAGTATTTTGAAAGTTTATTGAAAAGCAGCCTTCATTTTTCTTGATTTACATCATGAATATTAATGAAAAAAAAATTATGAATGATAACAGATTACGTATGTAATGCATCAGCGATAACGGAGAAAGCATATTGCTCGCTTAAAATATATGGAGTAATGGGCTGAGGAAAATTTGCATCTGAATGCCGGTCACAGTTATTGAATTTTGGAAAAGAAAACTCTTTGATAGAATATAGAAAGGCTTTGTGATTGAAATTTGTTTACCTTGTTTCGACGTATTTATTCACCAGAGTTTTAAAAGCGAAGTTTCCATTTTTCATTAAAAAATTCTGCAATTTTAAACTTTTTTTTTTTTTAAATCAAAGAAGAAAAGTTTTTTGAAGATTTCAGATCTGGTTTGTTAAAACATTCGTTCCGAAGTAACTTAAAAAGCTCGACATAATAAATAAATGTGTTATCATATTGCTACAATGTGCAAAACGCGAAAAATACATTTCAAACATTATTAGCCACATATGTATATCGAATATTATGTACCATAATATATATCGTATTATTAATGACCAAATACTTGATATTTATAGCCAATCAAATAAAATATTCACATGTAATGTGTATTCATAAAAAATCATAAAAGTACCAGAAATATGCTTAAGTATTTGTTTTATGATTTATTTAGAATTTCAATAAATTTTCCTATTTAGAATTTCCTATACAAAAAATTATTTTGTATAGGAAAAATATCAAATAAATGTTTAAATAAAGTTTCAATGTTAGGTAAAAGTTGCAGAACTTTTCACATAAGCAGCATAATAACCCAAGAAATGTCGATTTCACCTTAATATACTAGATATTAAGTGTTAAATTGTCTGTTAAATTTATGATATCTTGGCTGCAAAATTCGGTGCAGCGTGATTTTTTAAGAAATGAGAATTATTTTTTTAACACAAGAAATATTCCTTAATTTAGTTAAAATATTAAAACAAATTATATTTGAAGATACATTTTGATGGTTATACGACGGTGTAAATAATCTAACTCAGCTATGTTTGGAAGATAAAGAAATTGTAATAAAGGCAAATTTTACTGATCCGATAATTTGTCACGTTCAAAAATAACGTAATATTTACAGATGCGTTTATGCATTGTAATATAAAAAATATAAATATATAACAGAAGTATCATGTCTAGTTTAAATGATAACTTACCTAATATCGATATTCAAAACAGGAAAAATATACAAAATTATTTGTTTCTAAGATATATATACGTTAAGAGAGTTATATATACGTTAAGAGTAATATATACTAAGATATATGAGGACCCCAGAAGCCAAGGGGTATAAATAACAAAATTGAAAAAAATAAACTAAATACACAGACGACCTAAAAATATGCTTTTTTCATTTCAGATAAAGAAATATAAGTGATTTTCTTATTATTTGCTGAGTTATAGATTCAAACCACTTTTTTCGAAAAACAAACAATATTGATTAATTATACATTTAAAGAAAATTGTACTTTTATTTTTTAACAGTTATTGAAATAAGATTTCAAAGATCAAAATGCAACAAGCAGAAATTTCCTATTTCAATCCACTCAATTGTTATTGATGTTCCAATTTAACATCAATTATCTTTAAACTCAATTTACTCCAAATCGAAATTTTGTCACTTGTACCCCCCTGCTTCTGGGGTCCTCATATATTTAACGTCTGAATTTAAAATATTTAATTAGGAAAGAAAACAAAACAAAACAAACAAATTTACAAAACAGGCACCTAAACCTACAATGTACACTATGAACTCAAACAAATGGCTGGTGAATTTATCTTAAAAAATTCTGTTTAATCAAGAAACTGAAATATTGAGTAAGGGCTTGAATTTCTCACTGGATGCTAATTTAAATACTCCTAATTTATTGGCTTCTGCAGAAAATGTAATTGCAAGAATTGATACCTCGCTTAAGCATAAAGTGTGTACTGATATTTCTAAATGCATATTAAGTTTGAGTTGTTCTGCACCTCAAACCACGGGTTATCATTTAAATATTTTGAAAAATTTGGGTTCGAAGAACTCTTTAGTTATTACTAAGGCAGATAAAGGTAGAATTACAATAATTATGGAAAGGCTATGTATGACTCAAAGACTAAAGAACTTCTTAATGATCCGGATACCTATGCTATTTTAAAGAAGGATCCATTCAACGTAATATGAACCTAATTATCTCGAAACATGAAAAGCTTAAAAAAAATCCCAACAGATGTTGCTCAGAAATTGAAATGTTCTACCGGTTTAGTTTCAAGATTTTACGGTTTGCCAAAACTTCATAAACCGAATATTCCTTTGCCCCCTATCATAGATTTTTCAAAATCCCCCCTCTATCGTCTTTCGAGTTACTTGGCTAAGCTATTAAAACCTCTCACGGTCCATTCAGAATGAATGTTGAATGTTCAGTTTGAATTCAGTCTTCAGGTTTTTGGAAGATTTGAGAAAACTTGAATGCCCCAATGACTGTGTCATGGCGTCGTTAGATGTCGCGACGTTATTTACTTCTATACCTATTGAATTAATTTGTTCCTAACTAAAATCGTTCAAAAAATTTGGCCCGAGTCTGTTCAGGATACAGAATTAAATGCCAATGATATTACAGATTTATTGAGATTTTGTTTAACTTCAACATTTGTTTTTAATGATTCCTTTTATAAACAGGTGTCGGGGGCTCACCTCTTTCTGTGGTAGTTGCTGAAATAGTGTTGCAGTCAATTGAATTAAATATTATCAATGCACTCGGTCAACGTTTAATTTTCTGGCGTAGATACCTGGACGATGTTTACACAATAGCGAAAGAATGTGATTTGAACTACATTCTCTCTACTGCGAATTTGATTGCTGAACCTTTAAAGTTTGCCATCGAACGTGAGTCTAATGGAGTGTTACCGTTTCTGGACATCCTCATTCAAAGAACAGATAATGATAAATCATAATTAATTTCTTCTTCAATCTATAGAAAACCGACTTCAACAGGTCAGTACACCAATTTTAATTCAGTTTGCCTACTCAGTCATAAGATTTCTATTATTAAATGTTTAGCATATAGAGCTATAAAATATTGCAGTAACATTGAAGCTTTCGAAATTGAAAGAAATAAAATTTAGGAAGATTTAAAGAATAACGGTTTTACGAAAAATCTCTTTAGAAAAGTTTTCAAGAATACTCTGGATTTGATTAACTCAACCCCCCCCCCCCTCTTCAACAGATTAAACCGAAATATTTTGTTTGTTTGCCACATTATACTAATGTTTCGGAGAAAATTTCATCAGTTTTGAAATCAATTGGCATAGGGGTTTCTTTTAAACCATTAAATAAATTAAGTTCCTTCTTGAATAGCCACAAGTTTAAATATGAAAAAGAAAAATTAAGCGGCATTTTATACAAGATTCCATGCAATGATTGCGATAATGACTACATAGATGAAACCGGCAGATCCCTGGGAATATGTCGTAAAGAGCATATCGGTGCATTTAAAAAAGGAAAATTGAATTCCAAGTTAGTGCAACATGCACTTGACAAGAACCACACCCCATCTTTCACAGATTCTTCTATTTTGAAAAATAATTGCATAGACTATTACTACAGAATTTTTATAGAAGGGTGGCTTACGAAATTGCATCCTTTAACCCTGAACGAATCAAGTCCTTTCCTAATGAATATTTTGTTTTCTTAAATCATTAACTTTAACTTTAACTGAGTCCGGTACATGCACATTGTTTTGTTGTAAGTTGATTCGAATACTGATGAGGCTATGCGGTGCATAGTGAAACGTTTATTTTATAGTGTATAATTTTATATTATTTTATCTCATTTTAATTGTTTTGTATGTTTTTAAAAAGTATTTTAAAGTCTGTCTAGTGTTTCCTAATTAAAAATTATTTGTAATTGTCGGTAGTGAAAAAACGGAGAACTTGTTCACTCCTTGGCTACTGATATCGATATTTATGGCTCCAAATAAATTATATACATATGCTGTTTTTAAAATGTTAACTCGGTGTTTAGAAATTAGATATTGTATTTTAAAGTAATTTCTTTATTATCGCTAAAATACTTTAAAATACTTTCCTTTTAACTTTCTGTACTTTTGGATACATAGCAGAACAAAAAGACAATAAGTGAGAAAATTTATTTTCATTTTGTCCTTAATAAAGTTTTTTATTGAAAAAGTCTGGTGTATATCTTGATTAAAGTTACGTGGTGTAAAATATAACGTTCCGCCATTCAAGAGTAATTTTAATGTGAATCATCTATTTGAACTCGAAATACTTAATAAGATAAATCAGAAAAAAATTGATGTTATAGAAATTTAGTGGGAAAAGTAACATTCCTACGTTTATGCCTCATAATGTACAATTTACTTGTTTAAATAACAATGAATCAGAGGAATAAAAATGTATAGTTACTTCAGAAATTTGTGATGAATTAAAATGATCTCAAGAAAGGTTTTTTTAAAGTGGCAACAGCATTGTGTACAAACACCATGATGGAAGTTTTTTTCGATGAAGTTGAATATATGTATAAGCACTTGTTGTTGAAAGTCCTTACGGAAAGTTAGCAAGGTGATGTGCGATTCAACATTGTCGTTTTAACAGACTTGGAACTCATTTTTGAAAGAATTGGAATTCGGAAGGACAAATCAAGTATCTGAGGCTGGCCAGCTTACCATCTGAGGCCTATTTGTTCCTGCTTGTGTAAGTATGGAAGTGTGGAATTTTGTTAACGGATATCTCTTTTTTCTTTTTCCTCATAGGTCAAGGTGGGGGCATGGCTTTCCTGCATGTCTATTTTGTTTTTTACTAAGTTATTAAAGATGTTTTGTTACAGTTATAAGTTTTTTTTTATTAACATTTGAAAAAAAAATTTCATTAAGAGTTAATTTAGTTGTTATATGGTTTTGTTGTTAGTCGTTATACGGTTTTATTATTTAAAGTTATTTTACTTATTACATTTTTATATTAGCGGAGTACGGAGGTCTGTCATGCCTTGCGAAACCTCTAAGGATTCATTTTAAAAGTTTTTTATACCTGTTGCTCCCCCCCCCCCACCTTCCGACGAGGAGGGAAACTGTTCTAGTTGTTTTTGATGTTCTTGTTTTGAAAAATTTAATTCACTGTTCAAATTTAACACCCTAATTTCCATCTTTTTCATTAATGTCATACTTTTATATAAAATTATATGGACTTTGTGCAAAATTGAGCTGTTTAGCGCCAGTTGCATTGAGGTATTTTAACTTATACACTTACGCAAGGTATACTTATATATATATATATATATATACTTATTTTAAACATGATGTCAAGATTAAGGGTTTTTTAAAATAAATGCTAATTTAAAAATTAACACCGGAAAAAGTATTAAATCAATACTAAACAAATTTGAACGCCTTATTAGGCTTCCATCGTTTAGAAATCATAGTCAGTTTGGTCGAACTGGCCAGTGCTAAGCTAGTTTGTCATATATGCGAGAGATCAAACTGATTTGACCTAGGAAAAATTAGTAAAATCTAGAAAAAACTAGGGCAAACTACTTTGTCTTGAAATCAGATTTGGCTGCTAACGTATACATACACGTACGTCACAACTTTTATTATGTCAACCGGAAAGTTCTGTCGTATAATATTTCTTCACACTTACTTTTTTTTTAAATTCAGATTTCTTCATTGGCACCACTATTTTTGAAATAGTAAATTTCCCATTATTTTCACCGGTATGGATAAGTTAACAGATCAAACTTTTGCTGGATAAAATTTCAGGTGAGAAAGTTTTATTTAAATTACAGGATGTGACTCGGTATACTAGTATAAAGTTTGGTTTGAAATTATTCATTGAATAGTCTATCTCTCACAAAATGCAAACACATGATTGAATACTTATTCGCAATATGCTTGAACATGTTTAATAATTGAAGCTTTCTCGGGAAGAAGTCAAATACGTAAATACATAACCGAATTTTCCGAATATTTTATTGTAGGCTTAAGTTTAAAAAATAAGTGGATAATGTAAGTTTGTTATTTTGATTAAGACATTATTCCAATTTAAGGTTGTCGGATTAGTCCACAAAACTTTGAAGAATAATCCTTTATGCTGCCACCACCGATATAATTACGTGATATCGAACACTTATGAGAGGTACGTAGTGAAGAAGATTAACTCTTACAATTAAGCTTAATGAATAGTTCATTTGCACAATATTTACAAATAAGTCAATGTTTCCAATTACGATACAGGTGATCCTGTTCAGCTTTAAATTAAATACAGGACACAGGTTCTGTACACTGTTAAGCTACTCTATACCTTTCTTTTGCACGTTAATTAACTCAAAGATCACTATCCATTAGGGTGGAACGAAAAAAAATATTTTTTAATTTGAATATGTAATAGCGATAAAAAGTTGCCTAATGCCTTTGTTAAAACAGTATTAAAGTGTTTTAACAATCATAACATATTTAGAGGTGCCTCAAAGGACTTGAATATATGATTTTTAAGCAGATTTTACGAATTTTGATAAATTTGGTTTTGTAAAAAAAAAAAAAAAAAAAAAAAAAAAAAAAAAAAAAAAAAAAAATTAAATATCAACTGCCCTTTTCTAATTTTTAAATAACACACATAAACTACTTTACAGTAGATATTTATAGCTTTATACAGCATGCCTTTATTATTTATGCTACTAAATCTGCACTTTTTAACTTCCATTTCTTTACATTTTAACAGTATTTCGTAATAGAAAAGATTAACCCTATTTTTAACTTAAAAACGCAGCAAAACATTTTTTAGTTCTGAAAATTAACAGTCAAAAGGAGAATAGTACATGGTTTGAAGTAACCTTGATTCAGGCAGTATATTATTGCTGGTGTAGGGTGGCAAAAGAGTAAGGGATGCATTTAGCTGTAGCAATAGTCTGGTCACATGTTTCTCTCGTAAGTCCGCGCAAGCAAATGAATCGTTTGAGTAACAAATCTTTTTGTGCTATTCTTTTTGGATTTTGTTTCGTTTATGAATATGTCAGCTTGAATATTAGTGGTAGTCATGGAGATAGAATAGTAGAAGGAGAAGATAGGCTTTTCCCAACAGAACTTAGCCCCAAAGTATTGCCCGGTGCATGGCGTGGCGCTAGTGATGATGGATTGACTTTCGATCACATGACCTGTTTGACTAGTCTCTCGACTAATCTGCTAGCGGGACGTAGGGGGCGCCGGATTTCATCTTCTCCCAAACCGCCGGAAATGCCAGCCACACTCGGAAAGACTTTAGGGGCAAAAGTGGAAGCACCGTCTTTGTTCTCCTTCTACTATTCCTATCTTCATGGTGGTAGTATTAAATTTATTACTTAATATTTTAACTTTAGTGTGATGGCAGTTTCAGTACAGACGAGACAAAAGTTAAAATGCCCAATTTTTGGATACCCTAAAGAATTAAGCGATTTAAATCTTCCAACTTATGAACATTATGAAATATTATCTTAATATTTTACATGAGCTGAAACCCCCAAAAAAATCATCAAAAGAGCCAACTTTGAATGAAATACTTGATATTCTTATTAAGAAAGTTGAATCTATTTGGTCGAAAGCATCTATTCCTATAGTATGTCATACCCGCATGTTAAAAATGGTAAAAACCTATCACGATAAATAAAGAAGTATTTTAATATCAAAAAGTAGAAAAGGTACATAAAAATGTAATTTAATTGCAGCAAAGTTTTTAAATGAAAACAAACGTCTTTTTGATGTAGCAATCTGTAAGTGCAAAGTATTTTCTGTCTGTAAGTGCAAAAAAAGAAAAAAGTACCCAAACTTGAACAAGATTTTTTAATTGACCAAAGAACTGTGAGAAAAATGAGTAAAAGTGGAGTCGATAAAGTTATTTCCAAGATTTTAACACAAAGAGAATCAAACAGAAACAACAGGTCATACAGAAACAATTAAAGTACAATCAGAAATTAGTAGTTAAGGCTGCTAGAAATGTCCTTCAATCAGATCCTGAGAAAACATCTAAAGGAAACTTAACATGCAGTCCCAAAAATTACGTTACCTCTTTTTTGGATACAACTGCAAGCGATCAAAGCGAGTAGTACTTCCTACAGTAGCAAGTGTCTGTGACCGATCTGGGGTTTCAGTCAGAGTTGCTGCAACTATCACAAGTGCTGCTCTTAAAGATGTTGCAATGATTACAGAGGAGAACAAAAGGTAAAGTAATTGATAGGATGAAAATTCAAAGAGAGAGAGAGCCAAGAATCGGACGAAAGAGATAGTAAGAAACCTCAACTAAGTTGGAGAATATATAGGTCTGTTTTTTCATGGAAGAAACGATAAAACAATTGTGAAAGATAAAAAAGGGAACAAATTTTACAAAAAGACGGTCATAAAAGAACATATTTCTTTAGTAAAAGAGCCCAATTCATCCTATCTAGGGCATGTAACCACTGCATTCGGGAACAGGCGAAGCTATAAAAAATAGCATAATATAGTACTTTAATTATAACAATCATTTGAACATATTAACTGTAACTGCTTTTGGGTGCGATGGAACACCCACAGACATTGGAATTAATAACGGTATGATTGCTTTAATGGCAAAAGATCTGAATAGACGACTGCAGAGGCTGATTTGTTTGTTCCACTGAAACGGATTGCCTTTGCGCCACCTGTTTCGTGAATTGGACAGAAAAACAAAGGGTCCTAATGAATTTGAAAGGGTTTTAAAAAACTTTTACATACTATTTAAAAAACAGTGTTTGGACAACTATTTTCAAGCAAAAAAAGTAACTACAACTGATAAATTCAAACTGATATTACATCTTGATTATTTTTGAAAAAAGCTAATTTATTTGACTTTTGCAAAAATTAATGCATAAATTTACCACAATTGAACTTAATATTATTATTGTTATAGTAAAGAAGCATCTATAGGTTGCTATTAAAAAGAACATTTGATTTTTAAAATGTACAATTACAACAGTGAAAATAAAATTATAATATTATGTTAAATTTGGATTTTTTTTAAAAAATCCCAATTTTTAAGGCTCTTGCGGCACCTCAAGATATAAATTTAAAACGAAAACACTTCGTAGTTTTATTGTTAAGATACAGAGGCAACATTTAATTGCTATTACAAAATTATTTTCAAAAGAAAATATTTTTCTCTATCTTTCGTTCCACCCTACTATCAATTTCTTTATACACCCAGTTTCAATCTTCTTAGTGCCTCGCTCAATGCTTTTGACCAGAGCTTTTCTCTGAACCTGCTCACTCTTCTCTCGCCAGGTCAAGACTAAACCGCAGCTTCATTCCTTTCCCCGCATGGATCCGTCCTCTCAAAGGAAGATCACTCTTTCAAGACATATTTTTCTCTTCAACCCTGTTCACCTGTGAACTTTGATTAACAGGGGAAAGGCCACCTAAATTCTTTCAACCAGAACTAGGTTCCCTCGCTACTCAGATTAAGACTCCAGATAAGGAAGGAATGCCATTTTAGAGGTTACACATTAGTAAATAATAGAATAGCATCACACAAGAATAGTTTTCGATAATCATGTCAAACGTGACGGTATTTTATCGCTTTTTCAACGCATTAAAAATAATGCACCAAATAAAGTTGATACGTATTTTTTAAACTTTGGAAATAAAAAAAGAGTGAATAGTTATCAATGCTATTTAAAATTGAGAATTATACTTTAACATGCTTTATGTCATATAAAAAAGTACTCAGCATTTTCTAAAAATAATTTATAACAGTAAATTGACTCTTTTAAAAAAAGTCAATGAATTATTTTTTTTTCTTTTTCTTTTTTTTTAAGCTTCGGAAAAAAAAATTCGAAGGTATAACCCTCGAATGTAATTAGTAATTTGTATTTATTTCAACATATGCGCATAGATTCAATAATGCAAATAGTAGAATCAAATCTTTCTTATGTATCGTGCTCTTAATATATCAATCAAAATATGTATATTAAAAATGTATGTCATTTTTCACGGAATGCAACGATATTTCAAAACTTTCTACATAAAAAACAAGTAAGAAAAATCATGCGTTAAGCATAGATTATGAAACACTTTCCAACACCTACTGAAATCTTTAACAAAACTTTGTTATTTAGTCAAATAAGATGTTACTGTCTATAGCAAAATAGATATTCCAATACTTTTCAACAACCCTGTATTTGATCTGTCGGTTGATAGGGTAACATCCCCAGTAATTGGCACATTAAGGATTTGTCTTTAAACTTACTTCTATTTTCATTACAAAGAAATAAAATATTTACTTGAAAATATTTTTAAATCAAAGAGTGCATATCTGTGCAGCTATTTTGCCCACTAAAAGCAAAAATATTAGAGAAAGTATTTTTCTTAAAATGTATTTATAAGAAGTTGCTGTAATCACCAGTAATTGACACTTAGGGTAAAACAATTGGGTAATTAGGGTAATTGACAATTAAGGTAACCCTTTTCAACTAAACAAAACTGTTGTCAATTAAAATTTAAAATATATTATAAATCAGATAATAATAAATTGAAATGCATTCCTTTCTTAAGCCAGAGAAGAAGCATTTACAACAAAATTGGTTAATTTGATACAAGCCTAATTGTTTATCTTTCCTAGGCACTATTGTCATTTAGTAGCATAAATCAAAGTTATAATCTGTCAAGTAAATGAGCATATAACTGGTATATGGTCTTGCATTTATAAAAGACTTTATATAAATCTTATTTCAGGACATTTTTGTAGGATATGCCAATCACTGGTGCCTGCCAATTACTGGGGATGTTACCCTATATACATTATACAGTGGGGAAATTTAGTTTAGCAAGAAAATGCATAAGAAGTTGAAATTTCTCTTTCTTCAGTTTATACTAATATAGGGAAACATATGTGAATTAGTTTGGGGTGACTATGTGATTTACATAAGACTCTTTTTACACGCCAGCAAATAACTAAAATTTAGTTCACACTAAAACACTCTTAAAACTACTTAACCCCATTTCCAGAAATTATCATGCACAGGCGACCCTGTATCCAGTTCTTATCTCATTTTATCTATATTCTACAAACATTTCTTAATAAACTGAATGCAGTTCAGCGTAAAAATGCATAACTTATTTAAAAACCAACTTTAGGTAAATTAGGCTCTATTCAGTAACCTTTAGAAACTGTTTTGTATAGCCCTGTATGTTTTCCTAAAGACATTTTAATTTTTTAAATGATTGAACTGATAGTAATACCGTAAAGAACGAAATAATTGCTTGCTTCCATGAAATAGACGTTGAATTTTGTGAATAGATAATTTGAATGCAACATAAGAATGCGGTTTCTTTAAAGTGCGATTTAATTACCAATATTTACTTATATCGAACCACTATAATTTCCCCTTTTATAACCATGCACGCAAATAACATTCGATCTATTTTAAGAACCACGCGTGCACAATCCCAACAAGAAAAAATCAACAAACTAGGTAATCTCTCTCTTTCTTCCATAACTTCTACTCTTGTGTAATATAATGCAATCCCTCAATATAAAAGAATCCTCGTGAAATCCATTGTAATCTCTTAGCTTCCTACTATTTTGAACCCAATCGCGACCGTCGGCCTAACCGTTCGAAGTTTTCCGTGGTTTTCTTCGAACCTTGCGTAAATACGAGTTAGGTTCCCTTAGAAAGACCCCCACAAAGGGCAACCCACCCCATAGGGCCTATATCCCATAGCGTAGATAATCGGCCGACAAAAATACACCTACACCTACACCTACTATTTTGAAAGGTTTTCTTTTATCAGCCGAAACTTTTTATGTAAACAAACTGAAACCCAATACATTAACTAATTTTAATTCAGTCACAATCCTAAAGAATCTTTAAATGCAATACAATGTTTATATCTGTGGCTTCCGAAAATAACCAAGTAAGGCATTTTTTTTTTTCAAAAAATTGAGATAATTTAGGAAAATATAAGTTTAAAAGAGCACTTTCATCTGCCATAGTACTAAAAAATGAAAATCGAATACAATACTTCCCGCATAAAGCGACTTTAAAATTGCATTTAAAAATTGAAAAAATAATCGGGTAAGTGCATAAAATAACGGTGATAAGCAGATAAGATTTCTATTTATTTCTTTAAATTAACTCTAATTCTGTGGCTTCAGGTAATAACCAAGTAAAGTACATTTTTAATATTTTGAGTAATTAATGTTTAAAGTTTTCAAAAATGTCTTTTTATCATTACTTTTATTAACATACACTAGAACTTAATAATTTTCACAATTAAAAAAAAATTAAAATTATTTTTTTTATTTATATTTATTAAAAATGAATGTAAAACGATAATAGCCAGTTAAAAGTTACATTTTTAATTGGTTTTCAATTAATAAAAACCATTTTTATATAATTATATTGGCAAAAAAAGAGATTCTTATATCCTAGTTGAATGTAGTAAAAATTATTAAGTTCTAATCTGTTTTATAAAAGTAATGATAAAAAGACATTTTTGAAAACTTTAAACATTAATTACTCAAAATATTAAAAATGTGCCTTACCTGGTTATTACTAGAAGCCACAGATATAAATTGAAGGCATTTTTAACCTCCTTGGGAACGAGTATACACGTGCAGCAAAAAGGCTTAAGAATCCTTGTTTCTCCCCACCAGTAAAATTTTACTGTAATGTTTGTCTTAGCTGATGGGAGCATTTTCTCGATTTGATAAGGCACGGATTTGTTATTTTAATAAAAAGAATATTGCCCAGTTAAACTGATGGCATAGAGCTTACAGGCTACGCATACTAATTGTACATTACACCCTTATGTTTTCAAGGATTAATTCCGTTCGCAGAAAAATTAAGGAGGGGGGAACAGCTCCTCCCTTTCCCCTTTTTATGCTTAATCATTGAACCTTCTAAACTGATCAGGGACATGTTTTATCATGAAAAAACCTATATCCAAAATTCAGAGCAAATCGCATAATTCTTAATAAAAACATATTTATATAATTTAAGAGGAGTTATCCCCCTCTTTTATATACTTAACCATTAAACTTCCAAAACTATTCGGAGATTTGAACGAAATCTGACAATTTTGCATAAAAAACCCATTTATATAAATTAAGGGGAGGGACATTAGAACCCCCATTTCCCCTGTTTATATTTATCCAAAGAACACCTAATACCAATCACAGAAGTGCTTCATCAGAAAGATCCTATGTGTAAATTTTGAACAAAAACTATTATTTCTGCGTGAAAAACCTATTTATATCAATTAAGGGGAGGGGCATGAGCCCCCGTTCCCCCTCTTATACATATCGAATGAACTCCAAAAACTAATCAGGATATACCTATATAAAAAATTTCAAGTGAATAGGATATTTTTATCATGAGTTATCGCGTTATACGAACGTACATACAGAACGGACGGGCACATAAGCTCTCAGGCTATGATAGCCTGTGAGATAAAAACTGGTGCTGAAACATTAAAAATTTCGTAAAAACCTCCCATCGCGAAGGGGTTAATTACAGTTTTTCTAAGAAACTTTTCTTCTAGTTATTTTATCTTGAAATTATAGAATTTGAATGGCTATTATGTAATTATATTTAATATTTCATTATACAATACATTGTTAAATAGCATTAAGAATCAATTGAATCAGTATTTTTAAAGAATTTTTTTATTTGTAAGTAGCTAACAGTGAATCCACTTCTATTTAACTAGTAAAAGCAATTTTACGAAATGTCCGTTTTAGTTTAAATTAGATTAATCCACAACATAAATAAATATTAAATAAAATATTCACGTTCATTGTCGTCATTTACTTCTTAACAAAAAAATTATGAAACAAATCAATGTTAATTAACATGTGACGAAAATTAAGTAAATTATTTCATGATAAGACGTCATGTCGTCTGAATACATTAAAGACATTTTAAAACAACTTTAGAAAGATTTCATCTCTCAAGTTATGACTATTATTTTATGACTAATTTGAATGAAATTAAAATAAAATAATAATAATAACAGTATTCGTGGTTTCCCTTTTTTGTGTGAAAAGGTTAAAATAAAAAAAATTACTTTCAATCTTAGTTAAATAAATTAGATTTGGATAGTTTTATTTTCAAAAATCATGATTTAATAAAGGCGAGGCCTTAACCCTTTGCGGGGCGCTGGTTTCATAGGTATACCACTTAACTTTAATTCCCAAACGCCACATTGGCACCAGAATTTTGTTAAAGAAAATTACGGTTTATAGAATGAGTGAAACATAGCCTTTTCTTATTTAAAAATAAAGTTGTTTTCAAATTCCGGTGTCAGTCATTTATTTCAATATATAAGCAGTGAATTAGTCCTGCCCCGCAAAGGGTTAATTAAAAAACGCATTCATAATTTTTAATATGATTAGTTCATTTTTGAATCATATTTTAAAATCGATAATATATAATTCACATATGAGATTGACTCGAGTATTTTCACGATACACAAATGGTACTTTTATACTGATTTTGAAGTAGTGTATAATATGCTAATTTCATGAGAAAGCTCTTTTAATTTCATTTACAGTCACCTTACTTGCGTCCCTTTTTTTTTTAAAAAAAAAAAAAGATTTTAATAAAATGTAACTCAAAATTTAATGTGGCGATTATTACAGAAAATGTTATACGATCTATTTAGAAAGGCAATTTCTTTGCAATGGTCTTTCAATTTCTTTACACACTGACACCCACAGAAGGAAGCGGTTCTCTCGACGTAACGAAAATAAACAGCTAAAACGCCACGTCGCGCAGTTTCCAATATCTTTCAAAAGGTGTGATATAATTTTGCTGGTATTGAAAGAATTATTGTTCGTCGGGGAAAATTATTCAGTTAGACAAAATTCCTAAAGATTATATAATTTCCCTCGCTTATTGCAACATAAGCACCAGTATTTTCTTTGGAAAAAATTTGCTTTTGCGCTAATGTGTTTAAATAACTTGAGTTTTTTCCGAAAAAATACTGGTACTTCAGATGAAAGTGCAGGAACCTTATAAGAGTTTCAGACTTTCGTCCATAATTATTCAATTTGTCAGTTTATTATTCGTTAAAAAAATCATTTTTGCATAGAATAAGTTTAAGTCCATTAGTACTCAAATACCTTCTAATCTAAAAATTTCTGGATGCAAATTTTTATCTTACAGCAATTTGGCACATTTGTAGAAAACTTGTAGAAAAGAATATTTAGACAACTGTACCAATTTCGATTTTGGCATTAAAATAAATTAAATAACTTGATTTTATTAATTTTAAATATGTTAATTTTTAGTTACATCTATTTTTTTCTTACAATTGATGCAAGTATGCGCGAGATAGAACTCACATAAGCTAAATGTTATTAGTCTATTTCTTCTTAATATTGGAAAGCATGAAAATTAGGTATCCTTTTAAACAAAACTCCTTGACTTCTTGTTGAAACTATTTTTAAACAATAATAAGAAGAAGAAAAGAAACAGAAATTACTCCAAGAGGAGGAAATTCTTTTTTCAAACTTTTAAACATAAAGATATTCTATAAGTATAAAAACATTAAAGAACAATAAAATTTTTAAATCGATTCAAACTAACTGGAATTTGTGTGTATAAACTAGCTGAAATAATAAGATGACTAAATTCTGCTCTGAAGTCTAAACTAACTTCTTTTTTGAAACAATCACAAAGTCATTTTTATTCATAAGTACACAATGATGGCGCTCTTCACTGCATCCTTTTCCGTCGTTTTTTTGCTATGAAAACCACTTAAATTTAATCCCAAACTTTACAACGGCGCCAAAATTTGGTTAAAAAAAAATCAGTTATTACATACGTTAAATTTTTCTTATTTACAAATAAATTTGTTTTCATATTCCAGTGTCACTCATTAAGTTCAACACTTTAGCAATAAAGTTTCTTTGCCCCTCAAAAGGTTAACAAACAAGCAAACATTCATGACACTGAATATTTGAAAGACAATACTAAGACTTCAAATAAAAAATACATATTCCATAATTGAATGCCTCTGCGCCTAGCAACTATTTATTACAAAAGGAAAAATACAAAATAAAATGCCAACAAATGTCATGGATTGAATAAAATTCCATTTAGAATGCTCTTCAGGAAAATTGCGGGAAATATCTATTAATCGTACTATTAATAATTTTATTATTTATTATTATTATTATTAACATGTTTTAATAATATATATCTAAAAAATATTATTCACACTCAAAAATTTCCTAACAAACTTCCTTTCGTTGTGTAGTGGAACCAAAATAATTCTATTTAAAATACTTTTTACCAAAATTGTAAGCCATTTGCATCGGAAAGAAGATATAAAATTTAAATAAACCCAGCATCGTTCGGCAGGCATGTGAGAAATGGCGCCGTCAGTCAAATGCAGAAGAGACATTTTCGAGAGTTCTTCATTGAAATATCCGCTGTTGATAACTTTAAATAAGCTGTGAGAATTCAGAAAATGCTTACGCAGCAGCTTGTGTGTGCATAAGAATCTTATACTTACTGAGATGATGCTAAAATGTTTATTGTTTTATCACGCTTCTCAAAGTTTTTGAGTTTAGAATTCTATTATTTTTATCACAAATATTTCGGAAATTCTTTTGATAACATTCTTATTAAAGAAAATATGCAAGAATTATGTATGCAATAGATTGATCTATTGCTGCATATTGTGCAAATTATCGTAGAGATGGGAGGACATTTACAATAATTTTACAAACTATTAAATAAAAAAATGTATTTCTAAAAAAATGCAGATTAATGTAGTTTTGTTGAGTTATATTTCATTGTTTGTGGCACTGTTGCCCTTTTTAAAATTGCGCTGTTACTTGTCATTCATTTCGATAATTCGTCAATGAGAAATATAAATGCAACAGTACATGCAAGAATTTCACATAATTAGTAAAAATAATAAAAAATAGTACATCATCCATGCATTATGGAACATTTTTCTCCTCTATCCGGATATTAGCAAATTTTCCGAATTTATTCTTGGTTTAACGAAACTTCACAGTTTAATTGGTTAACAAAAGATATATGATGAAACAATTTAGTTGTTACCCTGTTCTATTACTCATAAAACAGGGCTCACAGTCGATCCCTTTTTTCAATGCCATTACTTTTAAAAAAAAATCGCCTATATAAACTTCGCAGAAACTTTCCTGGAACAACGTTTTTCTTGTAATTATTGAAAACAGCTACCAATAATTACTTTTCTTAAAAGTCACTGGTTTCAAACGAAGAACCAGTGGGATCCCTGAAAACACAGTTGAACATTCAATCTTAGCTAAGCATGGTTTTCGCACGGATACCGTTCACTGTAAAAAATAAATGGACGATTTTACGGAAGTACTACTGGTAATCTGAACGGCACTACTGTTTTTTAACGGAAAAATTCAGGGAAATATGCAAAATTTTCTGGAATTTACGGAGATTTGTGCGTTACAAGCAAACGTAAAAAACAGTAAATTATTATTTGTATATTATGCATATTTTCAAGGTGGAATAGCAGTAATTTTTTTATAGAAACTAAATCTAGCTTAAACGTGCGAAATTTTTACTTATTTAAGAAGGTTATTTTCTATTTAAAATATTGGTACTGTAGAAATGGCTAGTCTATTAATTCCAGGAACTACAAGAACCCTAAACTAGCCCCTACAGTCGATAAGATATTCGAATTCTTTTGAGCAGCTATGTATATTCTGTATATTTCCTAAAATATTGTTTCCTATAATTTAACTCTGAGGTAAACCACAAAACAATTTAAACATTTTATTTCCAGCATTTGAAGCCTTAAATGAGATATCTTGTACAGCCCAGCTTTCAATATAATGATTTATACAACACATATATAGCTTAAATGTTTTTAAGATAGAAAAAGCATTGTACAAGTAAAACCAGACTTCCAAAAATTATAACCAACAGACGATAAAATACTGCCGGAGTTTTTGCCGTAGTCCTACACATTAATTTATTTATTTAAGAACATATCCAATAATGAACTTACCAAATATAATTAAGCTGGAAAACTTATCGTACATTTAAAAAGCATCTGTAACCAATGTTGCTCATAGACAATAATGCTTACAAAAAAATTTGCGCATTCTTAAAAAAGAGCTATAGAGCAGAGCTGCCAAGTCTCCGGATTTTTGGATACCAGTATTATTATACAGAAAATGATGTTTTAAGTAATTGGTACATTGAGACGATTTAAAAACAGATGATTTTCTCTAAAATAATACTGGTGTGCAAAAAGCCGGAGACTTGGCAGCTCTGGCTATAGAGTGTATAATCTATAAGTTGTGAACTAAAATTTTCCTATGCATTAAAACGCACACCATATATTATGTATGATATTTCATTTTTTTAGGTCTTTCAAAGTATTGCCCCAGTAATACTTTAAACGTTCTCAAAAACCGAAAAATAGTGAGTGAAAACCGGCTATCCCAATACCCAGTTTCCACACTATGCATTTTAGAAGCTATAATTTGTATGATAGTGGATTTATGAAATTTTTATTTTACTTTCAAGCTGTGTTTATCAACAGATTGATTACTAGACTTTTAAAATAAATTTTAGCTAAAAGTATTAGGTAAGCTACCGGGCTGAACAAAAGTATTTAAGCCTATTTCCATCTATTAGTATAAATAGCTGAAAGAGAAATTTCAGGCTGTTAAGCATTTTCTTGCTAAATTAAATTTTCTCATTGTATAGTATGCATATCAACCGACAGATCAAGTACAGGATCAAATTATTGGAATATATATTTGACTATAGACAGTAACCTTATTTCCCTAAATAAAGATTTCAGGAAGTGTCGGAAAGTGTCTCATAATCTATACTTATAGCATGATTTTCCTTCCTTTTGTTTACTCTCAATCAGGATGCGTTCGGCTACTGAGTGTTTTCATTATTATTATTTCTGGAAAGTCATCTTTGCTTTTTTTAACACGTAGAATTACCCGATGAAATAGAAGAAACGCTAGTATTTTGTGGAACTTACATACCTGAGAGCTGGTCCTATTTTGGCAACCACTACTTTGGAACAAAATTATTGAATTTATTTAATCGTAATAATTTGCAGCTTTACTCACTCCATAATTTACTGAGTGTACTGCGTCTAAAAATTAATGCTAATGATGCTTAAAATAATATAATACAACAGTACATTATTTTAAATTATGTGTCGAAAAAATTTACAATCGAACAAACATTTGTGATAAAAACCTACAGCTCATATTCAAAATATTAGAATAATTGAGAAAAAGTAATAAGAAAAAATTATTTGTCATTTATTTATTTTTTATACTAAGTAAATGCAATTAAATTTCTTATAAATTAAATCTGGAATGTTTACATAAGATTTTAACATTTATAAAATATAAAATACAGCACAATAAATTAGGTATACAGCTTCCTTAACACACCAGAATATTAGAATAAAATTTAGATTGGTTCAAAATATTACAATATTTTATTTTACGCAACAATATTACCTTATGAATATGAAGTAAATGGTAGTTAATATTTTGTAGCATCCCCTTTAGCTTTCATAACAGCGTACAATCGATCTTGCATACTATATACAAGGTGTTTAGAAACATTTCTGTCAATATTAGCCCAAATAGACTTTATACGTGCCACTAACTCAGTTTTACTTGAAGGAGGATTTTCTTGAAGTTTTTCTTCATTATACACCATAATTTTTCGATGGGATTAAGATCTGGTGAATTTGGTGGCCAAGGAAGTACCTTAATGTTGCGTTGGCGGAACCAATTCTTAGTTGACATCGAGGTATGCGGGGACGCTAAATCTTGTTGAAAGATGAAATCATCTTCAAATAAATCTTCTGATGATGGAATCATGTAATATTCTAAAATTTCTTGATATATCAGAGAGTTAACCTTTTCGTAGACGATGCATAACTTTCCAGGTCCTTCTGCACTCATACAACCCCAAACCATGACACTAGCAGCAAATTTTACGGAACATTTAAGGCATTCTTTATCAAATGCTTCTTGCTTCATTCTCCAAATTCGAATACCTTGATTACCATATGAAACACAAAACATACTTTCATCACTAAATAATATATTTTTCCAATCTTCATTGTTCCATAAACGTCTTGATTTACACCAATTCAATCTTATATGCTTTTGTCTTGCAGTCATGAGAGGTTTTGTTTTCGGTACACGAGATTCAAATTTAAATTTATGGAGACGTCTTAATGTTGTCGATGTAGAAACTTCAACTCCTTCTTCTTTCCATTTTCGGTGCAAGAATCGCACACTTTTAAAACGGTTTTTCTTAACTATACGCTTCAGTTTCCTGTCATCTCTAGCAGATGTTTTTGGTTTTCGGCCACCATTTCGGCGATTATTTTGAAAATTTCCAATTTTTGAATATTGTGTTAGTATTTTACTAACGCTCGATTGCGAACAATGTAAATAATTCGCTATAAAACATTGATTTTTACCGTGCCGATACTAATCAACCATACGAAATTTAGTAGATTCAGAAATATCACTCACACGGCCCATTTTAAGACGAAAAAGAAACAAACTGCAAAAAAGAATACTGATTTTAAATAAAATAGTCTGAATTTAATCAATGATGCCGCCGGTTAAGAATTGGTAATAATTAAAGGAGAATTAATGTGAAATATTCTAATATTTTGAACCACTTGAATAAATATTCTAATATTTTGACTTTTCAAAATAATTTTTTTTTGCAATTAATCTTTTGAAAAATGATATTAAATTTAAGATAACAAGTAAGTTTAATCAACAATAAGTTCTTAATAAAAATATCGTTTGCATATTTTCATTAAAAGACATTAAATTACCAAACGATATTTTCAATTTCTAAAAAAAAGGTAATTATTCTAATATTTTGAATATGAGCTGTACTATTGTCATTTTTGTTGGTTTCTGTAGTATATAAGATTATTGCATGAGGAAATTAGCGCACAATCTTGCTCAACAGAATAACATTTAAAAAAATAAGTTTGAATTTACACCGGAAAAAGTATTTCAAGATATTGATATACTTTTTCCAGTAATACGTGATTGGTACGTGAGCATAAAGAGAATTATTATAAAGCGATAACTCTCTTTGTGCTCCCGTAATCTTGCTCCTAATCTGCTAATCCTAATCTGCTGTCTTCAATGACGGTATGAAATACAATAAAGTGAAAGATGATATTTGATTTGAATTGACACACATGTACGCAAACATGCATACAAAAGCTAAAATATTATGGTACCTACCTAATAAAGTGATTGCTCATGCTTGACCCGCAAAACAGCTACAAACTACCTTAGCGTGAATGCCACAAGTTCATGGTAGTTGATCGAAGATAAATTGTATCAGTTGTTCAAGCAGCAGCCATGCATATCTGGGATATACCAAAATGGTTGTTTTTGAGCTTTAAGCTGCCGAATCATGACACCCAAAATAGGCTCTGTCGGATATTAAGATAACGGTATACTGGACGGTAACTGGAGTTCAGTGTTATGTGCCTGAAACGAATCGAGCACAATTCGAGTCATGTGACACGGAACGTTGTCTCGCATGTAGACTCCATTTCGATTTCGAAAGACGGATTCCCAAGCAAAAGTGCAAATGATCCGCGATGATGTTTAGATAGTCCGTGGCGTTCATGGTCTGTTCTACAACAACCATGGGTACCAGGGACTTCCATGAGAATGTTTCCCAATGTTTAATATCACCACAAAAGGCTTATGTATGACCTGTTGTATAAGGGTAGTTAGTGTTCTCCTAAACAAGACCGTCGACTAGTTGAAGGATGAATTGTATTTCATCACACGAGGCTACCCTCTTATTGTGTGTTCCCTAGTCCAGTCATGATGTTTCCAGGCCCAATGTACGAATATTTGGCGGTGATGCTGGGTCAACAGAGACACACCAGTGGGCAGTTAATCCCTCGAGAGGCGGTGGGCTATATTTTATCCCACCTAACTTAAACGATATTCTCACTAGAAACATCTGACGAAATTTGATTTTTTTAAATTTGGCGGTAAAATGTTACAGAATTGCCTTTTCTTATTTTAAAACAAAGTTTTTCAAAATTTAATAATACAAAAACATTATTGCTTGCATCTCAAAGGGTTTCACATTCGCCAGTGTAAGCTAAATGTTTCAAAACTTAAAATTAATCTAAATATCACTTACTATGATATAAAACAAAATTTTCAACGAATAAAATAATATAAATGTAGATTATTTAAACATACATATATAATTGGTTGTGTTTATGACGGCCAATTATCAATACGACTGATGTAAACCCTGAGAGGGGGAATACCCTCGGTGGGGGTTTTGTTAAGGGAACCTAACCAATATTTGCGCAAGGAAATACAGGCTTCTAAGAAATCCACAAAATAATTTGAACGAATAAGCCGACGGGCGCGATTAGAAACGATCCTAACCACTCCCATCTACCAGAATCGAGAGCAAAACATCTAGGCTACTGGTGGGGCAGTATAATATTGGTATAATATATTGGAAGCTATTTTTAAAAATAAGCCATTTAATTTCAAGTCAATTTTCAAAAACTAAGGTATGTCATGAATACTCTTAACCTTTTTATTACAATTTAATAATAGAAAAAAAACCTTTTTCGTTTATGATATAACAATCTCAGACTAATACATTAATTTCGTACGAAAATCATTCTTAATACACGACAGCATCTTATTCCCTTCTCTTATCCTCTTTTAGTCTCCATCAGAGTATTTTTGATAAATCATTTCTGTTCACGAATACATGGCAACATACTCTGTCATTTGGTCACGTGCAGTCTCTTTGTATGAGTCCAGTAAGTAGAAAAGGTTGTCTGATCCTCTTATATAAAGAGTTTTTTATGTTTGATAAATGCGAAAGGAGGATTATTTTGAAAACGATAAAAAATGAATGCGATTTGTCATTTACACCTATTTGGTAATAGATACTGCAGTTGCGGGAAGGGGTTTTTTCACGGTTTTTTTTAAAATAAGATTATGATGTCAATGGTTAAAAAAAGCACGTATATATAGAAAATTTGTTTCAAGAACATAATTCTCTTTTATTCCATATAAATATTATTTATTTACAGTTATTTAAAATATAAACATACTTATTCATATATTTTTCAACTTTAGTTAGATAAATACATATATAGATTACATCAAATTATTATATTTCTATTTGTATTACAGCTGACGATTATCTGGACTTGCTTCGTCTGCTATTCCAAACAATAGATGATAATTATAAATAAATGTTCCACACTGCCTAATAGCGAAACTTGAAAAAAAATAGAATCGTTCTAACCAAATCGTTTAAAATAACAAAATGACGACTGAAACAAAACTTCTATACACAAGAATGATTTTGAAGCGTTGCTTTATATGAAAAATAAATGATTCGCGGATAAAAGTAGTGTTAAACTTTTTCTATTCAAATTATCTCCTCAATAGGTCGCTTTGCTCTAGATCGCATGGCCGCCCGTAAGGCATGGTGACGTCACTGCATCGTCGTTGTGAAGTCACATGTGACTTTGTGACCATCCATTATCGATGTGACGTCACGTGACGTCAATGTGAAGTCACAGTTATTAAAATGTGAAGTCGTTATGGCCGTTTTAGAGCTTTTTTGTGACATGACATTGTGACCACTTTGTGACATCACAATGTGATCAATTTGTGAAAAGTGTGTCATTTGTGACTACTTTGACATTAAGATTGTGACGAAACTGTGACAAAAGCGACGATATTTAAATTGCCAGAAACATGTTTTTTAAAGTAAATAGCATGTTTTGAAGAATATTTGTAATTTTCTAAAAATTTTTAAGAAAGTCACATCTCAGTCACAATGTGACGTCACTGAGTGGTGGCATTTTGGTCACAGATTGGATGTGACCAAAGTGACTCATAGTGACGTCACTGTGACCATGCATGCTATGTGGGTGCTATCGATGCTTTTCGATTGGAACAACATTAATTTTTAACACTTTGCATCATAGTTGAAAACTGTTCATGAATTGGGTTTGTCTGTTCGTCTGGCTGACTGTGCTCTAATTTGAGGAAATATATTTGGACTTCCATATAATTTAATAACGCTGTTGGGGTCCACTATAAAATATTCGGTATTGAAAATAAAGTGTGTACCATTTATTATGACAATGGTGCTCAAAAGTATGTCCGTTACACTATGGTCTATGGGGAAAGATCATTTTCAATAATTTAAACATAATGATATTTATGTACATTATAGAAGATGGTTACTACAGAATATTTTATCTGTAACACTTAGTGTACGCATAAAGGAGAACACAAAATTGTTACATTATGTTATGGGTTACATTATGTTATGTATATGATGAACAATCTTTTGCGGCGTATTTTAATGATATTACACCGTCACAAACATAATGCAATCGAAATGATTTCTGAAATGCATTAATATCATATAAAAAACTGCTGGTACTTGAGAGAAAAAGTAGAGCTCGATCTAAAAAAATGCTATAGTAATAATTGGGAAATATTTTCAATCTAAAAAAGTGCATAGAAAAGATATGGAATGAGGTGATCTATAAAGCTCATTAAATAATCCAAATTTTTGTTAGCTGAAAAAATGTATGAAGTTATATGCATAGAGCTGAACTAATTTTTTGTGTGCGATTATTTTTGGGCATGGCAAGCAGGTCCTCCCTAGATTTGAAAAAAAAAAAAAACTTACGGGGGCTCAGTAAAAGGGATTTATGTGCTTTTTAGCTCACAGGCTATCATAGCCTGAGAGCTTATGTGCCCGTCCGTTCTGTATGTATGTGCGTATGTGCGTAACGCGTGATAAAAATATCGGATCCACTTGAAATTTTGTATGTAGGTATATCCTGACAAGGCGCTTCCCTGATTAGTTTTTGGAGTTCATTCGATAGGTATAAGAGGGGGAACGGGGGGCTCATGCCCCCCGTTAGTTGATATAAATGGGATTTTCATGCAGAATTAAGTTTTCGTTCAAAATTTAGATTAGGATCATTCTGATGAGGCGATTCCGTGACTGTTATTAGGTGTTCATTGAATAAGTATAAATAGGGGGACAGGGGTTCTAATGCCCCGCCCCCCTTAATTTATAGAAATGGGATTTTCATGCAGAATTAAGTTTTCGTTCAAAATTTAGATTAGGATCATTCTGATGAGGCGATTCCGTGACCGTTATTAGGTGTTCATTGAATAAGTATAAATAGGGGGAACAGGGGTTCTAATGCCCCCCCCCCCCGTTAGTTGATATAAATGGGATTTTCATGCAGAATTAAGTTTTCGTTTAAAATTTAGATTAGGATCATTCTGATAAGGCGATTCCGTGACTGTTATTAGGTGTTCATTGAATAAGTATAAATAGGGGGAACAGGGGCTCTAATCCCCCCCCCCGTTAGTTGATATAAATGGGATTTTCATGTAGAATTAAGTTTTCGTTCAAAATTTAGATTAGGATCATTCTGATGAGACGATTCCGTGACTGTTATTAGGTTTTCATTGAATAAGTATAAATAGGGGGAACAGGGGCTCTAATGCCCCCCCCCCGTTAGTTGATATAAATGGGATTTTCATGCAGAATTAAGTTTTCGTTCAAAATTTAGATTAGGATCATTCTGATGAGACGATTCCGTGACTGTTATTAGGTGTTCATTGAATAAGTATAAATAGGGGGAACAGGGGTTTTAATCCCCCCCCCCCGTTAGTTGATATAAATGGGATTTTCATGCAGAATTAAGTTTTCGTTCAAAATTTAGATTAGGATCATTCTGATAAGGCGATTCCGTGACTGTTATTAGGTGTTCATTGAATAAGTATAAATAGGAGGAACAGGGGCTCTAATCCCCCCCCCCCCCGTTAGTTGATATAAATGTGATTTTCATGCAGAATTAAGTTTTCGTTCAAAATTTAGATTAGGATCATTCAGATGAGGCGATTCAGTGACTGTTATTAGGTGTTCATTGTATAAGTAAAAATAGGGGGAACAGGGGTTCTAATGCCCCCCCCCCCTTAATTTATATAAATGGGTTTTTCAAGCAGAATTTTCAGATTTCGTTCAAATCTCTGAATAGTTTTGGAAGTTTAATGGTTAAGTATAAAAGAGGGGGATAACTCCTTTTAAATTATATAAATGCTAAATGGGTTTTTATTAAGAATTATCTAATTTGCTCTGAATTTTGGATATAGATTTTTTATATGATAAAGCATGTCTTTGATAGTATAGGAGGTTCAATGATTAAGTATAAAAAAAGAGGAAAGAAGAGAGCTGTTTCCCTTTCTTAATTTTTTAACGGAATTAACCCTTGAAAATATAAGGCTTTAATGTACAATTAGTATTTGTAGCCTGTGAGCTCAATGCCATCAGTTTAACTGGGCAGTATTCTTTATTTCATTATTATACCACCGAAAAGAGTATAAAGTTATGTACATCATTGAATCAAACTCTTTTTGTGTATGTTTTGGGACATGGCCAGCAGATGTCCTTGAATTTGGAAATATTCCGTGGTAAGGAGCATTTTGATGGTATCATTTTCACGATTGTTCGTCGTTCTGTAGTCCATCGGCTCGTGCAGAGACGTGAACTCGCGTCTTGCTAAGCCAGCTATTTGCAAACAACTGATGATAGCAGAATAAGGGAAAACTATTGATTTTAATAAATATCATCTTCCACATTAACTTGTTTTTCACCGATTAATTCACTGAAGCAGAAATTTAAAATGAAAATCAAAGTTAATATAGCATTGAATTAACAATGTTAAAGTGTTACCATGTGTCACTACTTTTTGAAATGTTAAATGTACGTAATGGATAGAAGAAAGTTTTGGGATTGGCAGATCCAACTAATTTAACTGTTACTAATAGTTAACGTATTTATAATAGATTTTTTCATTCTTCGCCTAAATGGCAAAAATATTTTTTTTTTCTCAATGTGTGTTCAATTGTCAATATTGTCAACACGTCATTGCAAACAATGTGTAGTTTTGATAAATTGTTTTCTACTTTTAGCAGGGATGTTTTAACACTGTTGATTTAGGAATTGATTTAAAAATTAATTTAATGTAACAAACACTGCCAAACAATTCTCGTTATTCCACATTAAATAATTAAAACGGTGATGATAAAAATTTTGTTTCACAATTTAAGAATTTTTATATAAAAATTTAGCTGTATTTAAACTCTCTTCTGTGCAATGATATTGTTGAACACTATGTCCAGATGGTGAAGTAAAGTAAAAGAAAAAAAGGAGAACAACCAAATTCATCTTAATCTCAGAACAACACCCTTTAAAGAAGTTTCGGAAGAAAACAAAAACTTTCAATTAGGAATAAAGTGTGATTGTTCTAATAGTATTCATGCGCTTCAAATATTTTCAAGCAACTTCTATCAGAATTTTTTAAAGTAATATTTACCTTGTTAACCCTTTTCGGTACACTGTGTTTAATCTAGGCGCACCAAATTTTAATTCCAAGCTTGTAATCGCCACCAAGAATATTTTACTGAAATTTTGGTTTTATAATGAAAGCTTGAATTATATTTCTAAAAAAAATCACTTTTAAACTCCGGTGATAGTCAATAATTTCTCATTTTATGATTAGAACTTGCCTGTACTGGTACGGGTTAAAAAATTTTTCAACAATTCGACGCCAAAGTTAAAAAATATTTTAGCTAAAAGTTTCTGATGAGAATCTCCTTTAATTTAGATGGGATAAAATATATCCCACCGCTCTTTTACTTAAGGGCATTTCCATGCGAATTTGTTTGTCTGTTACACAGCTGAAAATCAATATGCTCGTTAGCCACCGTTATTTTCGAAAAGTCTGTTTCGTTTTATTCAATTGATAAGATAGCTTTGACAAAATAAGTCACATTTTTCCGACATAAAATTACTGGTAGCCAAAAACTGTAGAACGTAACAGACAAACAAGTTCGCATGGAAATAGCCTTAAGTATGCATTTTTATGGCTAGGTGATTCGCTATTTTACTGAATCATAGTTCAACACTTGACAAGTAATAACTAAATAATTTACGAGATTTCAATTCACCGTTTTATCAGACCATGTTCCAATATTTGACGATATAATGGTTGAATGCGGTTAAAAAAATTTTTAGGCTATTTTTAAATATTTAAATACCACATGGTTAAATATTTTACCAGTTCATATTTCATTTTAATATTCAATGGGATGATCAAAATCTGAAAGACAACTTCATCGTTTCTGGAGACAACATATTTTTCTGAAATAACGAACTAATTTTTACTTTCTTCTATCTTTACAAGAAGAAAGTATTGGATTCATGAAAATTTTCGACTTCCGGTTTTCGACGGATTTATACGTTTTAGAAGGTCCTGAACACGTTTGACTATTTTTAGAAAATGTCTGTCTGTATGTGACACAAAAATTTGTGGGCGCTCTATCTCAAGAACTAATACTCTAAATTTAATAAAATTTTATATTCAGTTAGACCTTGATATGAATTAGCGCCTATTGGTTTTTGGTGAAAATTGGCCTGTAGGTGGCGCTGCTATACACGTTTTTCATGATTTTCAAGATTGCTATATCTCAAAAACTAATGCACAGAATTTCACCAAATTTCAGATTCTGTGAGACCTTGATATACATAGACGCTGATTAAATTTTGGTTAAATTGGCCAGCAGGTGGCGCTGCTATGCCACGTTTTTATGATTTTCATGATAGCTATATCTCAAGAACTAATGCACAAAATTTCACCAAACTTCAGATTCCGCGATACCTTGAGATACATAGCCGCTGATAAGGTTTTGGTGTGAACTGTCCTATAGGTGGCGCTGCTATGCTACATTTTGCACAATTTTTGCGATAGCTTTATCTCAAGAACTAATGCAGAGAACTTCATCAAATTTTAGATTCTGTTACACTAGAATATATAACATAATTAGACGTTGATTACATTTTGGTATTAACCTTGCAACAGGTGGTGCAGTTATACTGCATTTTGCACGATTTTTCCGATAGCTATATCTCAACAACCAACGCACAGAATTTCATCAAACTTCAGATTTTGTTACAAAATGACATATAACATAATTACACGATGATTACGTTTTGTTATAAATCCTTCAACTGATGGTGCTGCTGTGCTATATTTTACACGGTTTTTTTTTTAACTAGCTATATCTCAAGAACTAATGCACAGAATTTCATCAAACTTCAGATTCTTTTACACCATAACATAATTAAACGCTTTTTTACGTTTTGGCATAAATTGTCCAAGATATGGTGTTGCTGTGCTACGTCTTGCAAATTTTTTGTTATAACTATATCTCAAGAACTAATGGACGAAATTCCATCAAATTTCAGATTCTGTTAGGTCTTGACATAAATAGATGCTTATTAGGTTTTAGTATAAATTACCCAACATGAAGTACTACTAAGC
The DNA here is from genome assembly GCA_964019185.1 of Maratus speculifer. NCBI lineage: Eukaryota > Metazoa > Arthropoda > Arachnida > Araneae > Salticidae > Maratus > Maratus speculifer. The sequence continues at coordinate 876,906 of CAXHSM010000003.1, forward strand.
TCATTTCTCAGAATATTAATTAAATTTTGCGTTTTAGGCTTTTCGGATACCAGAATCTCATTAGGCTAGGTCAAATGTTCGAGGAAATTCGATAGTGGGTAACTTTGGGGTCACCACGTTTTTTTTTTTTTTTTTTTTTTTTTTTTTTTATTATTAAAATGTACTTATGAGATAGAAGAAAGCTTTGGGATTGACACATCCAACTAGTTTAAAATGAAAATAATGCTTGAAAATAAGACAATTATCTAAAAATATATACTTTTAATTTATTAAAGTTATTTTAATTTATTATAAATTTTAATTTAACTGAGACTATTATATTTTTTTCACATTTTGTTAAAAATGTCGAAAAAAAAAATGCGAGCATACAATTTTTATAAACTCTGAATGAATAAATGTTGAATCAAAAATTCTAAAAAATGTCAATGTAAAATGGGTTTTGATTATTTAGGCATGGCTGCATACTGATTTAAATGAGAAATCTGAATTTCGTCAAGATTTCATAAGTTCAATGTGATTTCAGGTAAACACATGGATCTCATGAATAATTCCATGAACAATTTCAACGTATTTGTTTTCCTTTTAAAATATTGACTGAAAGAAGTAATAATTAATTTTAATAAAGGTCATACTATCATAATATCATTGAAACATTCAAACGTCGTAGAATACTTATATAAGTACAGTCTAATTATCGCACAGATTGTTAGTGCCAAGCACATTTTATTAGTGAAAATTTTCGGGAACCGAAACTATTTTATATTGAAATCCGTATTATTGTATTCCCATAGGAATATCGCGATTTTCATTACAAAAACTTTAGCTTTAACAGAAACATATTGAAATACGATCACACTATTTTCTAATTTATCTTGGTTTATTATTTCATTTGTTTAATGGGACCAGCGCAATTCAATGTTCCTATGAATAACACAAAATTGATCAATATTCCTCAAAAACAAAAATGTTTTTATTTGCTTTGGAGATTTTATGAAAATAAATATTTCCCATTTATACACAATTTATTCATTTTATGTGCTTTTTATCTGAAGTTACCTGCGTACAAAGAGTATATTCCTATTAGAACGCTTGCTATTATATTTTCTTATAAATATCTTGATTATAATAAACGAATTTCAACAAAAAATTTTAACAAAAATGCCTCTTTTTAGCCTTATTCTTTCTCTGGAATGATATGGAATATTATTTTACCTGAAGATTAGTTTTTGCGGACTGACATCGAAATCAGATAAAGTGGAGTAATGAATATTTTTATTATGGCCAAAAACATGAAAATATATTGATAAAAATTATTACTTCTTTGGTTTTCGTAATATTGACGGAAATTGTTGAAAAAATTGTTGCATATTCGTTGTATGAAATTGAAATAGAAACATGTATGGCCATTTTTTTTTAAATATTTGATAACAATTACATTACATAAAATTATTTTTTAAGAATAATAATAAGCTGTAACTTTTCTGAAGAAAGAAACTCAAGTTTTGATATAGGACGTTTTCCCAATTGTTTGAACTGTACTCTGTATTCATCTATTAAATTAAAAGAAAATTGCACAATAAAATGTAATATAATTATTTATAAAATACAAGGTTTTACATACGGGGACCCGTTTTTCCATGTCAAATATAAATATTTTTTTAACGGAAAACTAAATCTAGATTAAGCGATTGAAATTTCCTTTTATTTAACCGCTTAACTGTTTTATATTCTTAAAAAACTTTCAAATAATACACATTTTTTGTGTCTTTTACAGACTATCACCAGTTTTTCAAAACTGAAACTTTTGCCTGATTAACCCTTTCCGGCACACTGTGCCCGGTCTGGGATACCTAATTTTAATTCCAAACTTACAATCGGCACCAATAGTATTTTAGTAAAATTTTGCTTTTATAATAAAAGCTTAAATTAGGGTTTTCAAAATATCTAAAAAATTCGTTTGCGAATTCCGGTGTCAGTTGATAATTTCTTATTTTACTAGTAGATTTTGCCCGTGCCGGAAAGGGTTAAATCAGAAAAATGAGCGGATTACACAATGGAACGGATTCCAATTAACAATAACAGTTTACGAGTGAGAATAATAAATCATGATTTGAAATTATTTGGTACAAATTATGTTTGGCAAAAGCACGTTGTCCGTATGGTGTACGGTCAAATGAGGGCAAGAAAATACTGGTACCTAAGAATTTCCTGATCTCGAAATTGCAGAAAACGTACGAAACCTGTTACCAACAGGTGTTTCGTTAAATAGAGTTTGTAAAAAGAGATTTTACTTAAAGATTAATTATAAAAGAAAATCACAATCATTATAGAATAAGATCTCGTTAAATCATGAGTATGCTAAAATACCAAAAAATCACAATGTGAGTCTCTTAAGATAACGACCAACGGATAAAAAATTGAATGCTGCACATAACTTAGATTTTTGTTCGGAACGTAGTGAATTTCGTTTGGTAGTGCGGTCCAGGTGGTCGATAAGGTGGTGGTTTGGCCAGTGTATAACTGTGCCGCTATGTTAGCCGATGGGAAACTTCGAAGGTGAACGGGTTTCAGGTGATTGTCACCAAAATTAGTGAGCTATGTGGCCCCCTTTTTTTTTTGGTTCTTAGAATTAGTCGTGGGCTGGGATACCTTATGCTATGCCTTTTCTGTGCTTCTTGGTACCATACTGCCTTTACACTCTCCGTTTTTTGCCGACGCCATTCGGTGAAATGACATCGAAGTATGGGGCAACCAAACTCGTTTGCATGCCACATGCGCCCCTTATTTTGGAGGTTATATTTAACCTCGTGCTTCCAGCTCTGGAATAATCTTCGGATTTCCACCAGAGACTCTAAATTATACTTTTTGACCGTGCTTTGTTTCGAAATTCATCTTTTTATGTTCACTTTTCCATATTTAGTTGGAGGTTACGCGCAATGGACTCACATTATGTTGGCACTCCGTAAGCACCGCGATGTCATGTCATGTCAACGTAGTCAATAATATGGAAAAGTTTCTGACACAATTTCACTGGAATAGGGTTAAAACATTTTATGCAATGAAGAATATCGAACATGTAAATAAAGAAAAAAAATATTTTTAGATATTTTTATCTTTTGCCACTACAGACCAAACATCAATAATTCAGATTACTCGCACACCGAGGTTTTACTTGGACTTAAACTCCTTGGGGACGAGTGGCCGACATACGTGCCGCATAAGATGTGTTCCGCTTCTGTATTGTGTTCTTGTAACATCGCCTTGGCGATAAACACAGCCCACGCCAATTATACGCCAATCGGCAATTTACTGTAACCCTGCTCACGTGTTGTGTGACGCAGTGGATTGAGAGAAACAGTCTCTTAGCAACAAGCTCTAATACTGCATCAAGCAGCGACTCTTAAAAAAATAAACATTCCATTAAATTTACAGTCTACTTGCTTTTTCTTTTAGTTTTTCTTTTTAATTTAGTACACCTCCGTACATTTGGTCCTAGCGACCCGGAGGTATGAACGAATCAGTGTCTTTTCTATTGAATTAAATATTGCATTTATCGAATTTCGTCAACAAGACGAATAATGTCGGAAACTGAGATAAAAGCATTGAACAGAAGGCGAGGGAATATCAAGGCCCAAGTCACCAGAATATTTAACGCAACGGATGGAAAAACATTTAATTTATCCGAATGGAAAGCCCACCTGGATTTACTGTCGAAAACAGAAGAAAAGTTTGAAGCTCTTAAACTAGAGTATTATAGAATAATAGAGGAAGAAAAGTTGGAAGAAATTGAAAAAGCACTCAGTCAACTGGACGAGGATATTCTAAAACTAGAGGTAAGCTTAAAATCCTCTATTAATGCTTATTATGAAAATACTGATTCTAATAAAAAATCTATTGAACAGGACCAAGCTAAAACGTCTAGCATTAAGCTACCTAGGGTCATATTGCCGGTTTTTAGTGGCAGAATTGAAGAATGGTCCGTATTTAAAAGTACATTTAACGAGCTTATTAATGATAATTCAAATTTAAAAGATAATGAAAAATTATTTTATTTGCGTTCTGCTTTGACTGGTGAAGCGAGGAGTTTGCTTACACCAGATGAAAATTATGTTTCACTTTTCAATGCGTTAGAACAAAGATACGAGAATAAAAGAGTTATGGTAGATTGTCATATAAAGAATATTTTAAATCTTTGTGTAATTAAACAGGAATCCGCTAAGGATCTCCGCATTTTATTGGATAACGTGAAGAAAAATTTAAGGGCTTTAAAGATCTTAAAGTATGATAGAGATAATTTCTCGAACGCAATTTTGCTGAATATTATTCTAAATAAACTAGATAACGAAACTCGTAAACAATACGAACTAACATTAAAGGATAATGAGGTGCCTAATTTTGATGAATTTTTAGAATTTCTTGAGCGAAGATGTCAAATCTTAAATAGTATAAGTTCTAATGTATCCTCTAAATATACTGCAAAATCCTTATTCATAAAAACAAGCAAACCTCAAAGTAAATGTTGCGTAATTTGTAAAACCGAATACCATCCCTTATATCATTGTGTTAAATATAAAAATATGAAGTTAAGTGAGCGAATTAACCTTGTTAAGAAAAATAAACTTTGCTTCAATTGTTTAAGTTCAGCCCACCTCATTAATTATTGTAATTCAAAAAGCACTTGTCATGTTTGCAAGAGCGCAAGCCATCATTCATCATTACATAATTATACAACACCAGTAAACAATCCTATAAACAATCTCCCATTACATGAAACAATAAATAGCAATTTTGTTTCGGAAGATTTATCACAAAACGAAACGACTGCTCATTCATTTTTTTCATATGAAAATGATAATAATAAATCTGTTTTAATTAGCACTGCAATAATTTATTTGACAGATGTAAATGGCATCAAAATTCCTTTCAGGGCAATATTAGATTCCGCATCTCAGAATTGTTTTTGTACATTTAAAGCAGCACAAATATTAGGCTTGAAAAAGGAGAAAATAAATATTCCTGTAAGTGGAATAAATAAATTGCCTATTTACATTAAATCTAGAATCAAATCAAAGTTGTCAAATAAAATGAATAGTGCCAGTTATGATATTGAGTTATTAATCGTTCCAAACATTTGTGACTTCACGCCCTCGAAAAAGATAAACATATCAGATTTAAAAATTCCAGCAAATATTTGTTTAGCGGATAAAAAATTTAACATTCCAAGCAGTGTGGAGATAATTATCGGTGCTGAACTGTATTTTTCTCTTTTAAATGAAGAAAAAATAAAGTTAGGCAATAATTTATATTTGCAATCAAGTATTTTTGGATATTTAGTATCTGGGTGTATTTATGACAAAACAGTAAATAATAATAATACTAATTATTGTTTCTTAACAAAAAATCTTGATTTACTTAATGACACTTTGAAGTCTTTTTGGGAAATTGAAGAAGTACAAAATTTAAAACCCAGTAACAGTAAAGAATTAGAATATTGTAATGATCACTTCGATAAAACGCACTTCAGAAAACCGGATGGTAGGTTTGTGGTCACGATGCCGTTTAAACCACAGGTTTTAGAACCCGATTTGGGAAATTCCAAAAATCTTGCTTTGAAAAGATTAAACTCTCTGTGGCAACGTTTAGATCGAGATCCTGTTATGAAAAATTTATACACAGAATTTATTAAAGAATATAGAGATTTAAATCACATGCATGAAATAAAAGAAAACACGAACTTTAATGATGGCTATTACTTACCACATCACGGCGTTTTACGACCCTCTAGTAAAACCACAAAACTACGCGTCGTTTTTGACGCTAGTGCCAAGTCAACCAACGGAAAATCTTTGAACGATTTATTATGTAAGGGTGGAGTTCTGCAAGATGATCTTTTTTCGATATTAATTAGATTTAGAAAGCATATTTATGCTTTTACTGCGGATATTAAACAAATGTTTAGGATGATAGAAATAAATCCATCCCAGTACAAATATTTAAAAATTTTGTGGAAAGACAGTATGTCATCCCCGGTTAAGGTATTTCAGCTAACAACAGTTTCGTATGGAACATCTTGTGCTCCCTACTTAGCCACCAAAGTATTACAACAATTAGCTCTAGATGAGAAAAAGGAATTCCCGTTAGCATCGAAAATTGTTTTGAAGGACTTTTATATGGATGATTGCCTATCGGGCTCATCCAATTTAGAAGAATTCAGATTAATGAAATCGCAATTAACTGAACTCCTCCTAAAGGGAGGGATGGTTTTACACAAATGGTGTACCAATGAGGTCCAATCTACTGATAATCACATGTTTCCCCTGGACAGAAATTCTGAAGAAACAACTGTTAAAACATTAGGGATGTTGTGGAACAGTTTCAATGATACGTTTAGGTATAAAGTTAATATCAACACAAAGAGTGATTTCACAAAAAGAGATGTACTTTCGCAAATTGCCCGCATTTATGATCCTCTCGGTCTCTTAGGGCCAGTGATTGCTAAAGCAAAAATATTCATGCAGGAGCTATGGCTTCTTAAAATAGAGTGGAATGAGAAGCTGCCCTCTCATGTCGCCAAACTATGGGAAACCTTCCTCGAAAGTCTTAAAGAACTGGAATCCATTGAAGTACCAAGATGCTTCCTAGCTGTGAACCAATCAGTGGTGCTAAATGGTTTCGCAGATGCGTCTTCCAAGGCTTATGGCGCAGTGATATACATGCAAACATCTAATTCTAGTGAAACCATCAGTTACTTATTATGTAGTAAATCCCGCGTGTGTCCAACCAAAGTAATAACAGTGCCACGTCTCGAACTATCAGCATGTCTTCTTGTGGCTAAACTCACTAACAAGGTCTTAAATTCATTAGACAAACAAGTAGCTTCAGTCAATTTGTTTTCTGATTCAACTATTGCTTTAGCTTGGATAGACACTGCTCCTCATCTCCTGAAAACGTTTGTGGGAAACCGCGTTGTGCAAATTAAGGAACAAACTAAGAACTTTCCATGGTTTCATATTCCGTCAGAACACAATCCAGCTGACTTGATATCAAGAGGTGCAAGTGTGGAAAACCTGTCTTCTAACCAGTTGTGGTGGCATGGCCCGCCTCTTTCAATTCTTGAAGAAACAATAGCAAAAACTGACTCTAATATAAGTGACATTAAATATGAACATTATTCTAGTGAGCTTAAAACTCCCAGCAACTTGACATTCGCTATTCATACTGACTCTAATTTCTGTGATAATTTAATTAATCTTAGCAATAATTTCCAAAAATTAATTAGAATTTTAGCTTATATTTTCAGATTCATACATAAATGTAAAAAAGCAACATCTGCAACCGGCCCTCTGTTGCTGGAGGAATTAAGAAAGGCAGAGGTTTATTTAATAAAAAATGAACAGGTAAAGTATTTCAAAAATGAAATTTCGGCCCTCCAAGCGGGATCTTCGGTTCATCGCGCAAGTAAGTTAAAATTCTTAAATCCCTTTTTAGATGGAGATAGCTTATTGAGGGTGGGAGGAAGACTAGCAAAATCAAATTTGAATTTTGATCATAAACACCCCATTATACTTCCGGCGAGCTGTCGCTTGACGAAACTAATTTTTCAATATTATCATAAACGAGATTTTCATGTAGGACCCCAAGCTCTTTTGAACACAGTGCGTCAAAATTATTGGCCGCTTGGTGGCAGAAATATTGCGCGTAACATGAGTGTTTACAATGCTTTAAAATTAAACCTATAACGGCTAGTCAAATGATGGGGGATCTCCCTCCTGAAAGAATAGTGCCCAGTTCCCCATTTTCAAATGTGGGATTAGATTTAAGTGGGCCTTTTGAAATAAAATATAAAGGTCAAAGAAAGGGTACTTTTCAGAAAATCTATGTTGCCATATTTGTATGTATGGTCACTAAAGCTGTGCACTTGGATTTTGTCTCAGATTTGACATCCGAGGCTATAATAGCGACTCTAAAAAGATTCTTCGCTCGTCGTGGGAAAAGCTCTGTAAACTTTAGCGACAATGCTACAAATTTCGTTGGGGCTTCAGCAGAACTAAAACATTTACGTAGACTTGTTACGAGTGATGAAGTTTCGAACTTTTTAGCTTCTGAAGGTATTAACTGGAAGTTCTCCCCTCCTAGGGCGCCAAATTTTGGTGGCCTTTGGGAGGCAGGAGTCAAATCTTTCAAATACCACTTAAAAAGAGCTGTGGGTTCAGCTCATCTCACGATCGAGGAATTCCTGACAGTTATCACACAGATAGAGGCTATTTTAAATTCGCGACCGCTTTGTCCTTTGTCAACAGATCCTGACGATCTTCAGGTGTTGACTCCTGGTCACTTTCTCATAGGAAAGCCTCTTAATTTAATTCCAGAACCCAATTTAAGTGAGGTCAAAGATAATTTGCTAAATAAATGGCAAAGGACTCAAAAATTAACGCAGTTAATATGGAAACGTTGGCAGAATAATTATCTGAGCCAGTTACAAGAAAGAAACAAGTGGCTATTTAAAAAGCCTAATATTCTGCCAGGAATGCTAGTTTTGCTTAAGGACTCGCAATTACCCATTTGCACTTGGTCACTAGGCCGCATTAATAAGGTTTTTCCAGGCGCGGACGGGATAGTCAGGGTAGTTGAAGTTCTTACCGCTAAGGGTAATTTTAAACGACCTATTTCAAAAATAAGTATATTACCCATTGAGGACAACATCATAGATCCTAAACTTTAAATGTGCTTTATTATGTATTAATTTTTCATGTATTATTTGTGTTTATTTATTTTATTTATTTATTTTTGCTTATAATCTGTATCATATTGTATTATTACTTGTATTGCATATGTATCTTGAAATATAAAAATATTTCAACGCCGGGCGGGATGTTCCGCTTCTGTATTGTGTTCTTGTAACATCGCCTTGGCGATAAACACAGCCCACGCCAATTATACGCCAATCGGCAATTTACTGTAACCCTGCTCACGTGTTGTGTGACGCAGTGGATTGAGAGAAACAGTCTCTTAGCAACAAGCTCTAATACTGCATCAAGCAGCGACTCTTAAAAAAATAAACATTCCATTAAATTTACAGTCTACTTGCTTTTTCTTTTAGTTTTTCTTTTTAATTTAGTACACCTCCGTACAAGATGCTTGACTCCCGGAGAGGCGGTAGGATATATTTTATTCCATCTAATTTAAACGAGATTCTCATCAGAAACTTTTAACGAATATGTTCCATTTTAGAGGCAAAATGGGGAAAAATTGCCTTTTTTTTTCATTTTATAAAAATTTTCCGTTTTTTTCCGGTGAGAATTCAATATGACAGAGACATTATTGTTTGCCCCTCAAAGGGTTAAAATCCTTCGATTATTTTCAAGGGTAAATTTTATTGTAAATTCTACCTTATTTAAGGCTACAGTGGACTTTCAAAATTGCAAAAAATCATCAAATTGTCGAATTTTTATTTTTAGCATAATAACATTATATGAAATCACCGCTACTGAACACACCAAAAAAAATTTTTCAATTTCGACTATTTTTACTGGAGTTAGAAGCACTTTTGTCCAATCGGCTGATTGTGCCACGCCCCTTGGTTTACTTTTTTTTGCCTATTCACATCCGTAAAATTTAGCCCAGTTTTTCCATACGAAATGTTATTATTTTGCAATGAAATTATTAATTTTGCAATGAAATTATTAATTTTGTGATTTCGCAAAACAATACTTTTACTGTAACTTTTAACTGTTTCTTTGAGCGTTTGTTTATAATGTATTTAGAGGAATTGCTTTTTGTCCTCAATCTTTTTTAGCGTAAATTAAAAAATATTAATATATTTAAAATATTAAAAATATTTAATATATTTAACAAAAATTTGTACAATAAGAGATATTTAGACCATGAATATTTCTAGTAAAATTTGAAAAAATTTCATTAGAATATACAAAATGTTAGTTTTGAGAAGATTTTTTAAAATTCAGACTTCACTTCCTTTGCATGTATTACTGTCGAAGCCACATATTTTATGTGAATTTACCATAAAAACATAAAACACTTACATATAAGCTAGAAATGATGTTATATCCCTTAATAGCTGAAACTGTGTCTATAGGAAAATATTAAGGAATTATAACCATTGTAGTTACTAAAACCTATTTTTCTCAGAATGAATATTTTCGTCGTTTTCATGATTTAAAAATGTTCCATGCGGAATTCTTTATGCCCAATTTTTCTGATTTTTTGTTTAAAATGCTCTCTACGCATGTGTTAACAAATGTTACTAAAAATAATCTTTTTTATACGCATTTAAATTTTTAAAATTTCTGTTATATGGAATTTTTAATGATTTTTTAACGAAAAATCCAAAAGAATTAAGTTAAAATCATTTTTTTAATGCTTTACAAGTAATATGGTAAAAGTGCTTAGTAACATCTGTTAACACATACATAGAGAGCATTTTAAACAAAAAATCCGAAAAATTGGGCATAAAGAATTTCGCACGGAGCATTTTGAAATATTGCCATTTTTCGTTAATTTAAAAAAAGAAAAATCTATATCTCAAAAACTATTGAATATATTTTTTAAAAAATGTGAAATAAGCGATGTATATACTAGGACTATTTCCAGAAATTAAAAAAAAAAATCATTGAAAATTAAAAAAATCAGTTTTGAGAGTCCATTGTAACCTTAAGCATTATGTCAGGTTCTTCCGCGAAGCATAACTTGTCAAAGTTTAAAAATAACAAAAATCGGAAACTATAAAAAAGAAGAGATGGCTATGTATTTTTAATTTTGATAATTGACTATGTTTCAATCACTTTTTTTTTACCGTAAAATCATTTTTTAATAATTTTACTACAACTACTATATCTTTTTTTAGGCGGGAAGACTTTTTTTAGGCGGTTACATAATTATTTTCTTTTTCTATTCTTTGCTGAAAGACCATGTTATACCATATCTATAGTAAAAACTATCTTTAAAAATACCCTAAAATCAGTATTCAGTATTTTCTGAGAAACAGTTAGTTAAACCAATTAACTGTTACATTTTTTGACAACATAAATTAAAAATAGGATCGGAACACTACTTTTTACATACTAAAATTCATAGTAAACATTTACATAACATTTACATACATTTGCATAACTACATTTTCTTACTAAAATGCCTTTCTTAATCGAAAGATATCTAACAATCAATAATCAAAAATTTACAATTGCAAATTAGTTGTATCAAAAGTTTTTAGTAACCTAACAAGCAAAGTGTTTTTGCCCGGATTGAATTCGGGCAACACAATTACGAGGTTAACATTAATTTTTTTCCACTGAAATCAATAAAAAAAATTCCCCTGTTTAAATCGTCCTTAATCTCTCCCATAAAATCAATAAAGTTTTCTTTTTTTTTCTAAAGCCATTTGTCACCATAAATTTTAGAACTTTACCTTCCCTTCGTTCATTTCCAAAGTTTTGGTGCTAATACAACAAACACGCTTAAAAAACAATGATATTAGCAAGAGAGTTCATTTTCCATAACCATTTATTTTGTCCGTTGCGTTCATGCAACACGAACTTAAAAAATATACAATTAAAATAATTATCATTAACAGAAAAGTATAATGAATATAATTTCTGAAAATAAAATTATGTCATATTTCCAATTTAGAGCATTTTTAAATTACTTTTCATTAAATTAGTATGAGCTTTTAATTATATCAGCTAATCTCTTTGAGGGGGGTATTTTTTTACGCATTCGTTGACGTAATGTATTGAATAATAAAAATATTGAGATCTATGACTTTCCAAACAAAATATTTCTAATTCATAATTTAAGATAACAATATTTTTTATTTATCTTTAAATGTAATTTTTTAATTAAATAGAATTTTTTGACTTTATTTGATGGCAAAAAACTATTACTAATCTGAAACAATGGTGCTATTCTCATTGAGATTCAAAAGCGATTATGTAGATCAAATATAACTATTTCAATCTAGAGATGTGTTTGTCATTTCCGCGTATTCTTCTATGTTCTTGAGAAACAGATAGAATATTTACTTTACATCATTCATTACCGTTTTATAAATTCATGGTAATTCAACTTTTAAGCTAAAAGCAAATAATCCTCCCATGATTTATATTTTCAATGTATTTTATTTAAAATATAAATTATTGAAAACTTGTGAAATCTTCTTGTGAAAATTTGTTTAAGTCGCTTGGGTATAAGTATTGAAATAAACAGTATTTTATACTCTCTGAATCTGGCAGCGTCATAGATGCCAGCATAGAATGTTATGCAACGTGCATAGAATGCCACGTTGCATATAAAAAAAGAATGGAGCTCATAATATGTTTTATGGCCAGGAATCAAGTCTGCCTGGAAATCTGCCTATCTATCAGGTGCTGAGTTTCAGATATTTTTATGATTTGGGAAAGAAATAGGGAAGAAATATTTGTAACATTTTTCATAGCGTAACGTTTGGTTCAATAATTTGGCAGTTATAAAAATGGATTATAGCTTAAAAATTCACAGCGAATGGCACACTAACTTTATCAACTAATTTTTTATACTCTATTTACTTTTATTATGTTCAACGTACCATTAAGCTGCTCTATTTGTAATAAAAGGCCTATGCTTCAGTTGAGAATATAATGCTCAAAAACGAGGTTACATGTAAGCAGAAGTTTAAAATCCAAACTAAAAATATTGATCATTTTACTAATAGCTTTTTAACCCTTACAAGTGGTATATTTGTGAAACCATTCGTTTTTAATCCCCAAACGCCACACTGGCACTATAATTTTTGTAAAATGTTTTACTTTTAATATCTATTTGAATATAGCCTTTTTTTACTACGTTAAATTATTGATAAATCTTTGTGCGATTTCTTTATTTCAATGCTTTGGCATTGAGAATGCTTTTTTCCTGAAATAGTTCTTAAAAAGACAGTGCATACCAATAAATTTTCGTGAACGGAGGCCAATTTATGTGATTAGATTATAAGTCCCATTAAATGTTCAAAGATGGCATTGAGAATGCTTTGCTCCTGAAATAGTTCATAAAAAGACATTGCATGCCAATGAATTTTCATGAACGAAGGTCAATTTATTTTATTAGATTATAAATCCAAAAAAATTCAAAGATGGCATTGAGGATTCTTTGATTCTGAAACAGTTCATAAAGAGGCAGTGTATGTCAAAAAAGTTTCGTGAACTAAGGTCAATTTATGTGATTAGATTATAAATCCAATAAATGTTCAAAGAATGTTCGTTTACTTTATTTATTAAAATGTTTTTAACTCAGTTATGGATATGTATGACTATTTCATGCATTACGAATGATTGATTTCGTACAATTGTCTGAGCAAACCGAAGGCAGTATGTCTAACACAATATGACTTTCTGGGCCTAAACGGCTACGAACGATATCAAAAGTCAAGTCATTTTTCATAGCGTAACGTTTGGTTCAATAATTTGGCAGTTATAAAAATGGATTATAGCTTAAAAATTCACAGCGAATGGCACACTAACTTTATCAACTAATTTTTTATACTCTAAATTTCAATTTTGATTGTACCAGAAGATACCTATGAGCATAACCTACTGAATGCACTTACTATGAAAAAATAGTTCAAGTTACTTTAATAATCATATCAAAAAACTTATAATAAAAGAATAATACATCGAAGAAATTTTGTGTGCGTCACATTCACAGGATGGATGATTTCGTAGACAACCGAATGCAGTACATGGAATAAAGTACATGGAGTAAATAGAAAATTTTTACGCACGCAGTAATATTGAAATGCAATAAAACATATTTAAATTTACTCTTTATCTTCTATAACAATAAAGAGACAAGTTTATGAGTGTGTCAGCGCTGTTCTGAAGATACCGCTGCACGTAAGGATACAAAATGTGGAGGGAAGGTACCTCTATGCTTGAAGTTTTGCGCCTCGAAGCCCGATTTTCAATTTTTGATTAGATTTATTTAATTTAATATTTGAGGTGATTTTTAGCGTTCTTTTTATGTTTCGAGGCGATTTTTCCACATTAGTAAAAAGGAAAAAACTAAAAATATATGAATCAGCAATACAGGAATTATCTAGAATATTCCTATATATTAATATATATTTATATATAAAATAAGAGATGTCTGCCTGCCTGACCGCGGATAACGCCGAAATTATAACACCCAGGTCTCTGACATTTTTGCCATGTGTGAATGTTGACATCTGAAAGTGCACTTTGCAGCCAGACTTTTAAATTCCACTTTAGATATTTCAAAAATTAAAACTTACTAAGTAAGAGGATATATGCAGCTTTGAATCAATCCACGCAGCAATCAAACTGCCAGGTTAGAGCGACCAATCCGCGCCAACGAAGCAATCAGCTAATGAGAGAAGGCGGTAAATATAGGAATTAAGGACTTCATTTCATGACAGAATGCTAGCAACAAAATTTTAAAAATCGTATCTTCTAATTTATTTATTTATTTGTTTGAATTTTAAATCAGATGAGTCAAAATCATGTTTTTTAAATGTGTATAATATGTATTTTAAATTTATGCAATTTATACGGAAGAATGTATCTCGAAAGAGGGCAAAAAGAACAATATTTGTCGATTTATCAGCCGAAATCGGCTAAGAGCCAAATTACCACGCATTTAATTCTTTTTGGAGTAGTTCGCTACTATATGGACTTTAGCGAGACGCAATTTTGGTTTTAGAAAGTGGATTTTTTTTGCCAAATGATATAAATGACATTGAAAAGAAAAATGAAGAAGTATTATACTGGTCAATGTATTTTAAAAATACATCTGCTAACACTAATTATACAAATTATGTAATTAATAAGAGATAAATTGCTTCTGATTTTCTACTTTCATACTAATCTTATAAGGCAGTAACGTTTGTGTGTTTTTGAATTGTCATAATTGAAACTCCTATCCGATTTTAAAAATAATGGAAACAACAACAAAAAAATATTGATATCCTTCTCTCCGAATTAGTTTGTATTTTATGTCGGTACAAGAACCTCCATCAATGGAGAACTAAAAAGTACTAAAATTGAGAATTCTCTTATATTGATTGGACTAGAAACTTGAAATTTGTTGTGGTGATTACTTTTAAGATATAATATACTCGTTAGGAATGATTTCTAAAAATTTTGAAAGTTTAGCTTGACAAAAAAGCACCAAACTGTCTAGAAAGCTTTTAAATCAGGATTTATTTGGAATACTGTTGGAGTTAGAGACTATAGCTTAGGCATACCAGTAACTTATAAAATGTAACTGCTCATTTAGAATGAATTCTAAAAAATGATTCTTTGTCTGTTATCGAAAACCTCATTGCATCCGTCAAAAATAGATATTCAACAATATAAACTATCGGAGAGATTTCATACCATAGAAAATACAAGCAATTCTCTTCTAACATTTTTTTTTTTTTTTTTTTTTTGTTACTTAGAGGTATTTAAATTGGTGCGGAGAGCATAAACAGATGTTTATGCTCTTGACATCATTTCAAAGATTTCAAATTCCAATACAAGACAATTAATTTTTTTTCTTTATTATTTTTAACGTACTGCTTTCTTCCAATTTATATCCATGCATGGTTTATTTTCTTTCTTTTTTTAAAAAGTGTATACGAATTTATGTATAAGATTTTGTCATTCTACGAATCAGTTGGCAAATTGGCTGAATTGGCAAAATAGTTAAAAACTTTAATAAAAAATGTAATACACATTCTATTTCTGATAGATTTGACCAAAGTTACCAATATAATTTGAACTAATCTTAAGCTTTTTACAAAAGTTTTAAAATCAAAACAACCGAAAATTGCAGATCTCTTCAACGAATTTTCGTGTTGTTTTACTAACCTTTAAAAAAAATTAAAAATAATAAGAATACAAACGTTTAAAAATATCAAATATATATTTAGCGTTAAACATTTGAAAACCTTAACTAAACAGTCCCAAAACATTTTTTATAAAAAATTACACATTAAATGGAAAAACTTGCGATTTTCTCTACACAACGAAATTTTTAACTGACCAATGCATTTCATTACACAGACTCTGCTGTATTTTAAAAAATAGGGAGTATCTAATTTCGAAAGGAGTTGTTGATCGAGATCGTTACACACTGTTAAAAATTTGACCATTTTGCTGCATCGTCACTCCACCGCTTTTATAGAAAATGATTACTTCAGCTTATTATGGAGCATTTTCATAGGTCAAAAGAGAGATATTCTGTAAAGCGGGGGAGTGATGATGCAGCAAAAGGGTAAAATTTTTTATAGTGTACATTATATTAAGTACGTACCCCCTGACTGTGTCAAAAATTGGTTAAAAAAACTAATATTTAGCTCCAAAAATATCCAAAATGACTGCAATGGGAAACGCAGGAGGGAATATGTGTCCAACTATTGCGTGATTTTCGTGTTAAAGTGTTGATATTTATCCTTAAAATTACTGTTAAGTGACTTAACTAAATACTTTTTTCGATAGATATACCAAGTGAAATATTTTAATTTCAAACTAATTATATCACTCTTAAATCCGACTATACCGTGAATGAAATCGATTCTCGATGATTAGCTAAAGCGTTAGTATATAGTATTATAATTTCAGAGCCATTTTACAAAAATAGGTGTATATTTTTTATCAAAAATGCGTAATGTTCATTCTGTGAACAAAATCCTAACCTTAACCCAATTGTATTGTAATCATAACTTATCTGTAACTTAACTGTAACTTAAATAAACCATAAATGTAATCTGGCCGTCACCTTATCATAACCTACCCATAATATAACCACAACCTAACCGCAACTTAACCTTAACCTAACTGTAACCTAAACGGAAATTAAATATAACATAAGGCTCACCGGAACGTAATTGCAACCTAACTGTTACCTAACCGTAACCAAGTTATAATTTAACTCTAACTATAAACGAAATATCTTAACCATTTCGCGCTAAGTACTTAGTTTCACTTTCTACCGCTACGGAGCGCATTATGTTTTGTAGAACATCCGAATTTTAGGTTCGGTTTGGATTCACGTTCATGGAAATTATTTTGTCTTCTTCGGGTACGGTTATGGTTGTTTGGAATATTTTTGTTCAGTTTAGATTCCATTCAATTCAGATTTCGTGGGGGTTTTTTTTTTTCCTTCAAATGGGATTTTTAAGTTCGGGTCGGGTTGGACTTCCATGGAAATTATTTCACTTAGTTCCAATGAGGTTATACTTCACTGAAATATTTTTGTTAGGTTCAGATTAGGTTTGGTTCAAATTTCGGGAATTTTTTTTTTAGAAATTTTTTGGTTCGGATTGGGTTTTTGTCCATGGAAATTATATTGTTTTGTTCGTATCTGGTTATAGGTATTTAGAATATTTTCGTCGGATTCAGATTTGGTTCGATTCAGATTTCAGGTATTTTTTCAAATTGATTTTTAAGGTTCTGGTCGGATTCATGTCCAGGGAAATTATTTTGTTTTGCTCGGATCCGGTTTTGGGTCTTTGGAATATTTTTTCAGGTTCAGATGTCGTCCAAGTCAGATTTCGTTATTTTTAATGGAATTTTTAGGTTCAGGTTGGGTTGCGCATCAACGGAAATTATTCTGCATTGTTCGAATAAGGATATACTTCTCTGGAATATTTTTGTCAGATTTAGATTTAGTTCAGTTTTTTAGGTTCGGATTGGGCTCATGTTCATGGAAATTTTTTGTCTTGTTCAGAGCCTGGTATGGTTCTGTGGAATATTTTTGTCAGGTTCATATTTGGTTCGATTCAAATTTCAGGTATTTTTTTTTTCAAATGGAATTTTAGGTTCGGATCGGGTTCATGTCCACGGAAATTATTTTCTCTTATTCGAATCCGGTTATGGTTCTTTCGAATATTTTGATCGGATTCAGGTCTTTTTTCAAATGGAATTTTTTAGATTCGAGTCAGGTTTATGTTCACGGAAATTATTTTGTCTTGCTCTTATCGGGTTATAGTTCTTTGGAATATTTTTATCGATTTCAGTTTTCGTTATGGTCATTTTTCGGGTTTTTTCAAAGAAAATTTTTAGGTTCGGGTCGGGTTTCATATACACGAACATTATTTTTCCTTGATCGGATTGGGGTATGCTTCATTTGAATATTTTTGTGGGATTCAGATTTGATTCGGGTCAAATATCAAATCCATAGTTTTTTTTTCAAATGGAATTTTTAGGTTCGGGTCGCGTTTATGCTCATGAAATTTTTGTCTTGCTTGGATCGGAGTATAGTCTGTTTTTTTCTGGTTGGGATCGGGTTATGTGTTAATACGCCTAAATATTATGTTTTGCTACTATTCTTTTAGTGACTATTTTTTATATATAATTTATTTTGCTATTTGATAATTTATTACTGTGTATGAATCGTCTGCCGATTCGAACAATTGTACGTCAAACAGCCATTTCATTTTTGTTTTAAAAACAAATTAAAGTCTTAATAAAATTTTAACTTAAAGAAAATGCATTCAAATTTAATCAATGATTTAAAAAACTGCTAAAAAAGCCTCATATATATACATATATTTACTACAACATAGCTAACCACGCATAGATTCTAATGTACGAAGTACCAACGATCTGACGTAACAGATGTATTCAAAAATCCTAAGTTAAACTGACATTTTGCCAGTCTATGAATTTTAAAGTTCTTTTGGGGGGAATAAAACCAAAAAACCAGTCACTTTTGAAATGTTAAAATCTCAATTGGTTTCTTTGATAGAGTAAAAAGAAATTAATAGAGTGGAAGTATTATCTCTGGAGGTGATGCTAAAAATGTAACCCTACATTAAGTCCAATTAAGTACCAACAAAAGTACGTGATTTGACACGCCTATCAATTGAAACAGGTTTAAACCCGTATGTTTTTGCTCTTGTTTCTTAAAAAGAACTAATCTGTCGCTTCACCGGTAAAAATTTATCAATTATTTTATCATATGTGTTTTAAATATCAATATAAAAATTATTTTAACGTTTTTCTTGAAAATATAACATTCTTTTGTTAATATATAAAAATCGTCTGCAGTCAGAAATCTATATTTTAGATACTTTAGTTTTCGTACATGATTTTAAAAGAATGTTTTTGTTATTATATTTTAAATATTTATTTGCATGCAATTATTAAGTCATAAACATTTTTCATCTACGTTATAAAGTATTTAAAATTACATTAATGAAGGAAACTTTTAGTTATACAATTTTTTGTTCGTATCAAATGTTTTCAATATCTTATTTAATTTTAATTTGATATTTAATTATTGCTAATTTTCCAATTTCCTTCATTTTAAAAACGAACATTTACTTTAATAAATAATAATAGAACAAAGACCATTTTAAAAATTTGCTATTTCCTCTTAAAATATGCTTCAATTGTAATTCATTTCTTTCAATTCGTCTTATAATACAAAATCCCTTCCATGTCCTTTTATTTGGCACATTAAAATTTGAGCGATAAATTGTTTCATATTGCAAACCTTTTTTGAGGCTTACTTCACCTCCACTTACCTCATTCCTCCATGGGTTTCTATAATTCTGTCTCAGCTTTCTTATTACTTCTGCGAAATTTTTTACACAACCAACCAATCGTAAACAAACGAAAGAGAAAAAAAAATGGGAGAAAGATGACTTTTTATGAGAGTGACCTCTCGATTTTAATTAATTACTCAGTTAATAATTGGAATTTTGAAATTCTGAAGCTCAGGTGCATCAAGAGAGATTTTGGGCTACTCTCAAAAAATTTTTGAGCTTCGTACGTGCTGTAGATTTTGCTAGCCATCGCAGACACACACACAGACAGACAAAGCGATTTGTTCTTTTATTAGTATAGATTTATTATTACTTAAACTTCAAGGAGCCTTGAAATGAGCTCCAAGGGTCAGGGTCAAAACTGAAAAATAAAAAGGCGAGAATAACTAAGTAGAGAAAATTCCCCAAATTCGAAAAAGATAAGATAAAAAAGGGTAACATTTTTAACAATTTAGTACTTAAAAATTTTAAGGAATCCTGGGGACCTGGCATTTAAATAATTAATTCTGAGACTCACGTGCGTCAGAACCTGTCTTGGACTATCTTCACTTAAATTTTCAGACTTCTACGTTTTCAGACTTCGCGATAGATTTTGCTAGCCATCGCACACACACACAGAGTGATTTGTTGTTTTTTTAGTATACTAGCTGAGCCGCCCGGCGTTGCCCGGTCCTATAATAATATTCTTAAATGAACCTGAATTTTGTATTGAAAAATTTCATAAAAAAGACCCAATCTCGAACCAAATCACAGCTGCCTACGATATCAGGCGTGCTGCGCACGTACGAAAAAGTCTTTAAAAAAAAAAGAAAAAAATCTCGAATATTTTAGTTTCACTTCCCACTACCAAGGGCGAAGTCTATTTTTAAGAAAACTGTTTCTGGAAGACATAATATTCAAGAGATTAGCGGATTTAAGCAAGATGTTTGGCGAAATTATTATTCGAAAAAAGGAGTACAAATTTTTTTAAAATTTTATATAAAATAAGTTTTACTTATTCCAGGGCTTTGAAAAATCCACATCTAAAACTGTATGGTTTTAAATATTTGATCGCTACCTCCCTAAAAGAAGTTATTGCCGCCCACTACCTGATAAGTTGATGTCCTCCGCTCTTTAAAATCTATATTATGTGTTATAAACTATCTGAAAAGTTTATATTGAATGAGTAATATATATTCCAGAGCTTTGTCAAAAGTCCGCATTTGGAATGGTGGAAATTGGTACGATTTTAAGTATTTGACCACTTTCCCTAAAAAATCCCTCCTTCTTTCGAAATTAGATGCTCCGTTTTTTTTAAAATACAGTCAAGTCTGTGTAATGAAATCCATTGTTCAGTTAAAAATTTCAGTTAAAAATCGCAAGTTTTTCCAATTAATGTGTAATTTTTTATAAAAAATGTTTTGGGGCTGTTTAGTTAAGGTTTTCAAATGTTTAACGCTAAACATATATTTGATATTTTGAAACTTTTGTATTTTTATTTTTTTATTTTTTTTAAAGGTTAGTAAAGCAACACGAAAATCCGCTGAAGAGATCTGCAATTTTCGGTTGTTTTGATTTTAAAACTTTTGTAAAAAGCTTAAGATTAGTTCAAATTATATTGGTAACTTTCGTCTAATCTATCAGAAATAGAATGTGTATTACATTTTTTATTAAAGTTTTTAACTATTTTGCCAATCTAGTTTGTAAATTTGCCAACTGTAACAACACATTAATTGGCCATATACGGCGATAAATTGAAATGATGAAAATAAGCGAACTGATTCGTAGAATGACAAAATCTTATATATAAATTCGTATACACTGTTTAAAAAAAGAAGGAAAACAAAACATGCATGGATATAAATTGGAAGAAAGCAGTACGTTAAAAATAATAAAGAAAAAAAACAATTAATTATCTTGTATTGGAATTTGAAATCTTTGAAATGATGTCAAGAGCATAAACAGATTTTCCGCACCAATTTGAATACCTCTAAATAACAACAACAAAAAAAATATTATGTTAGAAGAGAATTGCCTGTATTTTCTATGGTGTGAGATCTTTCCGAATAGTTTATATTGTTGAATATCTATTTTTGACGGATGCAATGAGGTTGTGGATAACAGACAAAGAATTATTTTTTTTTAGAATTCATTCTAAATGAGCAGTTACATCTTATAAGTTACTGGTATGCCTAAGCTATAGTCTCTAACCCCAACAGTATTCCAAATAAATCCTGATTTAAAAGCTTTCTAGACAGTTTGATGCGTTTTTGTCAAACTAAACTTTCAAAATTTTTAGAAATCATTCCTAACGAGTATATTATATCTTAAAAGTAATCACCACAACACATTTCAAGTTTCTAGTCCAATCAATATAAGAGACTTCGCAATTTTAGTACTTTTTAGTTCTCCATCGATGGAGGTTCTTGTACCGACATAAAATACAAATTAATTCGGAGAGATGGATATCAATATTTTTTTTTGTTTCCATTGTTTTTAAAATCGGATAGGAGTTTCAATTATGACAATTCAAAAACACACAAACGTTACTGCTTTATAAGATTAGTATGAAAGTAGAAAATAAGAAGCAATTTATCTCTTATTAATTACATAATTTGTCTAATTAGTGTTAGCAGATGTATTTTTAAAATACACTGAGCAGTATAATACTTCTTCATTTTTCTTTTCAATGTCATTTATATCATTTGGCAAAAAAGTCCACTACCTAAAATCAAAATTGTGTCTCGCTAAAGTCCATATAGTAGCAAACTACTCCAAAGAGAATTAAATACATGGTAATTTGGCACTTAGCCCATTTCAGCTGATAAATCGAGCTAAATAATCGAGCTACATGCCAGGTAAGTCCCAAGCACCTTTGGGATACCTACCACCTTGAAGTTTTTGCACCATAAATAGTTAATAATTTTCCCCTGAGTTTCAGTTTGGGAACCCTTTTTCCATTTAGTTATTTTAAAGTTTCTACATTCCAGTTAAAAGGCTGGGGCATCTTAAAATCATGTAGGTCCCGAACCGGTTCCCTTGACCGTTTTGTGCGGCACTAATTTTTATTTTCTCATTTTCTCGTATAATGAATGAAAAGTTTTAAAGTTGAGTTTTGAATCTTTCTCCGTAGATCAACATCTTTACAGTTTTACTGGAATGCTAGGGCCCTGTTCTAAGTATTTCTTTCCATTTGTTGTGTTTTTCTTTAAAATTTTACTCTAATTCATACGTATACTTAATTTTGACTGATTGAAGATCTAAAGTGCTAAGAACTAAAACCATTTCACATGTTTTCATGTTGGAGCCCTACTCTTTACTTTCTGCTGGCTCCCTTTGGGTCTTTTGTCACAACTCCCTTAAAAATTATCTGAAATTGTAAAAGTGAATACTTTTCACCGCTTGATGAAACATTATTTAATTGGATTCTAACATCATCATTTCAATGCGATTTTGTTCGATAAATTTAGATGACATTTCAACTTCTTTTTGTATTATTAGTTTTTCTCTTAGACTTCACCAACAAAACATTTTCTAGCATTATTGGTGCATTCTTTTTTCGGATATTACAATCTTTATTGTCAATTCGAGAGCATGTTACTTTAGCTGTAGGTACCCAGATCTCAAGTTCGTTCGAAAAAAAAATATTGGGAACGCTACGGGAATCGGTTAGGCTCCCAAAAACTAGATTCATTTAAAAGATTTTTAAAAGGCAAAAATCATACAAACTTGATGTGTTGTTTATGGTTCTGATAATGGGACCCGGGAGACGCCGGACGGTTTAGCTAGTATAAAATAAAATAGAAGTTACGGAGCTTTCCAATGATATATTATGAAAAGGCTGTCAGCAAAATATAGTAAAATGAACCCTTTAGAACTTCTACTATTGCGCTCCGCGGAATACATCTTAACATCCCTCTCTTTGACATTTTCCCTCATCTGTGGATTTATTTTTGCTTCCCAGAATAAACTCCAAAATCACACAGCCCTCACTTTAAAATGTCTCTATTTAACAAATAATATTTACTGAAGGGCTCCATCAAAAACCAACATCTAAAATGATATTTATTCTCGAAATAATATAAAAATTACAATAAAATAGCTAGTATAAAAAAAATTCACCCCTCATTGCTCCTCCTCCCACTTCTGATAAGGTATAAGGGAGTAACTTTCTTAATATGAAAGGATGGACCCAAAACTGTCCGTGCAGATCTCTACTGGATAAAACGACTGCGAAGAAAATTGGTGCAAAAATCGATCTTCCACAACTAAGTAAAATAAAGGAAAAGTTTTAGGAACATACCGGAATAAATATATCAAAATATTGATACTTTATAAATAATTTTTCAATGGGGCTGTGTCCATGTATTCTATACAAACTTTATCTCACGTAATCATACTGTTTTTGATAGCGGTATGAAAAGTAATAAAAGGTGTTCTAATATTCGACTATTTAACAGCAAAATTCCATTATAAAGAATGCTTTTTTAATCACTAATATTTGCATCAGAGATATCTTCAAAAATTGTAACAAGTTGGAAATTGCACGTGAAGCGTAGCAAATGAGGTGCGTTCGTACGATAACATAGTTTTAAAAATATCACTCTCATATAGCAATCTCCTAAAATTGTAAATAATTACAATTAAAACGCTCATCAAACAATGTTCTCCCTATACCATTATGTAATGGAATATTTTTGTGTGGCCTTGTAAATCAATAACAAATGTTCTTTGCACCACAAATTATGTAAGATGTATATTATAATGTGTACTTTATAGTTGCATATAAATTTTATTAAGTTCGCATGAGTGTAACACGATTAAAATGCATTTGAAACATTTTTTCCCATTGACCGTAATGTAACGGAATACTTTTGATTGTCCCTGTAATTGATCTATGCATCCGAGTTTCATAAAATTTAAAAAAACTCGACAAAATTATGTAATAATTATGTATTTTAAATTTGAAACGTATAGAATATATTTGAAACTTTTTCCCATTGACCATAATGTAATTGAATACTTTTGATTGCCCCTGTAATTGATCTATGCACACGATTATCAAAAAATTTGAAATAACTCGACAGAATTATGTAATAATTGCGTATTTTAAATTTCAAACGATTAAAATGCATTTGAAACTTTTTTCCCCATTGACCGTAATGTAATGGAATACTTTTGATCGTCCCTGTAATTGATCTATGCACACGATTATCAAAAAAATTGAAATAACTTGACAGAATTATGTAATAATTGCGTATTTTAAATTTCAAACGATTAAAATGCATTTGAAACCTTTTACCCCATTGATCATAATGTAATTGAATACTTTTGATTGCCCCTGTAATTGATCTATGCACACGATTATCAAAAAATTTGAAATAACTCGACAGTATTATGTAATAATTACGTATTTTAAATTTCAAACGATTAAAATGCATTTGAAACATTTTTTCCCCATTGACCATAATGTAATGGAATACTTTTGGTTGCCCCTGTAATTGATCTATGCATCCGAGTTTCATAAAATTTGAAACGACTCGACAAAATTATGTAATAATTATGTATTTTAAATTTCAAACGATTTGGTTGGGTAGTTTTTGCGTTGTTATATGCGGACAGACGGACGGACAGACAGACGGACGGACTGAACGACCACTATAGGTGCTACGTATTATATAATTACGAACGCACCTAAAAAAGCATTAAAATCCATTGTGAGCGGTTGAATATACTATATCCCACCTAATTTTAATAATCATATCCAATAGAAACATTTAATGAATTTTTAATTTTATTTCTTTCATGGAAAAATAGTGGTAAAAATGCCTTTCGTTATTTTTAAACTTTTTTTTTCTAAAATTCTGCTACGTGTTCAGTATTAGAGTAACACAATTGCTTGCCCTCAAAGAGTTAAAAACTAGAAACGTATACTTTGAAAATTTAATCGTGCATATTTTCATAATTTGTAATTATAGTTTATAAAGTGTTATTATGATTGTTAAATATCGTAAGTTTTGGTAATTGTGATAATAATTTAAATAGATCTTTTTAATAGTTAAGCAATAACAGAAAAATAAACATTTCCTATCTTCCCCAACATTTAGTGATACAAGTACATGAAATTTCAGCATTTTTATTTTTGCCATTGTCAGACTGGCCCTTTGGCTGTCTTATACAGCGGATAAGGTGTTTAATTATTCCTTCTTAACTTTAGAAATTTTAGGATTTTTTTTATTTTCCTTAGAAAATTTGTGCATAATTTCCATCTATGAAAGCACTTTCAGACTATCTCTCTGGAACTACCCAAAATGGATTGGTCACTTTTAATGTCTTCCTTTGCACTTGTACTTTTTATAAAATCTAAATTCAGTTATTCAAAATAAGTCATAGCATATTTTCACATCTTAAAAGAAACATAGCAATATCTTTGATGTCCTCTGATTTCCAAGGTTATTTTTTTTATTTTTAGTTGCTGATGTTCAGGCGCGTTTAAATTTTCTAGCATTTTAATCTGCATGCATTTTTGAGATAGTCTTTTCATAGGAAATTGAATAATTTGAATTTTAATACATTTAACTCCAGAATCGTAGGTCCTTAACTACCGCTGTAAGATTCATTTGCATTATGTTATGACGTGCGTTTATACTAACACTTTTCTATAGTATTGCCGCATGTATTCAGTCAAGTGAATAATGGGGTCCTTTACTCAGTGTCAAGAGCTGACTTGCGCCCTTGCTTACTAAAAGGTTGGACAGGCCTGGTATAGTATATACAAACTCAACCCATTACACACTTACAGTCATTAAAATAACTTGTTACGAAGTTAATTTCATACATCGGTAAGTTACTAATCGAATCTGTTATCCTTTTCAAGAGCAAGGTACTTTTATGGTAAAATGCTGAAAACAATGAACGACACCGGAATTTCCAAACTCATTAATTTAAAATTCAGTAAAAGCTTTTCTTCGCGTAATTCATAAAAAGGAAAGGGCATAGCCGGATAAGCATTGAAAACATGCCTTTCAATCAAATTTCTTGATTTTTTCCCCAGGTGTATCTACATGTCTGGCAATCTATTTCCCCTATTATTAGCTTATAAATATTGATATTTTACGAGATAAAAAGGTTTTTCGATTTTTTAAAAACCTCATTTTCTCAAAAACTACTGTACCGAATTACATGTGATTTATTGAGTTTATATAGACATTAAAGATGCATAACTGGTAGGTTTTGCATAATTTTCTGATTATAAAAAGTGTGTGAAAAAGCGATTAAAAATTTTTGAAAGATAAAAATGATATCTTATAGATGTAGGAAAATTACCGTTTTCTAGTATAAAAATCCTCAAATGCGCCCATTTATTATATAGAAAAGTTGTAAGTTTGCGTTGGGTACTGCATATAAATATTTACAAAAGTATGTATAAAATTAATTAAAATTCAATTAAAGGCGTTACTTTGGGCGGAGCTACGCAACTTTGAAATCTGAAGAATCTTTGGAATGTATACTTACAGAATTGGTGTATTTTAAATTTTAATGAACGCATGAGCATCATTCTCCACTCTGACGATTCTGTTTCGATAACAAAATTTTTTGTTGGTGTCACATACAAAAACAAGGAAGAATATTTTTGTCATAGAAACTAACTACATTCTTCGATATCGAAATGTAACAACAGTGATCACAGCCAATTTAAATGAAAATGGCTTTCATCAGTTTTTATAAAGAGAAATTATAGTTAGTAGTTTCAAGGTTTTTAACCGAGCGATGGGCCCTGATTACCATCATGTTAAACGTTTATGTCTAAGTAAAGGTTAACCGCCGCGATCAGAAAGAAATTTAATGTAGTGAATGATTTCTATTTCTTATGATGTTATCTAAGAATGATAATTCGAAATGTGATTGTTAAGGAAGTTTCTTGAAAAAACTCGTGGTTACAGAAAAAAAAAATATTTTAATTTTTATGTATAAAATAGTGTAATACATTATCAAGTGTCAGCTGTTTTTTTTTTCCTCATAAAAGTCACTGTTCTTGACAGTGAGTCCTAAAGCACTGAAATCGACTATGTATTTACATATAAGATTATAATGGATTCGCATAAAATTAGCTTATTTTATCTTCTGTTAATTTTTCCACTGCTTTTTTGCACTATATTCATTTAAAAAGGCATTTTTTATCTCATCAAACATAAAACGGTTTAAAATTGTAGAAATATATTTTTTAATACAAAATATCATCCAGTGCTGTCAGCTTTCTTTTTTTTTCTTTTAACTCACATTGTGAACCCTTCGGTAATAATTATCTTCGGATTAAATAGCTTTAGAAATCTGCTATTAGAAAAACAAGTTATTAGTACATATCTTTAGTAAAAAATTGTCTGTTACCACCCAATCCTAATGATATCGCAGAATTAAATGAGTGCATTAGGCTCCAAATCCACACATGTAATATTCATAGTTGATTTGCACAGCAAAGAAAAAAAAGCTGAACTACTTACTCATATTACTCTTCATTAAATGTGGTGAAAATGTTCGAATAAAAATCATTATAGTAACTGTCGTAACATTTAGATATCGAAGAGTGCTGTTGTTTTCCAATTGAAAATATTTTTCAGAATATTGTCTTCGATAGAAACCATCAGTTTTCGATATCGAAAAAATATGAATTGAGTTGAAAATTATGACCTACACTATTAATGAAATCTAAAATACATCAGTTGACACATTTTCTATTGACATTGTTCCAAAGATTCTTCGGATTTCAAAGTTGCGTAGCTCCGCCCAAAATAACGCCTTTAAATGAATTTTAAACTATTTTATACATACTTTTGTAAATATTTATATGCAGTACCCAACGCAAACTTACAACTTTTATATATAATATATGGGCACATTTGAAGATTTTTATACTAGAAAATGGTAATTTTCCGACAACTATAAGATATGATTTTTATCGTTCAAAAATTTTTAATCGCTTTTTCACACACTTTTTATAATCAGAAAATTATACAAAACTTACCAGTTATTCATCTTTAATGTCTATATAAATTTAATAAATCACATGTAATTCGGTACAGTAGTTTTTGAGAAAATGAGGTTTTTAAAAAATCGAAAAAACATTTTTATCTCTTAAAATATTAATATTTATAAGCTGATAATAGGGGAAATACATTATCAGATATGCAGATACACTTGGGAAAAAAATCAAGAAATTTGATTGAAAGGCATGTTTCCAATGCTTATCCGGCTATGCCCTTTGCATTCCAAAAAATCTGATGCAAACGTGGCATTTAGGCATTAAAATTGAGTGGTCCGAAAAGTGAACTATTGCCCTACAAGGGGTGAAAATATTTTACAATAATAAAAAAGCATTACTTTTTTTTCATTTGCATTTTATCAGCTTTCTTGATGTTGAAAGATTGTTGCGGGAACTTTCAATTATGAAATATTTCTTTTGTTTACTTCTCCTAATTTTATAATAATTACTAAAAAATTAAATAAAATATTTGAGTGGAGTTATAAATATTTCATACAATTCCTATAAATTCAAAATTAACTAATTAACTTTGATCGGCAAAATCCTTCGAATATTTTTAAATGATTGTGCATGTTTGCTAATATAGTGTGCACGAAAAATGCCTTAGAACAGGCCAGTCCAACCTTTCACTGAGCAGGGGCGCAATTCAGCTCGTAACAAGCCATTAAGGGCGCCATCATTAACAGAGCTAAAAATATACGAAAAAATATCTCGCAATATTAGTAGCGATACACATTTGCAAATGCATATCGCAGCAGAAGGCATAAGGTCATTACGTAAATCCAGATTTCTATGTTTAAAAAAAAAAAAAAAAAAAAAAAAAAAAAAAAAAAAAAAGAGTTTGAAATATACATTTTTCTGTAAGATGCTATCTCAGATTTTTAAAGTGGAAAGAGCCAGTAACTTAAATCTAATTTTTAATTGAAATGAAATTATAATCAAATTTTTTTAGGATGAATAGATACTCTTTAATGTATTTTGGAGGCTTAAATATGGCGTTATAAAAAGCACAAAAACGAAAGGGATATTAGTGACTAATCCATGGATGCTGCCAAAGAAATGCCCTGGAAGAACTTTCTTGATGAAAATCATTTCGTACGATTTTATAAATTTTTTTAACAAATTCAGAAAAATACCTAAAATTTTAAAAAGTGAGCGTTAAACTGACACTTCTTTACCCTATTATGAAACAGCATTGAGCAAGTGTCACAACATAAAGCTGAACATTCATGCACGAAGAGAGTTAAGGGGTGCACTTTTTTATCTATGTTTCACAACTTAGCATATTAAAAAGTTATTGCCAAATTTACCAATTTCCTTCGTCATAATTTTCATAGCATTTTTCATAAAGAACATCTATAAATTTGTGAAGATAAGCAAGAACACAAAATTAAAGTTTTAAAACAAATTTTCATTTTTGATGCCTGAAATACGCTTGCAAAGACTCTAAAAATATTTCTCAAGGAAATATCAAGGATTTAAAATAAAGCATTTTTAAAATGGAATTTTTTAAAAAATATATTAGTAAGAGGAAACCTTCAAGAGGGCGCCAAGAAATCCTGCAAAGGGCGCCATGGCGCCCGCGGGCGCCGCGTTGGACAGCCCCGCCTTAGAAGATCAAATTTCATGAATTCATAATTTGGGATATAAAGGTTAATAATACAACGAACATATTTGAAGAGCTGCAATGATAAAGGTGACAAGAGAAAAATCATATTGAATTTCTTTTTAATTTCATATCAGCAAAAATTACTAAGATTCAAATCCCTTCTTTATCATTAAAATTTATGTGATGATTAGTTTTTTCAAATAATTTAGCAGATGTTATAGGACTAATGTTTCTTTTTAATCATATAGTTATCCCAGTCTCTTTTCTTTTGTCACATACTACCTTTATCTAAACTCTTCATCTGCAACCGGGAACTTAATAAAAATAATTACAACGTGTTTGATTCGATGAGTTTAATTTAATATTCGAATCTATTCTTTTATCACAATCAATATTCACTTTTAAAAAAGCGTTTTGATTGTCAAAAAAAAAAAAAAAAAAAAAAAAAAAAGTAAAAGAAAAAGAAAAAGAAAAAAACAGTATTTTTTAAAAATATATACTTTCTTTACTAAAAAATGTGAGTTTCGTCATTTCAGCCAGAACTACAGATTAAAATATGTACGAATTGTATAAAAATAAATATATATATATATATTTTTTTCACTTACATCTTTATTATAAATTTCACTGTTTACATATGCCACAATGTTTTAATTATTGCTTTAATGTATGCATGTTTTAATGTATTATTTAATGCCACAATTTTAAGGTCATTGCTTTGATAAAATGCATTGTACACGCATATTTTTATACATATTTTTTTATGCATTTGGTATATTTATGTTTGTGTTTACATTCTGCTTACAATTTATTTTGAATACATTAATGTTCACATGAATGTATCTTTTCATTTTATTTTATTTTATTTTACACGGGCACCATTTTTTACCCACCTAAATAAAGATGTGCGTTTTAAAATGATCCATACATACAATCTTGCAGCTACAATCACTTACCTTTGATTGAACTGGTCTGAATAAAAATGTTGATTCTTCCTCTGCACCCGCTATTTAAATTAAATGTCTTTTCTCTATAAAAATGATTCATGAAAATTAGACTGGATTCATCCATAGCTTAAACCTGCTCCGAAGAACGCCGAGCTGGTCAGTTAGTTTATAATAAAGTTTTTAATGTATTCAAATGTGTTATTGTCATTGAAAAAAAATATTCTTGAATATAAATTTGATAGTTCTACCACCTTAAAAAGTGAGTTAAAAGTGCGTTTTAGTATTCCCTCTTTACTAAAAAAATCTAGTTGACTTAAACAGATGATTTTGCAAAAGCATCGAAAAGATTTAGTTATGTTGGCTCACCAAAAGCTTCGATTTTTGAATAACACTTTTTTCAAATAGATATATTCTTTTTTATATTCTTCATGCAAATTTTCCAGAAACGTAAGCAGATGGCTAATTTTATTAAGCCAAATTCAATTTGTTTTAACTGAAGTTCAAACTGAATTTGTTTTAAAACAAATTCAGTAGTAATGGCAGTTAAAAATGTACCAGCCATACACAAGGTTTCTATGCATCAAGGAATTCAAAGGATTTTAGCTGTTTTAATATCAGACACTTCATAAAGTATTTGGCACTATCTCTGAAATTAGATTATTTTTTTCATTAAATAAGGCGAATATTACGTTACGAAAATTCTACTGGGAGGTCCTTGAAAGTCTTTGAACCGTTAGGTTGGGGCTTGTACGGCTTCCAGAATATCAGGACCAAGAAATTCAAAGTTTAAGTACAATCAGAGCTGCCAACTTCAACGCCTTTTTAAATCATATAAACTTGGTTGGAACCAGAAAATATTTTTAGTAAAATGCATGCCAAATGTATATAATGTTATGCATGTGAATACATAATTTCAATTAGTAAAAAAAAAAAAAAAAATCTCTTTTTAATGTATTTATGTGACTTTAAATAGGCGTAGAAGTTGGCAGCCACGTACAAGTATTTTCTTATCGAAATTTTCTCTTTAAATGATTTTCGTGCGTTTGAACTAGATAAAAAAAACTGGTACTTGAAATGAAAAACCTGGAAAACTAATGGTACCCATACAAACTCTGATATACTATAACTTTGGTGGTTTTTGTGTTTCTATTCATTTAGATACGAACAAGATTACAAAAAAGTATAAAGTATTGAAGCGTAAAATGTCTCATCCTATGACATTTTTCACTAAGCCTGGAAAGTTTGGATTTTTCCCCATTTTATTTTAATCCTGATCATGAGAATATGTATAATTAAGGACAAATGTCTGGTGTCATTTTGCAAATGATAACACTTCACGATCAAATTTCGATTTTGAATTTTTCGCTATTTTTCAAATCCTCGTACCATCGTACATATTCAGTTTTTACAACATCGTTTAGGTAAACTTATGAATGTAATTTGTTTAAAAACTGTATCCTTTTTGTCTGATTTTAAAATAATTTTGATTTATTAAGCTTTTAAAATAATTTATTTTGGCATATATCTTAGGCAGGACCGCGAAATTAAAGAAAATAAATCTAGTAAAAAAATAATTAAACACACATTTCAGTGATTTTAGAAATTTTCTGCGTAATGGTGTCACAAGTTTTAGAACATACGTTTTAGGTAGGAGTGTGAAATTCCAGAAAACAAATCTACTAAAATAGAGTAAAACGTGTATGCCAATGATTTAAAAAAATCTCCACCGAAGAGGTTTAAAAGAGGAGAACGAAAATTCTAGAAGATCAGAAAATTTCACCAGTCGTTTTCAGGTTTGATAAAAACACAGTCATTATACATGATAAATACCAGTATTTTGTTAAAGATAAATTCAGTTTATATAATCTCCTTATGTTACTTGAAGTATTTTGTGTACGAAAATATTCTTTTCTTGACTGTGTTTTTCCCTTGCCCACTCGCCACCCTGCGTTTTTATTCATTGCTTGTGTGAAACAATCGAGTAGTGATAAAATGATTTTTATTTTGTTTCGCCTTTTTTTTTCATTTGGTCTAGTTCAGTAATGACAAATATCTATATCTAGTTTTGTAAAAAAAAGTTATCATATCTTTTCGTTTTAGGTACCTTTCATTACAAAAAGTAAAAAGCTACCTATTGCAGCCGCCCGGAGGAAAGCACTTCCAGAAAATTTTGGTATATTTTCGCCGATCATGACCCCCAGACTTCAAAACCACACTCCGTTCAAATGTTCACATATATATATATATAAAGGGTGGTGCGAAAAAACAACAGTTTTTAATTCCGATTCGCTATAGTGCGGAAAAGTTGCGATTGGTATATACAAGAAAAACAAAAAAAGAATTTTTCAAATCTGACTTTATCTTCCAATCGCGCAAACCACCTAAAAATTCAAAAAAAAAAAAAAAAAAAAAAAAAAAAAAAAAAAAAAAATTGAAAATTTTCGATTATTTCAGAATTTAAAAAAAAGTATTACATATACATATATTTTATCCCTATAGCAAAAAATATTTGCATATTGTACTGTTTAATAATAATAAAAAATAATTGTGTTTAGAGAATATCTTCCGGTCACGCAAGCTCATTAAAAATCGGGGAAAATTTGAATTTTCAGTGATTTTGATGTATTAAGAAAATAATTAAATAAGTCTCATGTTAAAATTTAAATATAAATTAATACTATTGAGCACATTATGCCATTTTTGAACAACCGAGATCTTACCACGACGAGATCGCTGCAGGGGAAAAAGTTTAATACTTCGCGCAACTCCTGTTAGCCAGGTTGCGAAACAGCGCTGAATTAGCCCTACGTGTACATACTTATCTTTCCCCAACCTCGTCCACTTGCACAATGCCTCTTTTCATATCAGTGAGCCCGTGAATGTGTTAATTGGGTGTATTTTGTTACTTTAAATACATTAACAAGTGGCATGGATACGGATATGCATATGCCATTGACCAAGAAAATTATTATACAATCTTTTCATTGTCCTATATCCCTAATCTCTATTTCATATGTAGAGATTTTCTGCCAAATATTCTTCTAACACACGAATATAGCGCCTGTATACCTAAGACACTACAGAACACACTTGAAATGAATTTAAATGCTTCTAGAATTGTTAAAAATACTTCTAGACTTATTCAATAAATGCGTCCATATAATACGCATTGACATGTAGAATGATACATGTTTGAAGTTGTTTTATAGTAATTTTAAACAGGTATATGTTGTCCCTCGTGATATTTGTCTCAGAACTGACGAGGATATATAAAGTATCGTCCTTTCTTCCATCAAAATATATGTCATGTGGTTCTTCTGAAACCATTTGACTTTGATCATTGACTCTAAAACCATTTGACTATTTTTTTTCTAGTGCGGCTGATTTCAATTCTAATTTTGTACCAATCAATAACTTGAGAAGCATCTGTTTTAGTTATTACAGCAATATCTTCTAGCACACTCAACGCTATAGCAGCACCTGCACAGTCAGACATGCCATTGCGATCGCAATGTAAAGATGTAGATTGTAATTTCACATTCATTTACCATGGTAATTTCTTCTTCTTCAATCTGATAGGCTGTATTGGTCATGGTAGTAATATTTTACATATACTACATTAGCATTAAAACTCTCCTGTATTTCATCTAAATGCTCAAGATCTTTCATTTCCGTTTCAACAGATTTGGAAAGTTACCTTTTTAATATATAGTTTCGTCGTCCAAGTCTTGTACTCAGTTTTTTCCTCCTTTTGATTTATAGTACCAATTTTTACCGTCCCTTACTTTCTCTAGATGTAGCTAAATCTATGCTCAATGACTGGAATTTTGTTTTTTCAGACGTACAATTAGTCTCGTTCGGACACCTTCTCAGATCTGGAGACATTTTACAGGCGCAATCTTAATTCATTTCGCATTTGCAGACTGTAATATAACACAGTTGAGTTCCTTGTTTTTTAAATTCATCAACCTTTTAAAAAGGTCTGTCTTTTCCTTGTCTCGAATATAAGATTTCGTTAGTTTATAATACTTATCGTAGTAGTCATTAATTATCTAAATGATCCTATACTCAGAAACTTTTGGGATTGACACCTTCTAATAAATATATTTTATTTTTTGTGCCACTGTATTGCGGACAGATGAGAAACTCACTTTAATAGTGTTGAGTATACTTGCTAATAGAAACCTCTCCTCAAAGCAGCATCGAAGAACATTTTCACGTGTTGGAAGAATATTTGGAAAAAAATCTCTTGGATGACCTAATATAGTCCAGTAATTTTCTTGGTCAACGACATATGCATATCCGTATCATGTCACTTGTTAATGTATTTAAAATAACATAATTCACCCAATTAACAAACGAAATTCATTCACGGGCTCACTGATACGAAATGACACACTGTGCAAGTGGACAAGGTTAGGGAGAGATGGGTATGTACACGTAGGACGACTTCAGCGCTGTTTCGCAACGTGGCTAACAGGAGTTGCGCAAACTACTAAACCTTTTTGCCCTGCAGCGATCTCGTCGAGGTAATATCTCGGTTGTTCAAAAACGGCACAATGTGCTCAATAATATTAATTTACATTTAAATTTTAGCATGAGACCGCAACTGAACTTATTTAATTATTTTCTTAATACATCAAAATCACTGAAAATTGAAATTTTCTCCGATTTTTAATGAGCTTGCGCGATCGGAAGATATTCTCTAAACACAATTAATTTTTTTATTATTATTAAACAGTACAATATGCAAATATTTTTCACTATAGTGATAAAATATATGTATATGTATTATTTTTTAAAAAATTCTGAAAAAATCGGAAATTTTAAATTTTTTTGAATTTTTAGGTGGTTTGCGCGATCGGAAGATAAAGTCCGATTTGAAAAATTCTTTTTTAGTTTTTCTTGTATTAACCAATCGCAACTTTTCCGTACTATAGCGATTCGGAAATAAAAAAAATTGTTTTTTCGCACCACCCTAATATATATATATATACAGGGTGAGTCATAAATATCGAAACAATAGGCTATCTCCTTAAATATTGCCCCTAGACCCATGCTTCCAATTGCAAAGTTTCACCAAAAAAGGTAAATTTTTTGATAAGATAAGTTGCAACTCCATGGGGGGTCTATTTTAAAAAATACAAAAATTAAATTTTTATACGGCCCCCAGAGGATAAAACTTCCAATTAGAAAAATTTTCCTTATCCATTCCTTAATTGAACAAAAAAAATTCCATCTTGATATCTCCAAAACTCAGAGAGTTATGACAATTTTAATAAATCGTGAGGTTTCAAGGGATCAGACACAAATTGAAATGCGTGTAATTGAAGAAACAATGTTGCTGTATGTTGTCCAGGAAACATTTATTTTATTTACTTATTTATAGAATTTGAATTTTGAATATTTTGTGATGGTTAACCACATAATTTGTAAGCACTATCACATCATAAGCTTTCTTAATAATTTCTTTTCCAAAAAAATTAGAGTAAATTAAAATTGTCATAACTTAAAATACTATTTGTCGCGTTGAATTTTTTTTCGTTTAATTAAATGAAAAGGTTTAATTTTCAATTTGATTCAGCATTTTAAATACTATTTTTAAAATATAAAAGTATTTAAAATAGCAATTTAAAAAAAGATGCAATTTTTTGTGAACAAATCATATTTTTAAAAGTAAATTTTCTGAGGTAAAAACATCTTTCGGCAATTTTTTTTTTTTTTTTTTTTTTTTTTTTTTTTTTAGGTGTTAAAAAACTATTGAATTGTTACCGTAACCAACGGTTACTGACTTATGATGTAAATTTAAAAATGAGAAATACTGAAATAAAAACATCTGATGAGGAAAAGTGCATTTAGTTTTAAATAAAGATTGGCTCCTAACGTTTAAATGCTTTTTTAAAAGTGTCTAGGTGATTAACTCCTTCTTGTGTAGTTTCGATTTCATATTTTGTTTAAGTTTTGCCATTTTCGCCTTCTTTAATTACTATTTAAATGAGTCAGCTTATTTAAACTTAATTTTTTTATCACGCCGACTTCAATTTTTTTCATTGTTTTATCCCTGTCAACTTCATATTTTTCTAGTTAAAATTGCCACTACACGATGCGTAAAAGATGCCTCTAATTACGGGCCTCCAAACTGGTCGACGGTAGGTACTGGGTTCGAGCCCAATCGCAACCATCCGCCTAACCGTTCGAAGTTTTCCGTGGTTTTTTTCGAACCCTGTATTTCCTATTGCAGATAATTGGCCGGAATAAAAAAAAAATCACCAACGTGTTAACTGCTGTAAGCGGACTCAAAGGCTGCTGCGTTTTTTTTTTTTTCATTTTTTAGAGTTTAAAATACAATTTTCAGTTCAAATACAAATACATTTTAAATTTTGTTTAACTTGCGAATCAGTTATCTTTTTAAAACAAGAACAGGTGTTTAATGAAACTTCGGCATATTTCATTTAAACGTTTTAAGTTGAAATTATTCAATTGAATTTCTTAAATGATGTTTGGTTCGAACGATCAAACCTTGATCAATTAAATACACTTAGAATGAAATATTAGTGGGAGCTTAGCATAAAAAAATACGCAACAGAAACGTTATACTCTTCGACTTTAACATTCGAATAAATATTTTTTTTAATGCCGTTTGGAATAAATAAACTTCTCGGATGTAGCAATCAAAGGACTATAAAGATACGAAATTCCGTGGATTAGTACAAGATATCACTGAAATCGCGTAAACTATACAAAATTCATTATGAAAACGCCATCCGAAAGATGATTGATACAAAAACGTAAACAAAACCAATTCATGTGAAGAAGTAACTGCATCTGACTTTTTATGGAAATTCCTGCATTAGTCCTTAAAGTAGACCTATTGCAGAAATCGTAACAAATTCAGTGTTGCAGCGCCTCTCGTGGAGCCATATACAACAAAATATAAATAACATCAATTCATGTCAAGAAATAACTGAATCTGAAGATTGATGATATTCCTTGCATTCTGGAGATACAGCGATCCCGGAAATCGCACAAAAGCATTTACAGTAGGGTCACCTGTTAAACGATTCACACCAAAAACTAATCAGCATCAATGTATATCAAGAACTAAGTAAATATAATTTTTTATTAAATTTTGTGTATTAGTTCTTGAGATAGCGCGCTCACAAAATGTATATCATATACAGAGATACATAAGCAGTGACTCACAGACAGACATTTTGTAAAAACTTGTTTTTCGGTATCTCTGAGCCCTAAAACGTGTGAATCCATCGAAAACCGGAATTCAAAATTTTCATGAATCCAATACTTTTCTCTTGTAAAGATAGAAAAAAGTAAAAATATGTTTAAAACCACATAAATTTTGAAGCTGAATAGTACAAACTAGATTTTTGAAAAAAAATTCTAAGTAATTTATTAAAATATATTTCCATTAACATTAAAATGTACAATAATATTAAAATATATTCCATATGATCCAGTTAATAGAAGGGTCATTATCGCTATTACTATTTTTATTAAACTTATTGCCTGCGGCAATAAGTTTTAAAGACACGGTTAATGAGAGTTTAATTAATATCACTAAATTTAATAACACTTTTAATAAGTGTTTAATAAGACGGTCTGGCCAATGGGTCGTGCCAATTACGAGCCTGGCGCCAAGCTCGAGATATTGCAGACATCTAGCAAGGAAGTTTAAAGCAAAAAGCTATACGCTTTTATTTTATATTTAAAAGTTAAAGTATTGTCTTGGGTCTACATTTAACAATGCGTAAATTAATGGTCGATCCCTAAATTGTATTTCAAATGAACTGATATCGCTGCACTCAGATGTATGCTAAAGTGGTGTAAGTCACGAATTTTGAAAAATTTTGGATTTTAATATCATCCAGGGATTTGCAGATATCGAGATGAATTTTTTTTGTTCGATTCAGAAGAGGATAAGGAAAATTTTTCTAATTGGAAGTTTTATTCTCTGGGGGTCGTATAAAAATATAATTTTCGTATTTTTTAAAATAGACCCCCCATGGAGTTGCAACTTATCTTATCAAAAAATTTACCTTTTTTGATGAAACTTTGCAATTGGAAGTATGGGTCTAGGGGCAATATTTAAGGAGATAGCCTATTGTTTCGATATTTATGACTCACCCTGTATATATACATATATATACTAGCAGGGGTGACCGAAAAATTAACTTTGTGTTCAACTCGATATAGTGTTATTACTGTAAAACATGTTATTAATAATAGTATTAGTTACAAAAACAATCAATAAGAAAACTATGTTTGTATGCACATGTTCATAAATTTTACTTTATTTTAAAATTTACAACGAAAGGACATTAATCCAAATCACTGTTTTAGCTCGACTCTGATTAATTTAACTATGCATCTCGAAGACTTATTAAGAATGTATAAGAAATTTCTTTACATTCTGAAAGACAATATTTTTTGCCGGATATAACCAAATTTGGACACATTCTTTCATTTGGCGCCAAATATCTGTTTTGATTTCGCAACCTTAATAGTCGATTTTTCGGCTAGTATTTTGTCAAATATCGCTAACTTATTGGCTTTTGCCATAGTCTCGTGATCCTGACCCTTATTACTCACATTATCTACTAATCACATGTGATCAAGCATGTGACTTAGCTCAATGGTCTTCAGGTAATCCAAAACAGTAGAGTATAAAATGAATCAAAATCGTTTAAGCTATTTCTTAAGTAAAATTAGTTTGACAGCATTCAGCAATGAAACGATATGACCGACTAATATAATTTTGTTTAATATGAAACTCAGCTCAATAGTCTTCTCGTGACAAAAGACGTTCCGTTGCAAAATTTAGGTAAAATTGACTGAGTCGTTGTTATATATAATTAGAATGATCCGAACCCATTAAGACCTAAAACGACCCACTAATTGAATTTTTACGTGCATGTGTCCTATTTCAATGGTTTTCTTTTACCCAAAAACGATATAATAGAAAATATACTCAAAATGGTGAGAACAATTTTCTAGATAAAATTAGCATGACCCACAAATGACCCTTATATCGAAATCTCTCGAAAATGTGACTTAGTTCATTAATTTTTGAGTGCCGAAAAACGTTAAATACAAAATTTAGATAAAATCGATTGAGCCAATTTTTAGGTATAAATAGTTTGATCTTGACCCAAGTTTGATTATGACCCAAAATGACTAATTAATAAAATTTTCTCAAATATCTGATCTAACCCAATGATTTTCTTGTGTTCGAAAACGATAGAATATAAAATTTAGCCAAAATTGCGCGAGACATTGTCTAGATAAAATTAGAATAACCCAAAAGTGACCCACTGATCGAAATTTCTCGAACATGTGACCTAGTCCAATGATTTTCTCGTGCCAAAAATATGCTGTATACAAAATTTCGTTAAAATCGATTCACCCGTTCTTTAGATATAGCTTGACCATGATCCATCATGACCCACAAGTGGCCCTTATAATCGAAATCTCTCGAACATGTCACTTAGCCCATTAGCTTTCTCGTGTATAAATATTGTTACACTCAAAACTTCGTTAAACTCGATCCTGCCGTTCTTTAAATATAAATAACTTGACCCAGACCCTTTATGACCCATTAATCGAAATTTCTCGATCATGTGATCTAGCCCAATGATTTTCTCGGGCCAAAAAATGTTGTATACAAAATTTCGTTAAAACTGACCCACATGTTCTTTAGATATAGCTTGACATGACCCGTTATGACCCATAAATGACTCATATAATCGAAATCTCTCAAACATGTGAGATAGCCCATTAATTTTCTCGTGTCAAAAAACTTACATACGAAATTTCATTAAATTTGATACTGTCGTACTTTGTATATAAATAGCTTGACCCAGACCTTTTATGACCCAAAATGACCCAGTAATCGAAATTTCTCGAACTGAAACCTAGCCCAATAGTTTTCTCGCGCCAAAAAATGTTGTATACAAAATTCCGTTAAAATCAATCCACCTGTTCTTTAGCTATAGCTTGACCATGACCCATTATGACCCATCATGACCCACAAATGACTCTTATAATAGAAATCTCTCGATCGTGTGACTTAGCTCATTAGATTTCTCGTGTCAAAAAACTATTACATGCAAAATTTCGATGAAATTCATTCTACGGTTATTTAAATATAAATAGCTTGACCCAGACCCTTAATGACCCAATATGACCCATTAAATTTTTTTCTCGAGCATGTAACCCAGCCCAATGTTTTTATCGTGCCCGAAAACCATAGAATGCAATTTTTAGTCAAAATTGCGTGAGAAAATCTCTAGATAAAAATAGCATGACCCACAATGACCCCAAAAATGACACACTAACCGAATTTTCTCGAACATGTTACCTAACCCAATGGTCTTCTTGTAATCCAAAGCGATACAATATAAAATTTGGTCGAAATCGTTAGAGCCGTTTTTTAGATAAAAATGGCTTGACCCATAATGACCCAAAAATGACCCACTAATCGAAATTTTTCGAACGTGTGACCCAGCCCAATAGTTTTCTCGTACCAAAAAACGATTGGGTACAAAATTTTCTTAAAATCGATCCAGCCGTTCTATAGATATAAATAGCTTGATCTTCACCCATTATGACCCAAGATGACCCAATAATCGAATTTTCTCGAACATGTGACCTAGCCCAATGGTCTTCGCGTGCCCGAAAATGGTAAAATCCAAATTTTTGCTAAAATCGTTAGAGCCGTTTTTGAGATAAAATTTACCCACACACACACACACACACAATTTTTGCTCGCATTATAGTATAAGATATATATATAACAATATATACAGGGTGTTCCTAAACAAATGGTATATACGCTGGTGGGTGATAGAACACATCAAGACGAGTAATAGCAAATAGGAAACCAAGGGTCCCAAACGTTTTCCAAAGGAGATAGCCGCCATTAAAGTTTGGGGTCCAAAATTTTAAATACACATAAAAAAAGGAAAATTTGGTCGTTTGATTTGCGGTTTTCACTAAAATTATTCTTTATGTTGGTATTTTCTTGAGAATGAATTATAAAGATAAATTTCGAAAAATACCGATAGAGGGCGCTTTAGACTTTGAAGTAATGAAAAACTATTTTTTGCTGTGATTTTTTGCATCTCATTAAATGGTTTCGTAAGCTTAGACTTAAACTTAAATTTTGAGCTCAAAATCTGAATAGTTGGAAGCGGTTAAGTAGTACAAACTTAACTGTGTTCAGAGGGGTTAAATTTCAAATGATTATAAAAAACGGAAAAATTGGTCGATTAATTTGCGGTTCTCACTAAAACTATTCTTTATGTCAGTATTTTATTGAAAATGAATAATAAAGATAAATTTCAAAAAATGCCGATAGAGGGCGCTTTAAACTTTGGAGTAACGACCAACTACTTTTTACGTTATTTTTTGCATCTGATTAAAAGTTTTCGTAAACTTAGACTTAAATTTAAATTTTGAGCTGAAAATCTGAATAGTTGGGAGTGGTTAAGTAGCCCAAACAGAACTGTGTTCAGAGGGTTCAAATTTCAAATGATAATAAAAAACGGAAAAATTGGTCGATTCGTTTGCGGTTTAAAATAAATCTATTCTTTAAGTCAGTATCTTCTTGAAAATGAATTTTAAAGATACATTTCAACAAATTCCGTTAGAGGGCGCTTTAAACTTCAGAGTAACCAACAACAAATTTTAACCGATATTTTTTGTATCTAATTAAATGCTTTCCAAAACTTGTTAAATGTTTTCGAAATCTTAGATTTAAACTTAAATTTTGAACTCAAATTCTGAATCGTTGGGAGGGGTTAAGAAGCGCAAACTGAAGTGTGTTTAGGAGTTGAAATTTAACCCCCCCCCCTCGAACACAGTTCATTTTTGCGCTACTTAAACACTCGCAACGACTCAGAATTTGATCTCAAAATTTAAATATAAGCATTTGAAAGCATTTAATGAGATTTAAAAAAATAACGGTTGAAAATAGTGTTACGCTACTCCAATGTCTAAGGCGCCCTCAATCGGCATTTTGAAAAATTTATCTTTAAAATTTACTTTAAAAAAAAACACTGATTTAAAGAGTAGTTTTAGCATAAACCGCAAACGAATCGACTAATTTTCCGTTTTTTTTTTATAGTTTTCCGTTTCGTTTGAAATTTAAACCCTCTGAACACAGTTCAGTTTGTGCTACTTAACCGCTCCCAACTATTCAGATTTTAAGCTCAAACTTTAAGTTTAAATCTAAGCCTACGAAACCATTTAATGAGATGCAAAAAATAACGGCAGAAAATAGTATTAGGATGGATTATTTCGTTAATCCAAAGACTAAAGCGCCCTCTATCGGCATTTTTTCAAATTTATCTTTATAATTCATTTTCAATAAAATACCAACATAAAGAATACTTTTAGTGAAAACCGCAAATTAATCGACCAATTTTTCCGTTTTTTATAATCATTTGCAATTTAAACCCTCTGAACTCAGTTAAGTTTGTGCTACTTAACCTCTCCCAACTATTCAGATTTTGAGCTCAAAATTTAAGTTTAAATCTAAGCTTACGAAGAGATGCAAAAAATCATGGCAAAAAATAGTTTTTCATTACTTCAAAGTCTAAAGCGCCCTCTATCTGCATTTTTCGAAATTTATCTTTATAATTTATTTTCAAGAAAATACCAACATAAAGAATAATTTTAGCGGAAACCGCAAATCAATCGACCAATTTTTCCGTTTTTTATGTGTATTTGAAATTTTAGACCCCAAACTTTTAATGGCGGCTATCTCCTTTGGAAAACGTTTGGGACCCTTAGTTTCCTATTTACTGTTACTCGTCTTGATGTGTTCTATCACCCCCTAGCGTATATACCATTTGTTTAGGGGCACCCTGTATATATATATATATATATATATGTAAGAAATTGAAAAAGATTTTTTTTGTGTTTTGACCTTGATACAAACATTCCAGAGCATTTTTTGTTTCATCTATATCTTGAAAAATGGCTAAGTTTTAGCACTTTCAAATTCCAGTGTGATTGACATTTTGAAACGGTTTGAAATTTGTCACGCGTTAATACACATATTTATAAACTGATCGATATAACTCCGTGTGTTCATGATACATATCAATGTCTTAACCGAGTTCATTGGCCAACTTTATCTGTAATCGTGTTCCAAAATGGCGGCCATTTAAATTTGTCAAAAATCTTTTAAATGTATAATGATATATAAACAAAAAATTAGGAATTGAAAAAAGGTTCTTTCTAAGCTATTTATCTTAATAATGAGTTCCGGAGTATTTTTTGCTTTGACTTTACCTTAAAAAACGCCTGGCATATAGCAATTTGAATTTCTAATGTGAGTGACAATTTTTTTAAAAAGTCAATTTGCCCGCGACAGCACTCGTATATATTAATCGATTTCGATGTGAGTGTGCATGTTTACATGAATTGGGATTTCGATCAAGGTCATTGTTTTTTTTTTATCCATCATGCTGCTTTAAAATGGATATCGCGGAATTTGGCGAGCCTGTAAATCGCTTAGAATAAAACCAGGTTGAATAAAAGATAACTAATTTCTAAAAATTCCTATTAATATTCAGTATTGACAAAAACTAGTATTCAATCTTATATAATCGTGTTCCACTATTTTGAGCTTCGTATATTTGATTTATATAACTTAATTTAAAATAAATAAATAAGTATATGAAAGCTACCTCTTCCCCCCGGAATTGACGGAAGGACT
This sequence comes from Maratus speculifer, assembly GCA_964019185.1. NCBI lineage: Eukaryota > Metazoa > Arthropoda > Arachnida > Araneae > Salticidae > Maratus > Maratus speculifer. The sequence continues at coordinate 921,765 of CAXHSM010000003.1, forward strand.
TTTTTGTTTTCTTCTCGGTTCCATTAGCATAAAAAATTTGTTTTTGCCGAATGATATTTTAATAGGTTATAAGTATAACTGCATTCGAAACTTTTGTAAAATTTCGTGATAAAAATTTTATATAGTGAAAAGGCAGCCGAATTCGAGCAAAACTGCTCCGAAAAAAAAATTTTTAGGGTTTTTGACAATCTTTTTACTCATTTTATTGTGGATAATATACTTCTATTTGTCCAAAAGTTTAGAAATTTCGTAGTTGATTAACTGTAGCTGTGCTGTGAAAAGAATGTGCGAAATAAAAACTTTTAGAAAATTTTACCTCATAAAAAGATTGTCTCCGTTAGGGGCAAGATCTACAGGCGCGAAATTTTTTTTTAAAGAATTAAAATTTCTATTTTTGAAAACCAATTATATCTTGAAGAAATTATGGTCTGAGTTTTACATAAGTAGTTTTTTTTCTTTTTCACAGTTACTTCTGAATTTCTCCGTAGGACAGTGATAGCGTAATAAAGCCAACAACCAATCCATATCTGTCGCTATGTCTCGTCGACTGATCAAGGTTCTAAATTACTTGACCAACTTGAGTAGCCATTTGCAGTACAGGCAACAGGATTGAACGTGAAGCATCGAATAAAACAAAGTAGGCTCAAACGAGAAACAAGTACTGCAGATGTGATGGCGTGCGGAGCAAAGGAATCAGGTTTATTGCAGCTAAGCGGCGATTAGGTGGTCACCCGCCCTGATACCAGGTATCTAACCCGTTAATCTGAGGTAACTCGGCAAGTAGGGTCCTGGTCATTGGTTAGAAAAAAAGAAAGAGTCTCCCTATATAACAGTACGTACATTTACACCGTTTGGATGTTTTCTCAAAAATATATTAAAAATAAATGATATTGGTGATGAATGATTTATTTGAAATAAGATAAGTTAAATTTAGAAGCGCACTTTTCTAATAAAAATCCATGAATTCAAGCTACCTAAAATTTCAATCTGAACCAGAATTTTTGATGAAAATGTTATATTTATATTTATAGTTTTACTTAAAACAAAGTCTATGCGTGTATGCAAAATCGCCTCTTTTTATTTGCAAATATTTTTTTTATATATTTCTGGCAATGTTAATAATCTGATATTTTTTTTAATTCAGATTGTAATGTGTAGTTCAATACGGAGACTAATTCTTCTTTAAATATGTTGGTAAATTAAGCAATCCGAATTTTTAAAACACTAGCTAATTGGCAATATTGAATTATGGTGCGAAACACAATGACATGCTTCTTAACCCTTTGAAGGACAAAGCATTTCCATTGCCGAAATGAATGATTGATACTGGAATTTACAAATAAATCTATCTTAAGCTTCATTTCACATAAATAATTAAAGGAAATATTTTGTGCTCAAATTCCGCTACCAATGTGGCATTTGGTAATTAAAGTTAAATGGCTTCATAAACTTACCACCATTCTTTAGGAGGTTAATCCCTTCTCGCAAGAGTCTTTTAATATTTTACCACTGGTTTCTCAGAACAGAAAATTGTCTGCAAATAATTCGTGACAATGCTTTGATTAAATAAGGTAAACTATACAATCAAAAGTAACTTTTGAGAATAATGAAGGACTCTAAGCATTTTAAGCGGCAGATATACAAATCGCTTGACCACAAGGGGTTTAAGATGTAAAGAGGTGAATGTATGTACTTGACGAGTATGAAGGATAATTAGAGGTCACATATTGAAAAGTTCAAGAATTCATGAAAAAATAATTGTAAAATTCTATGTTAAGATTGTAACATATATCTTTCTACGCGTCTATTTTGACTGAAGAAGAATGGCCTGTTTAACAATAGAACGCCCGGAAATTTCACTCATGTTTCATAATAATATTTCCCACCAAAATTTTGATTCAAAATTATTTAATTACCTTATTTAAAGTAAATCTGCGTGGTTTAAATTCAAGTTATTTCAGTAAAGAAATTCTGACTAGAACTGAAAAAGTATTCACGTGGTCTGAGTCGAATAGGCTTATTCCGGGCGTTCCAGTGTTAATAAATCCAAGTTGTCCCAATACGTCAGCTAGGTAACTTGAATTTAACAAAAAATATTATAGTCAGTTAAAAGTTTTTGAAGTTTTTATTATATTTTTAAAAAGTCATTACATTTTCCGGTTTCAGTTATTTTTAATACATTTTGGAAAAAATAGCCGATTGATATAAGTAAACGTGCTTTTATAAAGGATGCCTTATAAATATAGTGCTAAATATGGATTACTTGTTGGAAATGCAGAATAGTTCAGGGATGGAATTAAGGTTTTCATAGAAGGGTGTGACTTCCCGCTGGATATTTTCAAATGTGAATCACAATGTGCGTGAATAGGGGTCCCTAAGAGGTCATGCAAGTCTTTTAATTATTCATTAAATTTATTAAATTCCTGTTTTATTAAATAAATGTTTGCGTTGGAAATATGCGGATATATAATGACAACACTAAGATGCTGAGATCCTAAGATGCTGAATTTATGACAAATATTTTGTAATGAAATGACAATGCAGTTAAGATATTGTTTTTACTTTGTAAATATTGCCTGTAACATACAATTCTGTTAAAATAACGTGTATATGGCGCAAGATTTGGAATAAAATGCCATTATTTCAATATTGTTGTAATTTATATTAACGAAACAGCTTTATCAGTATTATAAAATTCTAAAACAATTTGGTTTTTATGTTTACAAATTGGATGCCTCAGCTTATTTGTCTGCAATCCTCGGATTACTTCCCTAATAAAAAATAAACGCGAGCTAATTAAATACAGCTATACAAAAAAAAAAAAAAAAAAAAAAAAAAAAAATATTTTAGCTTTATAAGCTATAGCATTTGCATGACTCATAAGAAAATCACTTCCTTTAAATTTTAATTGAAAACTAATCACAAAATAAACGTAGCGCTTGGAAATCTTTCATTTATTTAAAGAAAAACTAAATTAAAAATAAGACTCCAAGTTAAGGCAGCTTAAGTTTATATAGATTCATTTTAATACTATTATTATGTATTTCCCTCTTTTTGTCTTTTTATAGAGAAATACATCTCCTTCAAAATTTTATTGTTAATGAGATTATAAGAAATTTCTTTAGAGCAAGGAAAGGAAATTAGTTTTATATTTATCTCTGAAAGTTTTGCACTGAACTTCAGAGGAATTTAAATCCCTTTTCTTTTAAAACTTTAGTCAATAGGAAGTTTTACTCGATGCGAATTATTATATATTTTTTAAGTTTATACATCTTCATTTGCATTTTCCAATTGGTATCGTTTAAATCTCAAGCTGAATTAAACTTTAATCTCAAAAAATAATTTGAAAATGGGCTTTTTATTAAATTATTTTTATACGATAATACTTTTTAAAACAAGAGTGATTTGCATTTTTTGAAAAATGAAACTCGAAGCTTAAAATTCGATTAGAATGGATTCAGTACATAAAAGAATCGTATATTTTAAACAATATGCATCGTATTAAATAAGGAAAAAAACTTTTTGCTGGCACATAATTAACAGTGGTTCAAAAACTTTGTAAATATGGCTACTCTTTCTTTTATTTAATTCCATAAACAATAAGAATAGTTTTTTGTATGCTATCTTTACATTTTTTTAACTTATTTTTTTCATATTTAAGTTTATTTTGTTTCTGTACACAAAATATAACGCATAAAATAAATAAATAAAATAAATCTGCATATTAGTAGAAACAGAGCGCGGAGTTTCAAGCCCCTTTTATTCAGAATTTTTGTAAAGTAATATTAGCCTTATTTTACCTGTTCGGTCTCTGGGTCCCAAAATAAGGACCTATGTTTTGATTTATTTTATTAATAATAATGTAACATAATTACAATTTCGATTTTAAAACGATATGTTTCGAATTCTAAGATTTTAAATAATGCAAATAAAATAAAAATCTTGCTCTGAAGTGAAATGGTAGAAGAACTAAATCAGAAATAGTTAGTGATATTGAATTAATACTCGGTAGCGAAGAGGTTTATAAAAAAATCTATCTTCAGATACTGCGACCAGTATTTTACAAAATTTTGGTGTTGAAACATCTAAAATTGCTGAATTCCTTGATAAGTATGAATTCTGTAGAAAGGGACTAGAGCATGTTTTTAGAATCTTCAGAAAAGGATTTTTTTTATACATTTTTTCTTATTTGTTTGGATTTAAACTTATTTAATTTTTGGATATAAAAAAAAATCTTTCACGAAATGTCTGAGATTTTGTTTCGTTTACAATTTTTGTGAAAGATTTGGCAAAACTTCCGTCAATCGGCAGATTGTTAATACAGACGTCTTTTGCGGTTTTCGAATGGCAATTAATAAACGACTTAATGAATGAGAGATTGAGTAAAGCGAATATTACTATTCAAAATTTGTGGCAGATACATAAATAAATGGAAATCTGTAAAATTGGGAATAGTTTATCTTCGAGTAATCCGATTTTATTCGAACCTCAGGGTTGACGCTTGTTTTCTTCGGCCAGATCGGGTTCGGATTTGTTTACTTTCAAAAGTGCGAATTGAATTTACAATTTTGAATCTGTCGGGTTGGTCTGTCCGATACTTTAGAAGTAGAATCCGAATACTTTTCAATTGAAAAAGAAGTAAAACACTCGATATATTAAATATCAGTAAGTGTATACGTCCTTTTATACCAAAAAATTAAAATATGGACTATTCATTCGAGATTGGTTTCGTGATGAAGAAATTCGGTTTTGGATTAACGAAATATTTTGCTGTAGTTTGGCTTGACTAAAAATGAAATTCGGGTTCGGGTACAATTTGACCCGCCCGGGTTTTAACTCTGTCTTTAGAATAATTGGATAACTAATTTATTTTTATAATGCGAAATCTTGAAATAGTATTTTTAAACATCAAGCAATATTGATTATTAATCATAAATTTCACTAAAATGTTTTAGAAATCTTATTTTTTATAATTATTCTTCAAATAAAGCATCAAAACATCAATTTCTAAAAAGTAGCCCATCTGGCAACACTGTATAGAGTTAGGAAAAATTTTAAAGAAATACTAATATGTTCTTATACAAACTTTATTTTTAATAGAATAAACAAAAACGCATTATCTTTTTCACATTGGATAAATAAATAGTTTTAAACATGAATAAATTTAATAATGGAAAAATAATTCAACCTCAAATAAGTATGTCCATGTTTTTGTTAGCAACTTGAACAATCGTACGATTAAAAATTATATGGAGAAATTCTGAAAACATATATATTCCAAAAGAAAGAGAAAAATCCGGATATAAGGAATGAAAAACGCATTATAAAGTTTCTTCTTTGCATAGATGTGCAGAGTTAAATTAAATGAAAGAGCATAAAAACTTTTTATGCCGAATCATTATTGTTCATTTAAGCTAATTAAGGTTCATTTTATTTATTTAAATACCTAATGCATAAAATACTTTGTTACATGAAGCGATAACGACATTTTTCTGTGGCGTTACATTCTAGAAACCTAAAATTATAAATTGTCACTGTAACCTTGTATTTTCTAACGTAAGACCGCAAGCAACACCTAAAGAACTGAAGTAGAGCAGAAAAACTTTTGCACTTCCGTGTTTTGTGGCAAGAATATTTCCGCGGGTATCAGAAAAGAATAAAAAATGAGCGTAACTAAAAGCAGGGGAAATTGAAATCTTTTGGATTCGCTTTCTCGCTTGTTGAAAAATAGTTTTTTTTTTTTTTTTTTTTTTTTTTTTTTTTTTTTTTTTTTTATAATTTTTTCAAACTGTATGTAGATATATTTCGATTTTTTTTATCTCACCTTTTATGATTTACAAAGATTTTTCTTAATATTTCGGTCAGTTTTATTTCATTTTTTGCATTTTCCGAAATGAAAAGTGTATGAAAAAAAATAGGGGAAAATATTATTCAATCTATTATAAGGAACAGTTTGGACCAATCGGTGTCTAATATTTTAATTTAAAATTCTTAAATTTCCTTTTTTTTTTGAAAATTTTTATTTCACTTATTTGATAAAGAGCAAACGTGTTCGAATAAGAATTTTTCCATTTGACATTAGTGAAAGTGACAGATCTTATTCTAATAACTGCTTGGTTTAAATCTTTTTTTAATGGATCTGAAAATTTAAAATGCATAAAATAAACATAGATATAACATCCCTATTCCTTTCTTTTTTTTATAGATCCCCTATCCAATTGATATGTTTTTCTCCACACAATGGTGATTCAAAATAATATTTTCGTGCATGCGGTCAAAGACAAAGTTTTTTATTCTATGACTATTTAATAACATAACGACTTTGAAAAATAATTATTAAAGAGAAGTGTGTGATCATTATATGGCCACTGAGATTTGCAAGATTTCTAATTTGTCACATCAGGGATGTTTTATTGGCTTCTTCTAAGATAACATCCCCCCCCCCCCCCAATTAGTCATTTGAATTACCGTTTAATGCTGACCAATCTGTCACAGAAAGCTACTGCATTAAATTTTGCTTTACTTTTTAAATCACACATAAAAAAAAACTTTTCGAGCTGACAAATATATAAGGATTATTTGCGCTTTTAGAGTTTATATTTTAAATACAATTATTAATTGCAGGAAAATATGTGTTCATTATACACGCTGCAGGTAATATAAGACTTCGAAATATGTCACGCCGATGCTGTTCGATTCGCTTGTTTAAAAATAAAATCTTCTTTCAAATTTATGAAGAGTTTATTGCTGACCAATCTGTCATAAATATTTACAATTATTTTATTTTATTTTATTTGTTTACTTCAATCATACGAATAAAATTTCTTAATAATGATAAAAAAGGATATAATCGATTAATAATCGATTTTGTTTAATACAGCATTAATTTGGCGTTACAGTTGAAGGACTATAAAAGGCCCCGCTTCAGTCGACCGATCATTACCACCAAATTTTAATAGAATTCTTCACCTTAGTTAAAAAGAGATTTTCTTGAGATTTAATTAGGAAAAGAAGTTGCTATCAAAATTTAGTGTAACTGTCGGTATACAGTGCCGTAGTGTTTAATTTGCTGCTGCAGATTCCCTTTTTAATAATATTATATTTACATTAAAAATTACTATGTAAATAAATTAAATACAATGTTTAGATAGACTGGAATTTCATAATTATACCAAACAAATTTAATTGTTTTCCCGTTGACAGTGAAAACACAATTAGAATTATGTAGACATCTAAAATTTCAATGAAATATAAATTTCAACATTTAATTAACCACTTAATGGTCGCATTAAATTGCGGTTTTTAGCCCCACCAGTGGCCGAGAGGGTCTGACCTCTCAACTGGTTGACGACAGGTGCTGGGTTCGAACCCAATCGCGGCCGTCGGCCTAACCGTTCGGAGTTTTCGTGGTTTTCTTCGAACCTTGCGTTAAATACTGGTTAGGTTCCCTTAGAAAGACCCCCACGGAGGGCATCCCCCCCTGGGCCTATATCCCTAGCGTAGATAATCGGCCGACACAAAATACAACATAAATTGCGGTTTAAAAATTCAAATTCATTATTGCCATCACTTTTTTGAAAAAAAATATTCATCTGTTTAATGGAAAATAAATTGATACCAGCATAAAACCAATTACTCTATTTTATAAAACTGGTGGGAATCAAACAATTTTGAATAAAAGCCGTGAAACTTGCAACTCGTGAATGTCTCGAGCGCGACGAATTCACAATTTCTTGTGAATTATATACGGGAATTATAACGGCAAACAAAAGCTTGGTATTAGAAAAGGGGAGCTTGAATCTGATATTAAATTTGGAAGTACTAACACTGCCTTTTCTAAAAATGAAGGAATAAAAATATTGTTTAGTGAAAGGAAATTGTGTTTCATATCTAATTGTAGTCGTAAGTCTATTATAAGAGAGTCCATTAAAATTTATACGCGTAAAAATTTTGTTCGCAATGATACCGTTTCTTTCATTATTCCTAAGTTACGGTTAGAATTAATGAATAAATTCCTCGTGAGAGCTTGAATGGGATGAACAAGGTTGGAAATTCTTTTCGACCATGGTCTATTTTAATTTAATTTTTACTGTAGAGTGCGTGATTTTTGTTTTTTGTTATTTGTGTTTTGTTATTTATGTCTCATTGTTGCGTGTCATTTGTATTAACCGTGAAACGTTTTGAAATTTAATTTTAATTTTTATTATGATTATGGATCTTATTAGACGGATCCGAAACATGTCAATGTCATTTATTTTTTAATTATTATAACACCTTTCTTAAGTAAAATAAAATTTTTATTAAAATTTTCATATAAAAGGTGAATCTTTTAAAATCTGGTGATTTAAAAAAATCTATTGGATTTAATAAAATTTTTATCATAGTGTTTTGTTTGTTGCTTTCTGGTTTCATACGAGCCCTGGAGTTTCATGCCCAGGAAATTATTCCAATTGCTTCCCATAGGAAACTTCTGATTAAATAAGCTAAAATTGTCATGTTTTTTTAACTAGGGTTATTTTTCTATTAAAAAAATACTGGTTTACCTGGAAAATAACAGTACCAGTATATTATTCTGAGCAAAATTATTCACAAAGGCGGTCGTCCCATAATCTGTAATTTTTATTTGTAATTGTTGAGTATTTATTAAGTGATTTATCACAATTCTAACTAAACGTAGAACCAACAAAGTGGGAAATTCCAAGCTGAGAATCGAATCGGAACCCTTCGAATAGGGCTCTATCATTTAAGTTACGAGGACGATTCCCAACTTAGCATCTTTTTGTCTCATATGTTGGTAAGGATGCAACAACAGAACAAGATTCAACACGTTTAAACATGTGGCGTAACATGAGATTCAAATAAATCCAGTATAGGTAAGCATTATATTTGCATTAATTTTTCAATTAATTTTCAGTAGGGAAAAAATTCTCGAAATTATTGAATATTTAATAAATGCTTTATCACAATACTAACTAAGCATAACTTGACTCCTGAAAATTAATTAAAAATTAAATGTATTTACTGGGTTTCTTTGTGTCTGTTGTTATACCATGGGGTTGTGTGCTCATGCAGATGTTTCCTGCGGTTACAGCCATATCAACATATGTGAGCGAGAGATACTGAGCTGGGTGTGGTCCATGTAGCTTAAATGGTAGAGCACTTGGAGTGCTTTTCCAAAAGAATTCAGGGTTTGATTCCCGGCTTGCACATTTTTCACTCTATTGGTTCTATGATTAAACGTATTTTCCTTGCTGAAAAATTAATTAAAATTTCATAATTTTGTTTATGCTTCTGTCGGTTTAATTATTCGTAATTGAGGATAAAATATTTTTGAACTTCCAAGCATTGTTCTTTTTAGTTCTTTCAGAAACAATGAAAATGAATTCAGTAGCTATATTTAAAGAGGAAAAAACTGTTATTTATGATAAAGTCGTCCATACTTGATTTAAAAGAACTGAAGTTATTTTCATAAATACTTAAATATAGAAAGGTATTCTTTTAAAGTAGAACAGATCCATCTTTGGGAAGAAATAGAACCATGTTTAAGATGCGAATATTAATAAAAACGTTAATAAGAAAAACATAAGAAACGTAAAACTATCAATTATAAATGCGCAAACAGAGCTTATGAGACAAAATTCAGACAATGACAAAAATTACACTAAAATAACATATATCAATAACACGGCAGTTCGAGTGTATTCACGCAAGTTAGAGAAGAGACATACAAACAAACAAAACAGCAGGATATATTATCAAACAGATGGTGAGACAAATCAAAGTCAAAAATACTTTTCTAATTATTTTCTATAACTGTCAATATCTTATGTTTTTTTTTCCACAAAAATTTTACAGTAAATTTTACTTTTTCAAACCTCCGTAATCTGCCGATTAATAATCCGAAAATTTCTGTTAGTTTTTTGTAAAAAACTAGTCGTTGGGGGCCACCGCAATACTTACCCATCATGGATATGTATATGAAAATAAAACACGTGAAAACTATTTATACAATGCATTGCAATTTCAAAACAAGATTCAAATATTGTTAATATTCGTAGTTAATGCTACATTAAAAACTGCTGATGTACCAATTTCGACAAATTATATAAAACGCCAAACTACTCAAGTAGTACCGAACTGCGTAAAAGAAACATCCTTATAACTCCAAAAATAATAACTCTATTAACTAACAATTAAATGCGTCGGATTAAGCGTCTCATTTCCAATTAAAATATACCTCTGAATTGAAATTTGAATGAAATACAGAGTCATGAAAAATCGAAGAATGTGGAAAAGAGGATTACAAATATCTCGGCAACTCATGATCCGATCGACTTCGTTTTATATGCAAAATGTGTGCTATTTTATTGCCTTTTACGTCCATTCCTTAGAACCAAAAAATTCGAAAATTTTTATATACCTTTCATCAGAATGAATTTTTCGAGAGTCCGAAAAAAATAGTTCCGGATCATCGAGGTTGCTGATATTCAATAGGCTTCGTCCCATTCTTACATACTAACTACATACAAAATTTCAAGTCTCTATCTCAATTTGTTCGGGAGATAGAGCGTTTACAGACAGACAGACAGACGGACGGCAAATTTTTTTTTCTAAAAATATGTTTTTCGGAATCTTCACTATCTAAAACGTGTAAATCCGTCAAAAAAATTTTTTTTTTCGATTTTCAAAACGATTGCAAGACCTACCCTATGCTACGTATGATGGGTAAAGATAGGAAGTAAAAAGCAAAAGAATTGGCATCTATGTTGTTTTCGTATTTATACTATCGCTAACTATAAGTCAATATCAATAGAAGTTTACTTGTTGAGAATATTACATTCTTTACAGAGAATATAATATTCACAGAGATATATATTTACAGAGAATAATATATACTTGTTGAGAATATTATATTCTTTACAGAGAATATAATATTCACAGAGATAATATATTTACAGAGAATATTATATACTTTACAGAGGATTCAATTTCCAAGATAATGCGAGAAGAAAATAGGAAATCTCAACAAAAGAAGTGAGAACCAATTTTTGGGTTCATTAATTGCCAAACAAAGCTTGATTAAATAATTTTTATTATCAATGAAAACTTTATCAGGGAAGGAAAAGATGTCCTGAAGCTATTGTCTTTAAGAACACCAGATTATGAATTTATCTAGCATTGTATGTATTATGAGATTTTCTTTTTTTTACATCTAATTAATGAAGTTTTTTTCAACGAAGGCGAATTTTATGCATTAAGAAATATATTATTTTTCAACAAGAAAGGGAAAATGAATGAAAATGAAAAAAAGGTTACACTAAATTATTGATAGACTAGTCTTAGTTTTTACTTGTATAAGTAACAAAACTCTTAAAATTTTTTAAATGTAAGATTACATGGGGCAACTGGGAAAGGATTTTACAATATAACTCTTGATATTCTGACGATTTGGTTTCCAAAAGCCACTGTTTAAAAAGCCACTTAAATTAATGTCCGATCCTTTGTAAAACTGTTACGCTAGGTTCGCTTTTGCTGACAAATAATTTCAAAAGCACACACATTTTTATAGTCAATAATAATATATACAGTAGAACCCCGCAAATTTGGACCCCGTTAATCCGGATCTCCGGATAATTCGGATTGGTTTGGTCTTTTTTTTTTTTCCAAGTTTGAGAAGCGATTGGCTAATTTCCATAACATTAACTTGTTTCGTCGTCGTACTCTGAATAAAAAAGAACCTTTTTCTGAAATCTTTTTGGAAGAATTAAGCGAAGTAAACTTTTTACTGTTTGTAAATATTCAATAAGTTTAACATAAAGGCGATTTTCTTTAAGCATGTTTTATTTTATTTCATTTTTTTCTAATTCTCCGGATAATCCGGATTTTCGATAATCCGGATTGGGTCCCAGTTAATCCGAATTATCGGGGTTTTACTGTATATGCATATATGTAATCTCTCTTTTCCATGGATCTGTTGCCTTAAAAAATGAAGCAAATGGAGCAGGCAGTTCTATTTTGCACTCACCTTTGATTTTTATAATATGGGTCCTATTTGAAAAAGCATAAATAACTTTAAAAATTAAAACCAGACAGATAATTCAAATTGTACTCTGATTAATGAACTCTGTTAGGTAAACCCTTGCAATCTAGGTTCTAAAAAAGCACCAAACGACAAATTTTTAGATTTATTTATACGAGAAACATAACAATTAAGTTGTACAAAAAGTATGTACATGTATATATGTACAAAAAATTGAATTAGACATTAAAGATAAGACATATCTTTATTTTTCCTTATAAATACCGGTCATTTGTCATACCATTTGATAAGCTTGGAAAAATTCAGGGCTTTGCTTAAGGAAGAAACGTTAAACGGCTTGTCCTTAACACTTTGAGCTCTAATGGAGGAATTTTCTATCACTTAATTTTAGCTCAGAAATGTCACAATGGCACCGGAGTATTCGAGTAAATTTATTTGAATAAGACTTATTGCATTTTTTAGTGCAGTTTCAAAATACTGGTGCCAAAGTGAAATTTGGAATTTCGTAGAAATTTACTCATTAGAGCTCAAAGGGTTAAGCAAAACCCTGATGTTTTTCTGGAGAGCATTTTGCAGCTTTTCTAGCCAAGTGAAAAATGCCTTATGAAAAATGTCTCAACGTGCTTTGTACTTATGTTGACAAATAAAGTTGTGTCGTATTTTTCACGTCTCATTATACTGTTTGACTTTCATATACACCTCTATCCATGAACGCTGTGCAACTTATTTTCAGACATCTCCTCGTACATGTGTATTTTAGGAAAAAATAAACAAGATAAATCTATAAACAAAATGAGTACGCGAATATTTAAATATTTCATTATCTTTTTTAGTTATCTCAGTGAAGTCCAATTAATCTGTGGAGAATGTAACCGTGGTTTTATATCGAACAGAAATATTTTTTTCGGTATTTTTCTAATAATGTGACTTTGTCTTATGTATCATTTTTTTCATCTCTATCGTAAATTTTCGAGGACTCACATACGACATTTGGTTATTACGTTATCACTTAAGATATTACGTTAGTTAAGACATGCATACCCGTTGAGATGCTTTCTTTTTAAAAAATGTTATGTTATTTTAATAACTTATATACAGTAAAACCCCGATAATTCGGATTAATTGGGACCGGACCCAATCCGGATTATCCGGAGAAATAGAAAAGAATGAAATAAAACAAAACATACTTACAGAAAATCGCCTTTATGTTAAACTTATTGAATATTTACAGACAGTAAAAATGTTCACTTCCCTTAATTCTTCCGAAAAGATTTCAGAAAAAGTGTTTTTTTATTCAGAATACGGCGATGAAACAAGTTAATGTTATGGAAATTAGCTAATCGCTTCTCAAACTTGAAAAAAAAATGACCAAACCGATCCGAATTATCCGGAGATCCGGATTAACGGGGTCCGAATTAGCGGGGTTCTACTGTAATTTCTTTACTACTAGGACAAAACGACGGAGAAATTAAATTCCCGTACTAAGTGAAATTCCAGAAATGTATTTATATCTATTGGGGCAACTGGAACCATTTACTCCAGATATATGTCCCAGTTAATGAAACATTTCTCAGCTAAATGGAACACCGGCCTTACTTTTGAAACATGAAATAAATATGTAGAGATTCTCAATAACAATCAAGTAATTATATATCTAATTTTTAAAAAAAATTATTGTTTCATAAAGGTGTATGTAATTAATATTAAGCGTATGTAATCATAATATGCGTGTTATTATATTTTAATAAAAAGCAGAATTTCAACCAACTTGACGTGTTTTTTTAAAAAAAGAAACCTGAATTACCGGTAACCAGGGGTCGTACATTTCTGTCAATTTTTCAGGACAAATATCAGTATTTATTTATAGAAACATACATCTAGATTTAACGTACGAACTGACACTTTATTTTGAGAAGATATTTTCTATGAGAAAATACTCGTGCTGAAGGTTTTCTTGGTCTTAAAATTTCAGGACATGTACGACCCCTGCCGGTAACGTATAAAAAAAAAGACAGAGTTGTGATTGAGTTGTTTTAAGAAGTAGAGATGGAGGTAAATTAATTACAATAGTTAAAAGTCATCTACTGTTTCTTATAAAATAGCCTATGGCTCAGTTACCCTAATTTACCTTATAATTTTTCCTTGACACTGCGCGGTAAAATACAATGCATCCAATTAGATGATAATGTGGAAAAATGGGATCGACAAAAGTACGCCACTTTTGGCTATTTCCATGTGAACTTGTTTGTCTGTTACGTACTACGATTTTTGGCTACCAGTATTTAGATCGGAAAAAGGCGATTTATTTTGTCAAAGATATCTCATCAATTGAATAAAACGACACAAACTTTTCGACAATAACGGTGGCCAACAAGCATAGCCATTTTTATCTGTGTTACAGACAAACAAATTCGCATGGAAATAGCCTTTTACATCTTCGATTTTATTGTTATTAAATATTTTTTGTCACCTTTATAACCTTAATAATTAAAATATTTATTAATATTAATTACTTTATTCGGAAATATAATCAGATTATGCATTATTTTTAAACTATATTTTTCGTTTTCGTTTTCGTTTTCAACTACTTTCAAAGGAAACATATGACTTTTACAGTCGTGTAGTGGTGTATTTTTGTCGGCCGATTATCTACGCTATGGGATATAGGCCCTATGGGGTGGGTTGCCCTCCGTGGGGGTCTTTCTAAGGGAACCTAACCCGTATTTACGCAAGGTTCGAAAAAAACCACGGAAAACTTCGAACGGTTAGGCCGACGGTCACGATTGGGTTCGAACCCAGCACCTACCGTCTACCAGTTTGAGATCAGAGCCTCTCGGCCACTGGTGGGGCGACTTTTACAGTCAAAACTTTCTTAATACTGAAAAAGATGTGCAGAGGAATTAATGAAATTTCAATTAGAATATTGTTTCAGAAAATTGCGGAAAATACTTATTTATCATATTATTGATAACTATATCATTTATTAATAAAATTATTAGCATGCTTTAATAATATTTATCTAAAAAATACTATTCGCACTCAAAACTTTCCTAATATTTAAAACGGTGTGTAATGGGACCAAAGAAATTCCATTTAAAATTATTCTTTAGGAAAATTGTAGAAAATGTCCACACACAGAATTCCCTCAAATTCAGCCATTTGCATCGGAAAGAAGGTATAAAATTTAAATAAACTCTGCGTCGGTCGGCAGGCATATGAAAAATGGCGCCGTCAGTCAGATGCAAATGAGATATTTTCGAGAGTTCTTCATTGAAATACAGATGGCGATAACGTTAAATAAGCTATGAAAATTCGGAGAATGCTTACGCAGCAGGTTGTGTGTGCTAAGGATCTTATATTTACTGAGATAATGTTAAAATGTTTATTGTTTTATTACGGCTACAAACGAATTTAAGTTTAGAAATTCTATTATTTTTTATCGCAAATATTTCGGAAACTCTTTTGTTAACATAAACATGTTCTTATTAACCACTTTAACGATCAATATTTTTGCAAAAACTTTCAAATTTTTACTCAATTTTTAATTTCGAACTCAATTTTTAATATTTTCTCAAACTTTTTAAAAACAGATTTTTTTTTGGGGGGGGGGAGGGGCTAATTTAATCAGATAAAAATTTACAGGTGAGATAATTTATTAAGGAATCATTATTGGAATATGGGTGACCATGCTTGGTAGGGGCAAATCATAATTATCAGAAATACGTAGCCCATATTAGAGGTCTGCACGGGCCGAAATTTCCAGGCCCGAGATTTAAAATTTTGGCCCGGGCCCGGCCCGAACGAAAAAAAAATTGGCCCGGCCCGATAGTTAAAATTTCGGCCAGAAACCTGGCTCGGCTCTGGTGAATTTCTACAGAACATCGATCTTTACCCTAATGGAAGAGTTCAGACCAAAAAAACTTATCTTAGTCTTTTTCCCCCTTCTTTATAATCTCTATTTATGCAGAAATGCCATAGGCTGCGATATTTACGCTTTTTACGAACCTTTGTTTGTTGTATGTAAATCTTTCAGTTATCATTAGTATTATGATAGTATTATTAATACATTAAAAAAATCTAAAAAATGGTATATGGTAAAAGTAAAATCTTCTAAGACATTCGAAAAAAAAGTTTCCTTCTTAGCAGATGTAAATGTTTAATGTATATATTTTTTTCTCGTATTGTTGTATTCATTTTGCATGAATGAACAGCTTAAAAGAAATTTGCGGTTTTCAGTTTAAACAAAAATTCCGTCATAATCATGTTTTTTTTTTTTTTTTTTTTTTTTTTTTTTTTTTTTTATGTGTTTAATTCTATTTTAAGACGCCTAGTGATCTACGATTCTTTAAAAAGAATAAATTCTAATGTTTAATTGTGGAATAATGACGACTTAAAAGTATGTGTCTATTTTGCAAAAATTTTTGGTCTAAGCCGAACTTTACTGATTTATGAACAGACTTTTCCACGTCTAGAAAAGGATTTTCATACGGGAAGATTCAACAGGAACTGATTATTTTGGGACGTGAAAACTAGAAAGATCGAAACCAGTCTCGGCTTCGTACGGAAAAAATAAGTTAATCCCGGCCCGGCCCGATACTTCAGGAGAAAAAATTGAGGCCCGAGCCCGGCCCGGCCCGAAAAGATTAGTGACTAGGCCCGTCCGGCCCAGCCCGAGTCTTCGGAAGCAAGGCCCGAGCCCGGCCCGAATGCTGTTAATGAAAATCGGCCCGAACCCGGGCTTCGGGCCGAGGCCCGGCCCGTGCAGACTTCTATTCCGTATGACGTAGGAGAAAATTTGTGAAGTGGTCAAAGGAAAAGTGCAGAAATCATGTTTGTAATAGAGAGAACTATTGCCACAATATGCATATTGTGGAAATTATTGTTGAGGTTGTCATTCATTTCTATAATTCATAAATAGGAAATATATATGCAACCGAACATGCAAGCAAATCACATAATCAGCAAAGTAAGAATAATAAAAAATACGACACGCATACATTATAAAACAGACTGCTCTAGTACCGGAATATCACAAAAATAACAATAACAATTAAATACCAATATAACAATAAAAATAATAAAACCCAAAACTATCGATTTAGGTTCACAGACGATCAGCATATGATGCATGCTCGTTAAAAAATAATTTAAGACTCTCTGAATTGAATGAATTTAATCACCCGAATAGCTGAGACTCATTTATGCACTACTTAATTTTAATATCTTATTGCCACAATGACATCAGAATTTAGGAAAGAAAATTTTACTTTTATTAAACATGCGAAAAAATACTTTAATTTAATTTAAAATCGCAGTACATAGCCATGATATTCAATTCTTTCTGCATTTTCCTAATTGAAATACTTTGTCCGTAAAAAAGTTAAAATCTCATTCATAGGGAATACCATGGAACTAACTTGAATTTGTTAATGTGATTAATAATAAAAACTAGTTGGATGTGTCAATCCCAATCTCATAAGTACATTTTAATAAAAAAAAAAAAAAAAAAAAAAAACGTGGTGACCCCAAAATTACCCACTATCGAATTTCCTCGAACATTTGACCTAGCCTACTGGGATTCTGGTATCCGAAAAGCCTAAAACGCAAAATTTAATTAATATTCTGAGAAAATGAGCTTAGTAGTGCCTCATGTTTGGTAGTTTATACTAAAACCTAATAAGCATCTACTTATGTCAAGACCTAACAGAATCTGAAATTTGATGGAATTTCGTCCATTAGTTCTTGAGACATAGTTATAACAAAAAATTTGCAAAACGTAGCCCAGCAACACCATATCTTGGACAATTTATGCCAAAACGTAAAAAAAGCGTCTAATTATGTTATGGTGTAAAAGAATCTGAAGTTTGATGAAATTCTGTGCATTAGTTCTTGAGATATAGTTAGTTTAAAAAAAACCGTGTAAAATATAGCACAGCAGCACCATCAGTTGAAGGATTTGTAACAAAACGTAATCATCGTGTAATTATGTTATATGTCATTTTGTAACGAAATCTGAAGTTTGATGAAATTCTGTGCGTTGGTTGTTGAGATATAGCTATCGGAAAAATTGTGCAAAATGCAGCATAGCTGCACCATCTGTTACAAGGTTAATACCAAAATGTAATCAGCGTCTAATTATGTTATATATTTTAGTGTAACAGAATCTAAAATTTGATAAAGTTCTCTGCATTAGTTCTTGAGATATAGCTATCGCAAAAATCGTGCAAAATGTAGCATAGAAGCGCCACCTATAGGGCAGTTCACACCAAAACCTTATCAGCGACTATGTATCTCAAGGTATCGCGGAATCTGAAGTTTGGTGAAATTCTGTGCATTAGTTCTTGAGATATAGCTATCATGAAAATCATGAAAAACGTGACATAGCAGCGCCACCTGCTGGCCAATTTACACCAAAACTTAATCAGCTTCTATGTATATCAAGGGGTCACAGAATCTGAAATTTGGTGAAATTCTGTTCATTAGTTCTTGAAATATAGCAATCTTGAAAATCATGAAAAACGTAGTATAGCAGCGCCACCTGCAGGCCAATTTTCACCAAAAACCAATAGGCACTAATTCATAGCAAGGTCTAACTGAATATAAAATTTGATTAAATTTCGAGCATTAGTTCTTGAGATAGAGCGCCCACAAATTTTTTGTCACATACAGACAGACAGACTCACAGACAGACATTTTCTAAAAATAGTCAAAACGTGTTCAGGTCCTTCTAAAACGTATAAATCCGTCGAAAACCGGAAGTAGAATATTTTCATGAATCCAATACTTTCTTCTTGTAAAGATAGAAGAAAGTAATAACCTCTTTTAAAAATACAATTTTAAAAGAATATTTTATATATTTTGTTTAAATTATTCAATGTGAAAATAATTTGAAATTAAAAAGTACTTTTTTCTGAATCCGTAAGCATGATCTGGGTTTTAGAGAAATAACGTATTATTATATATTTATAATAATTAGACGTTTATACAAATGCATTTTATTAACACGTGTTCCACGCTTCATATGTACTTGTATCGATATATCCGATGTGCAGAAAATTTATTTTTGATAACAAATATACGTAATTTATTATTATTATTATAAAGAGGTATGATTGATTTTTTTAGATTTAATTTATTAAAAATGAAGCTGAAAGAAGATTAAGCTGTGATCGAAGGAATTTTACCGGATACAGTTACATTTCAGAATGAGTCCACGATCATCAATAAAGATAATCGAAGTCAGATAAAATTCTTTCATATATATATATATATATAGGGGGGGGGGAAGTATCGTGAAGTTACAGTTGACATTTTTTATTTTGTTCGCATCACTATTTAAAAAATATATATTTCATAGTATTTTCAAGTGTACTCTTGCAAATATTCTGAAAGAGTATGTAAAGGATTTTTATTTTGAAAAAATGGTGCGAGATAGCATTAAAAATCATTTGTGTGCATATGAAATTTGACGACTATCCCCGTAGGCATTTTAACCCCTTGACTGGCCTCTACATTCAATTTAAAACTTTGTATTCCCATCAGAAATTCTGAAAGAAAAAAAAAATAGTTTAGGTAACGTCAGTAATAAATAAAGAAAACCTAAACTATACAGAAATTCTGGTGTGAACTTAAAATTTCAGATTTAAAAGATTAAAAATAGAGGCCAAATAATGGCAACTTAACTCCTTCAGGACTTTCATTTAGCCCCGTGAGGTGCAAGCAATACTGAATTCTCATAGGAAAAATTGAAAATTTTTGTTTCAAAATTAAAAAAAAAAGACAATTTTAATATAAGATTAAAATTGTCTTTTTTTTTAAATTCTGAAACGAATAGAAGTTAATAATATAAGATTTCGTTCAAAGTTTCTGGTGAGAATCTCGTTTAAATTCGGTAAGATAAAACATATCCCACCGCCCCTCTAAGGGTTAAAACATCTGCATATATGTTACATAAAAAAGCGTTCAATACAAACAATAGCAGGGTGCCGAGTGGTCAGTGAAAACTAGTCATATATAGCAATCATCCATCTCATTACATATTAAAATTTCGAAATTCGCTATCACAGTACCAGATTTAAATGGCAATCAATGACCATCATGAAGATTTAAAAGATATGAAATTGTGTGCATTAGTTTTTGAGATATGACTATCCCTGAAATCGTGTAAATCCTACAAAATTCGGAATAGCGCTGCCACTTGTAGGGCGATTGACACCAAAACCAATTCATATCAAGGATTAACTGAACCTAAAGATTGATGGGAATCCCTGCATTAGTTCTTGAGATTGTGCTGTTACAGAAATTGTAACACAACAGCACCATCTATGAAACTATTTACAATAAAATATAAGTAGCATCGATTCATATGAAGGACTGTCCTAATCTGAAATTTGGTTCAAATTCATGGGTTCGTTCTTGAGATAAACCTATTGCGGAAATCTGAAAAAATGAGGTATATAAGAGCCATCTATCGAGCGATTTACATCCAAGCGTAAATATCAATTCATGTCAAGGACTAACTGAATCTGAAGTTTTATAGAATTCTGTGCATATTGGAGATAGAGCTGTTACGAAAATCGCACAAAAAACAGACATAGCAACTCCACCTGTTGAGTGTTTTATACCAAAATCTAACCAGCACCAATTTTTATCAAGGAGTAACTAAATATAAATTTTTAATAAATTACGTGTATTAGGTCTTGAGATAGAGCTCTCACAAATTTTATGTAACATACAGCCAGAATCAGAGACACATATTTTGTAAAAAACAGTTTTTTTTTTTTGGAAAATCTGATTCTTAAAACGGTTAAATCTGTCGAAATCCACAATTTGAGCATTTTCACGAATGCAATACTATCTTGTAAAAATATGAGAAAGTAAAAAGTTGTTCAGTACCAGTATTTATTAAACAAAAATTCACCTTTTTTAGTCTCTTTATAGCACTCGAAGCATTTTCCATACAAAAACACTAATAGTTTTTTTTTTTTTTTTTTTTTTTTTTTTGTGGGGGCGCTGTGTTTTTTCTGATCACTTACCACCCTAAATAGATATAATAACCATTTTTTCATTTTTTCAGAAAGTAAATCTTATAGCGAGTAATGGGTTACCTTTTATAATCGTGATTCAACTAAATTTAATTAATTTCCATGATGTTGCAAAAGTTGCCTTTATATATATTTTTTCAACGTGCATAGCTTTCATTTTAATATCTTAGCACGTTTCTGATTTAAAAATGATTAGTACTAGAAAATATTCGAATTCCGGTTACGGTTATTTACATGTTTTAGAGGTCAAATATTCCAAAAAACAAGTTTTTACAAAATGTCTATCTGTAGGTTTGTTTGTGTGTCTCTCTGTATGTGACACAAATTTTGTGGGTGCTGAAAAGTTCAATTTATTCGAAAGTTTATTATATTAATATTTTACTCAACTCAAAATTAAATACGCATCTCTCATTTTAAACAGTTTATTTTGATGAGTAAACTCAACTCAGGTTCTTTCGAACATTAATAATTTAACAAAACACAACTCCAATAAAAACCGTAACATTTTTACACATATTCTCATAAAAAAATTCTTATCAAACTCAAAAACAAAAAGAATATTGTTTCACACAGCTTAGGTAAAAGCTGAAGAAATAAAACAGATAATGTATTTATCACAAAAAATCGTTTGCACAGAAAACTTTTTACATTTTGAAATAATTAGGTATATCTTGGTTGCTAGGTGACAAAGTCAGTAGAAAATTAAATAGCCTTTTATCAAACATACCGCCCCTCTTGAAACCTCTGAGGGGGTTTCAAACTAAAACACTGCAATTACAACCATTGTAAAAAATATAAAGAACAATACAATTAAATACAATATAAATGAGTCACAGTTAAGTTAAATTTAAGCAAATATTTAAACAATTTTGCATAATACATAATAAATAAAGAAATTTTACAATAATGTACACTTTCTTATAAAAACTGAATTACTTTTCAAGAGGTAATACAGCAATTTTGGATACTGCTCTTTTATATATTCCATTTGGGGTTTTTATATTTACAACTCTTATTCTATTATCATTACCAAAAAATACTTCTACAATTCTCCCTAATAACCATTTAGACACTGGAAGATCATCTTCCTTTATTACAACCATATCTCCTATTTTGAGGTTGTTTTTTGATATCATCCACTTATGCCTTTGCTGCAATGTACTTAAATAACTATTTTTCCACTTTTTCCAGATGGTCTGAACCATTTTAGTGGTCTTTTGCCATAAGTTTAGTCTATTATCTTCAATATTACTCAGGTCAGATTCAGCAATGGCATTAAGTGGGCGACCAATAAGAAAATGTCCCGGGGTCAAGACCTCCAAGTCATCAATATCTGTACTCAAGGGAGTAAGCGGGCGCGAATTTAAGATACCTTCAATTTGGACAATTATAGTTAACATTTCTTCATAAGTTAATTTAGAGTTGCCCACAACACGTTTAAAGTGATACTTGAAGGACTTGACTCCCGATTCCCATAAACCTCCAAAATTTGGAGCTTTAGGGGGAATAAATTCCCAAGCAATACCTTCAGATATCAAGTAATTAGTAAGGTTCTGGTCTGGTTTGTTTACCAATTCATGCAACCTTTTAAGTCTACATTAGTCTTCACAAAATTGCCTGCATTATCACTGAAAATTTTTCGAGGTTTGCCTCGTCTGGCAAAAAACCTCTTTAATGTTGCAATAAAAGCCTCAGATGTTAAATCATTGACTAATTCCAAATGCACTGCCTTTGTTACCATAAAAATAAAAATACAAACATAAACTTTATGATAAATGCCTTTACGTTGACCTCTATATCTAATCAAAAATGGACCACAGAAATCAGTTCCTATGCAATTAAAAACAAAGTCTACATTTATTCTTTCTTTTGGGAGCTCGCCCATAATTTGCTCTAACAATTTAGGTTTGGCCCTAAAGCATGTAATACATTTATGTACAATTTTTCTACAAATAGCCCTACCGTTTAAAGGCCAAAATTCTCTTCGAACACAATAAAGTAAATTTTGTGGTCCTATATGTAGATATTTTTTGTGATAAAACTCGATAATTAATTCTGTTAATTTGTGTTTAGAGGGCAGTACAATTGGGTGTTTTTGGGCATAATTTACCGTGCTATTTTGGAGACGACCTCCAACTCTGATTAAATTATTTTTATCCAAGAAAGGATTTAATGAAAGTAATCTACTATTTTTTGGTAACTCCTTACCCTTAGATAACAATGTGAATTCAGAACTGAACTCTTTTTCTTGAACAGATTTTATGATAAACTGCTCAGCCTTCTTCAATTCAGCAGATGTTAGCTTACCTGAATACCTTTCTTTTGGCTTCTTGACATTCTGAATGAACCTGAAAACATAGCTAAGAATTCTTATTAATTTAGCATAATTATTACTCAATTGCAAAAAATAGTCAATAAAAAATGAACAGTCTGATATTAAAAGTGAAGTCTCTGAAAAAGTCTTTTTAAGTTCACTTCTGTATAGATCCTTATCATTTTGCTCAAGTTCGACAGTATTTAAAGAAGGTTCAGTTTGTTGTGTTAGGAATAGTGGACCCTTCCACCATAAGTTACTCTGCAGAAGTTTGTCTGGATCTACACCTCGTGACACAAGATCAGCAGGATTATCAGAAGAAGCTACATGTCCCCAATGACTGATATCAGAAAGATTCTGAATCGTAGCCACACGTGATGACACAAAGGTTTTTAAGTCACACGGCTGTTTTCGAATCCAACATAATACAATAGTACTATCTGAATAATAGTAAACAGATTCTTTAGGAACTTTTAAAGTTTTGGCAACCTTATTCATCAATTTGGCTAATAAAACTGCACCACAGAGCTCCAAGCGAGGAATAGTGATTGTTTTGATTGGTGCAACTCGACTTTTACTGCAAAGCAACTGAGAAATTTGCTCTCCTGAAGAATTTGAAGACACAGCATACAATGCCACACCGTAGGCTTTCTCCGAAGCATCTGAAAAGCCACAAATTTTAATTTGCACTGGATTATTTGTAAAAATGTATCTAACAGCACTTATATTATTGATGGCTCTTAATGATTCTAAAAACTGCAACCAATCATCAAGCTCAGCTGTAGGGAGATTTTCATCCCAATCAATTTGCAGTCTCCACAGTCTTTGTAGGAAAATTTTTGCTTTCGTCACAACTGGTCCAAGTAGACCCAAGGGGTCGAAAATGCGAGCAATATTTGACAACACACTTCTTTTAGTTACCTTGGTTTGCTTACTGAATGATACACTAAAAGTAAAAGTATCATCATTGGCATTCCAGCAAAGTCCTAGTGCCTTAGTTTCACTCATATTTTCAAAAGTGTAATTCTCATTTTTAAAGGCTGGCTCCATTAATTCTGGATGATTACTAAACCATTTATGTAAGTTCATGCCACACGTATTTAATAGTTGAATAAGCTCAATTTGCAGTCTCTTAGCCGATTTTAGGTCAGCTGCTCCAGTCAGGACACCGTCCATGTAAAAGTCTGATTGTACCACACCAGAAGCATACGGAAATTGAGATTCACCATCTATACCAAGCTGTTTAAGGCAGCGCATGGCTAAATAAGGGGCACTAGTTGTGCCATATGTGACTGTACATAGTCTGTAATATTTCATCTCACCATTTACAGAATCTTTCCAAACTATGCGCTGTAAATCACGTTGACTTTTATCGATAAGTATCATGCGATACATCATTTTTACATCTGCTGTAAATGCATAGCGGTGTGTACGAAATCTAAGTATTATGCTAAACAAATCATCTTGAATGACACCTCCATTCAGCTGTATGGAATTTAGGGATTCTCCTGATGAAGTTGCATGTGAACCATTAAAGACAACTCTCAATTTTGTAGAACTTTTATCTGGGCGATAAACAGCATGATGAGGTAGATAATTCGCATGTATTGGCTCATCTGTTTTCTCTACTTCCTCCATATGGCCTAACTCTCTATACTCTGCCATAAATGCGCAATATAACTCTAAAAGATTTGGATTTTTGACTAGCCTATTCCATAGTAAATTTAATCTATTTTCCGCAAATTGCTTTGATTCTCCCAAAGAACTAGGATCTTTTTTCAACGGCATTTGTACTATGAATTTGCCCGTTATATCTCTCTGATGTGTGTTTATAAAGTGGGTGTCGCATGCTAATTCTTCTGTATTTCTCAATGGTGTACTTTCTTCTACTCTTTCAATTTCCCAAAAATTTTTCATTTCGAAATTTAAATCTGTTTCAGTAATTAACTCACAATGTATTTGTTCTTGATCGTTACAATCGTAAACACTCCCACATACTATGCAACCGAACACCGTATTTTGCAGTATTAATTTAGAATTTGGTAGCTTCATTCGACCCACCTTTATCAATTCTAGAAATACTTCAGCTCCTAGCAAAAGATCTATTTTCCCTGGTCTATTAAATTCAGGATCAGCAAGAATATTAGACTCTGGAATTCCTAGCTCTGAAATATTAATATATTTCGAGGGCATAATTTGCGAAATCTTTGGTATGATAAGGAAATCTAACTCCCGACTATAATCTCCCGAATTATTACTGATCAAGGCAGTAGTTTTATTTTTTACCGCTACAGAGGATCCACTTAAACACGATACCGAAATATTACTTTTTTCTTTTCGAATTCCTAATCTTTCAACTAACTGCAATGTTAAAAAATTGCTCATTGAACCATTGTCCAATAAAGCACGCACCGGAACTTTATTTCCGAATTTATCTCTCATATAAACAATAGCAGTGGAAAGAAGAACTGTTTTAACATTATTCGATCTCACATTTGAAATACCAGTGAAATTTTGAATTTGGTTATTTAACTCAAATGGTATGGCGTCAACATTTAATGTTGGTTTACTTTCATTCGTCGACAATGCATTTGGCACTTCCTTATCACTATAATTTTTTGTGTTTCCCACCGCATTGGAATTTCTCTCACGCATATCAAAACAAAGAAGTATATTGTGGCGTTTATGGCATTTTGAACACGAGAATGTTGAGTTACATTTTTTGACGCAGTGGAATTCTGAAAGACAGTTAAAGCACATATTGTTTTTTTTTACAAAATCTACTCTTTCCTGTACATTAAATTTTTGAAATTTGGGACATTTAAAAACACTGTGATTTTCCTGGTTACATACAACACATTTGCGCATATTTTTCTCATTTAAACTCGCAACCATGGATGTTACCTTTGAAAAGCTATGGCTTTTCAAATTCATATTGTTTGGCTTTCGTTTTGAAAATTTCGCTTTGTATTTACTTGTTTGGACGCACTTAGTGTACGCGCGTGGTCTCTCAAGAATTCTAGCAATTCAGTTAAACTCGGTAAATTATCCCGCTTAAGATGTCTTTCCCACCACATTTTTGTATTTACATCTAATTTTTGAGCCAAAATATAAGCAAACATAGTAGTAGAAAACCCCTCAACTTTTTGTTCTAATATCTCTAACGACCTAATATATTCATTTGTTATATCTATTAGATTTAATAATGCTGCTGGGGACTCATTCTGAATAACAGGAATATTTAAAAAACGTTTTAAATGCGCGTAAACTTGTTCTCTCGAATTTGAAAACCGTTCTTCCAAAAGCGACCATGCAACTTCATAATTAGAATCCACGATTGAAATAGATTGAATTATACGAAAGGCATCTCCTCTCAATGAAGACTTCAAATATTGTAATTTCATTGCCCCTGACAAATTAGAATTTTCATGTACAGTAGCCTTAAATATATCTTTGAAAGAAAGCCACTCATGCAAATTACCCGTAAATACAGGAAGAGTTAACTTTGGCAATTTAATGTTATTATCAGCCTTTGTGGCGTTTTCTAAATTAACAGTTTGCACTTTCATTTTTGATAACTTTTTTGTAAGTTCAAATTCCATTATTTCTAAAATTTCATTAATTTCTTCGTTTTCCTTAATAAAATCCTCAATTTCATCTTCTTTACTTATCTTATAAATAGACTCAAATAACTCAGAAAAGTTTTTCTCTAATTTATTCCGTTTCTCCTTTATGAGAATTAATTCATTTAATTCTAGCTCAGTATTCGATAATTTTTCTTTTAATTTTGTCAAGTTTGTTTTGAAAATTTTCTTTTTTGCTTTTAATTCTTTCATACTCATTTTTAATGAATAAAAATTAAATGGGTGCACTTACCCCTCTTGGCTCTTTAAAAGATGAGTTCTAACATCGAAGAAATAGCAAAACAGCACAAAATATTCACCAGTTATCCTTCAATCATTGACGTAGAACAACTCGCTGATTTTTCTCCGTAGAGACGGACCATATGAAGAATTCAATTTATTCGAAAGTTTATTATATTAATATTTTACTCAACTCAAAATTAAATACGCATCTCTCATTTTAAACAGTTTATTCTGATGAGTAAACTCAACTCAGGTTCTTTCGAACATTAATAATTTAACAAAACACAACTCCAATAAAAACCGTAACATTTTTACACATATTCTCATAAAAACATTCTTATCAAACTCAAAAACAAAAAGAATATTGTTTCACACAGCTTAGGTAAAAGCTGAAGAAATAAAACAGATAATGTATTTATCACAAAAAATCGTTTGCACAGAAAACTTTTTACATTTTGAAATAATTAGGTATATCTTGGTTGCTAGGTGACAAAGTCAGTAGAAAATTAAATAGCCTTTTATCAAACAGGTGCTCTATGTCAAAAACAAATGCACTAAATTTTTTTAAAACTTATATCCTGATAATCCCTGATATACGTTAGTGCTGATTAGTTTTTGATGGTAATCGACTACCAGTTGACGCTGCTATGCAGCATTTTTTTACGATTTCGCAGTAGCTCTATCTCAAGAACAAATGCACTGATTTTCACGAAACTTCAGGTTTGGTTTTTAACTGAGATGAATTGATGTTTTCAACATTTTGGTGTAAATCGCTTAACAGGTGGCGCTGCTATGCAGATTTTTGATGATTTCTGCAATAGTTCTATCTGAAGAACTAAAGTACGAATTTTTATCAAACTCTAGATTCTGTTAGTCCTCGATATGAATTGACTTGTTCTACATTTTAGTGTAAATCGCTCCACAAATGGAGCAGCTATGCAGACTTTTTTTGCGATTTATCTATCTCTAGAATTAATGATCGTTTTTCACAAAACTTCAGATTCATTTAGTACTTGAAATGATTCGATGCTGTTAAATTTTAATGTAAATCACCCAAGAGGTGACGCTGCTATGTTGCATTTTTCACGATTTGTAGCTCTATCTCAAGAATTAATGCATGGATTTTCATCAAACTTTAAATTTTGTTAGACATTGACACAGTTGTTGCAAATTAGGTTTCCTTTTAAATTACCCAAAGGGGAGCACTGCTATGCTGCATTTTTCACGTTTTACGCAGCAGCTCTATCTCAATAACTAATGCATGGATTGTTTTTTCAAACTTTAGATTCAGTTAGATATTGGCATAGTTGTTGCAAATTAGGTTTTGGTGTAAATCACTCAACAAGTGGCGCTGCTATGCAGCATTTTTCACGACATTTTTCAAGAATTAAAATTTATGAGGTAAAAGAAAGATTAGAAATTACCACGTCCATCTAGTTTATTGTTAGAATAAAGGTATAGATGATACAGATTACTAATCTGTAATTCTGACGGATATTTTGAAAACAATGCGCTTATTTGGAAACTGAATTGGAAGAAGACATTTTCAAATACTTTTGTACCCCCCTTTTTTATAAACATGGCTTCAAATTTTTTTGTTTTGTAAAAAAAAAAAAAAAAAAAAAAAAAAAAAAAAAATGGTGAATTTGTGTTAAAAATACAAGTTCTATAACTTTATTATAGCAACATTCTGAACAACAAGAAATAATATATAAAAATTTACTTTAAGACAGTCAAGTTTTGAAAGGTTTTTTTAAATCTTTTGAACTCTAATTTAATAACAGAATTCGGAAAATGTAAATAATTAACAGAAAACAAATGTTAAGCACCAAAGTAAACCAAAGTAAAGTACTATTATTTTAACACAATCAAACTGATTGGTAAAGTTATCATACGAATTGAATATTTCCAGATGAGCGAAAAATTGCCCAGGCCGGGAATCGAAACCGGATACTTGGCTTACAAGGCCAATGCTTTACCTGTTAAGCTATCTGGGCGATAGACGGCTGGGATTTTTTGCACAGATAACCATATTGGTCATAACATCTGGTCTGTCAGGTCTGTCTGCCTGCGGTTTATTCTGCCGAGCTGTCTCAAATGACAGACCAGATGTTATGACCAATATGGTTATCTGAGCGAAAAATCCCAGCCGGCTATCGCCCAGATAGCTTAACAGGTAAAGCATTGGCCTTGTAAGCCAAGTGTCCGGGTTCGATTCCCGGCCTCGGCAATTTTTCGCTCAGCTGGAAATATTCAATTCGTATAAGTAAAGTGTTAATCAAAAACGAAGTAAGTCCTGGAAGACGGATTTAAAATTGTTAGAAAAATTGAAAGGGATTTACGATACAGAAGTGCGAAAATCACCTCACTTCTACCAACTAAATGAATACCCACATATTTTTTACTTTCTTCTATCTTTACAAGAAGAAGATATTGAATTCGTGAAAATTTTCGGATTCCCGTTTTCGACGTATTTATGCTACGACGCATATTTTAGTAGTCAGAGATGCCAAAAAACATATTTTTACAAAATATCTGTCTCTGAGTCTGTGGTTCTGTCTGTCTGTATCTGATTAACTTTTGTGGACGCTCTATCTTCAAGAACTAGTTCACGGGATTTAATAAAAATTTATATTTAGGAAGTCCCTAATAAAAGTTAAGGCTGATTCATTTTCGGTGAAAATCGCTCAACAGATCAACACAAATATGTCTGTTTACTCGAACAAATATTTCTTGTTTTTTTTTTTTTTCTGTTATGTGGTTTTCTTTACCGTAATGACATTCAAATTGGCCTAACACAAATTTCCTGAAAGTGAGAACGAATTTTGGCCAAAAATTTAAAAACACTATTATTTGGTTTAAAAATAAGTTAATTTAATACTTTTGTGTTAAAGCAGAAAATAGTTTAAAAGTGTATTTTAAAAACAATATTAAATGATAAAGAAATAAGCCTAAGATAACTCATTTATAGAGCAATTTAAAGAGCATTCCTCCTAACTCATTTCTATGCATTTCTTAAAAGAAACTGGAGTAACATATTTAAAGCATTCATATCCATAAACTATTTTGCTCACAATATTCAGAAAGAATATTTTTTAATATTTTATTTTAAGACAAAAATCATTATTCAATACATATGTATCTAAACATGCCTTTTATGAAATGAAATATTTCCCTTATTTATAGTATTATGAATAAAGATAATGGTTCTTCATTATTATTTTAAATAAAATAACGTTATTATTCAAGAAAAAAATTTCACTCAAGATTTTTCATTTTGCTTTTAATTAGACAGATATGAAAATTGACAATAAAAAATGTCAAATTTATTTTCTTTTAAATGAAAAATTTTATTTTAAAGGCTAAATTAATTCTTTGTAATGTTGTTTGTTTCTTATATAGAATGAATAGATAAAAACATATAGAAATACAAGTGTTTCGCTAAAGAAAAAATACTTTTAGAATAATGTAAAACGTACTTATAAATAATGGAAGAAAAATATTGGAATGTTAAGTAAAAATAATATTTTTTAAAAAGAAATTTCATATAAAAGATAATATATATTCCCATTTCTGTGCGATTTATATTTTCCAGAAAACAAAAAAGCAGAAAAATAGAAGAAAAAATCTTTACCAACAGTTATTTTTCCCTTTATTCCACTCCGAAATCAGTCTTATTTGAATATTATACCTTACGACACACATACAAAACATATGTTACCAAATAACTACCATTACAACACAAAAAGTATTGCTTCTATTTCAATAATGGAAAAAATGTTTTTGAGTATCTTTGAACAAGTTTGAAACTTTCTGTTGAATAAAGAATATTATCATGAAGCATAATAACATCTTTATTCAGGCGATATCTTTGACTATTTGGATATATGACGACAAAACCTGTCAAATGAGAAATATAGAAAAATGCTTTTTCGAATGTTCTATAAAGAATAAATTCAAACAATTTTTAATATATATATATAAGAATTCAATTCATAGATACGATTGACGATTTGAGTCACATATGATTCATCATTTATCAAATACATCGATTACATCGATTACATCGATTTGAGTCTCATGAATATTTGAGTCACATACCTCTATCATGCTGGACTTATAAATTAATTCCTCCGCATCAATGCAATACACATCGAACTCACTTGAAACCATTTCCGAGTAAAAGATGATTAGATTTAATTAGATGGAACACTAATCCGTCTGAAGTCGAACGCATGAGTTCAGAATGTTTTTAAAATTCTATGAGGTATTTCCCTTTTAAATAAAGAAGTAACGTAGAGCTCTAATTGCTTTATTTTCTGTTAAGTGGACAGAAACTAGTTTTGGGCTCATATCTGAGACTTAATTTAGTGCAGCAAACAGGATAAAACGTAGCATAATAGAGAAGAACAATTGTGGACAAAAATCCAGCTATATCCAACTGACGCGAATTTTTGAAGCAACACAAAAAACGTAAAATTTCAAACTTTTTATTCCGTTTTATACCAAAAAGCGCATGAATACTGAATCTGACAACAAAGTCAGAGTGGCCAACTGACCAACACACTTTTTATGTGGCAAGTAACTAATCAATGCGAAATCTAAAGCAGGCGTTGAAAAAAATGACTTCTCTCAAAGTCTATCTGAGGGATACTTTACTATGCAGTAATGCCATTGGCAAGTCGTTTCGCAAGGGATCTCGAGATATGGAATAATATTTTTAAATATAACTGAAGGGTGTTAAGAAACAAATGGAAGAATAAAATAAATTAATGAGTTTCAAGGAAAGTGTTGATTTTAAGAAAAAGAAAATAAAGAATGCATTGATTAAAGATATGCGATTAAATTATAAGAAGTGTAAAGATATTATAAAATGATAAAGGAAAAGTTAAATAATAAGAATTGGAAAATAATTAATTAAGATTAATGGCGAACATACATAAGAAGAAAAGCATTATTTAACGTCAGGTCACTCAGTTACCAGCAGAAAGAACTTATAACTTTCCAAATCGAAAAAAAACCCCAAAAACATAAAAACATGTAAACAACATGGACAAGCATGTACTAGTGGGTATTGACTGTGCTATGACTCGGGGAGAAAACTGCATAACCACTTGCTGTGCGTTACTAGCATGTGAAACAGGCATGAGCATAACGACATACAGGATGTACAATTTTATGGGTGAGATGATTTTAGACAAAACATGAATTGCCAAGTGTCTCGGATAGCCATCCATTATCACCTGGCTAATATTTGTTGACCCGTACCACAAGCCTAATGGAACTCGTCCAGGCGAATATCGACAAGTTCTGGATTTTGGGTTTGCTATTGTTCGGACAAAAGTCTGACTGAGCTGTCTGGATTGCTATCTTCATATTGAGGCACACTATAAACTCATTGATAAATGAATCCATTGTGTCTGATTCCATGCTTTGCTTTGAATACATATTAAACATCACAGTTTCATCCCACATGCTAAATATATGGAATTTCTTCAGTCTCTTATATTTGTATTTATAAAGATGTAAACGTATCTTAAATCTTAAAAAAGAAATGAATATTTTTTGTGTATATGTTACCGTTAAAATGTATAATTCAGTAAATTAAAAAAATACCTAGTTATTTCATGAAATAATTAACCAAGTCCGTTAAAGTGTCTCAAATTGTACAGTCCTATGATTTAACTAGTTATTTTATAGAATAATGATTGTTTAATCGTTAAAGTATAAAATGAACAATTTAACGTTAAAACAAATCCTTTTTTTGTGAATCGACTGATGATAAATAATTAGTCATTCGAAAAATATATTTCAAATTATTAATAGATGATTTGATAAATAATATATAAAAATGAATGCATTACATAATATTTTTATATCAGTTAAACAGTAAAACAGAATAACAGAATGCAAGGGGCAATAAAAAGATACCATAAAAGGATCGTGAGAACCTTATTTAACCTATCGTAGGCAAAATATTCCAATTGTTAAAATTTGAAATGATTGAATGTCACCTGGTTCAACAAACAGATTTGTTTCATAATAAATAAAAGCTTTTTCTTCACATACATTATAAATATAAAATTCTGTTAAAATTTCCTGCTGCCATTGTTGTATTTCGTAATTTAAGCTAAAGTGGTATGTATACTTCCCACCTTCCACGAAGTGGTTAACAAGAATTTCAACCGCTGTTGTATTAGTATTTCTTATTCACCATTTGATCTCTCATTACTGTAGAACTCATTGTTTTTCTTTTTTAAATAAAATGTTGCAAAAATATCTGTGAAAAATTTCAAATGAAAAATACTATCTTAAACACACAGATTAAAATTTATGCAAGTTCAATACGCATAGTGACAAACATGCATTCCCAATGACAGCAGTAATGAAAAACAGGTCTAAGTACACTCAATGACTGCAAAACAACCATAGTTTAACTAATAAGAATGTATTTATTAAAATATAACACATTGGTCAGTGGTGCACAAAACAAGAATTTTAATATACATTTGTACAATTAAAATAAAATAAAACTATCAACGTTTCGCGCCGTCTTCTGCGGGCGTCTTCAGGAAAATATGATGACAGAAGGACTAAGTTTGCATCTTGATCGAGAGATAATATTTCTAATAAATTAAAATCTAAATGAATTAAAAGTGTAAAAATGTTGCCACTTACACGTGAGTAAAAATTAAAATATTGCAACGAAAAAAAAAAATTAAGATTTTATGATGTTATGCCATATTTTTGATATATTGTAGGATAAATTATCATTACATGGTTTATTTTCTCTTGCAATGATTTCGATAGATTCTCTTATTTTATCTTGAACTGGGTTATTGCACGGAACTATGATTTTGGCCTCATCAAAGTTAATACGGCAACCCTTGTTCGCTAAGTAGAAGCGAGAAAGGGCAGTATTCTGTTTATATTGTTTTATATTTTTGCGATGCTCTTTAATTCTAATCGAAAGTTTCCGCGTAGTCATGCCGATGTAGACTTTTTTAACATTATTAGATAAAGTGATGGGGATTTCATAAATACCAGATTTTTGATCTATTGGAATTTTGTCGATCTTATCTGTAACGATGTCAATGAGATATGGAGGTGGAATGGCGACAAGTTTTATGTTATATTTTTGTGCGATCTTTTTTACTTTTTCAAATATGTAAGGGATATAATGAAATTTTCCGTAAACCATAAGCTTATCCTGTCGTTGGCCAGATGTGGGAGGAGTACTGTTGAACTATTTTATTTACAAATTTTGCAGGAAAACCATGGTCAAAAGCTATTTTCCGTATGAAATCAATTTCTTTATTTAATATGTCATCATAACAGCTCTTTTAATAAATGACCTG
The DNA here is from genome assembly GCA_964019185.1 of Maratus speculifer. Classification (NCBI taxonomy): domain Eukaryota; kingdom Metazoa; phylum Arthropoda; class Arachnida; order Araneae; family Salticidae; genus Maratus; species Maratus speculifer. The sequence continues at coordinate 956,387 of CAXHSM010000003.1, forward strand.
AAAGCAGATATCTTGTATTCGAAAGGCATGTTGGTTGAAAACGGGATAACTGTATTTTCTTTTATTGGTTTTCTATAAACTGAAAATTTTAAACTTGAATTGCATCTATTTATTTGAACATCTAAAAATGGAAGGGAGGCGTTTTCTTCGACTTCAAGGGTGAAATTAATACTATTGCTTAATTTATTGACATCTTGTAGAAAAACATATAATTCAGCCAAACTGTGGTTCCATAAGTTGAAAACATCATCAACATAACGGAAGCAACAATCGGATTTTTAATTAAACGTATTAAAATTTTTTTGTTCTATTGGTCTTAACGCGAATTCAGCAAACAAACTGGATACTGGTGATATACCGGATACCATAGACGCACCATGCAGCTGTCGGTAAATATTTTTATTAAAAATGAAAATGTTACTGGAAACTATTAGGTTTAGGCCAGATTTAAGGGAGGTTTTGATATCTTGAGATATATTTGAATTTTTATCTATTATCAAATTAAATGCATTTTCATTACTTTGATGAGGCCAAAATCATAGTTCCGTGCAATAACCCAGTTCAAGGTAAAACAAGTTGGAAATTGCACGTGAAGCGTAGCAAATAAAGTGCGTCCGTACTATAACGAAATTTTAAAATATTTAGATCTTGCTGGTATAGTAGAGCGTACTTTGGATCCAGTATAGTGGTCGAAATCTTTGTGTTCCTGTAAATATGCAGGGAGTAATTTTTATTATACTTCATTAACGTATATCTTATTCATAAAATGTGAAGTAGTTTAATATAATTAAAACACGCCCCAAACAATGTTTCCCTATATAACATTATTTAGTGGAATACATTTGTGTGGTCCTGTAATTTAATAATAAATATTCTTTGCATCCCAGATTGTACAGAATGTACATACTTCATAGATTCATGTCAATTCTATTATGTTCAAATGAGTGTAACGCCATTAAAATGCATTTGAAACTTCTTTTTTTTGCCATTGATCGTAATGTAACGGAATACTTTTAATTCTCCCTGTAATTGATATATGCATCCGATTTTTATAACATTTTAAATGACTCGACAAAATTATGTAATAAATATACGTTTTAAATTTCAAACGATTAAAATGCATTTGAAACTTTTTTCCCCATTGACCGTAATGTAACGGAATACTTTTGATTGTCCCTGTAATTGATCTATCCATCCGATTTTCATAAAATTTGAAATGACTCGACAAAATTATGTAATAAATATACGTTTTAAATTTCAAATGATTAAAATGCATTTGAAATTTTCCCCCCATTGACAGTAATGTAATGGAATCCTTTTGATTGTCCCTGTAATTGATCTATCCATCTGATTTTCATAAAATTTGAAATGACTCGACAAAATAATGTAATAATTATATATTTTAAATTTCAAACGATTCGGTTGGGTAATTTTTGCGTTGTTATATGACAGACGGACGGACAGACAGACAGACAGACGGACGGACTGAGCGACAACAATAGGTGCTACGTATTTACATAATTACGAACCCACCTAATAAGAGAATCTATCGAAATCATTGCACGAGAAAATAAACCATGTAATGATAATTTATCCTACAATATACCAAAAATATGGTATAACATCATAAAATCTTAAAATTTTTATTTCGTTGCTATATTTTAATTTTTACTCACGTGTAAGTGGCAACATTTTTAAACTTTTAATTCATTTCTATTTTAATTTATTAGAAATATTATCTCTCGATCAAGATGCAAACCATCATCATATTTTCCTGAAGACGCCCGCAGAAGACGGCGCGAAACGTTGATAGTTTTATTTTACTTTAATTGTACAAGTGTATATTAAAATTCTTGTTTTGTGCACCACTGAGCAATGTGTTGTATTTTAATAAACACATTCTTATTAGTTAAATTTTATGGTGCAACTGTCCTGTATATACAGTCACCGTCAAAAAAATCTTGACACTTTTGATTTTTGATGTTTTGTTAAATATCTAGAAATATACACAAGGAATCATTCTGAAACTACTTGTGTGTAAAAAAAATTGCACTCGTCATATATTTTGACAAAGATTTTTCCCCGAAATCTAACAGGGGACCGTCAATAAATTGAAAAAGAACGAAGATCTTTTGGATCACCCTGTCAAAACTAATGAAGCAAAACAGTTTAAACTGCAGATAATGATTAAGTGGCTTATTGTGATAGGTTGTGTCGATTTTTATGAATATAGCTTGAAAACTCGTAGAGAAATTAAAGTTTTTATAAAAACGGTCCAAATTTTTTCCAAGTTTTTTGCTTATAATTTTCAGAGTTCTTCCTAAAACACAATGATCTTTTCAGAAAATATGACAAACAACATTGCACATAACACCCTGTAATCAGAATTAAAAAATAATAAAAAATGTATGAAAAATGAACGGGTTTACTAAATAATTTTTTACTGCGCATGCGTCAACGCTATTAAAATTTCATTTGCATATTATGTTAGTTAAATGTATAGAGCAACTTTTGTGAAAGTCTCAAAAACATAGCTTAAAAACTCTAAAAATTATCGTCAATATAATATGGTCAAAATCCGTTATTTCCAAAATAAAGCAAAAAGATAAGGAGTTGTATCCAAATATAGTAGTACGTGCAATACTGTGTAGGTACTAATCAATGGAATATGGATACAGCCCCTCATCTTTTTGCTTCATTTTGGGAATAATGGATTTTGACAATATTCTATTAACGATAATGTTTTTGAGACTTTCACAAAAGTTGCTCTATACATTTAACTAACATAATATGCAAATGAAGTTTTAATAGCGTTGACGCATGCGCAGTAAAAAATTATTTAGTAAACCCGTTCATTTTTCATACATTTTTTATTATTTTTTAATTCTGATTACAGGGTGTTATGTGTAATGTTGTTTGTCATATTTTCTGAAAAAATTATTGTGTTTTATGAAGAGCTCTGAAAATTATAAGCAAAAAACTTGGAAAAATTTTGGACCGTTTTTATAAAAACTTTAATTTCTCTACGAGTTTTCAAGCTATATTCATAAAAATCGACACAACCTATCACAATAAGCCACTTAATCATTATCTGCAGTTTAAACTTTTTTGCTTCATTAGTTTTGACAGGGTGATCCAAAAGATCTTCGTTCTTTTTCAATTTATTGACGGTCCCCTGTTAGATTTCGGGGAAAAATCTTTGTCAAAATATATGACGTGTACTATTTTGTTTACACACAAGTAGTTTCAGAATAATTACTTGTGTATATTTCTAGATATTTAACAAAACATCAAAAATCGAAAGTGTCAAGATTTTTTTGGCGGTGACTATTTATCAACCATAGTTTATTCAAAACTATGACTAAAACCAGCTACAATCGGTTCAAACGGCTTTCCCGTGTTGTTTTTAATACTTTAACGATTAGAAAATTATTATTCTATAATATAACTTGTTCAATCGTAGAATCTAATAATTTTACACACTATAATGGACTTGTTTAGTTATTTCATGAAATAACTAGATATTTTAAGAAATAACATTGAAATTTTTACGTTAACCATAGGATCAGCTGCGTAAAATAAAGAAAATGGGATTTTCTAAAAGATGACCGCAGTTACGAAATCAATGTCATTAAACACAATAAAAATATTTCTTATATCATTTGGTATGAACTAAATTCTTCTGAATAAAAATGAGGACCAAACTGGTATTCCGGTTATATCGGTTCAAAAACGGCATTTTGGACCGATAATTTCGAAGTGGGAGATTTGAGAACAAAAAAAAGGGTCATACTGAGAAGACAATTGTTTATAAATCAAATTCTAATGAATTGAGTGTGAATTGACATCACACGGCACATTATGTTGGCGTTGGTTTCATTTATCAATGCCATCATTAAAAAGGGTTTATTCGAAAAAACGCTTTTCCACCTTCAACAGCTCGAAATTTTCTGATACAATTCCAGACACATTTTTAAAAATAGAAACTTGAAACCGGTAGAGGGGATATTTGAAAAGACGTATAAGGTGCCGTGTGATGTCAATTCACGCTCAATTCATTAGAATTTGATTTATAAACATTTATCTTCTCAGTATGATCCTTTTTTTGTTCTCAGATCTCCCGCTTCGAAAAAATCGGTTCAAAATGCCGTTTTTGATTGCTTTCTTTGCAATATTTTCTGCATTTATCAAAGAATAAATTGTGTACTTTCTAAATGCGACAATTTGCCAGTTTGATGCATATGAGAGCAAAAATGAATTTAAAAATAAATCGGAAAATAAGCAGTTTGAATCGAAATGCGCCGTTAAGTTTTTCCCGGTTTGGCCAAAGATAACATGTTCTGAATGAAAAAAAAATTCTTAACCTTTGCAGACCACTGAGTGTTTTTTTTTTTTTTTTTAAATTCAGCTCTGGATTTCTGTTAACAAACGGATAATTAAGAAAGACTGAAGAGCGAAAACAATTATTATTATTATTATTATTATTTTACATAAAATTTGATGATATCTGGGAACTCAAAAATTAGGGGGAAGTGGAGAACATTGATACATGGGGCACATTGATACACCCCCTGTACTGTACACAGGGTCATCACAGGAAGTTTCACAACAGCTCCAAAAGGTGATAGTCAACTATATACAGAAAGTTTTGGAATGATTCAGTTGTTTGTTGAAATGGGACGAGTGATTAATTGTTTTTGTAGGTCAAAAGTAAATTTGAGTTGTACAATTGAAATGGTATATTATACAACTGTTACAGTATTTTCAATCGAAAAAAAACTCTCTCTGGCAAGTAAAACTACTCTTTATCAGTTTCTGATTCTTTTTTGTTTGATAAATTATGAAGTATTGGATTTGAGACTAATTTTATTCAAAATGGCTGTATGGGGCACATTGATACAGTCTTTGTCGGGGCACATTGATACAGCCTAAATCCATTTCTAGTTTATTTTTTCATTACCTTTTATTATTTATTTTACAATGCACTCCTTAATCCAACCATTTTTCGCTAAAAATTTTTAATATTAGTTTTATTGAAGTGAAATAACTTTAATTTCTTTATATTAGAACATTTTAGAGTATTTTTGCAAAGAGAAGACGTAAGAACTTACCCATAGTGCTAGTATAACTAATTAAAAAAAAGGACGGCAGCCTGAAAAATCTCAAATTTATATCGATTCTCCAGAGAAAAAAGTATTATCGACATGAGAAATGTTAAGTAAGAGAAACAAGCTGCAGAACAGCACAGGATAATTATATTAAAAACAGAATTGTTAATATAATTATCCTTTATTTTCTGTATATAAACCGATTTATAAGGAGAAAACTTAGTAATTTTTTATCTTTCCTCAAAAAGAAGATAATGCTGGGGTTGAAGTACCAGACATTACAAAATTACCACAGCCAACAATCAGAAAAGGAACAGCCAGAACATCAGGTCATATCATTATACATTTTGATTGCTTTAATATTGCTTACAAATAAGGTGTGGGTGATTTGAATTTTTATAAATAATATTAAATGGTTTTATAACTATTTTTCTATGAAAAATATGCATTGGTGTTATTTTGTCTCCATTTTTCCCAGACGTATCAAAATGTATCAACCGGGGATAAGGCACATTGATGCAAATTATTTTTTTTTTTTTGTTGATTTTTTTTAAAATTACATGCAAAAATGACATATAAAACAACGATTGTACATTTTTATAACACACTACACAGGTTTTGGTGACATCACAAGATTTATTTTACATAAAAATCTTTTTTTTTAAATAAAAAGAAATGCTTTTATATGACATGTTATTTAAATCTAAGCATACACATTAGATTTAATGTGTATGCTTACACATTAAATCTAATGTGTATGCTTAGATTACACATTAATCTAAGCATACACATTTTACTTAGTGATTACATTTCGATTACATTTTTAGATTACATTTTTATTTAGATTTTTTAGATTAGATAGACATTAGATAGATTTAGATTAGATTTTTTAGATAGACATTTTTAGATTACATTTACATTTAGATTTAGATTACATTTCACCACTAATTTAGTGGCGTGCCTAGGGATATGTGCACAAACCAGCAATCCATGATTCATACCAGAAAATTTTCTAGCTAGGTAAGGCGAACAGAACTTTCAAAAAAAGAATATTGCCCAGTTAAACTGATGCCATTGAGCTCACAGGCTACGCATACTAATTGTACATTACAGCCTTATATTTTCAAGGGTTAATTCCGTTCGAAAAAAAAATTAAGATGAAACAGCTCTCCCCTTTCCCCTTTTTTATACTTAATCATTGAACCTCCTAAACTATCAATGACATGCTTTATCATATAAAAAATTTATATTCAAAATTCACAGCAAATCGGTTAATTCTTAATAAAATATAATAATATGTAATTAATATATAATTTAAGAGGCCTTATCCCTCTCTTTTATACTTAACCATTAAACTTCCTAAACTATTCAGAGATTTGAACGAAATCTGATAATTCTGCATGAAAAACCCATTTATATAAATTATGGGGAGGGGCATTAGAACCCCTGTTTATACTTATTCAATGACCACCTAATAACAGTCACGGAATCGCCTCATCAGAATGATCCTATATCTAAATTTTGTACGAAAACTGTTAATTCTGCATGAAAAACCTATTTATATCAATTAAGGGGAGGGGCATGACCTCCCGTCCCTCCTCTTATACATATCGAATGAACTCCAAAAACTAATCAGGGAAGCGCCTTATCAGGATATACCTATATACAAAATTTCAAGTGGATTGAATATTTTTATCATGAGTTATCGCGTTACGCACGAACGAACGTACATACAGAACGGACGGGCACATAAGCTCTCAGGCTATGATAGCCTGTGAGCTAAAAAATTATTCAGAGGATTTGGGCACCCACCCTGATTATGCCACTGTAATTATCGTTACTTTATGTCCGATTTTATATTATAGGCTACATAAAATGAGCATGCTGCCCTTTTATTTCTGAATGGTAGTAGTTACCACAACATCCGAGTATTAATTGCATCCAAAACAAAAAGAAATTGAAATTAAGAAAAAGTAATCAAGTTATCTACTTTAAAATTTGAAAGATTTTAAACCCATAAAAAATTTAAGATGAGTGCAGGGGGAGAAACTAAAGTTTTAAGTTTCTTTTTTACCTGTCCAGGATCTAACTTACATATTTTAACCAATTTCTCTAGCTCAGCCACTAAGTGAATTTCAATGAGATTCCACCTCATTTGAAGGCTTGACCAAACGAGAGTATTTCGTCGACTGCACACAAAGATGAGTTCTATTTCCACCACAGACAATTATGGGCATTTCCCTCTATGAGGTGTTGGTTGCAGGATATACATATTAGAGATCTTCAAGGCCGATTTTCATTAACGGCGTTCGGGCCGGGCCTAGACACTAATCTTTTTGGGCCGTGCCTAATGTATTTTTTCAAACCGAGACTGATTTCATTCTTCCTAGTTTTCACGGACTAAAATAATCAGTTCCTGTTTAACCCTTTCCGGCACGGACAAAATCTGAAGAAAAGTGAGAAAATTTCGACTGACACCGGAATTCACAAGTGATTTTTTTAGATATTTTGAATTCCTTAATTTAAACTTATATTGCAAAAGCAAATTTTTTACTAAAATTTTATTGGTGCCGTTTGCAAGTTTGGAATTAAAATTAGGTATCCCAGACCGGGCACAGTGTGCCGGAAAGGGTTGATCATCCCATATGAAAATCCATTTCTCGACGTGGCCAAGTTTGTTCATAAATAAGGAAATTTGGTCCAAAATTTTTTGCAAAAAAGGCATATACTTTTAAGTCGTCATTATTCTACAGTTAAACATTAGAGAATTTATCTTTTTAAAGAATCGTAAATTACTAGGCTTATTAAAATCGAGTTAAACACGTAAAAAAAACTTGATTAAAACGGGATTTTCTTTTAAACTGAAAACTGAAAAATTCTTTTAAACTGTTCATCTATGTAAAATGAATACCACAACACGCAAGAAACTAGTTGGATGTGGCAATCATGTACTCTTATCTCACATGTACATTTTATTATATCAAAATTATCCATATTAATGCGTTAATATTATTATTAACAGTATACCAACTATGATTTGCTTTTTTAATTTCTGCTTCTTTCAATTAATCGGTATAAAAACGAGTTTCCGTATTCTGTATGAACAGCAGAACGATAGTCAGATTTTTTTTCAAATTCAGGAAGGATCTACTCGCCATAGTCCAAAAAATCGCACACAAAAAATTTAGTTTAGTTTTATGCATAATATCAAACACTTTTTAATGGTAAAATGATAAAAATGACACAGACAAAATGGTTTATATACAAAATGGTTTAAAAAAGTGAATTAAAAAAATATTAAGGCGAAATGAATCAGCCTGTAATAATTTATTTATGATATAGCAATTCAATCCTTTACGGCATGGGCAAATTCTGTTCGTAAAATGAAAAATATATTGCAATCACCGGAATTAACAAACGAATTTTTCAGAAATTAAAAACGTCGTAACTCAAGCTTCTATTGTAAAAGCAAAATTTTACTAAAATATTCCTAGTGTCATTTACAAGTTTGGAATTAAAATCAGGTGTGCTCGGAGTGGGCACACTGTACCCGGAAAGGGTTAAAAATAGCATTTTCCCACATTTTCATGCATGCTATACTGTTTTTAAAAGAAAGCGGAGTATCCTGTTAAAATCATTTATATCAGTAGACTATTTTGTTCACAATATTGAAAAGTAAATTTTATTTGAATATTTTATTTTAACCCTTTCATGTCCGACTTTTTTTCCCTTTTGAGAACAAAATTATTTTTATTGTAATAACATTAACAATATCTATCCAAATAGATTTACTGAAGTTTAAAGATTATTTCATTGTCTAAAATCTAACGAATGTATATATTTTGGGTATTATTAAATTCATATTGATATGATAATAGGTGATATGATAATTCCCTCCACACTTGAAGGGCGGTGGCATAAAATATATCCTACTTAATTTTAATTGTGAAATGCTACATTCACCCCAGAATTATGATATGGAAATTTTAATTTTATCAAATACTTTTATCATTATTACTTTTTTTAAATGTAAATTTGTTTTTAAATTCTGGTGTCGGCCAATCATTTTCAGAATAGAAGTGCTGTGCTCCTTAAAGGGTTAATGAAGTCATTTGGAAAATATCGTATAACAACTGGGTTTAATTACAACTTTTTAATGTTTTCTGAGTAACTCTTGCAGAAAAGTAATGTACACTGAAATATACGCATAAAATAAAGAGCAATCACAAAGAGAATTGAGCATATTTTTATTACTAACATTATTACTACATGTCCAAATATAAATAATGTCATTGTAGTATGAAGAAATACAATTATTCTCGTGCTTGTGTTTCTTTCAAATCATCGCTTCACTGAAGAAGAAAACTAGTTGGATGTGTCAATTCCGAAACTTTATTCTATCTCATAAGTACATTTTAATATTTAAAAAAAAAAGCGGTGACCCCAAAGTTACCCACTATCGAATTTCCTCGAACATATGACCTAGCCTAATCAGATTCTGGTATCCGAAAAGCCTAAAACGCAAAATTTTATTGATATTCTGAGAAAATGAGCTTAGTAGTGCCTCATGTTGGGTAATTTATACTAAAACCTAACAAGCATCTACTTATGTCAAGACCTAACAGAATCTGAAATTTGATGGAATTTCGACCATTACTTCTTGAGATATAGTTATAACAAAAAAATTGCAAAACGTAGCACAGCAACACCATATCTTGGACGATTTATGCCAAAACGTAAAAAAGCGTCTAATTATGTTATGGTGTAAAAGAATCTGAAGTTTGATGAAATTCTGTGCATTAGTTCTTGAGATATAGCTAGTTTAAAAAAAAACGTGTAAAATATAGCACAGCAGCACCATCAGTTGAAGGATTTATAACAAAACGTAATCATCGTGTAATTATGTTATATGTCATTTTGTAACAAATCTGAAGTTTGATGAAATTCTGTGCGTTGGTTGTTGAGACATAGCTATCGCAAAAATCGTGCAAAATGCAGCATAGCTGCACCACCTGTTGCAAGGTTAGTACCAAAATGTAATCAGCGTCTAATTATGTTATATATTGTAGTGTAAAAGAAACTAAAATTTGATGAAGTTCTCTGCATTAGTTCTTGAGATATAGCTATCGCAAAAATCGTGCAAAATGTAGCATAGCAGCGCCACCTAAGCCAATTCACACCAAAATCTTATCAGCGGCTATGTATCTCAAGGTATCGCGGAATCTGAAGTTTGGTGAAATTCTGTGCATTAGTTCTTGAGATATAGCTATCATGAAAATCATGAAAAACGTGGCATAGCAGCGCCACCTACTGGCCAATTTACACCAAAACTTAATCAGCGTCTATGTATATTAAGGGGTCACAGAATCTGAAGTTTGGGGAAATTCTGTGCATTAGTTCTTGAGATATAGCAATCTTGAAAATCATGAAAAACGTAGTATAGCAGCGCCACCTGCAGGCCAATTTTCACCAAAAACCAATAGGCACTAATTTATATCAAGGTCTAACTGAATATAAAATTTTATTAAATTTCGAGGATTAGTTCTTGAGATAGAGCGCCCACAATTTTTTTTGTCACATACAGACTCACAGACAGACATTTTCTAAAAATAGTCAAAACGTGTTCAGGACCTTCTAAAACGTATAAATCCGTCGAAAACCGGAAGTGGAAAATTTTCATGAATCCAATACTTTCTTCTTGTAAAGATAGAAGAAAGTAAAAAACGCGCGCGAGAATACTACATCATAATAAGAAAAGCATATTCATATGCTATCATTTCTATATGAGAAAGTAACAAAAGTAATTATTAAAATAAAGTAATACTCGATGGAAAAACATGTACTATTAATAATATACCAGACCTTTAATGATTAAGACAAAATTCATTATTCAAAACATACATTTCCAAAAAAGAAAGGAAGTATCCTCTATATTTATACTATAATTTTTTTTCTATTTCTGAATGAAAAATGTTGTTCTTAATTATTATTTTTTTTTTAAATAGTGTTATTATTCAAGGAAAACCTTTTACTATTCGAATAAAGGTCGTATATCTTTATAATCTTTCATTTTTTTTTTTATTCAGACGGATATGGAAATGCTCCATAAAAGTAATACAAATTATTATTATTATTTTTTTTTTTTTTTTTTTTTTTGATGAAAAAAATATTTAAAAAGAAAAACTAATTCTTTGTAATGTTATTTGTTTCTTATGTAGAATAAATCTATGAAAACATAACAAAATACAAGTGTTTGGCTATAGAAAAAATACCTTTAAGATATTTTTTAAATAATGCAAGAATCATATTGGAATATTAAGTAAAATAAAATATTTTAAAAAGGAATATCATAAAACATATAAAAGAGAATATTCCCATTTCTATGCAATCTGCATTTACCAAAAAACAAAATAGCTCAAAACTAGAAAGAAATCTCTACCAACAGTTGTTTTGCTGTTATTTCATTCCGAAATCAGTCTTATTTGAATATTATACCTTACGACACACATACAGAACATATGTTACAAAATTACTACCATTACAAAACAAATAGTATTGCTTCAATTTCTATAATGTAAATAATGTTTGAGAGCATCTTTGAAGTAGTTTGGCTTCGTTTTTTGAGTAAGGAATATTATCATAAAATATAACAACATTTTTATTCAGGCAATTCCTTCACTATTCGGATATATGATGATAAGATTTGTGAAATGGGAAACAGAATTTTTTTTAAGAAAAATAAATTTATTTAATTAAAATTTATTTAATTTAAGAATTTTATTTAATTTAAGAATTTTATTTAATATTATAATTTTATTTAATTTAAGAATTTTTTTAAGATAATCATGAATAAAGTCGCATAGCAGCGCCACCTGTTGACTGATTTACTCCAAAATCTAAGAAGACTAATTTATAACAAGGACTAACTGAATCTAAAGTTTGAAAAAAAAAAGTGCAAGAAAAACAGTGAAAATCTACACAACCCCCGGTCCAGCGCTGTACAAATTTCATGTATTTAATAACACATCAGAATTCAATGTTACCGTAGCCATTATTGATGTAAAATTTTATATTTTTATCTTCTTAATATGTTTCGATTACAAATAAATTGATCAGATACTAAAGGCAGTAAAAAATGGTGACAAAATAAAAAGGATTGAATTTATCTTACGATTGAAGAGAAACATTGTTCCATCTGTTAAATTACTGTTTGAAAAAAATAATTCTGAAAAAAGACATTTTACACTAAAAAAATGTACTTTTAGTTGATGAGAGAGATTCAAAATGTGTTTTTACAAAAAGATGATTTTTTATGACCTTTTTCATAGATGTTCTTAAAAAAGCATCTATTTAACTCATTTTCGCAGATAAAAATAGAAAAAGATATTTTCCCTCTAGAGGGTTTCGCAGGTAACAGCGGTTAAGAGGGGGACTTTGAGGGGGTATTATTGAGAGGGACAGACACCAGTCAATTCCACTACATTACTATATGCGATTTTTCATGCCGCAATAGAAAAGAGCATGATTACGTGAAGAAATCCCTGTCTTTGGACTTTCGCGGATCTTGAAAAAAATATTTGTAATATATAAGTGTTTTAAAATATTTTTTCCGGTGTGAATTTAAAACGGTTATATTTGTTTTAAATGTTATTTTGCAGTGGAAAATCGATTTTTGCCATAATTTTCTTATGAAATCGCCTTATGTAGTACAGAAATTACCTAAAAGAACAACATGTTTTTCTCAATACCATCTAGTAAATTATTCTAGACAATGCATAGTTTAATACATTATTTTCATGGTAATTAGCAATAAAAAAAAAATTGTACACTAGTTTATGATGCTCGTAAAGGTTCAAAATTTTTATAAAACAAGTTTTTTATTCCAACATTGTGTTGATACAGAAAAAAGCAGTTCTACGGTATATGATTTCCACAAAATAGTATTGTTCCTCTTATTTAATAGCGCAATTCTGCGCAGGGGCGTGCAGGCCGTATCCGGCGCCTTTGTGTAGAACTTTTGTTGGAGCCCTATACCACAGTGCCTTCTCGCTTCCAAAAATAAAACTTTATCAAAAAAAAAAAAAAATAAATAAATAAATAAAAAAATAAATAAATCTATGAATATCTGTAAATGCATAGTTGGCATCCGTCTTAAGATTTTACCAAGTCAACTAAAGATTTTTGAACCAGAAAATTTATTTAATAAAATGTGTCTTGTTTCTATACAGTTCATATTTTACTTCATTTTTTAAATAAAATTTCTGGTTCAAAGCATGCTTAAATTTTTTGAAAAAAAAGAGAAAAATATCAGCCATGTAAATAAAATTCGTAAAACACTAAAATCTGTGAAAATGGAAACAATATGTATCAGAATCCTGTGTAACGGTTAAATTTAATTATCCCGGAGAAAATAATTCATTACATTAATAATAGATTGCATCTAAAAGAAAAGAAAAAAGTTTTTGCATTTACTTTGCATGTATTTGCGATGGCTAAAAAAAATCTACTGCTCATAGAGATATAAAAATTTGGAGAATCATAGATGCTGGCAGGTTCATCTGTGAGTCAGTTTTTCATTTTTTGTTAATTAACCAAAATAATAATAAAAAGCCCTTAATGATCATAAAAAAGGCGAGTTTTCATTCTTTAAAGAGATTATTGTGTGCCTCCCATGTAATGACAGACTTGTATAAAACAAAAAACTTTCTGCGCACCTAAAAATTGGATAAAAACTTTCTGAAATTTAATTTAATCTATACTAATAGTATAAAGAGGAAAAATTTGTTTGTTTGAATTGAATAGGCTCCGAAACTACTTGACGGATTTGAAAAATTCTTTCACCGTTGGAAAGCTACGCTATTTCCGTTGAACATAGGCTAATTTTTAATTGATTTATTCAAATATTTTTCTTAATAATTCAAAATATTGATTATTTTTCATACAGAATCAATTTCATACCGATAAAAAGTAACCATTTTCTTTCCTGTTGTCAAAAAAATCAAAATCTAGAATACTAACTTCTCCTTGGCAATTAATTTTCAGTTGAATCGTATCCACGTGAAAAATTAAAATGAAAAGAATTCAAAGGAAAATATATATGACGTCATACTTGAAAAAAAAAAGGTATTTTATTATGTAAGACGCACGAATATCAGTTACGTTAATAAGAGGTTCTCTGTGAAAAATGGCGACATAATTAGAAATAAAGTGAACAAGAAAGAATTAAATTATTAATAAAATATTTGATTTGGAAAAATATGACGTCATAGTTTAAATAACAGGAATTTGTTAAAAGATAATTAATAATTTGTTAATATTTGTTAAAAGAACAAGCGGCATGTGTATATGTAACTAATAAAAATCGGTAAATAATGACTTCACATCTGTACCAATATTATATAGAGGAAAGATTTGATTGTTTGTTTGCATTGAATAGGCTCCGAAAGTACTTGACCAATTTGAAAAATTCTTTCACTGTTGGAAAGCTACACTATTTCCGGTGAGCATAGGCTATATATATATATATATATTTTTTTTTAAATAAGGATCCTTACTAAAATGCCAATAATGTAATCAAAGGTGTAGAAAAATGACCTTAAAAAATCCTTACATCGCTGCGAATACTATTGATTATAAAACAAACTACGACTTTGCAGAACGTATAATTATCTACAAAAATGAAAAAAAAAACCCAAGATGCCGCGACTTATGTCCGAAATTATGAAAGGCCAGACTTATTTGTCACTTTTACGTGTAACTCTGAATGGCCCGAAATTAAACTGGAACTATTATCTGGTCAGTGGCCTTTCAATCGCCATGACATAATTTCAAGAATATTTCATTTAAAGATGAAGAAAAACATAAAATTATTCACGAAAGATGAAATAAATATTCGGCAAAGTAAAATGTTATGTGGCAAGTGTGGATTGGCAGACGTTTCGTCAACGGTGCCAAACCAGGCTATAGAGTTTATCTTCGCCATGACACTGAAAATGGAGGACAGTATATTGGCCTATCGCAGGTCGGAGCTCCTTAACTCATTAGTGCCTAGCGTCCCATTTTTGGAACAGTTTTAAAAAATCCAAGTAAGCACATTTCACACCAGTAAAAAGGAGTATAAATAAATACTTTCATTCTCGAGACAAAGCCCTCGATAAATTAAGATAAAAGTTATTCTTGCTTTAAAAGTGGTGGGAAAATGCAAAATTTGAATTTTAACGAAGAAAATAATTCAGGCACTAATGGGTTAAAATCAATTTATTTTGCTGCCACAAAATAAAACAACATCTATTATCGCTTGAAGGGAAGCTCTGGTTTTGTAGGTGTAAAACTTTTTACAAACATTATTACAAATGAATAAAAAATAAATTTTCTTTTATCATTTTACATTTTTTTAGTAACTCCACGCACAAAGAAGAGAGTATGAGTATGTGCGTAAAAATTTATAACTTGAAATTTTTCTTTAATATCCGTGCAAAGCCGGGGCCGGCTGCAATAATCTATATCCATAATACAAAGTCGTGTTAGTCACACTATTTATAACTCAAGTACGGATGGATCGATTTTTATGAAATTTTGTATGGAGGTATCTGACACCTTAGATTAACATATGAGCTACTTTTTACCTGACTACCTAAAAAGAGGGTAATGCTTTTAGCAGTTTAATTTAATGGGACGAAGTGGTAGTAACAATTTGTGGTGTCAGTAGTGACAGGGGACTGGGTGACTTGCTCTACCCGAAGCAAAGCGAGGGCGGGCCACTAGTGTTTAATAAAATTACGTGTTATATTATTTTGACATGGACGAAATTCGCGTTTTTACCGCAGTTAATGGGCGAAATTCTCATTTTTACGTGATTCATGGGCAAAATTCGCGTTTTTTGAGCGATTTGTCGACGAAAAGTGCTTTTCACGCTATTCATTGGAGAAATTGCCGTTTTTTACACAATTGATAGACGAAATTTGCGTTTTTATGCGATTCATGGAAGAAATTTGGTTTTTTTACGCAATTCATGAAACAAATTTGTTTTTTACACGATTCTTAAACGTAATTCGCGTTTTTACGTGGTCTTGGGATGAAATTCCAGCGATCTAAAAAATAACATTTTATTTGAAAAAATTTCTGGGTCGAAAGATGTTTGAATCTGAACCTGTTTTTACAAAATGTCTGTCTGTCTGTGTGTCTGTGTGTATGTGTGTGTGTATGTGTGTGTGTCTGTCTGCGTGTATGTCGCCATTCTACCATCAAAAAGTGTATGAAGTTATGCATAGAATTAAACCAAATTTTTTGTGAATGTTTTTGGCTGTGGCAAGCAGGTTCCCCTTCAGTTTTGAAATATTCCGACGGAAGGGGGCGCTGCAATCGCTATTTTTGTGCCATTTTCAATATTGTTACGACGAAAAGTATATTTTTTGTGTAAGTGTATGGCTATGTCTAGTTGGATCGCCCTGAATCTGAAAAAAATCCGCCGGAAGGGGGCGCTGCAATAGCGAATTTATGCCATTTTCAGTACTGCACCGTATAAAAGTGTATGAAGTTAGTTCTAGAACTGAACTAAATTTTTTGTATATGATTATTTTTTGGTAAAGCAAGTGGGTCCTCCCTGAATTTGAAAAAAAATCTGTCTATCATTCTATTGTGCATCGGCTCGTGCAGAGACGGAAATTCGTTTTTACTCCAATTAATTGATTGAAGTAGAAATTTAAGATGAAAATCAAAGTTGGTATGGTATTGAATTAAAATTATTAAAGCATTAAAATGAGTAACTATTTTTTTAATATTAAAATGTACGTATGCGATAGAAGAAAGTTTTGGGATTGGCACATCCAACTAGTTTCCTTTGCTCTTAATAAAAATGGAGTATTCGTGTTGCCACAATTAGAAAAACGGTATTGAAAGCTACAAAAATATTAATATTTCAAAAACAAATTAAGATACAGCTTTCAAACAAATTTCATTTAAAAGTACATTTTTAACACTACACGATGGTGTAAAACTTGAAAGAGAGCGATATATAGAAGTTAAAATGTTTTTAGTAACAAAAATTGCAAAACCGAAATTTCATTTAAAATTTGAAAGTGTTGCCATGCACAAAATGACGTATGCATTACGCACAGATACGTTTGGCCTTTATAATATAGATATTCAATGATAATAATTTAATATATCAAAGAAATAATAATCAATATTTAAAAAGGAAGGTCTCCATACTGGGCATACTCAGAATTTTATGAAAAAAATACCAATTAAAGTACTTATGAGTGTAATAAAGGATCCATCAAAAATAGCGGCGGTATCTCATTAGAAATTATATAAAAAATAATATAGTTTCGTATATTTGACGTGAAAAAAAGTCACTCGATTTAGCGGACATCTCTTTTCCTCGCCAAAAGCAAACGATTATTATGCAACTGAAAACAGTTGGATATTTAGAATGCGTGTAAATCGTATTTATGAATTTAAATATAAACAATGGACTTTAATATATGTATATACATATGTATACATATTATATTGCATATATATATTATTTTTTGAAGTAACTATTTAATTAATCACTGGAGAAAATGGATAATTCACGGATAGTTCATAAAAAAAATCATATTGAGAAAAATTATCTTCATAAATTTAAGCGTATTCAAAAATAAAAGCCACATGTTTCCATAGCAACAAAATTTAATCGGCAATTCTCAAATAGACTTTGAGCAGGAAACAAGTTTAATTTAAATTATGAATTTCGTTTTAAATCTCAAATTTTGATGATTAAATTTGAATATAAATACATATAAATATCGATATAACAAAATTACACTTAAAACAAATTAAAACTTATAAAACTAAAGTTATTTAAATTAAATTTATCAAAACAAGTTCAACATGAAACTTTTTTTTTCTTGAAGTATATTTGACGCAAAGTGTTTTTTGAAATTACATTCTTTCGCCAACCGGTAATAAATCGCCAAATAACGAAATTTTCATTATTTTTTTACGGATACTGAATGGAGGTTCCGCCGAAATTTTTTATAAACGTATATATCCACACGAGAAGAACATTCTGTAATTTTTTTCAGATTTTTCGGAGTATGCCAGTATGGAGAATTTCCTTGTAAGAAAATTCAAGTTCCTTTCTTAAGAAAAGTTAAAGCATATTATTTTTCTTAAAAGAATACGTTTATGCAATTTAATTTTTATCAGATGAAAAAATACTGTTATATATGTTTCTATTTCTGCTTCTTTGCATACAGTTTTTTCAACCAATTCTGTTGTTTCAATGAAAGTCAAAGAAGTACGAATTTTATCAATATTTTATCTGGATTTAGGCCACACTATAAGATTTCATTACCTGCCTTTATCTGATTTCGATGTCAGTCCGCAAAAATTAATCTTGAGGTAAAATAATATTCCATTCATCTTCATATGATTCCAGTGAAAGAATAAAGCAACGAAAGGCATTCTTGTTATTAGGAAATTCTTTTATCATAATCAAGATATTTATAAAGGAATAGAACAGCGCGCATTCTAATAGGAAAATACTCTTTGTACGCAGATAACTATAGATAAAAAGTACATAAAATGAATCGTGTATAAATGGAAAATATTTATTTTCATAAAATCGCCAAGGGATAACAAAGCCAACAAAATCATATTTTCTTTTTGAGTCATTTTCATCCATTTTGTGTTATTCATAGGAATATCGAATAGCGCCGGTTCCAACAAAGAAATTAAATAATAAACCGTGGTAAATAAGAAAAAAATGTGATCGTATTACAATGTATTTCAATGAAAGGGAAAGATTTTCATGGTTTTTTAATAAAAATCGTGATATTTTCTAGGGGAACACAGATTTCAATAGAAAATGATCTCTATACCAATAAAATGTGTTCACCAATAAAATGTGAATCGACGAAGCTTTGTTTCGTATTTTGATTATCCTAAAACTGCAGAAGATGAAATATGAACTGGTTCAACCAAGTGATATTTAATTATTTAACCCCTTAAGGAATAATGCTTAAATATCCTCGTTTATCCCTACCTGTAAAATTTTAGTATAAATTTTGCCTTATTTAATGGGAGCATTTTCTCGATTTTACAAATTTCTCTTTTTAAAAACTGGTGACAAAACATTAAAAAAATCATAAAAGGCTCCCGTCCGGAAGGGGTAAGAATGGCCTAATTTTTTTTTTTTTTTTTTTTTTTTTTTTTTTTTTTGAACCGCAATTTTGTAAAGTATTCAACCTTTATATCGTCAAATGTATGAACTTGGCCTGATAAGAGCATGAACTGAAATTTCGTAAATTATTTATTCATTATATGAGTCAAGTGTTGAACCATGATATAGTAAAATATAGAAAGTATCCGTCCATAAAAATGCATGCATACCTTTAAAATTAACCATTTGAGGAGTGGTGGGATGCTAATTCAATCGAGATCCTCACCAGAAATTTTGGCGGCGAATTCTTAAAAAATGAATTTTCTAAAAAAAAAAAAAAAAACTTTTCGATTTTTTTATAATACTGTATTAGTGAGACATTTTTGTCTGCCCCTCAGTGGGTTAGAAATGCATGTATACGATAGCATACGTAAATACGTAAATCCTATCAGTTGAACAGAAATACTAATTAAACAGCGACCTCTGTTTAAAGGTGGTATACGAGAGACTAATGACATCAACTATGGAACATTTTTCGAACCTGATAAACCTTTTTTCAGCTAGTCCAAAAAGAGAAGCTTTAACCCCCTTCGCGACGGGAGCCTTTTACGAAATTTTTAATGTTTTGTCACCGGTTTTTAAAAACAGAAATTTGTGGCTTTTCAAATCGAGAAAATGCTCCGATTAAATAAAGGAAATTTTACAGTAAAATTTTACTGGTGGTGATAAACACGGATTCTTAAGCCTTTTTGCGGCACGTATACGTGTCGCTCGTCCCCAAGGGGTTAATCGATGATCGCGGTTTCGAAATCAGTGCTGTATTATAGGAATGACTTTTGAAGATGTTAAGGGTTTTCCTTTAATGTTTCCTTTAACTGTTCCTTTAATGTTTTCCTGATGTTAAGGGTTTATAAGAACGATAATTCGGGCCATTTCCTGAAAAAGTATTCTTTGTAGGAAAACTTAGAGCTGCTAGATGTCCCAAACTGGCCTGTGCAAAGGACAGCAATGAAGTTAACCGAAAACCAACATACAAAACCGAGACAACAGTCTCTAGAACAAATCTTTTTTTATTTATGGATAGGAGTGTTCTTGTCAAAAATGACAGAGCATATTTCTGGCACTCTAAAGAAAAATATAAGTTCTGAAAATATTCTTTATAAGTAATTAATGAATTTTTTTTGTTAAATGTTTATTGGGGATAAATTATTTCCTTGTGAGTAATAATTCTATCTTTTATGAAAGATTGTTTTTGATTATTCATTTTTTTCACTCAAAAAAAAAAAAAAAAATGTTGAAATAGCAACACGCCCGTCGTGCAATCTCCTGATAAATAATCTTAAATATATCTAACAACAGCGGTGAATGTTTTTAGATATTTAAACGACAATCTTTCTAAACGATTCTATTGTAGGCGTGTTCTTTTCCGCATCATCGATTTTGTAATGCTTTTTCTTTTTAATTAAAAATCTGACCCCCAAAAAAGTTCATAATTGGTGATTCGCTGACTTTGGAAAAGTACAAAGGTACTACTAATTCTAGTCTGTTTTGAGTTTATATTCTTAAATGAAAGACTATCATAGGCCGGACAAGAGATGTACCTTAGATATTTTCAATGAAATTTGATATTGAAACGTTAGCTGAGTCTTTTGAATCTCACATAAAAATGAGTGCACCCACAGCCTTTGTAGCTAAAAGGTGATTTGTTCTCTCTCTGTTATCTCATATTTAACCCCTTAGCGACGGAAGCCTTTTATGAAATTTTTAATGTTTTGGTCACCAGCGGCACGTATACGTGTCGCTCGTTTCCAAGGCGTTAATAAAAAATAAAAAATATGTGTGACACTTGGGGGGTGCCGCTATTGCGCTAAAGCTATTGCGTAGCATTTTTTATCACCTTATGCAATTATAATTATTTATTTATTTTTTATATATGCAGTTTTTGTTGTCTTTGATATTAATTCAAGATTTTCTTTTTCTTTGATATTAATTCAAGTTACACTTTTTGAGCGTGATGACCGAAAAGAAAACAATTTTTTTTCTTTTATTGAATAAATGAGAAGACTGCCGAAGTGCCGAGGTCTGCCGAACGAAAAGACGTTAGCCGGAGTGTCACACGACTGGTGTTGTAAAGAAATTAAAAATGTGCCCCCTGGGGGGCAGAGTGGGGAGTGACACACAAGACATCCATAATATGAATAAGCAGTTGCAGACCTTTCAAATGACGTTTCACACGATTGGTGTTGTAAAGAAATTAAAAATGTCAGCCCCCCCTGGGGGGCAGAGTGGGGGGGGTGGCACACAAGACAACCATAATATGAATAAGCAGTTGCAGACCTTTCAAATGATGTGTCACACGATTGGTGTTGTAAAGAAATTAAAAATGTCTGCCCCCTCTGGGGAGCAGAGTGGGGGGATGACACACAAGACAACCATAATATGAACAAGCAGTTGCAGACCCTTCAAATGATGTGTCACACGACTGGTGCTGTAAAGAAATTAAAAATATGCCCCCCTGGGGGGCAGAGTGGGGGGTAACACACAAGACATCCATAATATGAATAAGCAGTTGCAGACCTTTCAAATGATGTGTCACACGACTGGTGTTGTAAAGAAATTAAAAATGTGCCCCCCCCCGGGGGGAACAGGGGGGTGATACATAAGACATCCTTAATATGAATAAGCAGTTGCAGACCTTTCAAATGATGTGTCACACGACTGGTGTTGCAAAGAAATTAAAAATTTGCCCCCTCTGGGGAGCAGGGTGGTGGGGGTGACACACAAGACATCCATAATATGATTAAGCAGTTGCAGACCTCTCAATTGATGTCTGACACGACTGGTCTTGTAAAGAAATTAAAAATGTGCTCCCCCCTGGGGGGCAGAGCGGAGGGTTGACACACAAGGCATTCATAATATAAATAAGCAGTTGCAGACATTTCAAATGATGTGTCACACGACTGGTGTTGTAAAGAAATTAAAAATGTGCCCCCCTGGGGTGCAGAGGGGGGTACACACAAGACATCCATAATATGAATAAGCAGTTGTAGACCTTTCAAATGATGTGTCACACGACTCGTCATGTAATGAAGTTAAAAATGTGCACCCCTGGGGTACCAGAATGTGGGGGTGACACACAAGTCCTCATAATATGAATAAGCAGTTGCAGAACTCTTAAATAATGTGCCACACGACTGGTGTTGTAAAGAAATTAAAAATGTGCCCCTCTGGGGGCAGAGGGGGGGGAACACACAAGACATCCATAATATACAAATTTAGAAAGTCCCCCCTGGGGGGTGGCAGAGAGGGAAAATGGCGCACCGGACGTGCAAAATATGAATAAGCAGTTTAAGGCCTTTCCAATGACATGTCACATGACGGGTGTTTAGAAAAGTACACCCCTGGGGGGGGGGGGGTGGAGGGCGCATAGAATGCGTAAAAAATTATAAATGGTCAATTTTTTCTAACAATATAGCACACCATGGGTATCATCAACATTGGAAGATTTGTCGGCAGGGGGAGGGGGCGCATTCACATGAATAGTCACAGAGCTGGAGAACGATGTATCACACGAGTTCTCCGCCCCCCCCCCCCAAAGAGGGGAAGATGGTAACCTTCCCCAAAATATACACCGAATACTTTTCAAATTTTATAAATAGTATTTATCGAAGTTCCATGTAAAAAAAAATACCGCGTCAATGTCTACTGAAGTTTACCGAAGGATAGCGTGCCGAACTCTGTCGAACTAATCGATGTTAGCCGGAGTGTTAGGTTTTTTTTTCTCTTTACGGAATTTCTTGTTTCAGTCGCCGCGATCAAAGCCCGCGATAAAAGCTATGCAATAGCTTAAAAGTGTAGTTTTTAGGTCCAAACTCCTAGAAATTTTTATGTGTCATAAATATAATATTTCTGAATCCTGTTTATAACTTTTATATCAACATATTGAATATTTAATCGTAAAAAAAGTCTCGCTTTTCGACATCGGAAATCTATTATATCTTTAGTAACTTCCTAAAAGTAACACAAAGAATAGGGCAAGCATCCAATTAAAAATATTAAAATCTCATTCAAAACATCCTGCAAATTTTGAATCAGTCGAACACCAAAAGACATAAATCCTTATGCATTGAATTATTTTTCTTTAAAAATACTGAAAAATAAATAAAAACTAAACCCTGACTAATAATCAGATTGCAAACGAAAAATGCATCCCTGCATCTGACATAATTTTATCTTACGCCAGATTTTTCAATTAATCTTTTTAATAAAAAAAATTCCGAAATGGTTAAATAAATAAAAATACCACATATATTATGATACAATTGAATTTCTCAAGTAAAAATATATTATTTAAATAATAATATAAAATACTTTAAATGTTATAACATTTTGGTTCTTTTAACATTCATAAATACGAGGGCGGTTCAATAAGTATCCGTGTTTGAAGACAAAGGAAGTTCCTCAGGGAAGTTGCTGTTATCATCGTGTGCTGCCATCTATAAAACGACATCTATAAAAATTTCAGACTGATTGATAGGTTAGTTTGGATTTGGCAGCCATTCGAGCAAGACGTGTTTCGTGATTTTCGCTAAGATGGATATCGTTCGGTAATCCGCTTTTTGTTTTGGGGTGGGAAAAAATGCGAGGAGATAAAAGCAAAATTGGATGCTGTTTATGGGGACACGTCGCCATCTATGACCACAGTTAGATTAGATTGGTCCACAGTTAGATTGGTTCAACGAATTTAAACGTGGGCGAACTTCCGTTTTCGATGAGGAGCGACCAGATGTTGTTACCGAGGAAATCATTGAAAAAGTCCACGACATGATTCTCGCTGATCGACGAACGAAGGTGCGCGAAGTAGCAGAGGCCGTAGGCGTGTCGACCGGAACAGCAATTCATATTTTACATGACAATTTGGGGATGAAAAAATTGTCGGCCCGATGGGTGCGCGATCACGATAACGCACCAGCACATTCATCTGGAGTTGTCGCCGCCAAACTGCATGAATTGCGTTATGAATTGCTGCCGCCCCCCTCCCCCCTATTTACCCGATCTGGCGCTCTGCGACTTTTTCTTGTCCCCTAACATGAAGAAATGGCTCGCGGGGAAAAAATTTAGCTCAAACGAGGAAGTCAGAGGCGTATTTTGCAGAGTTTGACAAATCCTATTTTTTGGAGGGGTTAGAAAAATGGCCGGAACGTTGGGAGAAGTGTATCTTTCTAAAAGGGGACTATGTTGAAAAAAAAAAAATTGAAAAAAAACGGTGTCTTCATTTCTAACACGGGTACTTATTGAACCGCCCTCGTAGAATGGATTTAGACATTTTAAATAGAGAAATATAATATAAATTATTAATTACAAAGTTTATTTTTTGATCACATTAATTTTCTTCCAGGTGGTACATACATTTAATAGAAATATTTTTACAGCAACTAGTTAGTAAATACCGGTTTACAGATTTGACAGATATAACACAAAACATGTTTGTTTGTCGGCATTGCTCATTTAACATTAAAATTAGATCTGGAATATTTTCGCGTCTAAACAACGTCTATTTTTGTGTGTGTGTGTGCGTAAAACAATAAACAATTTTACATACCTATCGTTCGCAAATGTTACTCGTAAAACATGAGGAGTTTCTGGAATAGATGATACAGATAAAAATAACTACGAAATGATTTAATAATTTTCTGGTACCAGTAAACTTACATAGAGATACCTTTTATGGGTTTCATTAGTAACAATAAGCTTGTTCAAAATCGTTTAAGCATTTCGTATTCAAGTGAGGCAGTTGTGTTCAATGACAACTGCAAGAAAAATAAAATAATAATTTAAATACATTCAACCTGTCACGCTTAAACCCTTAAGCTCTATGACGTACTTGCGTTTTTTATAAACACGTGGACAGTACGTTGTGCGTTAGTTCTCATTTAAAGTTAAGACTGTAATTGTTTTAAGCATCTGCTTTATTTATTGTTTTTGTTATTTTTTAAGCATCGCTTAATTGCAATTTGCAACTGTGATTGTGCAAAAATGAAGAAAAGTTTTGGCAGGATAAGTACAGCAAAATGTGCCCCTCGGATGATTTTTAAAATAACCATGTGAGGTTACCGTGAG
This sequence comes from Maratus speculifer, assembly GCA_964019185.1. Taxonomy (NCBI): domain Eukaryota; kingdom Metazoa; phylum Arthropoda; class Arachnida; order Araneae; family Salticidae; genus Maratus; species Maratus speculifer. The sequence continues at coordinate 981,764 of CAXHSM010000003.1, forward strand.
AATACAATGCAGAGTGTTTTAGCCCCTGACTTGAGAAAATCGGTGGAGTATGGGCTGTTGCCACTATTTTTCAAATATATTTTTCTTAAAAAGTATCAAAGTTAAAAAAATGAAACCAACGCTCAGGACGCTCAGAGGGTTAATATCGTAATATTATACTTAGAACAACCACAAACTGTACAACAATGGCAAGGTCTGCAATAAAACCAAATATAATTTCATTAAAATCGAAAATATGCATGTCGAGTTATGACAAAAAAAGTGTTAACAACTTGTTACAATGTTCTCATATTTTTTTGTTAAAATTTTTACAATTACGCTATATCGTTACTGCACGACAATTGCAATAAATGAGCTGTAAGTAAATATATAACAGACGGCCAATAATGAGATAGGTCGTTCGTTTAATTCCTTGGACACATGTTTCAGGGCGGCTACTGGTGGTTTTTTTTTTTTATATAAATTCTCACCAATCTTGTACCACTTTTTCAAAACCAAAAATTTTCGCATAATCCTTGGCAACATGTGCAAGAGAATTATATAAAAAAAGGTTTTTCTTATATAGTGGTATATGAGCTTTAGCATCTTCAGCATCTTAATTTTAACGTCTTAATCCAAAATTTATTAATATTACATACGAGGACTGTACGATAAATAACTGACCATGACAAAAAAAAAAAAACGCAATTTTATGTTGAGAATTGTTCAACATAATTTCCTTTTAGTACGATTTATTCAGGCTAAAATTTTTCTATTATTTTAATACCCTCAATTTTTTTCCTCCGAGCTATTTTTTAAATTTAGAAACATAAAATAATCGCCAAAGGCTAAATTTTACTAATATAGTGGATGCAGAACCAGTGCATATCCTAATTCATAGAATTTCGCTATAGCGATGACACTAATGTGCACGCGTGCATTCTCTTGATAAATGATAATTTTTATCTTCGCAAATGCGTACTTTTTTTTTTTTTTTCACGAATTGATTGAAACGACTCGGTAAGGTGTTATAATATTCTCCATTGATAGTTTTGACTTTTTTAAGGTAATGCACGAGCATTTTGCTGAATGCATCCCAAAACACTGTAGGCAGGACTTTGATTCTAAATAATGCATTTTTTGGAGCAGGTTGGACATGAAAATCCAATGTTTTAACTATTCTTTATTTTCTGGTATACTGTGAGGAATCCATGTCATGAATTAACACGAAAAATTATTTTGCATTTCGCTTTACCTTCTACAAACATTCTTTTGAAAATTATACACGAGTGTGTTTAATGTCTATGTGGATCTTTGTGGCAGCCATTTTTCGGAAAATTTTTCCTTATCCAAATAAGTTGTTAACTCTTTGAGGTGCAGCGAGAAATATTTTATGCCACGTAATTAAAACGAGTTTCTCACCAGAAACTCCTAAAGAAATTTTATATTTTTAGTTTCGGTGGCAACATGTCAGGAAGTTGTCTTTTCTTACTTTAAAATAAAATTTTTGATTTTCCGGTTAGAATTTAATATTGTAATCACAGAGATATTTCTTACCCCTCAGGAGGTTAAATATTTTACACCCATTCAAATAAGATACCCGCAGTTTTAGCGATCTCAGTCAATTTCTCTCTCCGATCACAATATCGTGGATTTTTTCCAATCAGTTCTGACGTCGTAATCTCAATTGGACATCCTGGACGTTCTTCGTCAAAAAATGCTTGTATGACCGCATTTGAATGGTGTCCAATATTTCACGGTTTATAACGAAGGTGCAGAATCCCCATACACTTTTTTGAGTTTCCTTTTAATCTCATAAATTGCTTTCGTTTTCAAAAACAAGATTTTGATCACTGCTCAATATTAAATTATTTCCATTGTTGAAATATCACTAAAGTGGCTCTATTCAAATGGCTTCCATTCACAAAATAAACCTTTTTGTGACTTCGCAAATTGCCAAGTTTGATTCGGAAGGTCACCGTTACGAAATAAATCATATTTTAAATTCTAGTAGTACCACCTTAATCAGCGGCCAGGTACTTATCATACTGACCTAGTACTTTAAAGAAATTCAAAGTCAGTTTAAAAAATAAATACCTTTGCTTTTCTTATCTAGATATACTTGTTTTGATCATGATCTGCTGTATTTATTTCATTAATTTAAATAATTCGTCATACATATACTTCTAACAATATGCGTAGGATTCGGGCCGCAAATCTTTCCTATTTTGACCGTTATCGTTTATGTTAAACTGATCAAAACATACTTTAAGGTATTTCTGTTAAGGAATACAATCTTAGTTTATTAAAATTTGAAATCTCGAAAATATTTGACATTCTATTATTTTATGTATAAAAAGTAATCTATGACTAAATCAAAATTTTCATAACATGAAATGAATAGCCTCATTTTTAAAAATTAATTTACTAAGTGTTTTAAATGCTTTTTATTGGGTTACATAGTTAAGGGATGTAAATAAGTTATTTTTTAGTAAGGAGTGAAAGTATTTTTTAAAATCATTCAAGAAGTACATTGGATAAGCAAATGTGTTTATTAAAAACCCATCTTCTCCAAAATATTTATCGATGTGATGCCATGTAACAAATTTACGTTTCAAAAGTTTTAAATGAAAGCGCTAATCTCTCGAAATTCCTCTTTTTCCAGCCTTTATTTGTTAGCGAAATAAAACATGTGTACTGGGTGTCCCAAAAATGACTGATGGATTTTAAAATTCAATAACTTGCAAACGGTGACAGCTATTTGAAAAAAAAAAAATTCTGGAGGGTTATGTACAACGTCAGGAGTTTTTTTACCGTAATTTTTTATTTTAGTTCGCATATCAAACAATAGGTGGCGCTGACTGCGGTTGAAGGCCAGGTCGGCGCTTCACTCAGCATTGATCACCTGGCCTTTAATCGCCGTCAGCGCCACCTATTGTTTGATATGCGAACTAAAATAAAAAATTCCGGTAAAAAAAACTCCTGACATTATACAGAATCCTCCTGCAAAATTTTTTTAAATAGTTGTCACCGTTTGCAAGTTACTGAATTTTAAAATCTATCAGTCATTTTTGGAACACCCGGTATGTGATTCTAAAAAAATATCTATAGTAGAAATAATAGTTCTTTGTTTCTAAAAATAGCTTTTCTTAAACATTTATTGATGTCTTGCGAATAAAATTCGAATTAAAACAAAATCTTTGTTTTTAATACTATTTTAAAAGGAAATCCGTGCAGAATTAATCTAAGAAAAAAACATATAAATTTATGACATAAATCAAAATCGAATCGTCTCACAAAATTAATCTTACAGTGATAAATATTCATTTCCTATTTCCATGTTTGCCACTATCTTTCGCTTTTATGGCAAGGCAAAGTTCTATAGTCAGTTACCATTTCAAATCGCCATAATCTGCCGATTAAATAAGGCAAAAATTTCTATTAAATTTTACGGAAAAAAAATCGGAAAAGTTGTCAGCTATGCCTATTTCCAACTTTTCCCTTGCAGGTTAAATCAGCATTTATAAATAATGTCAATTTTTCTTTTCTTCTTTTTTTATCAATATACAAAAGTATAATGTATTGATTGCAAAAATTTTACATTTCTGTATTTTGACGGATTTACATCTTTTTTTTTATTGTCCTTGTTTTGAAAATGTCTCTTTATTAGTTTCATATTCTACGTGACATACAATTTTTACCACTCTATGATGAAAGCTAATAATTTGATCATAGTGAAATTTCATAAAACTTTATGTTACCTTAAACCTTTTACATAAACTGCTGTCTATTATATGTGGCTGAATATCGCTCTACAGGTTTCATTGCATCTTTTGAGACTACTGTTATAGGTGTATCGCAAGAACTACGACACAGAATTTTATAAAACAGCATATTCTGTCAAACCTTAACCCAATTGTGATTTTTTTTTTTGTATATTTCACCCAAAACGTGAAGCTGCAATGCTGCATTTCCCACGATTTCATGCAATTGCATGCAACAGTTACTTTAACTGTAACTCTTTTTATGTCGAATTAAATTTTTAAATATTTCGATAAATGTAAATATCACTATTATTAATAATAATAATGAAAAAAAAAAAAAAAGAATACTGCCCAGTTAAACTGATGGCACTGAGCTCACAGGCTACGCATACTATTTGTACATTACAGCCTTATATTTCCAAGGGTTAATTCCGTTTGAAAAAGATTAAGAAGGGGAAAAACTCCCCTTTTACCTTTTTTATACTTAATCATTGAACCTCCTAAACTATCAAGGACATGCTTTATCATGCTTTATCAAATATCTATATCCAAAATTCAGAACAAATCGGATAATTCTTAATAAAAACCCATTTAGCATTTATATAATTTCAGAGGAGTTATGCCCCTGTTTTATACTTAACCATTAAACTTCCAAAACTATTCAGAGATTTGAACGAAATCTGACAATTCTGCATGAAAAACCCATTTATATCAATAAAGGGGAGTGGCATAAGTCCCCCGTTCCCCTTCTTATACATATCGAATGAACTCCAAAAACTAATCAGGGAAGCGCCTTATCAGGATATACCTACATACAAAATTTCAAGTGGATCGGATATTTTTATCATGAGTTATCGCGTTACGCACGAACGAACATGCATACAGAACGGACGGGCACATAAGCTCTCAGGCTATGATAGCCTGTGAGCTAAAAAACAGGGAAAAGGACAAGATTAAGATGTTGGGGACAGACTAACAGTAAAATTGCCTCGGTCTGTGAAATCTATGGAAAGCCCTATGCCTAACACAGTGCCGTTTTAATTTTATATTTAAATTATATATTTCTGTTAAGTATACTTTTATCTAATTATATAAGATAATTTTAAATTAATTTTAATAAGTAACAAAATATGAATAGAGAAACAAATCCTAATCTTTAGTATATGTGCATATTCTACAAATAAAATTACACTGGGCAACGATGTTTCTACTACAGTACAGAACTTAGACGATTCTAGATCGGTTTTTAACGCTAATTCCGAATACGCCTTCCGTTTTTCTCTAAAGGGTCAAGTTTTTGAGAAATTTGCATATTTAAGTTTATGAAAATTTAAGCTTTTTATAGTCTTTTATAGAAATTTAAGATAATATAAAAGTCCGAATTTTGTAAATTTTTCAATGATGTGATGGGTTTATGATTATCAACATTAAAGAAGTTGCCACAGAATTGACATAATGTTTTTCTAAAATAGATTTTTAAAATGATTTGAAGTCTAAAATCTGTTTCCGTATGTCACATCAATTTTTTGAATAAAATGAATTTCTATTTTTGTGTACCTCATTGTCAAAAAAAGTGAACAGTATCAGATATTATTAAGGACACAAACAACAATTTATATGATAAATAAAATTGAATAAATAGAATCTAACCTAGCTAGCCAAAGTACATAAAAAGTAGTATAAAAAGCGATTTCTTGCTTTTTTATCAGAAAGTAAAACTTTACTTTTTATGAAAAACTAATCGAGCTAGAAGAAAACAGATGCCAGATTTGAAATCAACGCAAAAATCTAGATTAGAAACATATTAATGACCTCTTATGAAAGAAATATTTAGACCTAAAGAAACATTATTTGGGTGGTTTTCAAATGTATTGCCGTATTGGGTGAAACAAAATTTGAAAAAATAATTTGGTTTAAATATAAAAATTTACTCAGGTGTGAGTTGCTTATAGTTTACAACATTCTAAGCAGTAGATTATTTGCGAGTTTTTTTATTTATATTTCAGAAATTTCAAGAAATGTCCTCCCCAGTCACTATTTTTCTCATAAGTGTGACCTCTATAAAACATTCTGATTTTTTTTTGTATCAATAATTAATTAAAAAATTGCTTAAGGTTCTTACATAATTATTAATAAATCAAAAATGTATTAGTATTTATTTATTTCATAAATTTAAAGCATTTTAATAGTTTATGCCATGAGTGTTACTTTGCTTCTTAAATAAAGGGTATAACTTCTGATTAAAAACAAATGTAATTAAAATTAATTATTTTCATTGCAATTATAATAAAGAATTAGAAAGTTCTAATAGACAGAACAATTAATTTAAGTGAAGTAACAAATGCATTAATAAAATTTAGTCGTTGAGCCAGAAGCCAAAATTAGGGTTTTTGGTTTCATCTCTGGGGACTTGGTGATATATACCTTTTTGGATTCACAATGGTCCAAGGAGTTCATTTTATGATGATACTATTAAATTCGTGGTAGCTTATAGACGCCATGTTGAAAAAATGAGCGCCATCTATCGCACATAGATACAAATGATTTTTTTTATTTTTAACCAATACCACATAATTAAAATTCAAGGAAAAAATGCAGAGAACAAATATTATTGAACATGTAACGTTATACAAATTATACTTTTGTTAAGATTTTATTTCAATATGATTATTAGCATTTTCAACTGGATAAACCGATCAAAAGACATTTGCGATGGATGAAAATCGAAATCTTGTTTTGCATTTGAATGCATATTATTTTCATGTGGATAAGACACAGCAATCCAAGAAAAAAGTAGTACTGGTGAAACTATTGTAATTAATCTGTTAAGAATTAACCCTTTCGGGACCACGGGTGCATATATGCAACTTCAAAACGTGCTTCCATCGCTTTTTGGATACTATTAAAAAGGTATAATTTTCCTTTACTAATTAAGACATTCTCTTGTTTGCTAAACTAAATTTAATTTTTGACAAAAAGTGATGTCAATTGAATTAAATTTTTGTAAAAGATGCTGGTCACGAACGGTTTAATAAATAACAGAAATCTTAGTCTTCTGCACTTCTATCATGATTGGTTCGCATGTCTGTATTCAAATAACTTCAATCGTCATATAACAGTTCTATGTTCTGCATATGCTTATACATTAGGTTATTAAATAGACACACACATAATAGTGTCGCACATGTTCTTGAACAAAAATATGACACCAGTTCCAAAGCAGCTTCAGGAGCAAGAGGACTGCCATTCCACTGGATCTCTAAAGAGCCTTTTCCCTCACTATCTGTTCCGAAATTCCAACCATATTTATATGGTATGGAAGATCACAATCAGCTTGTAGGCACTTCTTCCGAACAAGACCGTGGTAATTGGCTTGTATTACCTATAAGTAGAGTGTATTACTACACAACAAAAGGCAATACGACTCCAGACTTTTTGTTTTACAGAAAAATATATAGCATGTAGCGCAATTCCTTGATGCTTGAGTATTTTTGCTTTCCATAATAGAGATGATAAAATTACAATTCAAGCCGTTTCTTTGTTTCCTCTGATAAATTAGCTTCAGTATCAAACGCCTTAAGCGCATCCCGAAATGTGGTTTGGTTGGTTTGGTTTGGTTTATTTATGTCGTCCGATTATCTACGCTAGGGATATAGGACCAAGGGGAGTGCCCTTCGTGGGGGTCTTTCTAAGGGAACCTAACCCGTATTTACGCAAGGTTCGAAGAAAACCACGAAAACTCCGAACGGTTAGGCCGACAGCCGCGATTGGGTTCGAACCCAGCACCTGCCGTCTACCAGTTGAGAGGTCCGTACCTCTCGGCCACTGGTGGGGCCCCGAAATGTGAGTTCTGATTCATCATTTTCCCTTGTCTGCAAAAGCACTTATTGCACTGGCAGTGACTGCATTTCAAGGGAAAGCATGATGTATGCAAAATATGAATTGTGTACTACCGCTTCTTGGAAGCAAGTCAATTTAGTGGATTCTTCAACTAGTTATTTCTTTAATTTATAATACTTTTCTCCCTAGATAACGTACATTACTTGTGTATTCAACTATAACAAATAATGTTCATTTTGCAATTCTTGAGAAATGAAATGCATAAGTTCTTTCTTGTCCTCCTCGTCAGATAAAACCTGCTTCCATTTTCGTACTGTTTGTCCAAGATTATGTAACTTTTATAACATCACCAACAGTTCATATTTTTCTTTCATTTGTTTTTATTGACAACTGTTTATATGTATCAAGTACAACATCTATCCTTTGAGAGGATATATAATCTTGTATTATTTAAAAAAAGCAGATACTTTGCTAGTTGTGCAAATGATTGTAGCTCATATGGTAGCTTTGAATAAAGCGCATTCTGTCATTTATACTAACACCACCATTATTTGCATTCTTTCAGCAGTCGCAATTTTGTCATCCTTTAGTTTTATTTTTTATTTTTTCGCATTGAACCATCAAGTGTTGCTAAGGATTATTGAAGAAGCCCTAGATGGTAGGAAAAGACAGTTCTTACATCCAAATTTCTTCGTTCTGCAAAGATGGTCATCTGAGAAAACAGATTTCCTTTTGTCATGGCAACAAGCTCTGATTTATTTAACTTCAAATTCTCTTTCTTTTCAAGTCACAAAATGTGTTTAGCTTATTGGAAGTTTGAAAAATCCTTCTGTCTTCGAGTCTTCAGACCTTCGAGTCTTCTCTCTTGAAAGTTTGGTAAATTTCTTCAGTCATTTCACAAGTTTTGATCATGTCTTCGAAAATTTCTGAATTTGTAATTGCTTCATTTGATTCTGTTAGCCTGTCTTTATTTATCTATTCATTGATTACTATGTTCTGTAAATATGAAGTATCACGTTCGTCATTCTGGATCTTGCTGAAAGACGGATATGGATGTAGAATAGATTTTTCCGAAAAACTGATTGTGGCTCTTCACGAATCATGTGAAGAAATTCTCCCCTGGTATCAAAAATATCTTTTAACTGCGGCAGGTCTTTGACTGAACTTTGTTTTAGCTTTTGACTTCTGCGTGTCTTTACTTATTGTCTCTTTAATCCCCCTGTTAATTTTACAGCATGTAAAATCAAGGGAATTTTTCTGTCACTGCGTTTATCGGAAGAATTTTCCAATATGGCGTCCACTGATTAATCTGTTTTTGAAAATATCATGGATAAATGTCATGTTGTGGCTGATGTGGTAAACCCAATAATGTATGGTTTACAAAGTCTACCGACATGAAAATACGCCCCACTGGATCAACGATGGTGGCCATTCCCCAGTATGGTACCCATAAGCTACCTTGATTTTGTAAATATGGATAAATATCATTCCGATGTTGTGGTGAATCCAAAAAATGCATGTGTATGATTTAACAAGTCATCTGACATGACACCACACGAGCCCCTGGCTCAACGGTGGCAGCCATTTTTCTATATGGTGTCCATTAGCTACTCTTATTTTGAAAATATCAATGATAAATGTCACTCTGATGTTGTCGTGAATCCAAAATAGTATGGTTTAACAAACCCGTTTAGATGAAATCACAAGAGTCCCTGCCTCAACGACGGCGGCCATTTTCCAATATGATGTCCATAAACTACCCCAGTATTGAATGAATCATGGACAAATGAGATGCTGATGTTCTGATGAATCCAAAAATGTATGATTTACCATGTCCACTGACATGAAACCACACGACGTCTTAACTCAACGACAGCGGCCATTTTCCAATATGGCGCCCAAAAGCTACCCTAATTTTCAAAGTATCATGGATAAATGAAATGCTGTTATTGTGATGAATCCAATAATATATAGTTTATCAAGTCCCCAGAGATGAAACCACACAAGCTCCTGGCTCAACGACTAATTCTGATTCTTAGTTACAGTAACGTTCATAAAAATGGTAACACTCATGACAAGCGATAAGACTCTGCAGCAAACAGCTTTTTTGTAACAATATATATATAAAAAAGATTTTTAAAAGTTTAAGCTATGATTTGTGTAAAATAGATAGTCCTTCGAAAATTATTTATTAAGAATTAAAAATTTGAATCTTAAATAGCACTTACAAAACACGTGTGCAGACATGAAAATCCTGTTACAATTTTTAAATAATTATAAATATATATAATATGACAAAATATATCCCTGAATCATGAATCTATTATAATAATAACTTAAATCTTTTACATGATTTATAGTTTTAGAATTACTTAACTTCTTTTCTCATGAGTGTTACTTTTTCCAAGTAACACTCATGTAAGGTAACACTCATGTACGGTAACACTCATGACATTTATTAAGGAATTCTTTACTAAAATAAATTCCAATTGTTTTATTGAAATTTTAGTTGGGCCTATTGATTCCTGAACAAAAAATACAGAGTTCCCTAAATTAACATTTTTATACGTTAAAAAATAATAATAAATAAATGGGTAACACTCCTGTAAGAAAATAAAAATACTCACCATGTTGAAATGAACATTCTGATAAATAGCAATTATAAAACAAAATTATCGCGTTCTAAATAAGCGCACTGTAAAGAAGAAACAACATCGTTTTCTCACTACCATTGCCAACTGCAATATACAAATATTTTGAAAACAAATAATATTAACTTCCCTAAAGTAACACTCATGTTCTGCATATGCGGACACAAAATACATTTAAATTTTTAACTCTTAGATACTAATTTTAAATATATAAACTATCTATTTGTTTAATTAACACAGGATATTTTACTTTTAATCCATATATAAAAATTTTAAAATGTTTGGAAGCATAAAAAAAAGATTGAAATTTTGCGAGTTTTTTATTCAGGACAAGTAAATTCCCATTACTTGCTCACTAAAGTACAAAAAAAAGATCACTATTTCACAACTCTGAAAAAATCTAATGAATGCATTGAATTAAGCATAAAAAGATGTGCTAACACCTGATTTTAGAATATCAAAAAATAAATTTATTAATATGAAATTTAGATTTAAACGTCAGGACATCAAACTGGCAGTTCATGTGAAATTCACCCTATTAATAAAACATGAAAAATATGCAAAATTAGGCACTATACATTATGGTCACATGTAAGTATCATCTCAGATGCAAAATAAATTAGAGAGTAATCATAAAATAGAACAAAAAAGCCAGTCTGATAATGCCCTATGCATTTTATTTTCATATACATGCACAACGTTTACAGGTATTGCATACATTGAAATATGGAAATATCTCAAAAGCAAGACATGCTGCAATAAATCTAAAATTAGATTCGGAATCAGCACAAAACTTGCATAATAAATGAGTAATTTCAGTTTCTTTCTAAGAGCAAATGTTCATTTGAGGAAGAACCTTTGTTGATCAGTGTCATAAAAAGATTAGCACTGAAACCATAAATCACGACATTGGTAGAGAATCTAGTCTAAAAGCAAAATATCATTCTGAATGCTAAATATGAGTCTTGTTATAATGCTATTTTGTTTTGCCAAATGAAAATGACAAATCGTTGAATACAATAAAATCGCGCAATTTCTCCCATTAGATAAAAAAAGTATTTAGTGAAGAATTTACTGGTATTAAAAAAATCGAGAGATTAAAACTATCTAATGACGTATAAAGCGTGTGGCAATTGGAAATCGCCTTTGAGCGTATTTTTTTGCAAAACCATCAGAATTGTTAGTTACAGTTTTCAATCAGTTATATTTCCAAAATCTATCATCCCTGCTTTTATGACTTACAAGTATTTTTATTAAGCTATCAACATGGATAGCTTTTGCATGAAGGATTCTGAACTAGACGAAGGAACATAAAACCCAGCATTTGTTTCAAATGCTATTTTTATTTTCTTTATTTCTTTTCTGGTATCTAATTTTTAATGTTTTCGATCTAGTGTGTGTTACGACAGCTTGTTTCAATATTTCAACATTATGTTTTTTGCACTTCACGAAAAAGTTGAATGGTACAAATTAAGGTAATAAGTAAGTAAATAAATAAATAAAAAAAAGGTCTAAATGCTACAAATTAAGGTTTAAAAATATATTTATTCTTCGTATTGTCAATGATACACCTGAACTTCAAATATCCGAAAAAAAGATAATATAAAGAATATAGATAATATAAGAAATAAGAAAAAATAATATTTGAAATAGATGTTTTTACATCTGTTGAAATCTTGTAATTTCCTTGAAATCTCTATTTAATTAAAAGTTAATATTTATATTTCATCGAAATTTTAAATGTTTATATAATTCTAATTGTGTATCCACTGTTAACGAGAATACGGTTAAATTTATTCGATATAATTATGAAATTCCAGTGTACAATCATCGTATTTTATTTATTTACATAGTAATTTTTAATACAAATATAATGCTTTTAAAAACGAAGGCTATTGCAGTGAAATAAACGTCATTGCAAAATAAACGTTATTCAATGTAACAGTGAGACCACTGTTATATTGAATTTTGATAGCACATTCTTTTCCTATTTAAATCTCAAGAAAACCAATCTTTAAATAAGGCGAATAATAACATTAAAATTTGGCCAGGGGACTTTTATACTTCAACTGTACGGCCAAGTTAATGCTGTCTTAAACAAAAATCGATTAACTATTGTTTTTTATCATTAATTCAGTTACCCTAATTATTAATGTTTTTCGTAAAGATTTTCAACTTAGTCATTGTTTCATTAAAAATGCCATGTTTAAAGAACTTCTGTAAAGAAATTTTTTTATGTAATCACAGAATGTCTGCAATTAGTATATACAAGAATAATTTCCGTACAGAAATTCTGGTAAAATGGTAGGATTCATGAATAAAACTAGTTGGATGTATCAATCCCAAAACTTTCTTCTATCTCATACGTACATTTTAATATTTAAGAAAAAATAGTTGCTCATTTTAATACTTTAATAATTTAAATTCAATGCCATACCAACTTTGATTTTCATCTTAAATTTCTGCTTCAATCAATTAATCGGAGTAAAAACGAATTTCCGTCTCTGCACGAGCCGATGGACAATATAATGATAGGAAGATTTTTTTTTCAAATTCAGGGAGGACCTACTAGCCTTACCAAAAAATAATTATATACAAAAAATTTAGTTCAGTTCTGGGACTAACTTCATGCACTTTTATGTGGTGCAATATTGAAAATGGCATAAAATTCGCTAATGCAGCGCTCCCTTCCGTCGGATTTTTTTTAAGATTCAGGGTGACCCAACTAGCCACAGCCATACACTTACACAAAAAATTTCGTTCAATTCGATGCATAACTTCATACACTTTTTGATGGTAGAATGGCGACATACACACAGACACACACACCGACACACACACAGATACACGGACAGACAGACATTTTGAAAAAACATGTTTTTTGGAATCTCTGTCCCCTAAAACGGGTAAATACGTCGAAAACCGGAAGTCGAAAAAAATTTCGATTACAATAGTTTCTTCTGTTGAAGATAGAAGAAAGTAAAAAGATATAATTTGGTAACACGCCCAATCCAAAGTTGCGGGTGTGACATTTACACAACTTAATTTAGTCAACAGCAAAAAAATTATTGAGCATTGGTTTCAATTTGTATGAATTTCAATGTAGACCACTTACACATACATTTATCCAAATCTGAAAATTGTCCGATGTATCATTTATTTATAAAAAAAAAAAAAAAAAAAAAAAAATTCCGCCTGTTGCGGGTGTGACATAAAAATGCATTTTCATCTTTCAGTGCAAAGATGCAAAACTCTGTGAATTATGACAACTGAGTGAATTGATATTTTTATATATTAGACAGTAATTGTCTGAGCGAAGCGAAGTCTTTATACTCAGAGATACGTAACGATATTAAAAGTCAAAAAAATTCTTTCGTCAAGCAAATCTCAAAAAGTACTGGTCGGATTTTGATTCTGTTTGTACCAATAGGTACCTATGAAGGTATTCTGGTGAATGCACCACCTACGAAAAATTAGTTTCAAATAGTTTAAAAGTTATATTAAAAAAACTGATAAAAAAAGCACAATTTATTTGCATACGTCACAGAAATTTGGTGTGCGTGATTTTCATAACCTGGATATTTTCGTAGATAACCGAATCAGTACATGGAGTAAATAGTAATCATTTACGCACTCAGAAATATTGAATGCAATAAAACATTTTAAAATTTAATCATGCAGGAAAATAAAACTGTTATTTTTTTATATTAAAAAAATGTCATAAAAACTTAATAGCATTTTTTGATAGCTAAAAGAATATTTTATAAATTTCGCGTGTGAAAATTAGAAACAATTACGTTTTTAAATAAAAAGTTTCTTTTATGACATCATTTTCCCTTTATATTTATTTTTATTGCATGTTTTCTTTTAACTTATATTTTGTTTGTGTGTGGAAGTAAATTCTGATCACTAATTTTTCGGCACGGATGCCACACGCGCATCAGACTTGGCGCATTTTTTTTCAAAGCCCATTTGGCGAAAACTGCGTTTTCAAATAACGCTTACATACACATTTTTAAATTGTTTTCTATTATAAAAAGAACTTACAGTAAATAAAATAATAATAATAATTAATAACTATAAAAACAAATATTTTATGTAATTTAAAAAAGGAAATGAAAGTAAATAAACATTTTATGAGTAAATAAACAAATAATAAATAAATAAAGCCGGGTTACCATCTCAAGTAAAATAACGCCATTTTGACGCCAATTATGAACAGCTTTTATGAACATTAAAGAGCTTTTTTCCACACTGGTGCATAGGTGACGACTTTTCCCATTTTTCATCCATTTCCTGTTGGCATGCAACTTTGAAATTTGGAATATGTATGCATACCTGGGAGCAATACTGGAATTAGACATAGATTTTTTTTTTTTTAATTCGATCCAAAAAGGGGCAACGGGGGTTATTTTTTAAAGATTTATAAAATTTATACTGCATAAAGGAGCCACTTACCTATTTTTATATACAAGAAGAAGTAAGTGGCATGTAAAAACAATTATAGTATACATAAATAAAATTCTTGAGATAACATACTAGAGATATAAGCATCGGGTTTGGCGAGATTTTTTATGCCAATTAGGAGAAAACATCGTTCTCATTATCAGATACATATAGCATTCTATAATAACACGTTATTTATTTATTTCAAAATAAAAAAAAGGAATAAACGAAACATATTCTGTTATTAAAAAAAAGAAATAACAACCAATAAATGATAATATTTTTAGAACAAACAATTTATTATAACATTTATATGATAACCTGAAGTTAGGCAACTGAAAGCCATTTTGGCACCAATTAGGTATCTTGGTGTATATAGGGCATATATGTGCCATATTTATTTGTAAAACTGAGCATGAACGTTTACCATGTGTGTTTTCATAGCCGCTTATATCTTTTTGCAACATAGCGCACCCTTCGAAGCCAAAACTGCACAAAAGAAAAAAATCAATATTTGCAGTATTTTTATTTTATTAATTTTTTTTTAATGTAATGCACATTTTGTAATCAGTAGGTTCGATAATCAGACCTCGTTTTTTTTTTTTTTTTTTTTTTTTTTTTTTTTTTTTTTTTTTGCTTTAAAAGATGATATTTCATACGACGTCTTTTTTGGATTCGTCGTTTTTCCATATTCGATAGTATGCGTCTACCCGTCTTGTAACTTTTTTTTGTAACTTTCTTCTTTATTAACAGCGACATTTGGATTTCCTATTTAAATAAAAATTCTTCTAAATGCAAAGAATTTTGTTAAAATAAATAAATAAATGAAATGCGGACATCTATTGCTCAAAGCACAAAATTTTTCCTATTGAGTTAATAAAAATCAGTAAAAACATAATTTTTATGATGATAAAAAGGTGACTTATGTAATAACAGAGTCATATATTATGTACGTTATGTATTAAGTATTAATATTTCTCCACCATTTATAAATAATAATAATAATAAAATAAAATGCGGACAGACCAAAGTCTATATTTGACTGAAAACAACAACCATTTTCTAAATGCTTTAAAAAATGGCCAATAAAAAGTGATATTTCAAAAGTATTATGAAATTAGTTAAAAACCATTTACTTTAATCTAAATGAATAAAAGATTTATATTTTTAATAAAATAAATGGGATTTGAAAAATTATTGGAAATTTATCACCATAGATGTATCAATATTACAATCGGTACCTTGTATGCAAAATAGAACAATTAGCAATACTTTTTGTACCCGAAAAATGGTCGTTGCTTTTTTAAGGTTAAAAAGTAGATTACGAAATATTCCTATACAGGGATGCCAAGCTCCCGCTTATTGCATAGCAGAATTTTCTTATAGGAAAAGTTATTTTTTAAATCTGTAGAATGTTCCAATTTAATAAAACATTTTCTGTATTAAAATACCGGTATCCAAAATGCCGGAGACTTGGCAGCTCTGCCTATAACATTTTAACTAATCACGGTACTTTTTTTAATCGGATTCAAATTTAGTGGAGACTACGTTTTTTGGCCAAAAGCAGCTTTTTTCCACGTGTGTAACTACGATACAATTCCTTGATGCTGAAATAAAATGTTTTATGCTATTATTGCTTCATCTTATTTATTTATTTGAATTTTAAATAAGATGACTCAAAATCGTCTTTTTTAAATGTACGAAAAAAATCCATTTCGAGAGAGGGCGAAAAGAACAATATTTGGCGATTTATTATCTGCGCTTGGCTAAGTGTCTCACTACCTTGTATTTAATACTCTTCACAATACTTCGCTGTTATATGGACTTTGGTGCTTTTATAAAAAGTTTGACGTAATTCGGGCTTAAGAAAGTGAGTTTTTTACTGAATAATACAAAAAAAATGAAAAATGATTATTAAGAAATACTAAGAAAAGAAAAATGAAGCATTATATTGATCTATGTATATTTAAAAATGCATCTGCTAGCACTAATTAGATAATTTATGTATATAATAGAAGATAAATAGCTTTTGATTCTATATTTCTATGCTATAAAGCAATAACGTTTGTGTGTTTTTCGTTATCATTGGGAGTACCTAGCCGATTTAAAAA
The DNA here is from genome assembly GCA_964019185.1 of Maratus speculifer. Classification (NCBI taxonomy): domain Eukaryota; kingdom Metazoa; phylum Arthropoda; class Arachnida; order Araneae; family Salticidae; genus Maratus; species Maratus speculifer. The sequence goes on from CAXHSM010000003.1 coordinate 998,555, forward strand.
ATAATGTGGGCAAAAAATGTTGGTAACCATGTTTGTTGCAAAATATACTATATTTTGCGTAGGAACAATAATCACCATCAATGCACGAGCAAAAAAAGTTCTAAAATTGAGAATTCTTTAATGTTGATATGACTAAAATTTTAATTTTTTTTTGTGGCAACATTAAAGATATAATATTCTCGTTATGAACGATTTCTAAAACATTCGACAATTTAAATTCACAAATTAAACATTTTTTTTTCTAGAAAAAGTTTTAAACCCAATTTATTGAGAATATTGCAATTTCTAGGATACTGTTGGGATTAGAAACTAGAACTTTGGCATCACAGTAACTTATATACGATGTAAATGCTCGTTTAGGACAAATTCTTAAAAAAGGATTCCTTAATTCTTATCGACAACCTTATGGCATCCATGGAAAACAGATGTTCAACAATATAAACTATTCAGACGGATCTCACACCATATAAAATACACTCCATTCTCTACAAACATAATAGTTTATGTTATTTATAGTTTCTCAAATCGGTGCGGAGCTTCTGTTTATGCTCATGACATCATTTTAAAAAGTTATATTTCCAATGTAGGAAAATTTGGTGTTTTATTTTCTGTATTACTTTTAACATTTTGCATATTTCCAATTTTATATCAATGTATGATTTGTTTTCCCTTTTATAAAAATAGTATATGCAACTTTATATATAAGATTTTGTAATCCTGTGATTCAATATGCTTATTTTCATCATATTTTATCTCAATGAATGACCAATTAAAGGTAACATATCATTTTCTTTACTTGTCGCAAGTTATTGAATGTGTATTCTCAGCAACATCGCTCAGACTAATCCCTCTTAGGGAAGTCCTAGTACTTAAGTAATTATTCTATGAAAAAATTAAATTACTTACTCAATTCTTGCTTTTGTGGAAAATATTCAAAATTTTCGTTGCGGGTGTGACGCCCTGTTGCGGGTGTGACTTGTACAGCCAATAAAATAGTGACACACACAAATATTTTCAAGGCAGATTTTTTTAATTAAAGAATTAATCAATATTACAATTATAATATCTAGAGAGGAAAATATAAAAAAAATTTCATTTCCAATCTTGAATTTATAATTTCTAGTGATGGTAGCTTTTTTTTAGAAAAATGCTCTTTTTTTTTCCTAGGATGCATCTGACTGACTGGGCCAAATATGCACGTTTTCTTAATTTTTTTTAAACATTCTAATTCTATATCGTCACCATCCATTTTTCTTATTTGTTTCACCATCCAGTTTTCTCTTTTTTAATGTCGAGAATAAAACAACTTCTACAAAATCTCCAACTGCACATTCATCGTTGGATATTATATCCTTGTCAAAGTATGGATACATCTAACTGACTGAGCGAAATATACACATTTTTTTTATTTTTATTCCGATACTCTTATTCTATAATATCCCCATTCATTTGTCTTATTTGTCCATCAAAGTTTTCAATTTTTTTTTTTTTTTTAATGTGGAGAATAAAACAACTTTTACAAAATCTTCAACTGCACTCTTATCATTGGATATTATATTTTTGACAAAATATGGTAACAAACAAATTCTCTTGTGATCACTTTCTGAAAATATTGCTACGTTAATTGTTCCTACGTCAATAAAAACAACATGATGTATCGATTGAATGTTGAGCTCCGATTGTGCTTGGTGCCAGCATTCATGAAGCATTTTCACAATATCTTCTGAAATTTCACATTCAGCAAAGCTCTTTTATATTTTTTAGGACTTTTTCTACACACATGGCAAAATCTGGAGCTGAATTTATAGTTGCAGAGCGTTGCTAGTGTTACCATTTTCTTGGCAACTGCACCAACTCCATCGACAACTCCTTTACCATGAGATGAAACGCAAAAGGATTGCCATCCTTTACCATGATTTTTTTTAAATAGTCTCTTTCCTTCTCTTGTTGTAGATATGCTTCATATTTAAAAGGGTTTTCCTTAATCTTTTTTCAATGATATCGTGATCTTTCTGTACTCTTCATTCTCTGCAAAAGAGAAGAAATTAATCTGTAAACTGAATAAATATAGCACTTCCAGTCCAAAAATATAAGCTTAACAAATTTTTAATAGTTATCCCTTGAAATTTCTAATATTACATAAAGTTAATTATGTTAAATTTTGGTTAATTTCAAACTGACTATATACATTTTATGCTAACTTAATAATATTTTTAACAGTTTCTATTATTCTTACTTCTACTTTTTATTTAATTTGAATTAAAAGAGAAAAAAAATCTTCCCCTAATATTGATTTACTTATTTTAAAAAACTAAATATATATATATATTAGATAAATACTATCAAATAACAAAATTAAAAAAAAATGTATATAAAAACAAAACAAAATTAACAAATTTAAAGAAAATTGCTAAAATATTGTTTCGTAATTATCTTTTTTTAATTTCTATAAAAATCTTACATTTTAAATTAATTTCTTAATCATATATCACTAATGAAATTATTTTCTTGCAGTAAAGCAACAATTTTATCAATCCAAACTGAATAAATCAACTGCACACAGTGTCACATGTTCAGATGATTCAAATTTTTATTTATTAACTGGAATTCCCTCTATTAAATCAAAGGGTATAGTTAAAGCTGCCAAGTACATGTTTTCCAGCATATTATTCTTTTATAAATTTACATATAATTTGTTCAAATATGCATTTGTAATCAATTTTAAAAGACGTTGCGGGTGTGACTTTAATTAAATGTCACACCCGCAACAGGGACATGTCACGCCCGCAACGCTCAATAATTATAATTAAAATATTAATTAATTTCTTTTGTGTCTGTAATTCAAAGTATCTTAATAAACTATTTTTGAATATAAAGTTTCATAACTTTAAATCAAAAATATTTTTCTGCAGAGATATAAATGCAACTTTTTGTTGCGGGTGTGACATAATAATTAAGAGTAATTAAATATGCTTACCTTTTGTAATGAAGATTAGTGAACACTTCTCTGCAGACAAAAACTCTCAATAATAGCTGTCAGATCATATATATCCAAGTTTGGAGATTTTCAGAATGTTTGTTCAGCTGTCCGAGACCATGAAATGTAAAGATTTTTGCCGCAGTCTATTTTACAAAGTCATAGTGTCACTTTATTAATTAAAATAAGTATGTTAATGACAAAAATTTAATTCTTTTTTGATAAAATATGAAATAGTACACTCTTAACAGTTAATATGCAAAATTTCAATCATATTTAAAGAAATTTAAATTTTCATCCTCATGTCCATTTTTTCGTGGATTGGGCGAACAGTGATTCGCTATATACGATATACGCTGCTTCGAACAATAAATATGTTGCGTAAAGAAAAGCCTATTTCTTATTTCCAAGTAAGTTTGCCTTTAAATTCCGGTATGAATCAATCATTTCAACATTTTAGCAAGAGAAGTACTTTGCCTCTGAAAATGTAACTATAACCATTCAACTCCAACGGGTATAATTGCTTCTTAATCCACCGCATCGGTTTCAGGAACTAAGTGATAAATTTTGTAGTGATGGAATGTTCTAATTAAGATTTTTAAATATTGATAATGATCTTTTCAAATTATGGCTTATGAATTATAATTTGAAAATTGGATTGATAAGTATTTTACTCCAAAAACTCGAAAGATCTCTTAAAATGCAAATGCAAACACTTGTATCAAACATGGTTGCTACAGGTGGCTATTTTTTATTCTATCAGGTAACATTTTTTGAAAACAAACATACTTAAAACCTAATTTGACGAATTTGCAGGAGAAATATCTTCAAAACGTACACCACATTATAGAAATAGTCACCTGTACCAACCTTGATCTAGTGCAGAAAAAAATTTACGGATAAAATTTATGCAGCTTCTAACATTGAAAAATTCACCACATTTGAATGACATTTGAATTCGTGATCCAAAACAATAAACCTTGCGACAAGAAATAAATGTTCTCGACAAATGATGACAAGTTTTAAAAGCACCATTTTCTCCTAGCAAGCCTGAGAAAACGAGAAAACACAAAGTATTTTATGTTAGGTTAAGCTCGTTTTTCACTTTACTTCTTCAGGTCATTACGCAATTCTACTCAGAAATAATTTCATTTTTATTAATGTTTTGTAATTTGTTATTCATTTTCTCTTTTATATTTAACACAAAATTAAAAATTTATAAAACGTTAATTCATTTTTTTAAAGTTTATGACACATAATAAACCTCAAATATAATATATATGCATATAATTATTTTGTTTAAAATTCAATGTAACCTGTATGTACCATACCTGCACGTGATAAATAAACAAAATCGTTTTATGCATATAAATTCTTTTTGGGTATAAGATAAAGTCAATAAGCTTTTACAAGAGTTTTACTGCCCGAAATGCCATATACAGGGATGTAAATATGGCAGTAAAATTTATGATATTCATTACGATGTTTATAAAGAGCGTCACAGTTTTACACGAATAATGACTGCTAACGTTTTAGGGAATTTAAATGATAATGGAATTCTAAATTTATTCCGCGGATAAATCGCGAGACATGCATATTTATCCATTGTTTATTGACAGTATTTTATATCATTACTGTTTGCTAAGTAAATCAAAGTTTGTTTGAATGAATACCACTTAACTGAAAATATTTTTTTTAAAATCAAATAACGTCTTTTGGGGAATGACATTACTTAAAATGAATGGGGTTTTTTTTCAACTTTTTAGACGAAAACTAAATTTTATTACTTGAGTGATCAATATTGTCGAAAAAAACTTTCAAATAATGTCTATATTTTCATGACTTTTACGGGTTCTTTATTTTTTTTTATCACCGGTGTTTCAACTCAGAATCTGTCATCTCTCCGAATCACATAAAACTCTCGCATCAGATTATGCAAAATTTACAATGAAATTTTACTGGTGAAAAGAATAAATTATGATTGGATTATTAAGGGGGCTCAAGGGTTGAAAACTTTTCAAAAAATCGATTTTTTTATGATCTAATTTGATTATTCAATTAATTCTTAACTCAATGCAAAAAACCGCATAAAAATATTATTATTTTTAACGGAGTTATAAGCATTTATGCATCAATACTTACATAGCGGCATCCATATAATTTCAACTTTAGTCGTGTTTTCTCAAAACTTGATTTTTGACGATTAACACCAAGATTTAAAAAAAAAACTATTTGTTGGAATGGCTTAATTATTATTTTTTTGCATGCATATAACATCATTATCTAGATTATGAATTAAGGATATAACTATCACTTAATAAAAACTGTATTAAAAAATCTCTCAAAGTTGAAAATTTAAAAAAAAACTCAAAAAATACAACTTTTTTTCCATAAAAAATACTGAAAATATTAAACTATCTAAAATATATTAATTCATAATCTAGATAATGATGTGATATGCATGCAAAAAAAAAAAAAAAAAAAAAAAAAAAAAAAAATTAAGCCATTCTATCAAATAGTTTTTTTTTTAAATCTTGGTGTTAGTCATCAAAAATCAAGTTTTGAGAAAACGCGATTTAAAGTTGAAATTATATGGATGCGGCTATGTAAGTGTTGATACATAAATGCTTATAACTCCATTAAAAATGCAAATATTTTTATGCGGTTTTTGCATTGAGTTAAGAATTAAATGAATAATCAAATTAAATCATTTAAAAAAATCGATTTTTTGAAAAGTTTTCAACCCCTGAGCCCCCTTAATGCCTGTACGTGATACAGGTAAATGATGATTGGCAAAAACACATTGTCCGCACGACGTCCGGGCAAATAGAAACGTGATTAATCCCTTGGGGACGAGTGACACGTATACGTGCTGGAAAAAGGCTTAATAATCCTGTCAAACATAACATTTCCCTGGATAAACATAATCTAAATTTTATGTGCGTTCCACTACCACCAGAAGATTGCAAGAGCAAAAAACATTCTAAATTGCGACTGCTGTGATAGCTAGAAAATTGAAGTATGGCATGATAGTTGCTTAAAAAATATGATTGTTCTCGAAAAATATTATTGGACAGTCAAAAGTAAAATCGAAATTTAAAATTCGTTAAGCGATGGGAAAGAACGAAATGCAGAGCTGCCACAGGCGACTATTTTTTAATTGTATCTCGCACCACTTTTTAAAAATTAAGTTTTTTCATATACAGTTTGCCGACATTTGCAAGAAAAATATTCTACAAAATTTGCGTTTTTAAAATAAGGGTACGAATAGTACAGAAAAATAGTCGCTTGTGTCAGACCTGGAAATGCGTTCTAAAAAAGTGCTAAATTACGATTTCTATGGAAACTCAAGATATAACGAGTCGATTATAAAAATAAATGGTTAGGAATCTATGATTACTATCTCTTTTTGTATGTAAGCTATATTTTAAACCAGGACCACTACCACTTGGGGTTGGAAGGAGCAACAATTTTTCAAAAAAGACTTTAATTTTTTTAATTACATTTTTATGAAATAATAGGAAATGTCTAATCGATTTCAAATTTATTGAGGGCAGTCCCCGCTTTAACATTTTATGCTGGTGCCATTAGTCCGATTAAATTGTAGACGTTAGAAAATAAGCTTGCATTTCGTCCTGTTGGTTAATTTTAATATGTAAATACGTACTATGAAGATGGTTTTCAAAATATTCAAAACTTGAAATGAATATTGAAATAAAAGAATGGATTCAAAGTACCAAAAGATACTAAAAGTACTAAAAGTACCAAAAGATATTTTAAATTATCATTTATCTGGAATTAGCTTTAGTTCTTCTCCTTTATTTCATCTCTTTTCTGTATAATGCAGTGCAATGTCAAATTGTGCCTCAAATGTTAATTTTTTAATTATTGATAAAAACATAATTTCTTATAATAAAATTTACACATACAAATAGCACTTGATTTCAAAATTAATGTTGGCAGTTTATTGGAGGCAGCCCCTGCTTCAACATAGACATTTTATACTGGTGCCATTAGTCCTCTAGAAATAGTAGACGTTAAAAAATAAACTTGCATTTCGTCCCGACGGTTAATTTAAAGGTATAAATGCCTACTATAAAGATGGTTTCTACAAAAAAAAAAAAAAAAAAAAAAAAAAAAAAAAAAAAAAATCAGAACTTGAAATGAATACTGAATGAAATAAACGCATGGATTGAATATAAAAGTTTCAAAATATTATCTTTGGAATTAGTATTACCCTAATTTCCTGCCTATAATCCGCGGATCAAACAATTCTTTTTCGACCCAGAAACTTTATTTCGTAAATGAAGGCAAATATTTACGGCGATCTGAAAAGTTATATTTTATTTAATAAAATTTCTGGGTCGAAAAATGATTGTTTGATCCGCGGATTATACGCAGGAAATTAGGGTAATTCTTTTCATTTATTTCATCTCTTTTCTATTTAATGCGTTGCAATAATGTAGTTTAATCAAATTGTGATTTAAATGCTAATTTTTGAGTTATTGATTTTTATAATAAAGTTTACCACTTGACATATTTCAACAATAATGTGTCCGCGGGATTTACTAGTTTCTGAAAAAACGAAAACAAATGAAAGAGATTTGAATTTCCTTTGCTTTGCGTCATGCTCTTTTTCTTCCCTTTCAATATCCGCGGAAATATTCTTTTCACAAAACACTGAAATACAAAAGTTTTCTGCTCTATTTCAATTCTTTGCATAGTGCTTGCAGTCTGAATGTCTACAATGTAGTGGCAGTTTATAGTTTTAGATATCTTGAATATAATTTCACGGCAAAAATATAGTATTCATTAGATATTCATTAGATATTCAAGGGGGCTTAATTTGAATTCCCTTGAATCAAAAATTATCAGTACTTTTAAATTATTACCTTTAGTATGGCTACGTTATGTAGATGATATTTTTATTGTTTGGCAGTCGGGAGTTGATAAATTGCTATTTTTTATTCAACAGTTAAACGATTTAGATAATAAGATTAAATTTACTTCCGAAATTGAAACTGATAAGAAATTACCTTTTTTAGATGTTGAATTAAAAAGAGGAAATAATTAACTAATTCGTTCAATATATCGGAAACCAATAACAAACTCAAATTGCAATCCATATTCTTATAAATTATCTACCTTTAGATCCCTAATTAACAGAGCTTTTCGTATCTGTTCCACTGAAAATTTAAATGATGAATTAGATAAAATTAAAACAATAGCTATTAATAACGGATATTAAGTTAAAATAGTTAATAAATTAATTAAAAAAGTTTATTAACAAAGAGAACAGTGCAGTTTTTGAAAATAAAACCAACAGTGAAAATAACATGAAAAGGGTTGTTATAAATTATTATCCAATTTTTTTTGAATCCGCTAAAACACAATTAAAAAGGTTTGATTAAACTTGAATTGCTAGACCCCCTCCAAAATTAAAATAAATTTTAACCACTAAAATCGACGCAATTGATAAATTTGACCAATCAGGTGTTTATATTATTCTATTTCTTAAAGAAGGTGGATATAGGAATTATTATTGCCTGAGTGTAGCTTATACTCAGTCTTATACTCAGAGTACGTAACGATATTAAAAGTCAAAAAAATTCTTTCGTCAAGCAAATCTCAAAAAAATATTTGTCGGAGTTCAATTCTGTTTGCACCAGAAGGTACCTATGAAGGTAACCTGATAAATGCACCTACTTTCAAAAATTAGTTCCAAATAGTTTAAAAGTTATAGTAAAAAAAACTGATAAAGAAGCACAATTTATTTGCATACGTCACAGAAATTTGATGGGCGTCATTTTTCACCGGCTGGATGTTTCCAAAAACAACCGAATCAGAGTACATGGAGGAAATAGATATCTGAGCGAAGCGAAGGTTAATACACATAGTACGTAACGATATTAAAAATCAAGCATAATTGTTTCTTCAAGCAAATCAGAAAAAAAACATGTCAAATTGTAATTCTGATTGTACCAAACGGTACCTATGAGAGTAACCTACAGAATGCACCTACTTTCAAATAATAGTTCCAAATAGTTGAAAAATTATATTTAAAAAGCTGATAGAAAAGCACAATTTATTTGCATACGTCACAAAAATTTAGTATGCGTCAATTTTCACCGGTTGGATGTTTTCATTAGATTCCCAAATTTAACCACATGGAGCAAGGAAAATACGCAAACAATTTTGAATTACAATAAATTATACTATAACTTAAGAAACAAACTGGAAAAAAAAATTGTTGTTGTTGTTGATTTAAAAGAAAAAAGCCTTAATTCTTAGTAACTTAGTACTTGAGATTTTTCGATATTCTTTATAATAGCACTTTATAACCACCATTTGCATTTTTTGGTACTACTAGGTTATTCTGTCGACCAAAAAGTTATCGCCAAACTCTAAGATTAAATGCCAATATTGGATGATCGTGAATGTCACATTCAATGACATTAAATACGATTCACGTGTTTAAAATGGCATTAAGTGATTTTTATTTCGACTTTTTATTAATATTTTTATTAATATTCTGCTGATTATTTGTTTTTTCGTTATTTAAAATAAAAATTATGTCAATATGTATAATTTGGCTATAGATTTGGCGATTTATATAATTTGACAAAATTGGTCGACGGGATAACAGATATAACCCATCTTTTATATTTCGCACATACAAATTGGAAACAATTCTGTCGTGTTTAAATAAAATACGTGTTTAAATAAAATATTGGCATTATTTGGTTATCTCGTTGATCAATTTCACCAAATTATACATATTGACATAGTTTTTATTTTAAATACCGAAAGAAGAAATAAATTAGTGAAATATTGATAAAAATACAAATAAAAAGTGTGATAAAAATCACTTGATGATGTTTTAAACACATGTATCGTATTTAATGCGATTGAATGCGACATTCACGATCATTCATTATTGGCATTTTATCTTATTGTTTGGAATTACTTTTTTGGTCGACGGGATAATCAAGTAATAAAAAAAAACAATAGTTGAAGCGATGAATAAACAGTTATAAATAACAAACATAGTAATAAATATAATAAAGAATATCACAATAAATCGTAAATCGTAATATACTTATAGCAATATTCAGAAACAACGTTTTCAACAATTTGGCGGTGGAAAAAATCGCACTAACGTGTAGCTTATATTTTTACACATAAATATGACATCTGTGCCATAGTTATGAGTAAAAATAAACATGAACGATCATCAGGTTTGAAATCTCAATTTCTGAAGCCCAAACTGGACCATGATTTATAAAAACGCCAAGGTGAAGGTACTGGAAAAGTACCACGAAATTAGGGCAGAGATATCATATAAGCGTTGGGTTTGGCGAAAATTTGGCGAAAATCATTTTAAAACTAATTTCAAATATTTTAAAAAGGAGGTAGCAATAAAAAAATACGATTAAATCTAGATTAAATGAATACAGAAAAAAAATAAACAATTTATTAATAGACAAACAACAGCCGGGTTACCATGCAATGTAAATAACGATATTTTGGTGCCAATTATATAAAAAAAGTGTACCATATCCTGTTATAAATTCCTTGGCAAGTTTTTTTTCTTTGGCATTAAATGAATTGATAAGGATGCGATCTTCAGCCTCTGGGACTGCTTTTTTTATGTTTATGCATTCGGTTTGTCTATCCGTCTGTCCAGGCTCTAACACCAGTAAATATACACCGATTTATATGCAATTGGTAAACATTATTTAGACATGTTTGGTATTGTATATGAAGTATATGGGATTAATAGTTTATCTACAGGAATTTTACTATTACCCAAAAGAATTTCATTACATTATGGTCTATTGGTAGAAATCCTTTGCAGAGTTTTTTTAATGAAATTACGCTACTCCAAATATGTGAAACTTATATAAACCAATGAATTTCATTACGATTACGTTATAACAGTTCATTCATACATTTTTAATTCAATTACAGGGACACACAAAACAAATCGGTTACAATACTATCTTTGAGCAATAATTTCTGGAAATTATCAAGTTTTATCAATCATCAAGTTTTGTTATCAGCGTTTTCAATTTTTGCATCTGGTTTTCAATTTAATTATTTTTTTTAGGTGCGTCATCAATTAATATAAATATTTAGTACCTATAGAAGTCGTCTGATCCGCCCATCTGTTTGTCTATCCGCATATAACAGCACAAAAACTATCCAATCGAATCGTTTGAAATTTTAAATATCTATCTGTTGCCGAATTTCATTGCAAATTTTAATAAAATCGGATACAGGGTTCGAATACTGGGACAGTCAAAATTATTCTGTTACATTACTGCCGATTGGATGAAATAATTCCAAGTACTTTTTAATGATGTTAAACCCGTAGAAACATAATAAAATTGATATGCATTTATCAAGAGCACTAGAATTATATTTTGTAGAACATGCCGCGCAAAAAATATTTATTTTCATTTACACGTCACCATAAAAAATTCCATTACAAATTAGTATGGGGGGGGGGGGGGGGTAAATTAACTTTTCAGCTTTATTAATCTAGGGATTTTATCATAGAGTCATTTTCTCAATTTCACTAGCAGGTCTTTTAAATAATAACTTTTTCGGGTAAAACTGCATAATCGAGTACACATTGACGTATTTGAGCCAGCATGTTATACTGAAAAAATATGTTCAGATTTGTAAATCATTTGTGATGACACTTGACGGCTCAAAGCTTATGCAGACGAGATATTCAGATCTCGTTAGTACCTTATACTACAGACATTGCCAACAGTGGAATAGTCGTAAAAAACAGAATATACGTTCTAATCAGAGAACATACGCTCAAGTTTAGAGAATATACCCTAGAATCTATATACTGCAGCTTTTTGAGAAAGAGGGGCTGTAAAAAAGCAGTGGTTCTTAAAAAGTACAGAAAGTATACGGCGTATACCTTTGTACCCACATTCATGATTGCCAATTTGTTTTATTTTATACATGCTAAAGCGAAATATAGCTCAATTTCATAAGAATGAGTTAGAAAAGAAAACAAAACAGCGTATGTAGTGGCCAGCATGCAATATCCATTTAATCAGATTGAGCACACAGATTGACATACACGAAAGGTCACATTGTTGGCGTTTTCGAGATTTTTATGTATCATTTTTTAAAGAGAGAATACCCTAAATTTTTATCGAAAACCCCATCGCATGCATAGAAAACAGATGTAGCCATTATACTATTATATATATTAACTATTTTGTTCTAACTATTTAACCCTTTAATTCCCATGATAGAAGACGTAATTCAGAAAATCTGATTTTAAACCAGAAAAATCCAATGGCTAATTTCGTTTTATTTAAATACGGAATGTTCTGCTTTAAATTAAAGCAAATATTGCTATTTTAATTTTCTGGTGGGAATTAAGATATACGAATTAAAATTCCTCAAAATATCTCAGGCGGTTTCAGGTGGTTTGGAATCCAGAGGGTTAAGAGCACCACAAACCATATAAAAAATTCCCTCATTCTACTCAGGCATTATGATTTGCGCCAATTTTAGGTACTAAAATTGGTGTGTAATTTTTGACGTCATTAAAAAAAAATCAAATTCCGATACAAGATATTTTAATGCTTTATTATCTGTATTACTTTTAATACATTGCGTACTTCGAATTTTATATCCATGCATGGCTGTATTGTATAGTTTGATTTCCCATTTTTTTCAATTGTGTATAGGAATTTTTATGTAATATTTTGCGACTGTACCATTCACTTTGCAATTTTTTGTCATTTCAATCTGTGACAGTATATAATCAATTAAAAATAGCATTTTTTTAAAACTTTTAGAATATTATTATTAAATCTCTGTTCTAAGCAATATCACTCAGACTAATCCCTCTGAGAGAAGTCCTAGTATTGGTATGACTCAGAGAAAATTCAAAGTGAGATGTAAAGAACACATTGCAGACATAAAATTTAATAGAGATAAAACCGCATTATCAAGGCTAAATAAAATAGAAAACATAGATATTTTGTTTAATGAAAGCAGATTAATTTATAGGTCAGATTTTTATTTGCAACTTTTTATTAGAGAGTCTATTGAAATTTACGTCAGAAGCTCAATGGTCTGCAATGACTCCTTGTCAGTTCAAATACCAAATATTTGGATTGAATTGTTAGATAATTTGAAAATTAAAATTAAACAACGTGAAACATAATTAAAATATAACGCGCGTGATTTTTATTTTTATTTATTTTTAAATTTCATTTATAACTTATAACAGCTTATTGTCAATTTCCATCTTTGTGTTTTATTTGTATATTTTGTTTTTCTGATGATAATTGAGTAAATTCAATCGAAACATCTCAAATTATTAAGATATTTTAATGTATTTTATTAGCATTTGACGTCCTTTTTAGCAATTAAATATTTAATATATATTTTTGAAATGTTTTTATGCTGTTTCACTAAACTTATTCCATGTTTGCAAAGATGAAACTTGATAATCAATTTTTCGTTTCGTATATCCGGTTTTTCATCTACATATGTATATTTTCTTTCTTTTAGAATATTATTTTTTCAGAATTTTTCCACATCATTTTTAATTGTACAATTGTCATGTTGGCAAATAATGTTTCATTAAGGTTTAAATATTTCTCCATAAATAATTTTCTTTCTGTTTAAACATTTATTATTGTAATATCAAAGTTGTAATAGATTTTGTTTCTTCTGGTAAAAATATCGTTTGTATAACAATGCCTTGGTGTTTCTTTTAATATTTCCTAACTGTATAAAGAACTTAGGGAGTAAACGTACCTTATTGTCAACAATGGAACCTATACCCCTTTTGAGATAAAAATGTATGGCAGTATTTATTTTAAATATTTTTTAATTTTCCCATTTCATTTTACTTCTTTCGCGTTTTGGACTCAAACCTGTCTGAAAAGAAACACTGTAAATGGAATATTTTTGGTGAAATATTCTAGTACTTTAAAAAAAATATGATAATTTTATCTCATGCTCCATTTTATAAATCAAATGCAAAAGGATTTTAACCCATTAACGCCCGAATTATTTTCTTCGCTAAAATTTAAATTTTGTATTTCCCACCACTTTTAAAAGCAAATTAACTTTTATCTAAATTTATCGATGATTTTGTCACGTGAAATAAGGTATATATCTATCTTCCTCTATACTGGTGGGAAACCCGCTTTCTTGCTGTTTTTGTAACCGTCCTCAAAAGAGGACGCTGGGCGTTAATGGGTTAAAAAATCCGTAATAAGATTATTTTTGGAAAAAATAAAATTATTTGTCATAATAGAAAAAATATTATTTCATATACATAGTGTATTGTTTTTATATTCGTGTATTCCGCTCCTTCATTAACAGGGGTAACCTGAATTTTAGGAATTTATTTGAAGAAAAGAAAATAAGAAGTATGATTTCAAAAATATATTAGGGCAATTCCATGAGAATTTGTTTGTCTGTTACGCAGCTAAAAATTGCTATGATTGTTGCCCACCGGTATTTTCTTAAAGTTTGCTTCGTTTTATTCAATTGATGAAATATCTTCAACAAAATAAGTCACATTTTTCCGACATCAAATACTGGTAGCCAAAAATCGTTATACGTAACAGACACACAAGCTCGCATGGAAATAGCCATTAGTGAAGTTTATCAGTAATAATCAATACATTGATTACATGATGTTACAAAATATTGTTTCAAGATTTCGCATTACAAAAATAAATTAGACATCCAGTGATCCTACAGACACAGTAGAGGTCAAGTTGCACCCAAACCCGAATTTCATTTTCAAAATCAACTCGAATCCGAAAGAAAATTTCGTTAATCCAAAACCGATATTCTTCAATACGAACCCGATTTCGAAGTAATTGATCAGTATTTTAGTATAAAATGACATATACACGTACTATTACTCAATACATAGTATTTATTTCAATTGTAAAATATTCAGATTTTCCTTTTGAAAAATCGAGCCAAAGTGGCCTGGAAGTGTCAAATTTTTGAATACTTCAAATAAGCGTAAATTCTGATATAAAATGATACTACAAGAGAACCAGCTTCAACTCTAAAATAAAACCGGTTTACTCAACCTACAAATATTAGTAATTTTAAGAATTTTTATTTATTTATGTACCTACCACACTTTTTAAATAATAATATTCACAATACTCAGTCTTGCATTCAATGAGGAATTTATTAAAATTACTAATAAATATTAAAATTAAAATAGTAATAAATATCTGAGTCATCAATCCGCTAGGCTAAGGGGAAAATTCTTTCTACTAAGGTGCAAGTTTATTTTTTCATCTCGTTATATTTTGTATTCATAAACAAGATTAACTTAAATATGAAAAAAAGGGTACTACTAGTTTATCCCTTCGACCAAAATATCGCCAAATTATAAGATTAAATGCCAATAATGAATGATCGTGGATGTCACTTTCAATGACATTAAATAAGATTCACGTGTTTAAAATGTCATTGAGTGATTTTTATTTCGACTTTTTATTAATTTTTTTTTATTAATACTCTACTAATTGTTTGATTTTTCGTTATTTGAAATAAAAATTATGTCAATATGTATAATTTGGCTATTAGTTTGGCGATTGGTATAGTTTGGCGACTGATATAGTTTGGCGAAATGGGTCGATGGGATAACAGTGTAGTACCAAAAAAAAGTAAAAAAGAAAAAATATTATACAAAATATTCTCATTTTTTTATTGAATTAAATAAAAGAAAAAAAAAACAATCTACTTTTATTTTTGAGCCCTTTTTTTATGTGTTATCAAAAATATTTTTTTCCCTATTTTATACATTATATTTTCAAAAATCTTAGAACTCTATCATTATTTTTATAATATATTTATTCTTATTGAATTTTACGCTTTAAGTTTCATTTTCAAAAAATGTAAATCATTTTTATTCGTATTACTTTTATTTAAAAAAAGTACTATTGAGAATAAAATAATTCAATGAAATATCCGTTTTCAAACTATTTTTCTGAGATTGAAGTTTGAAACAGCTTAAGTTTCAAACGTTATCATTTTTAAGTAAATGCAAATGAAGATGTTTCAACCTTAAAAAATACATAATTTTCATTGAGTAAAAACTCCCTATCCTCTAAAATTTTAAAGGAATACGGATTTAAATTCATCCTAAGTTAATGAAAAACTTTGGAGATAAATGTAAAACTAATTTCCTTACCTTCCTCTAAAGATATTTTTAAAAATATCTTTAAGAATAAAGAACGAAAAGAGGATGGATTTCTTTACAAAAAGGCAAGAAAACAGATTTTTTTGCAACCTTAATCTGTCTCAGTTTAATTGGTGTTTTGTTTTTAATTCAGTTTTTTCCTTAAGTAAAACAATTATTTCCAAGCTTAAAGTTTTTTTTTCTAATTAGTTTTCTTTCATTAAAAATTAAAGGAAGCAAATTTCTTAAAACATGCAAATACATGTAGTACTACATACAAAGCTACAATATGTTTTTATTTATTTATTTATTTATTTATTTATTTATTTATTTATTTATTTTGGTATAGCAGTGTTTAAATAACCCTTTTAGATATTTGATTTAGGAAGTGATGAGAGGATTATTAGCGAATAAGCTGAGAGATTCAATTTATATACATATAATAGATTGTTTAAGATTTTCACAAAAGAAAAATGTTTTGTTAATATACGAACCAACGTAATTGAAACATTGGCATTTTATTTCACATTTTTTAACATATACTCTCTATTTTAACACAATTCTAATTTACAAATATACTTCAAAAGCAAATTCATAATCCTAACTGTATTATCATTCTATTGCACCTATTTTCAATGCCAAAAAATGTATAATCAAACAGGAATAAATCAATTTAGTTAATAATTGAATACCACACAATACGATTTCCTACGGACCCATATTCTCACAAACATATTCGAAAATATCTGGCGGTACTGTACATCTCTCTGTGGAAACTTTTATCAATTCAGTATTTGAGCTTCTGACACATTGATTTTTTTTTTTCAGACATTATTTATAAAACTGCGTTTACTTATATCGTTTAGCTATTTTCTCCAAAATGTATAAAAAATAATTTGTACCGGAAAAAATAATGACATATTTAAATATTTAAAATACGGCAAGTAAACACTGTTACTCTATGTACTGAAAAGTTTCCCTAATTCAAGATACCAAGCTAGTCCGCTAGATTGGCTAGGATATACTAAATATTAAACAGGCCCCATTTCATGGCCCTATGCGTAGGAAAGACGATAAAAAAGATATGTTACACTCTTAATTTCACATTTTAAATTTTTTTTCGTGAATTCTTGAACGTGAGAAAAATTATCTCTGATTATCTTTAGTATTAGTAGAGAATGGAACTTTACTTCTATATATCTTTGAAAGACCCGAAATTTTAATCAAGTTTTATAAAAAATATACGAAACCACAATATTGGTTTAAAACATTTTAACATATTTTTAACCCTTTTCTGCTTGGTATATTTTAGCCCTTACAAGGACAAGACATTTCTGCTCAAAAAATCTTCAAATAATTAATTCACACAGCACGAACACATGAACATATTTATTTGAAAATAAAAGAACTTTTTTCACGTATATTATGGTGCAAAAAAATTTGAGCATTAAAATTACCGTTTTAAAACTGCAAATGACGCGCGTGAAAGATTTAAAATACTTTTTAATAAAATTTCTAGTTTGAATTGAAATAGAGTCATATAGAACGATCAAAATGACCGCACACGGCCAATGTAGTTTTAAGGGGCTGTGCATATATAACGTTATCAACTTTTTGGTAATTTTGAACCCCCCCCCCCCCCAGTAATGATATCGTTATCAATGTCTAAGTTTTTTCTTATCTTTAGAATTTATCTCTTTTATTTGGAGGGATATACAAAACTGGTTACATACTTTATTAATTCAAATGAAGAGAAATCAATAAAATATCATTTTATATCATATAACACTTAAAAGAAATTGTTTTGATTTAAAAATATTTTAATTTTGTAAGATAATACATTCAACAGTAACAATGTCTTGTTACACATGCCCCGCACGGAGGAGGGGAGGGGGGTCGGAAAATAGAAATTTTTATCAACAAAACAAGTGGACAACATTCTTTCTCTTTCTAAATTACTTTTTAGAAAATATAAGCTTCATTTCAAATATACTTCACATAGGTTCTCTCGAGCAGTGATTGCATATCCATACATATATTAAGAAGAAAAATAATGTTAAATATTGGGCTATTCTACAATTTAGAATTAAATATTTTTATAACAATTTGAAGAATTTAATAAAAACTTAGCATTTTTAAAAAAATAAATAACATGCTATTTTGAATCGAAAACCATGTAGAAAATAAAAAAGGAAAACTTTGGTTGAATTAAAAGTGCTATCGATATCAAAAGACAAATCCCCCTATCCCTAGCGAAATTTTACGATATCATTTGGTAGATCCCCCTCCCCCTAAAATGATAACGTTATATTTGCACTGCCCTTAACACCTTCGCGACAGGAGCCTTAGACGGAAATTTTAATACTTTCCCACCGGTTTTCAAAAACAGAAAGGGCATAGCCGGATAAGCATTGGAAACGTGCCTTTCAGTTAGATTTCTTGATTTTTTCCCCATGTATGTCTACCTGTCTGACAATCTATTCCCCTATTATCACCTTATAAATATGGATATTTTGTGAGATAAAAATGTTTCTTCGATTTTTTAAAAGCCTCATTTTCTCAAAAACTACTGTACAGAATTATATGTGATTTATCGAGTGTATATAGATATTAAAGATGCGTAACTGGGAATTTTTGTATAATTTTCTAATTATAAAAAGCGTGTTAAAAACGATTAAAAGTTTTTGAAAAAAAATCATATGTATAGTTGTCGGAAAATTACCATTTTCTAGTAAAAAATTCCTCATATGTGTCCGCATATTATATATAAATGCCGAAAGTTTGCGTTCCGTACTACATATGAATATTTACAAAAATATGTTTAAAAATTATTCAAATTCCTTTAAAGGCGGTATTTTGGGCGGAGCTATTCATCTTCGACACTTGAAGAATGTTTGGAATATACATTTACAGAATTGCTGTATTTTAAATTTTAATCAACACATGGTCATCGCTCTCAACGCTAACGATACTGTTTCGATAGCAAAATTTCTTTTTTAGGTGTCGCATACAACAGGGAAGAATATTTTTGTCATAAACAAACTACATTGTTCGATATCAAAATGTAACAACAAAGATTACAGGCAATTTAAATGAAAGTGGTTTTCGTTTTCATCAGTTTTTATAAAGAGAAATTATAGTTACTTGTTTGAACTTTTTAACCGAGCGATATGCCCTGTTGACCATCATGTTAAACGTTTATGTCTAAGTAATAGTTAACCACCACGATCAGAAACAGATTTAATGTAATGAATGTTTTCTATTTCTTACTATGTCATCTAAGTATGGTAATCCGAAATGTGATTGTAATGGAAGTTTCTTGAAAAAACTTGTAAACAGAAAAAAATATTTTTATGAAAAAAAAAAAATAATGTAATACATTATCAAGTGTCAGTTTTTTTTCCATAAAAGTCACTATTCTTGAAAATGATGCCTGAAGGACTGAAGCCGACGATATATTTGCATATAAGATTATAATGCAATCGCAAAAAATTAGCTGTGTCTTTAGCTTTACAATATTTTAATCTCCTGGTAATTTTTCCACTGCTTTTTTTTACTATATTTAAAAAATATATATATATTTATCTCATCAAACATTAAAAGGCTCAAAATTATAGAAATATGTTTTTGAACACAAAATATCATCCAGTGCTGTCAGCTTTCTTTCTTTCTTTCTTTTTTCTTTTTTTTCTTTTTTTTTAGTTTAACTCATATTATGCACCTTTCGCCATTATTTATCTTCGGATTAAATAACCTCAGAAGCCTGCTATTAGGGAAAAAAACAGAAAACAAAAGTTATGATTAGCATATATCTTGAAAAAAAAATTGCCTATTACTGCCCAATCAGAGCCGTAGCTAGAAGTGAACAATAGGGGGGGGGGGGGGGGCTCAAGAGGAGGATGATGGGATAGGAGAATGATTTTTTTTCTTTCTTTCTGATGCAGAAAGATAAACTAATATATATTCACACTGTGGGTACTATGTTTTTCAGCAAAACTGAGCTCAGTTTTGCTATTTTTTAGCTCGCTGAGTTTTGCACTGATGAAGAATTTCGATAGTAGATTCGAAATAGCTATTTGCTACCTTCTCATACTTTATTTGTGCGTTTATAATCGTTGGTTTTCTATATTTAAATATATATACCTGCCTGTCATTTTACTTATTTAATCATTCACACTTCAAATGCTGATATCTCGAAAACGTTTGGATTTGGATGGGTAGTTCCGTTGCACTTTTTAACGTACATGGCGAAATTTTTCTTTTGATACCGCACTCGTCCTAATCCCCTAGTTAGTGTGAAATGAAATCTAAGATGTAATCTAAACATTCGGATAATCAATAGAAAATGACGAATGTAAATTTAATAAGACAACAAGGGGTTCACGAGGACTGGTTCCCCTGAAAAAATTTACTTTTTTATCTAAAAATTTACCTTAAGGGTGTTCTTAAATCAAAAAGGGCAACTTTGTGACGCATGCATTAATTTATTTTTGTTCTGAAATGCATGAAAGTAGCGGATGTTATTATTCAGAAACTGCCTAATTGCACTCATTCTTTTGTTTAAAAAAAAAAAAAAAAAAAAAAAACACAACCGATTTTTCATAAGAAGCCTTAAAAGTTGACACTTTTGAGCCTATTTCCCGACGAAAGCAGAAAAACCGGTCGAAAAGGAGGAGAAAAACGGGTGATTGCGTCATCGAAATAGCTTATGACTCGATAAATTATTTAATTATCATAAAATGGAAAAATGAGTTCAATTCGAAATCGCTTTCATAGTCAGGCATTAAAATTTTATAACTTTCTGTTAAAAAATGAATTTGTAAATGTGTCAAAACGTTTTTCGCTTGTTGAGCGGATCAAGATTTAAATCAAGATTCCGAATTCATTCAATTCTATTCTTGATTCTATTCTTGAATTAAATCAAGATTCTTCAATTCTTGATTTAATTCAAGATTCCCCTTAAATCAAGATTCCGAAATGGTCCGTCAACTGAATACTTGAATTTTCTTAGCGAAATTCCCTTTTTAGATTTTTCTTGCAAATTGTCGCGAAACCAACCTTGGAGGTTATTTCTCGTTGAAATTAAGTAGAAACCTATCATGAAATTTTCTGTTTAAAAATATTGATTCGTGGACTATTTGAGAGCCCTGTTATATGCAGTTCATTAGAATTTTTTAATATTGTTGCACAACAACGTGAACAATTTAACACATCTAATTTCTGAAACATTATACGTATTTATTGTATTATTATAAATATTGTTACTTGAAAACTTTCAATCGTATTTGTATGAAGTAAATATTACGAAAGTGATGTAAAAACAATGACTGAAAGCGCTACGCTAAGGCTTTTGATTTTAAAGATTGACTAGTTTAAAATGATGTGTTGATAGAATTTACAATAGAATAGACATAAGTGAGGAAGATTTCTTGTTGTCACTTTTGTTTATTTCTGTATTTTACATTAGACTAATGCATAAAGAAATTAGCGCAAAATTCAAAATAATTTATAATTGACACCGGAAAAAATATCTCAAAATATTCATACATTATAAATATTTTTCTGACCGACTGGAGAACACACCAAAAATAGTACCCTTCTCGTAATCAAGCTGTATTCTATGACGGCATTAGAAATTAATAAAATAGAAAGAGTTTACAGTCCGCTCTCGTTAATTAGAACTGTTTTGAACCTCAAGAAATGTTCGAATTATGTAAACTATAAGATGAATATCGAAACCATGCGAGGAAAGCATTTTTAAAGGGGAGCATTACAAATGAATTAATGTTTTTTTAATTTATTTCAGCCATTATCATCAGAATAAGACTTAATATTAAATTAATAGATATAGATACATAAACTAATTAAGGGATTTGGTACAATCACAATGGAGAAAAAAATGGTGATTGGGCATCAAGGAATGAACTGATTGGGCATTAAGGAAACGGATATCAAAAGAATGCATTTATATGGATATTAGTTTCAGAACAATTCTGACAAAAATGAAAAATAGAAAGTTATTTTAAGAATCTAAAGTCTGTAAGAAAACAAGGAAAATTGAAAAATAGGAATTCTCGTTACTTCGAATTAAACAAAGTCAAGAGAAAATAAGTTCGAATTAATAAAAAAATTTAATGTCATTTTGCCCTTGAATATTTCGGGACTTCATGTTTAGTTCGAATTAAGCGAAGATTCGATTTAAACGATTTCGATTTGACGAGAGTCGACTGTATTTGAATTGTGCTCATATATATTTGTAGAGCTCCAATGGTAAATGTGGTAAAATAAAAATCATCATTTTGTAAAAACATAATTTAAAACCAATCTTGACAAAAATTACACTGTTTTAGTGTCAAGTACTTCGTTTTTCAACCAAAAGTTCTGTGAAGATTAGGTTTTTCTAATAGTAATTAAACAGATAGTAGAAAACCAAGGATTTGAAAAAAACACACAGTGAAATTTTTATTCAATAATGACCACTGTTATATTGACTTCTGATCTATTATAAAGAACTCCAACTTTATATAACTTGAAATGCTAGGTTGCACGTATATTCCCTGTTTTGTTTACGTTTTAGAAACAGTAAATTGATGAAAAGTTTATTAAATCCATTACATTTTTAAATCACAAAATTTTAAAAATTTCACCTTTTTATATAAGCATTTTAAATCAATTTATGTTACTTGAGAGAGGTGTTATAAAAAATAGTTACTTAGGTTATCACGTCGACAAAAAATTATCGCCAAACTATAAGATTTAATGCCAATAATGGATGATCATAAATGTCGCATTCAATGAAATTAAATACGATTCACGTGTTTAACATATCATTAAGTGATTTTTATTTCGACTTTTTATTTGTATTTTTATTAATAGTCTGCTAATTATTTCTATTTCGTTATTTAAAATAAAAATTATGTCAGTATATGTAATTTGGTTATTAGTTTGGCGATTTGTACAATTTGGCGAAATTGGTCGACGGGATAACAGAATAGTACCAAAAAATATTTTAAACAAATAACATTGACATATTTCGATTTCAATCTTATAAGAACCAAAATCTTAATAAAAATAAAATTTCAAATCGTCTAAAGTTCAATACAAATGACACGATACGAGATGTAAACAAAAAACCACAGCTCTACAGTAAAAAATCAACGTAAAAAAGATCGAAAATTATTTTTCAACTTGGCTCATCCTATTTAAGCTTCGACGAGGAATTTATCCATTAATTCTAATCATACTTTAGGAATAATAAAAGAAACAGTATTATCGCAAAAAAAAAATATTTTATGCGTATAAATTTCAGCCGATTCTTTTATAGTGGAATTACGACAACAGTTTGATAAGAAACATAATTTGCTTTCATTAACCCGGGGGAACAAGCGCTTACCCAGGGTAGAAATTGTTTTAACTTTGTCACCAATAAAATCAAATTAAAAGAGTCGCTTTGTTTACGGTTGTCGGAAACAATTCTTACAAATCTTGCGATAAAACATTTGTTGAAGTTAAAAATTGCAAAAGTTGCGAAAGTTGAAGATTACTTTAAAAAATTAGTGGTTGCAATTGCAAAAATCATACGCACTCCGGGTCAAAAAGACCCGGCGCGTGTACTCCCGGGTTACACACAATTATTATCCTCCCATTTAAATATAATATAGATCACGGGTTTTCAAACTGTAGTACGCGTACCAGTACTGGAGCGCAAAGCTTCAGTAACTGGTACGCGAAAATCCAATATTGGTATGTGAAATGTAATAAAAAATACATCATATGAAATAATAATAATAATAATAATAATAATAATAATAATAATAATAATAATAATACAAACATTTCAATTCCCTTCCCTTTTCTTTCTGTTGAAATCTCAGTTCATCGGCTATATAGTCTTTCCTCATTTTATTACTAAATTTACAGCTTTTTGCTTTCTCATATTTTAATGAAATTTCGATTAGAATTTTTAAATAAATGAAACTAAAGCTTCATTAAAGATTGATGCCGTAAGACATGGTGACGTCACTGCAACGTCGTTGTGAAGTCACATTGTGACTTTGTGAGCATCGATTGTCGATGTGACGTCACGTGACGTCGATGGGAAGTCACAGTGACTAAAATGTGAAGTCGTTATGGCCGTTTTAGAGCTTTTTTGTGACGTCACATTGTGACCACTTTGTGACGTAATAATGTGACCAATTTGTGAAAAGTGTGTCATTTGTGACTACTTTGACATTAACATTGTGACGAACTGTGAATTTTTTTTAGAAAGTCACATCTTAGTCACAATGTGACGTCACTGAGTGGTGGCATTTTCGTCACAGGTGTGATGTGACCAAAGTGACTCACAGTGACGTCATTGTGACGTCACTGTGACCATGCATACTACGAGGGATTTGTCTTTTTATTCCCCCCCCCCCTGAAAAAAAAGCAAAATTTTCTTCTATTATAATTTTGTATGTGAGTATGTTACTTATTTCACTTGTATGTGATTATATATTATATAACTTATTTCACCTGTCTTCGATCTCATATTAATAATCAGTTCATTATCATGAGGTATCTGAACTCCTTATATAGATCATTCAACTAATTAAATTTTCTTAACCCCTTCGCGACGGGAGCCTTTTATGAAATTTTTAATATGTTTTCGCCGGTTTCTAAAAAACAGAAATTTGTGTCTTATTCAATCGAGAAGATTTTCCTATTAAATAAGGCAATTTTTGCAAGTGGGGATCAACTAAGCCTTTTTGCTGGAACTATACGTTGCGCTCGTTCCCAAGGGATGAAATGCATTTGACTATTGATTTGAATAGAGAAGTTGATACTTACACCTATCACCAGGTGACAAACTTAAAGCTAATACAGAAAAACCAATATAATCATTTTTGAATGATAAATAAAAATGTCTCTAAATAAACATAATAAAATTTACATAGGAATAGTTAATCACGGAGGAAAAACATACATTTGAATTCGGCCTATTTGTTAATTTTTACTTTCTTCTATCTTTACAAGAAGAAAGTATTGGATTCATGAAAATTTTCGACTTCCGGTTTTCGACGGATTTATAAGTTTTAGAAGGTCCTGAAGACGTTTTGACTATTTTTAGAAAATGTCTGTCTGTGAGTCTGTCCGTCTGTCTGTGAGTCTGTCAGTCTGTCTGTGAGTCTGTCTGTCTGTATGTGAAAAAAAATTTGTGGGCGCTCTATCTCAAGAACTAATGCTCGAAATTTAATAAAATTTTATATTCAGTTAGACCTTGATATGAATTAGTGCCTATTGGTTTTGGGTGAAAATTGGCCTGCAGATGGCGCTGCTATACTACGTTTTTCATGATTTTCAAGATTGCTATATCTTAAGAACTAATGAACAGAATTTCACCAAACTTTAGATTCTGTGACCCCTTGATATACATAGACGCTGATTAAGTTTTGGTGTAAATTGGCCAGCAGGTGGCGCTGCTATGCCACGTTTTTCATGATTTTCATGATAGCTATATCTCAAGAACTGTTGCACAGAATTTCACCAAACTTCAGATTCCGCGATACCTTGAGATACATAGCCGCGGATAAGGTTTTGGTGTGAATTGCTCTATAGGTGGCGCTGCTATGCTACATTTTCCACGATTTTTGCGATAGCTATATCTCAAGAACTAATGCAGAGAACTTCATCAAATTTTAGATTCTGTTACACTAGAATATACAACATAATTAGACGCTGATTGCATTTTGGTATTAACCTTGCAACAGGAGGTGCAGCTATGCTGCATTTTGCACGATTTTTCCGATAGCTATATCTCAACAACCAACGCACAGAATTTCATCAAACTTCAGATTTTGTTACAAAATGACATATAACATAATTACACGATGATTACGTTTTGTTATAAATCCTTCAACTGATGGTGCTGCTGTGCTATATTTTACACTTTTTTTTTTTTTTTTTTTTTTTTTTTTTAAACAAGCTATATCTCAAGAACTAATGCACAGAATTTCATCAAATTTCAGATTCTTTTACACCATAACATAATTAGACGCTTTTTTACGTTTTGGCATAAATTGTCCAAGATATGGTGTTGCTGTGCTACGTTTTGCAAAATTTTTGTTATAACTATATCTCAAGAACTAATGGAGGAAATTCCATCAAATTTCAGATTCTGTTAGGTCTTGACATTAATAGATGCTTATTAGGTTTTAGTATAAATTACCCAACATGAGGCACTACTAAGCTCATTTTCTCAGAATATTAATTAAATTTTGCGTTTTAGGCTTTTCGGATACCAGAATCTCATTAGGCTAGGTCAAATGTTCGAGGAAATTCAATAGTGGGTAATTTTGGGGTTACCACGGTTTTTTTTTCCAAATATTAAAATGTACTTATGGGATAGAAGAAAGTTTCGGGATTGACACATCCAACTAGTTTATTATGCATTTAAACATAATACTCATATAAAGAATGTGACGAACAAGACGACTTTCAGTGCTTATATTTTTATCATGCTAAATCAAGAGTATGTAGTATTTATATTCTCTAAATACATTTTGTCATTCAAAAAGGATACACATTAGTGTAGAACCCCGCTAATTTGGAATCCGTTAATCCAGATCAGTCTGGTCAGTTTTTTTTCAAAGTTTGAGAAGCGATCGGCTTAATTTCAATTTTATCAATTCATTTCATTGTTGTATTCTGAATAAAAAAGTCTTTTCTGAAATACTTTCGGAAGAATACCTTTTCCATTTAAACTCTTTGATGTTACCTTTCAAAGAAACGACTATCCGAAAGTCGTGGAAGAATTTGTGGTCGACAAATTGTGCTTTCTTGAAATACAAGCAGGCTTCAAATTATCTTGTTATAAACCTCGCTATTAAAATAAAATTTTCGAAAATAAATAAATAAAATTAATGTTATCTCCATAGATTTTACTTCGCTGCAGAATATTTGTTTTACTTATTAGTAATTAAAAAAGTTCTCAAAATATAATGCTAATTAAATTTGTCTATTTTTTAGCAACACAATTAAAAGAAAAAAATATTTTATTCTAACATAATGTAAATGAAAAAAGACGCATTTCGATTGTCTGTTACAAACTCGTGCAAAAAACAAAAAATACAAAATACATAAAATAAGGCAGGTGAAAGTAATTTTTTTAGCGCAGCAATATCATTTTGCTAAAAGTAAAAATGTTATTTCGATAGTTCATTAATTTGTAAACAAGTCTCGAAAAAATCATTTTAATTTTTTTCCGCTAGAAATATTTTAGAAAAGGATCAATTTTTTATACGCAGCAGTTCGCTAAATGAAATTTTGCAATTAACAAACATCAGGTGATTTATTTAATGTACTTTTGTATCATGACAGAGAAAAAAAGACTTACTTTAAATAATTTTTCCTGCAATGTACTAATTTCATATTTTATTTTTAAGCGGTGCGTATAATAAACTGATAATTTTTTTTTTCTTTAATCTGTATGTTCATCTTTATGTAATGACGGTAGCACAAAGTTTAATTTTTTATACTTCGATTCATTAGCATCTGTCTTACACTATAATATTTTTATCGGACAAATATTAAAGTGACATAGAAATATGTGATTTATTTTACGAAAAGACATTCCTTAAAACTCAGTATAAAAAGATGATTAATTCTTCAATATAATAGAAAAAATAGCAATTGTTTACAGTGTAATATGACTTCATTTTAAAAATATTTTAGCAAATAAAATTAATAACATACATAACCTTTGTAATTAAAGAAAATAAATATTTAATTCCTTCTTATTTAAACGGGATTCTCACCAGAAACTTCTAACAAAGTTTTATGTTTTTTACTTTGGCAATTTCTTATTTTAAGACAAAATTCTTCGATTTTTTCCGATGAAAATTTCATATCACACAGGTTGTCCTTCAAGGGGTTAAAAAATCAGCTTGTTTCTTTTGAGAGGGGGATTTCCGGGACAATGAAAGCTTGTTCATTATCTTTCTGTATGGTTTTTAAAGCATTTTATCCGTTAATCATTAAACAAAAATATAGGTAACAAGCGTATTTGAGCTTCTCTTCATCGATCCTTATGCAAATTTGCAGACCTCTATCCGTGATAGAATTTCTTAACAATCGCCAAAAGAGATACAGAAAAACAAATGTATAGATAACTTTTATTAATATATGCATACATTTATACTATCTATATAATAAAGGCCAAACGTATCTGTGCGTAACGCATACGTCATTTTGCGAATGGCAACACTTTCCCTTCGGTTTTGCCATTTTCGGTACTGCAAATATCCCACATTTTCAATTTTTGCACCACCGTGTACTTCTAAATGCAATTTGTTTGAAAGCTGGTATCTCAATTTATTCTTGACATATTTATTTTTTTATAGTTTTTAGTACGAATTTTTCAATTGTGGCAACAGAAATCCGCCATTTTCTCTTAAAATTGATAAAAATTGAAATATGTGCATGCAAGTTTTGAGGAGGTGAAAATTATGATGGGTTTAGATTTCACGTGAATTTCTAAGATCGTGTTAATTTGAAATGATTTTCTTTCTTTCTTTTTTTTTTCATGCGCATTTATACCAAACATTAGAGCCTCAATTGATAACTTCATCTTAACAACTGATCTTTATTATATTTTGCTTTATTATTATATTTTTACATATGCGATTAAAGTCTAATTTTTATAATTTAGACGACTGAGTTTTATAGAAATAGTATTTTTTTTTTTAATTTTAGCTTTAAATGTTATTTGTTTGAGAGTTAGACTGACAACTGTAAGATGCATTTTTTACTGTAGCTAATTTTATAGGTTTATTTTAAACCAATGACACAGTTCTTTCTTAAACATTTACTCTCGTCGAAAATCGACGGGTTCCACCTTGTAGACATTAAAGTAGTAAAACTGTTGTATAAATACCACATAAAAGAATTTTTTATAGGTGAATCTTTATAAAAGTTTGTTAAATAATCGATAAAAATAGATCTACAGGTTTATCTTTAATTCCTAATTATCATTAATGGCTAGTTCCATGGGTTTTGTAGTGTAAGTCACATAACCTTATAATTGCTATGCTTGTTTGCCACCGTTATTTTCAAAAAGTCTGCTTGGCTTTATTCAATTAATGAGAATGTGCCGGTAAAATAAGTTACATTTTTTTTCGTTTTAAAATACTGGTAGCCAAAAATCTTAGCCTGTGACTTACACTACAAGTGCTCATGGAAATAGCCTAATATGTTTTCTGTTTTTTTTTTTATTATTATTTATTGAATTGTAAAATATGGTTCATGTAAAATAAATAAATAAATATTAAGGTAAACATGAAATAAAATATATAAATGCTTTTATAATATTTGTCGAATAAGTACCTACAAATGCATAAAATTCATATTTTAATGTATGCTTTTCAGAAGCAGTATTACGGAACATTTTTTCTAAAAAATGTATACATAAATGTATGCATATAAATGTATACTATATAAATGTATATATAAATCAGCTAACTTATTAATGTTATTTAACAGCTTTAAAATGTTTTGAAATCAAATACTAAGAATTATTAAAGTAGAACATTCATTATTTACTTTCAAATTAATATAAATAAAAGAGGATTATTATTCATCTTAACCTATGAACTTTATAAAGGTTTTTCTCGTTAGTCACACTATTTATTTAATTATATTTAAAGAGCAAGTTTTTTTTTTCAAAAAATTCCATTTGCTACTCTTGTATGTTTAAATTAATAATGTATGCCTGAAGAGATTACATTTATTGAAAATTCATTATGGGCATAGTTCCGCTTTTACTTTTTGTAAACATCTGAATTGTGTTGTGATTATTCTAAAATACCAATCTCAAAATTGTTTAATTAAATCTTTATTCAATTGCTTGTCGCTCCGAAGCAATGTTTTCATTTCGCAATTTAAATTTCTCGACACTTTTGCCTCAATCTTCATTTGTGATGAATAGGTAAATAATTATCTCTCTGAATAAAACAGAGGTAATCGTACTTCAACAACTTTTTTAATTAACAATATATCGATACTTCACTTAGTGTTGCGTAATGAGTGGAAAATTAATTCTCCATTAACAAGTTAATTGAAATGTCAATTACACTACTGTGAATAAATTAAAGCTTTTTTCTATGCTAATATTAATTTTTTAAATCATCGTTATGTGAAATAATCTGTTACGTTAGCATTGTTTTAGTATTACGCTAATCCTTATAAAATGCTACAAGAATTCTTCTTTTAAAAAATGAGTTATTTCCTTAACATTCAACACTTATTTGATAACTTTTTTTTTTTTTTTCATTTTTAGAACTATTTAAAACTTGCTGCATATCTTTCAAACTTGAATTATTACAATCATAATTGAAATCTTTCTCAGACTGGATGGTCATATGTGGATATCTTTTACTTATCACTCTCAAAACGACGCCCTCGTGGCCTAACGAATAAGGCATCGGTCTCCTAAACCGGGGATTGCGGATTCGAATCCCGCCGAGGGTAGAGCATCATCTTTTTTAGAATTGCATATTGAAGTAGGTGTGTGTCAGAGATAGAAAACAGGAGTTTCCTGACCCGAGCATGATTCAAAGACATTTGGAACGCACTTCGAACCTTTGTTCAGTTATTGGTACCTTAAAACGCTACAAGAATTCTTCTTTTAAATGTCCTTAACATTCAACACTTACTTGATAACTTATATTTTTTTGCATTTTTAGAACTATTCAACACTTGCTGCATGTCTTTCAAACTTGAATTATTACAATCATAATTGAAATCTTTCTCAGACTGGATGGTCATATGTGGATATCTTTTACTTATCACTCTCAAAACGACGCCCTCGTGGCCTAACGGATAAGGCATCGGTCTCCTAAACCGGGGATTGCGGATTCGAATCCCGCCGAGGGTAGTGCATCATCTTCTTTAGAATTGCATATTGAAGTACGTGTGTGTCAGAGATAGAAAATAGGAGTTTCCTGACCCGAGCATGATTCAAAGACATTTGGAACGCACTTCGAACCTTTGTTCAGTTATTGGTACCTTAAAACGCTACAAGAATTCTTCTTTTAAATTTCCTTAACATTCAACACTTACTTGATAACTTATATTTTTTTGCATTTTTAGAACAATTCAACACTTGCTGCATGTCTTTCAAACTTGAATTATTACAATCATAATTGAAATATTTCTCAGACTGGATGGTCATATGTGGATATCTTTTACTTATCACTCTCAAAACGACGCCCTCGTGGCCTAACGGATAAGGCATCGGTCTCCTAAACCGGGGATTGCGGGTTCGAATCCCGCCGAGGGTAGTGCATCATTTTTTTTAGAATTGCATATTGAAGTACGTATGTGTCAGAGATAGAAAATAGGAGTTTCTTGACCCGAGCATGATTCAAAGACATTTGGAACGGACTTCGAACCTTTGTTCAATTATTGGTACCTTAAAAAGCTACAAGAATTCTTCTTTTAAAAAATGAGTTATTTCCTTAACATTCAACACTTATTTGATAACTTATATTTTTTTGCATTTTTAGAACTATTCAAAACTTGCTGCATGTCTTTCAAACTTAAATTATTAACATTCAGCACTTATTTGATAACATATATTTTTTTGCATTTTAAAACTATTCAAAACGTGCTGCATGTCTTTCGAGTTTCAGTTTTGAGTGAACAATGCTTTTGAGGTCTATAAACTACAACGCCTGTTACCTCGAATGATCCATAATGAACAGAAACAAATACAGAACACCTTTTTTATTATAGGAAATACAGTACATACATTTTTAATACACATCACAGGGACAACAAAGACACCCATGCCGCTAGCTGGACTCGAACCAGGGTCCAGCGGTGCGGTAGTAGCTGACGCTACCATCCACGCCACTGGATCGGCTGCATGTCTTTCAAACTTAAATTATTACAATTATAATTGAAATCTTTCTCAGACTGGATTGTGATATGGGGATTTTTGTTACTTATCGCTCGCTTAACACGCCCTCGTGGCCTAACGGATAAGGCATCGGTCCCCTAAACCGGGGATTGCGGGTTCGAATCCCGCCGAGGTCAATGCATCATCTTTATTAGAATAGCATTTTGAAGTACGTCTGTGCCAGAGGTAGAAAATAGGAGTTTCCTGACCCTAACATTATTTAAAGTCTTTTGGAACGGATTTCCAACCTTTGGTTTCTCCTTATGGTACTTTAAAATGCTACAAGAATTCTTCTGTTAAAAAATGAGTTATTTTCTTAACATTCAACACTTATTTGATAACTCATATTATTTTGCATTTTTAGAACTATTCAACACTTGCTGCATGTCTTTCAAATTTAAATTATTACAATCGTAATTGAAATCTTTCTCTTACTTATCGCCGGCATGTCGAAACCTCGTGGCCTAACGGATAAGGGCCAAAACGTCTCCTAAACCAGACGACAGCGAGTTCGAATCCCGCCGAGGATAATGCTACTTCTTTTTTAGAATCTCATATTGTAGTAAGCTGTGTCGGAGGTAGCAAATGGGAATTTCCTGATCTAATTATTAAATTATGACGTACATAATTGCAATTATACCATTTATTTAAGTAAAAGTATGTCAATTTTATACAGGGTACTTTTATCTTATGTTTGTTTAAAACCAATGAATGAATATTTATAGGATTTTTTATGCTGTGGAAACAAAGATGTTAAGTATATCTTCTTCAGAAGCGCAAATATTCTAAATAAAAAAAATTCCGATTGTTAAAAGGGAGTTCCATCCAAAAAACGGGAAATACTGAAACGTTCAATCCCGATACAGGATTTAAGATACAATTAGATAGCAGGGTCAGTCAAAAGTTATTTAGAGAAAATTTATGGAGCCCAATCGCAGCACAATACAGAACAATCATTTTTCTGTTTTGTCTAAAAATTAGATGCTTTATGGTATGTTCCCCGCGGAAAAACTAAATTGTTTCAGAAATCCAAGGAGTCCTAAAGTTGTTAAAATATTCTTTTTGTTCCTCGTGAAATTACGACCACGTTTTAGAAGTTTACACGGTGAAATTCTTAATGTTTAAAGATTGGAAAATCGAAAGAAAAATGATAATTTTGATTTAACAGACAAATCAAATGTTCATGAATTGGTCATTTCGAAATGTTCATGAAGGCTATAACCTTCATGAACATTCACTACGTTTGCACTATATTAGATGTTCTCAGCTGAAATTAAATCTGAAATGTAATCAAATATCATTTTTGTCCTGTTAACCCTTCCAGGAGCAATATACTTATGTTCGCAAAATGCATACAATATTGATTGTCCCCAGAATTTAAATATAAATTTGCTTCAAAATGGGTAAAAGCTGTTCTTCTCATACTTAAAATAATCAAATTTTTATTCCAAATATCTGGTGTCGCTGTGGCATTTCGATATTTTCTTTGGATATGAGCTACAAGTATATGTGCGTCAAAAAGACTTAAGAATCCATGTTTAACCCCACCAGTAAAATTTGTCTTATTTAATCGGAGCATTTTCTCGATTCCATAAGGCAGAAACACCTGTTTAAAAAAACCAAACACAAAACTTAAAAGGTTTCCGCCGCGAAGCGTTTAGTGGGGTACATTTTACTCCATCGCCCTTAAAAGGGTTAAATAGTCAAATTCGATAACTCCAAAGGGCACTTCACAATGAATTCGTAAAAAAATCCAAAAAACACGTGTTTGACATGAATCAGACAGTCTGTGGCAGAAAGGTGAATGGCCAAACACAAACATACATAATAGCAACATAGTTACAAAGTTGAATATACCCATTTTTGAATTACCGTAATTTCGGGCGTATAAGCCGCGGATCAAACAATTCTTTTTGGACCCAGAAATCTTACTTAGTGATTGAAGACAAATATTTATAACAATCTAACTAGTTATCTTCGTTTCTTAAAAATTTCTGGGTCGAAAAAGAATTGTTTGATCTGCGGCTTATACACCCGAAATTATGGTATATTGGAAAGTGATAAAAACATTTTTAACTTGTTCAGCCCTTAGCGACGAACGACACGTATACGTGCCGCAAAACGGTTTAAGAATCTTTGTTAATATCCACCAGTAAAATTGTACTGTAAAATTTGCTTTTTTTAATCAGAACATTTTCTCGATTCAATAAGGCACAAATCTCTGTTGGTGACAAAACATTAAAACTTTCTCAAATCGCGAAAGGGTTAAACTGTAAATTTCTTTTAATCGAATAAAAAAGCAACCGCAAAATTTTAACAATAACTTTTTATCATGCAGCACTCATCACAGCTTAGGCGAGCATTTCCATTAACCTTTATTCTCTCTCCCTAACTAGCCACAAGGACATAGTCAGGTAACACTATTTAAAATAGAATTTTTTGCCACATAAAGAAATCAACATCTAAATCACTTTATTTTACATAATCTTTGAAATTTTTCCGGTTTATATTATTAAATATATTAAACTTTACAAAAAAAAAAAAAAAAAAAAAAAAAAAAAAAAAAAAATCTAAAAAAGTGCAGCAATTCACACCTGAATATTAAAATATGCTGAGTTATATTTTTAATTCTATTTATAGTATGGGGAACTATATTACGGTAGATTTATATTAAAAAACGCAACTATATAAAAAATAATCATTGAAATGCATTTAAAAGAAGTCTCATGCTGCGCCGAATTAGACGAACATAGGATTTGAATAATCTGCATTCCATCCTCATTGCAGCCACCCTTTAAAACATAATTGATACACGGCATCCTACTTAGGAATTCTGTTTAATATCTATCTTACCGAAAAAGATTATTTTTTTCTTTTTTGGAATTCAATAGTTTTAGAATATATTTCATAAAACAACAATTTTTTCTTTCTTACGAAATCAGTATGCATTCAATCACTTTCAAATTGAAATGTCTTTAAATATTAGGTTAAAAACATTGATTTAGTATACATTTTACCATAATTTTTGAGTGAAGAATAGCTTAATATGTAACACGTCCTTAAATTGTTCACAATCATATTCCTATCATACAAAAAACTAGTAAAACCAGAGAGAAAAGTAGAGCTCGATCTAAAAAAATGTTACAGTAAAATTTGGGAAATATTTTTAATGTGCGTATAAAAGAGAGGGAATCAGATGATCTGTAAAGCTCATGTAATAACCTAGATTATTGTTAGCTGAAAATGTGTAATGAGCTTTACTGGTGCCTTAGATTCAGAATTATACTATTATCCATTCAAATGATTACTGAGGAAAGTAGTCAATAGAATATATTGTTATGTTGTCTCAAATAAGTTAAAATCCACAACGCTTAACGAATATAAACCATGAAGTAATAATTATAGTATAACATTAATATAATCAGGTTGTTGAGGAATTGATGTAGATAAATATGTCTGAACACAAATATTTAGTATATGATTGAATCGTATCTATTCAAGGTTTAGAATTTATTTGGAGTATTGATCTTCCACATATCAAAACCGCTAAAATGGAATTGTGTCCACACTTTGTAGTGAACGATACTTCATTACTCATACTTCATTAAGTCAGCCTGTAATGTATTGTTATGAACCTGAATTTTTAAACTTGTTATGGATGATTGAAATAAGGACTGAGTTAAAAATACCTCTTTTTCCCTGATTGATTTTAAGGCACCAGTAAAGCTCAGTCCACATTTTCAGCAAACAAAAATTTGGGATATTTCATCATCTAATTCCCTTTCTTTCATACGCACATTAAAAATATTTCCCAAATTTTACTGTAAAATTTTTTTAGATCGAGCTCTACTTTTCTCTCTGGTTTCACTAGTTTTTTGTATGATTTCATAGCTTTTTCAGATCCTTTCAAGAACTTTATCAATCACCTTCAACTAAGAGATATAAACTATTATTAGTATTAGTTTCAAGTTATTAGTAGGCATATTAGTTTGGCGAAATACTGGAAATGACGCCAAGTTGGCTTCAATTTTGGCGAGTAATTTTGGTCGCCAGATTTGGCTATATATCGCCAAGTTGGGGAAAAACTTGGCAACAGAACCTCCCCCACCCAGATGGTAGTCCCACTGCAGTTTCTCGGTATCTATGCGGATTTTCTTATGATGACAGGTATCTACACAGATTTTCATAGCTTCATTTTCAAATTGTTATTTTTTATAAATATAGAAGAATTTTTTTTTCTAACTATCCCTTTTTAATTGAAATATCTGCATTGTAGTAACTGTTTTACTTCGAAAACACTCAAATAAAGGTGCGATGTTGTTTTAACATATATTTAATTACAGTTTATATATATGTTTATGAAAAATATGCATTTTTTCTTTCGAATGATGTCAATTTCAAAGGTTCAAAACTATCAGGAGAATCGGAATTTTTATTGATCTATAAAAAAAAAAGAACACGTGTTATCGTTTCTTTTTTAAAATTATTGAATTGTTTTTTAGTTGGTGGCAATTCGAAAGAAACAATTGAATTAGCAATTAAAAAGGAGAGATTACTATAATATTAAATTATGAAAGGTATAGCGTTATATAAATTTTAAATGGGTGCCATAATGGTCCTTAATTTTTGATATTTTTTTACCGGAAATTTTTTTACCTTCGAAAAGCACATCCCTAATTTAAAAGCTTTCGAACAAGCTATTACATGTCGCTGAATGTTTCCTGGTTCGAGTTATAATTGAGTTGTTTGCCTTTTTTGTTGTTTCACGAGCAAAAAGTGCCAAAACAGGGGTTCTGGATCTCCGAAACTAATAGCTGGATCTGGATGAATTTTTGTAAACTTTGAGACCTAGGGTAGGACACTTCCCCTTTTTAATTTCGTCGCGATCCGATGTTTGGGTCCAAAGTTATTAAGCGGCAAACTTTGGACTTTAACATTAGAGATGCAGCTGAGCTCTACTACACAGCACTGTCGTGCTGTATGATATTATTGTCATTTTAATTTATTAAACTTTTGTTTCCTCTTATTGGTCAGAAAAATTATAAACGTGGTAAAAAATTTATATTTCTTCCCGAAAAGAAAAAAAAAGCATGCCTATGCGCATCCAAGCCTTAGTTATTCTTATACCAACAATAAAACTTGACACAATAAAAATTGCACATAAAAATTGCACAAAAGTAACGTAGTGCAAAGGATTGCATACATGCCCGGGTTTCATAGTAAAATATGCCCGTGATTCAACCACATCGAGTCCTACATGGATCGATAGCCCATAAAAAGAAATTCATTTCTCCCCAGTTTTAAGTTTTATCTCAAGACAATGGGGGGTAATGACCCTAAATGCCTGTTTTCGAAAAATGCGAATTGTGACGAAACTACTAAGCAAATTTCAACGAAAAAAATAAGGGATGTAAAAAACCACCGTACGAATGTTTGACATTTTTTTTCAGATTTTTTTAAACAAAAGAACAAATTTTCTAACATTTTTCATGTTTTTAAATGAACACTTTAATTAAAAATATACTGAAATTTCTGAGTGACCACCTTGATTGTTTTACATGAAATACTAAGAGAAATGAAGCATATTCACTATCAATTTCAACTTTCTACGTATAGTGCATCATATTAAAAAAAAGGCAAAATCATATTCCGGCGGAATATGTGGGGCGTGTCTCGGACAAATTTCACGGAAGATTATTTCAAAGTTGAAATAATCCTCCGCATCGTTTACCAAGTTTGAGATTAACTCTTGGTCTATAGACAGTAATTTTTTAGGTTCCTTAACATAACAACTCTTAGATTGAAAACTAATTACATTAGCTACTTTCAATATTCTAACTCCGTATTCAAAAATTGCAGAAGCCATTAATTTTACATGAAAATAACACTGGATAATATTTGGCGAACTTAATTCATTTAGATTTTGAATGATTCATATATATATAGCAAATTGGTTTAACGAGTTAACTGTACATGCATACGTTACGTATACTAAACTTTTTTCATTACTATTCCATATGCTTCGCTGTTCTGACAAAAATAAATTTTCATTAAAAAAAAAAAAAAAAAAAAAAAAAAAAAACTATCAAATTAGCTGTTCAAAGCGCACATTTTAATCATATTACAAGTTTACCTTTTTGTTTACTGCATGAATTTTTTCCGTGAAAGAACTTCGAAAGTATCAGAAAAATACACTATTATACATTACTGTTTATAAGTTTATATAGTATTAAGCCATTGTTAAGAAAAAACTTTACATGTATAATTCATACTAACGGATTTAAAAATGGAAAGTTTTCACAACTTTCCAAACTTTCGAATATGATTACAGATGAACGAAAACAGCCGTCATGTCATGCTGTCAGATATATTTCTAACTTATAACGAATATGATGATAAGCTTTTTAAAGAAAAAAATGATTAAGTAGACAGAAAATCAATTTTACGATTTCAAAGTGCTGTATTTATCACACTAAACTGAAATCATATTTAAACATAGACATTTGATTAAGGATTTTTTTTCCATGCGTTATTTATTTCGTTTCAAGTTCTTTACATTTACAGTGATTTGTTAGTCACTTGAAAAGAACAACATTTTTCTTTTACATATTTTTAGGTGCGTTCGTAATTATATAATACGTAACACCTATAGTGGTCGTTCAGTCCGTCCGCATATAACAACACAAAAACTACCCAACCGAATCGTTTGAAATTTAAAATACATAATTATTACATAATTTTGTCGAGTCATTTCAATTTTTATGAAACTCGGCTGCATAGATCAATTACAGGGGCAATCAAAAGTATTCCATTACATTACGGTCAATGGGGAAAAAAGTTTCAAATGCATTTTAATGGTTTGAAATTTAAAATACGCAATTATTACATAATTCTGTCGAGTTATTTCAAATATTTTGATAATCGTGTGCATAGATCAATTACAGGGGCAATCAAAAGTATTCAATTACGTTATGGTGAATTAGGAAAAATTTTCAAATATATTCTATACGTTTGAAATTTAAAATACATAATTATTACATAATTTTGTCGAGTTATTTCAAATTTTATGAAAATCGGATGAATAGATCAATTACAGGGACAATCAAAAGTATTCCGTTACATTACGGTCAATGGGAAAAATTTTTTCAAATGCATTTTGATCGTGTTACTCATGCGAACTTAATAAAATTTATGTGCAACAATAAAGTACATATTATAATATACATCATGCATAATTTGTGGTGCAAAGAACATTTGTTATTGATTTACAAGGCCACACAAAAGTATTCCATTACATAATGGTATAGGGAGAACATTGTTTGATGAGCGTTTTAATTGTAATTCATTATTTACAATTTTATGAGATTGATATATGAAAGTAATATTTTTAAAACTTCGTTATCGTACGAACGCACCTAATTTGCTACGCTTCACGTGCAATTTCCTTTTTGTTTTTTTTTCGTGATGATTTCCGCTGCATTTCATTAGTGTACTAGCGTAAATATCCGCCTGTCGGACTGTGGGCAGAAATTGTAGTTTTCACTTAAAAATTGACCAAAATATTCATAAACTATTCACCAACGAGAAGAAAAAATAAGCTAAATTATTAAGTTCAGGTCCTGATTAAAACATGACATATGACGACCTCAGATGTGAAGGGGTACAAGTGACAAAATGTCGATTTGGAGTAAATTGAGTTTAAAGATAATTGATGTTAAATTGGAACATCAATAACAATTGACTAAATTGAAATAAGAAACATCTGCTTGTTGCATTCTAATCTTTCAACTCTCGTTTCAATAACTGTAAAAAAAAAAAATAGAGTACAATTTTCTTTAAATGTATAATTAATCAACATTGTTTGTTTTTCGAAAAAAGTGGTTTATCTCTATAACTCAGCAAATAATAAGAAAATGACCTATATTTTTTACCTGCAAATAAGTAGACTTATTTCCATATGCCTGTGCACTTAACTCAATTTTTTCAATTTTGTCACTTATACCCCTTGACTTCTGGGGTCCTCATATAGGTGCTGATTCCCAAAATTTTTAAGATGCTCATAAACATAAAAATGCCAGTCACTACCAAAGCTTAATGTCCAACAAAATTTAAGAAACAATGCAAAACTACGAAGAAACAACGCAAATTTCGACAAAAAATCGCAAATGAAAAGTTAACTGTATCATGGAATAACAAAAACTCCGCGACTTAAAAAATTGTTGAAGAAGCGCGACTTTTGTTAAGGAATCGCTGAAAATAACGGGTTTGTTTCAAAGGATCGTGAAAAAATCAAACAGTTTTTGTCAGAGCATAGTGAAAAAAAAAAGGGTTTCTAGTCAGATGGTTGCAAGAAAACGCGGTTTTCTTGAAATGATCGCGAGTAAAATACAAATGTTCATGAATGGCGATTTAGACGTCGAAAATTGGTTGCCAAGTCATGAAATTTAGTCGCCACATAGTGACTGGCAACGTGAATCTGCACCTATAAGCAAGAGTTTCTAAAATTTAAATATAACAGTTGTAGTCTGGTGCATATAAAAAGACAAAATAGAGGCGAAATTATAAACATATGGTATATGGAGAGATTTGTAAATGGAATGCGATATCGATACGAATAGCTATTACTGACTTCTATTGTGAAAAATATTCTTACGCTGTTAATCGTAAATAAGAAAAACTTATTTACATACATATTTCCGTTATACTAATATCATTTCCGTGAAGCCTAATACTTGGTGCAAAATGAATTTTCTGTAAAATAAGTTAATTGATGAAAAAAAAAAAGGTAACATGGTTGGTAGGAAACCGAGCATTTGAAAAATATAGCAATTTCTAATCAAACACTATCACGAATTATTGTATTAAATCAATAAATATGTATACTTATATAATTAAATATAAATTTAAATTTCGTTTAAACTGCATGAAACAATTTGAAAATGTATTTTAGCTTTGCAGTAAATATTTCATTTTGTCTATAAAGACATCCGTCATTTCGTGCGTGTATGTCGCACTTTATTTCTTATCGGAATTTATTATAATTAAAATGAAACATACTATCACTTATGTCTCTCCTGGTTCTCCATAATATTTTCGGTTTGTAGAAGATTATGTCGCGGCGCACTCACCGGGAAATTACAGTAAACACTTTTATATGTATTTATGATAAACATTACAAAATCTAAAAACATACGAAATGTACTTGCATGATATAAGAAAATTAATCCTCAAGTTTTAAATCAAGAGCAAATCACAAAAGAAATTCTTCGAAATATATGTAATTGTTTTAAATAACTGGAGGAATGAAGGAACTTAAGCAGCTTAAGTCTTCATAGGCTTGTTCTCTTTAGAAATAAATCAATGATTTAAATAATTCTCCTTTTATTTCGTCTTGTTTTAAAAAGCATCTTTT
This sequence comes from Maratus speculifer, assembly GCA_964019185.1. Classification (NCBI taxonomy): domain Eukaryota; kingdom Metazoa; phylum Arthropoda; class Arachnida; order Araneae; family Salticidae; genus Maratus; species Maratus speculifer. The sequence continues at coordinate 1,040,091 of CAXHSM010000003.1, forward strand.
TTTATTTTTGCTTTTGACGTGACAACGTCTTGTAAATTGGTTTGCCGGGAGACACTTCAAGAAACTGCGTTACGTTACGTTACGCTCCGCTCACGATACGCGCTCACTTTTCTCTTAACTTTTTCCGGTCACTTGTGGGACCATTTTCTGAACGTGAATGTGAATTCGCTGCAAGGAAGGGGCGGTGCTTAATAGGAATTTTAGATAGTATCAAACTAAGACGAAATACGTTATGTATTAGTTATTAGTATAAAGTACAAAGAAAATAAGTGTAGTTTATTTCGTAATTCGGTGGTATATTATGGAAAACTAATGATATGTGATTAGTGAAAGCCATTTTACTTTAGTTATATTCTGCTCATTGAAAAATTCTTTAATATGCTGTTTACAAAATTCAACATTTGACATCAATAAACATGAAGTAAAATGTGTTTAACAAACACAGTGTATTGCAAGTTATTGTATGTATATTTGTATACAAATACGTATGTATGTGTAAAGGTAAAAATAAAATTTTGTTAATATGAAATTCAGTGCGAGATTCTTTGTATAAATTAATGTTTTAAATATAATTCTTTGTATAAATAAATGTTTTAAATTGTTACTATTATTTCATCCTTCTTCCTACTATACGAATGAATATTCACATTAAAATTATTTTACAACTCAAAGTCGTTGTCACGTAAAACTTTCGCCCGTATACCGACTTTACAGGCAACCAATTTTTTTTTATACTATAGAGATAAACAAAATATTTTTTGAGCAAAGAAAGAAAATTAGTTCTAGGTTATTTCCAATATTTTTCACTGAAATTTCGAGGAAAAATCTTCAATTTTATAAAACTCTAGCGAGGAAGAAGAAATACTCGATGAGAATAAATAGATTTTTTTTTAAAGTTTAATCATCATTTGCTTTTTAAAACTGATCTCACACGGAATATCAGTATTTTTAAACTTCAATCGTATAAGGGGTTGTCCATAAATAATGTCAGACATTTTTAAAATAATTTTGACCCCCCTCCCCCTCTTTGTCACACAATGTCACATTTCAACGTACTCCCCTCCCTCCTCCTTGTGATACATATATTTGCAGTTCAAAAACAAAGCACTTTGTTATAGATCATACTTCAAATCTTATTTTTAAACTTTAACTGCGTATTTTAATAAATTTTGTGAGAATAACAATAAAAATGACTTGTATGAAATAAGATTTAAGTTATAATTAATATACAATAGCATAGTTGCCAACATCTTCTGCTTTTTTGACCCGGAAAAATTTTACAGAAATTTTTACCATTCAAAATCGCCGAAATCAGCCGATTAAAAAAGTCAAACATTTCTGTTAAATTTTTCCGGGCTAAAAAATCAGAAGAGTTGGCAGCTATGCAATAGTAATACAATATTAATATGAAAGAGCAGTTGAAAACAGTATTATTTTGGAATTTGAAATTGATTTTTATAGTATATTTAGCTTTAAATTTTATCTTTACATTATTATCACAAAAATACTTTAATTGCAAGATCACATCATATTTAATCTGCTGATTTTTAATGTTTTAATTTTAACCAAAATGTGTGATGTCACACCCCTTTCCATCCTCTTGTCTCAAACTTTTACAATTTCATGAACCCCTCCCCCTTTCCAAGCGCGACACATCCAAGCGGACGCACTTTAAGTACATTATGAAACAAGTCTTTAATTAAATTATTTTTTTCTGAAGAACATTCACGAAATAGAGTCAATTTACATTAAATAAGATAATAAAAGTTGAAAGAGTAAATGCAACAAGACTATGTCCATTAATGTAAATATCTAAGTGCGAGCGGGAAGTCTCACACAATAAATTTTATTCGTTATTTTTCGTGTAATATTTTGTCTAAATTTTATTCGTTATTTTTGGTCTACTATTTTGCTGAATTTTTTCTGGTTATATGGCTAATAAAATTTAAGCGAAAAACTAATAATATTTAGTGGTGAGGGACTGCTCGCTAACGCCTATATTTTTATACCCCTTACTAAATCTATTATATAAAACAATCGTACAACACTAAAAATGTATTAAAAGAGATTATCTCCAAATAACAACAAAAAATATGTTACACAGAGACTACATTAAAAATTTCGCATCAATTTATTTTATTTCAATCGGAAAGAAAAGTTTTTTTCTGTATTTTTTTCTCGCCTTTTTTATTAGTATTTCCATGTGCACAAAGTATAACTTTATTACGCTATGTAAATGGATACTCCAAATGCAATGGAAAAAAGTATTTAAAACTAATTTTCTTCCCCATATCTGATGGCCGAATAATCACTAATAAGACGGCGAAGTAAGCTGCAAAGTATTGGTGGTGTTCAGCGCATTTGACGTCACGATTTACGAGGGTTACTTGAGTTCTCTTTCGAGAGCAAAGGGTTAAATCTGTACATTAGATGAAACAGGAGTCCAGTTTTCATTCATAACATTTTGAGAAGAAAAACGGATATGCTTTTTTTTTCTCAAATTCTTATGATTAATAATGAAAATAATACATTCCGACCGGAACAAAATTAAACTTTTTTGGTTAATAAAGCTAACGTTACAGAATGTAACCTGTCAAATTATAATCTTTTGTCCATTTTATTCAATTTATCACTCTAAATTTTTAAACTGTAATACCGTATTGTTAAGTAAGAAAATATTGTTATTTGAAAATTGGGTGGATGTATGAATAACAATTAATTGAATAATATTTGTTAATGTTAAAAGTAACTGGTTTATTAAATAATGGAGATTATTTATAATGTTTGCTGATAAGAATAGCAGAACATAATACGATAATTTTTTTGTGAACTGTAAATTTGACTGCGTTAAACAGATAATACATTAGTATTAAATAGTATTTGCAAAGAGTAATACAGTAAAACCTCTAAATAACGGACACCTCGGGAACGCAGAAATTGTCCGCTATTCGGAGGTGTCCGCTATTGGAAAAACCTCAGAGATTCAAAAATCGCTAAGAAATGCTTAATTTCTCATTAATTGACTTTTATATTCCTAAAACCTATATTATATGATTAATCAGAAATTAAAATTAGTTTTTGAGCAATAAATCTGAAAAAAAAAAAATTGTGCGCACTTTTATCTACTGTTTATTACATTCTTAAGGAAAAATCTGCTACAAAATTTTACTTTTGCTCGCCATTACATATAATTTGTTATTCAAGGTGACGTTATTGGACTCTATAGAATTCCGGGAGGGGAAGAAGAATTGCACTTTTTGTCTATTAAAAGCATAAAATCTTGAAATCTTCCATGGTAACATTGCAATGCTGAAGAAAATGTCCTTCCCGTGCTGCAACCCTGAATTTATACTAAATGTAGGGGGAGGGAGATTTTCCCCTAGCCCACCCTCTACATTTATCTGTGATGACAAAATTTGTGACACATTGCTCTGATAAATTTAGAGGCCTTTTTTCTCTTTTTTCGTTTTTTTTAATTTCTGGATAAAATTTTGTTTTTCATCCTTTATCGCTGAAAATAGTGTCCGCTATTCGGAATGACCGTTATTCAGAGGTTAAACATACAAAAATGTAAGTTTTGGGAGTGGGGATTGGAAAACTGTCCGTTAAATAGAGGTGTCCGCTATTCGGGAGTGTCCGTTATGGAGGTTTTACTGTATTACCTTTATTTAAAGCCAGAATAATTAATCACAAATATAGAAAAAAAAGGTAAAAAATATAATTAGAAAAATAAGTAGTTCTGCGACCGGTAAGTGAATATCGCTTAGTTAGACGATAGCTAGTATAGCTGCCAACATTTAAAATTTCTATTATAACCAAAATACAACAGTTTTTTCTTATCTAATCGATGAAATCTGTGTTAAATAAAATAAAATTTCATATAAAATGTAGTTCTAAAAACCCGCTCTAGTGTTGAGCGATAGTGCAGTATCTTCTATCATAGAAATATTAACTGCTTCAAATAAAAAGTTCAATACTGTTTTTTCACAGGTGATGAGGTTTTTTTACATGTGATGCAATTCGTTTAACAGGTTTATTGATTTTTTACAGGTGTTTTTTCACAAGTGAGCAGGTTTTTTTTTTTTTTGGTTTTTTTGGTTTTTTGTCCGCAACTGTTGTTTTTAAGAATGAGTTTTTACGTGACCTAGACATTTTTCTATAAAGTAAACTTGATTTCTGGTTACCCATTTCGAAACTATACACTAATGTTTAAGCATTAAGTTAAAGGCTTTATTTCTTGCAAACATTATCATAAGGCTTATGGTATAGAACCGTGTCTTTTTAACCGGCCGATTTTTAATCATACACGTCATTGCGTCTGTCAAAACAACGTTTTGGGAGTGATTATTTAGATTACAAACAAGATTAATGAAGAAAGAGTCATCGCATGATGCGTTATGAAACATTTTAAAGGCTTAATTTACTAACATTGTTTAAAATAATAAACTTGTATATAAATAAATAAACTTGTTTTCTAATCTAAATAAGTTTTAACTTTTAATTTGCATTTCTCAATTTTCATTGTTTTCCTTATAAACCTCGTAAAATAGGTACGAATTTTATTTTTTCCTATTTTGCAAACATCAGTAACAAAAGCTAATTGTAGTCGTAGGAAAAACTGTTTTCATTTCCGAAATCGCTGCATGTCATTCGAAAAAACAAATCTGCTGCCACAAGAGTTGGGAATCTCATCAATAAACGAATTCCTCTTTTCCCGGATAACGGGACATAAGTGGTCTAACGGACTTGATTTTTCATTTCTTTCTCCAACAAAAACACAGACATTAAAAGAAAAAAGTGTTGAGAAACTTTTATTTCAAATAGTTTTATGTTTTCACGTAGATACTATATTATACTTGCCCTTTTTAAAGAAAATGGTTAATCTTATTTCAGTTAACTATATAAACTTGAGAACTTTTTGTATTTAGCGATATTGAAAACTTCTTTTTATTTATGAATTATTTTTCTGCGCATGTTTAATTAAAAATTTACACTTATAAATTACATTAATTATTTAAAACAATAAGCATCTTACAGTTTTTATGACAAATCCATTTATGTTTAAATGCATTATTTTTATTTTTAGAATTTTGACCACATCTTTCTAGTATTTGAAAAACTTTTATCATTTTATTTTTACATAACAATAAATATGTTTTAAAACATACTTTTTATGTAGTGGAAATTAATGATGTCTTAATTAATTATTTCATACTACTTTCCATTTTTTATTTGTTTCCAGATTAGTAATTATCGAAGAACTTTATATCAAGATAATTTTTTATTTCATTGTTTTCCATAAAAATCATCATTATTCCATATATCAAAGATAGAGTAAACATCTCTAGTGATATCATTAACATCAGTGTTCTCGGTGACATTTGACCAACGTTAGCAATTTGGCTAATTAAAAGTAAAAAACATTCGCCAAATGAAAAAAGTATTAAGCCAAATAGATCCGCCGTGTAGCTCAAAAAAATTATCTTTAATGTACCCCCTTTTTTTCAATATGTTGAAAATAACCTAAGTTTTTATAACTGCGACAACGATTGTTATTAATGTAATTTCAAATATCCTCTACAAATATATTAAAAATATGTATATATGCATATGTATGAAAAACGAAAAAGAAAAATGAAAAATTAAGCGCTAGCAATTTGGCGAATGTAATTGCTTGTTTACTCGCCAAATGAAGAATTTAGTCGCAATTTGGCGAAATGGCGAGCGACAACGAGAACACTGATTAAAATCTAATTTAGATTATGATATGTTTCATTTTCAATGCATTTAATGGTGCAAAATTAACTTGTTTACAATGCAGAAGAAATAGCATTTTAATGTTTGTAATTTTAGAGTAATATGTTATCGTTACTTTTTTTTAAGTAGACCTATTTTTTTAGTTTTTTGTCATGTTTTTTGCGTAAAGTACTTCAAAAAATAATTTAAGAGGAAAAAATAGTTATATTAAAAATATATAATAGTTACCTTAAATAATTTTAGCGAGTGAATATGTAATTATCATGAAATTTAATATGCATTGGAACAGGTTTTTTTCAATCAGAAAGCGTCATAATAAAAATAATCATGGCATTCTTCAATATTTTGTGATATGTATTGCAATGCATACATGCACAGACGAGAACAATTAAAATTATTTCATTTTAATTCTATTAACAGTCTAATTAAAATATACATATATTTATATTAAAGTCCAATAAAAGGTTTTTAAGTCGAAAAACCGGCATCACCTGTATCAAGTATGCCAATTGTACGTAAAAATACATGAACGTAATACCAGTATTACGAGATGGCATTATAAAGGCAGTGGTATTAGTCGAATTATATTAAGCGTTGGCACGGTCTTTTGATTTTTACCAGAAGTAATTTCTAAACAACTAAGAAAAATCATGCGTTAAGCATAGATTATGAAGCTCTTTCCAACGCTTCATGAAATCTTTAACAAAACTTCTTTAATTAGGAAATAGGGGTATATAGCTAAATATGTATTCCAATACTTTTTAACAGCCCCATATTTGATCCGCCAGTTGATATACAATTTATATAATGGGAAAATGTAGTTTAGCAAGAAAAAAACTTAAAATTTCTTTTTCAGCAATTTGTACTAATAAATGGGAAACATACTTGAAAACTTTTGTTCAGCCCTGTAGTTTACCTGGTATCTTTATTACACGTCAGTAAGAAGTTAAAATCCATTTTAAACTAAAACTCTTTTAATAAAACTGAAATTACATTGTTATAAATTATCATTCATAGGTGTTCATGTTCACAATTCTTTACGTGGTAATATATCATTTTATCTATATTATGCATTTCTTTCTAAATTGAATGTTGTTCTGCGTAAAAATGTATACCTTATTTAAGAATCACCTTTAAGTAATTTACGCTCATACTCAGTAACGTTAGCGAGTTCTTTTTGGTAACCCTGTATATCAACTATAACATTTACGCACACCCTTATAATGTACAAAGATTTAGTGAAAGTTAAATGCGTATATCATAGTTAAAGTGTATTACATCCATTCATCAGCTATCATCGGAAACATATACAGTCCGTCTGAAAGAATATACTATTTGAAATCTTTTGTGTGTCCCTGTAAATGCACTTCACTTCAGATTATGCAAGACAGTATCGTATAGTTTATATTAAGCCTCTTTGACATATATCAAATTGTTTTATACATGAAATAGTTTAATTCTTCTACAGTAAAAAAAAAAAAAAAAAAAAAAAAAAAAAAAAAAAAACTAGCCTTAAAAGGAATGACTTCTGGAATGATGCTGATGTGTAAGGTTTCCGGAAATAACGCTTCCGGGTGGACCACTCCTTCCATGAGTCGAATAGACCAATCAGGAAAGGGCACCGTCTATGCATCGCGAAACGATTCCATGGGGTATTGGCAAGCACAGCAAGCAGTGGTAACCTACAACTTGCAATCGCGAAGAGATTACGCGGGGGGTTGGCGAGCGGAGCCTCCCCCCCATAGTTTAAAAGAACTGTAACTGCTCATTCCAAATATGCATGTTTGGGGCACCGCACCTCACTTTGCCCCTCTCTTAAAGGGGAACTTTTTAAATTTTTATCCACAGCGCTCGTGCTGCATATCTTTAGAAAGGTCTGAAACTGCCTTTTCCTATTATGGATGTGTGTCCCCCTCCGTTCTGCCCCCCAGGGGAGCACATTTTTAATTTCTTTACAACAACAGTCGTGTGACACATCATTTGAAAGGTCTGCTACTGCTTATTCATATTATGGATGTCTTGTGTGTCACCCCCCCACTCTGCCCCCCAGGGGGGCACATTTTTAATTTTTTTACAATACCAGTCGTGTGACACATCATTTGAAAGGTATGCAACTGCTTATCCATATTATGGATGTCTTGTGTGGCGCCCCCCACTCTGCTCCCCCAGGGGGGGCACATTTTTAATTTCTTTACAACACCAGTCGTGTGACATATCATTTAAAAGATGTGCAACTGCTTATTCATATTATGGATGTCTTGTGGGTCATCCTCCCTCTGCCCCCCAGGGGGGCACTTTTTAATTTCTTTACAACACCAGTCGTGTGACACATTATTTGAAAGGTCTGCAACTGCTTATTCATACCATGGGGTAATGGCGAGCGCAGCAAGCATGGGTAGCCTACAACTTGGAATTGCAGAGCGATTCCAGACGGGATCGCGAAACGAATACGTGGGGGGCTGGCGTGAGTAGCGAGCAGGGGGGCGGAGCCCTCCTAGTATATTAAAAAGTGTCGCACACTATTCCCCCTTTACCATTATCCAATGGAATTCTCTTGTGTTGCCCTGTAATGAATAATAGCTATATTTTCACCGCATTCTTTATAGAATGCATATTTTAGTGCACCTCTTAAATGTATGTAAAATATATTATGTTTGACAGGGTGTAACATCTTTAAAATGCCTTTGAAACGATTTTTCCCCATAGGCCCTATGGGGAATGGAAAATTTGTAATGGAAAAATTTTGACTCTCTCTGTAAATAAACTAATCATGGTAGAAACTTCATTTTCAATAGGGTTCGTGATAGGGTAAACGTCAATAACATAGAAAACTTTCAAGGGAATTCGAGTACATTTACAGGAGTTAAAGCGCGGACAGACGGACAGATGGATAGACTGACAGACGGACAGACAAACCGAATGCATAAGAACTTTTCAAACAATGCACAAGCACTTTTGAAACTTTTGGAAAGTGTTATAAACGTTAAAATTCATTTGAGACGATTTTTCCCCATAGGCCGTAAAGTAATGGAAAACTTTTGACTCTTTCTGTAAATAAATTAATCATGGTAGAAACTTCATTTTCAATAGGGTTCGTGCTAGGGTAAACCTAAATAACGTCCTAAAATTTCATGTCAATCCGAGTATATTTACGAGAGTTAGAGCGCGGCCAGACGGACAGACGGCCAGACAAACCGAATGCATAAGTACTTTTCAACTTTGTTGGAAAGCGCTAAAAACTTCTTCTACTTATTTTTACTTCCATTAGAAAATGTAAAGAATACATACGACTGACGAAATTTAGGTTCCAACGCTTAGGTTTAGAATTCAGATGACTGTGGTAAAACTGTAAAACTTGCTTTTTGGACAGGAGTGTCCACACACATTATAAAATCTTGTAAAATGTAAAAAATATAATAGTGAAAGTTATGTATGATTACCCTACAACTGTTACATTACATTTTTTATATTCATTTTTTTCTTTGTACGAATAAGATGCTCATTTTGAAAACTGGTCAATCATGAAAAAGAAAAAAAAATAATATATGTGCAAGTTTCATGTTTTCAGCTGCAAATTCATTCACGTTACACGTGGTTTTGCATTTCTTTCTTTACTTTTTCCGCCTGTTTCTAGGATTATATTTTATTCAATATCAGTAATAGTTTTACTCTTATTATATCTGTTTTAATATAAACTAGAAAATAGAATTAACATAATGCATTTGGTGTTAAGGAATGAATAAACATAATTTTATTTCTATTTAAAGTAATCTTACTGTATGCCATTTCATGTCACTTTGCTACTGTTTACACTAAAATATTTGTTAAAATGCCAGTATAAATATGCCGATGTACAATTATAAGTCACCTTCGACATCTAGATATAGTGTATTCTTATATTTTGGTTATTCTTTTACACAGTCATTTTAGCCACATGTTGGTTATGTTGACCGAATGTCTTTTCGCATGTTGGTTTTTGACATAATATCGTTGAGTACTTCTTAGAAATTCATCGCGATCAGATAAAATGTACATGTACCGCATTTCAGGAAACGTTGCTATAAAAAAAAATTTTTACTTCTTAAAATCTTGCCTCGCTTCTTTTTTTTAAGTTCCTTATAAAATAAATAATTATCATAAAACTTTAAAGGTTTAAAAACACGGCAAGAAAAAACAAGTAAGAAAAATCATGCGTTAAGCATAGATTATGAAGCACTTTCCAACACTTAATGAAATCTTTAACAAAACTTTATTATTTAGGGAAATAATAGTGTATAGCCAAATATACCCAAATATGTATTCCAGTGCATTAGAACAGCCCTGTATTTCATATGTCAGTTCATATAATGGGAAAATTTAGCTTAGCAAGAAAATACTCAGTAGCTTGAAATTTCTTTTTCAGCAATTCATACTATTAGATAGAAACATACTTGAATATTTTTGTTCAGTCCTGTAGTTTACATTGTATCTTTATTACACGTCAGCATTAGGCTAAAATTTATTGTAAACTAAAACACTTTTAAAACAACTGAAATCACATTCTCATAAATCATCATTCATAGGCGTCCATGTACCGAATTCTTTGCGTGGCCCTGTATATCCCTTTATCTATATTCTGCAAACATTTCTCAGTAAATTGAATGCAGCTCAGCGTAAAAATGCATGGCTTATTTAAGAACCACCTTTAAATAATTTACGCTCATATTCAGTAACGTTGGCGAGCTCTTTTGGGTAGCCCTGTATATCAACTATAACATTTATACACATCATATAATGTGCATATATTTAGCGAAATATAAACGCGAATATCATAATTAAAATGCATTTCATACCTTCAACAGCCATCATCGGACATATATACGGTACTTCGGAAAGAATATACTATTTGAAATCTTTTGTATGGCCCTGTAAATGCTATGCACTTCATATTATGCAAGACAGTAGCGTATAATTTATATTAAGCTTCAATGATATACATCAATTTTATTATACATGAAAAAGCTTAATACATTTAAAATATGTCACACACAATTCTCCCTTTTACCATTATCTAATGGAATTCTTTTGTGTGGCCCTGTAAATGAATAATAGCTATATTTTCACCTTATATTTTATAGAATGCATATTTTAATATGTTTGACAGGGTATAACATCTTTAAAATTCCTTTGAAACGATTTTTCCCCATAGGCCGTAATGTAATAGGAAACTTTTGATTTGCTCTGTAGATAAACTAATCATGGTAGATACTTTATTTTCAGTAGGGTTCGTGCTAGGGTAAACCTCAATAACGTCCTAAAATTTTATGACAATCCGAGTATATTAACGATTTTTCCCCATAGGCCGTAATGTAATGGAAAACTTTTGATTCGCCCTGTAGATAAACTAATCATGGTAGATACTTCATTTTCAGTAGGACTTGTGCTAGGGTAAACGTCAATAACGTCCTAAAATTTCATGGCAATCCGAGTATATTAACGATTTTTCCCCATAGGCCGTGATGTAATGGGAAACTTTTGATTCGCCCTGTAGATAAACTAATCATGGTAGATACTTCATTTTCAATAGGGTTCGTGCTAGGGTAAACCTCAATAACGTATAAAAATTTCATAGCAATCCGAGTATATTTACGGGAGTTAGAGTGCGGACAGACGGCCATCCGGACAGACGGCCAGACAAACCGAATGCATAAGCACTTTTCAACTTTGTTGGAAAGTGCTAAAAAAGCTACTTAAGAAATGGCAATCAATGGGTTTTTTTTTAATTTCTGAAAATTGTTGAATCTGTGATGTATATAGTTTTTGAAGTGACGCATTCACATTAACCCTATAATGCTCACGGTTACATTTATGCTATTACTATTGTTCCCGATTAAATATATAAATTTTTAACCTGTTGGCCCAGAAATTAAAAAATATATATAGAAATTCTTGTTTCATTTAATAACAGTCATTTCGTTATCAAATAAGCCGAAATTCACTATTTAGATCTTCTGGAATTAATTCCGATTCCTGGAATTACATAAATTCTGGACCACATTCTACCTTGGACATTACACGTTCAAATTATATTCTTCTATTATTTTTCAAGCTTTCGTAGTTTCTATTTCCAAAGTGCATCGGTCAAATAATCCAGTCATATTTTTCATTGTTTTATTTTTAGGTCCAGTCCCAATTGTGTAAACATGCAGCACCTATAGATGTCGTTCAGTCCGCCCGCCTGCCTGTCAATCTGTCCGCATGTAACAACGCAAAAACTACCCAACCGAATCGTTTGAAATTTAAAACATATAATTGTTACATAATTTTTTGGGGCATTTCAATTTTTATGAAAATCGGATACATTGTTCAATTACAGGGACAATCAAAAACGTGTCGCTACATTACGGTCAATGGGGAAAAAGTTTCAAGTGCATTTTAATGGTGTTGGACACTTCCGAATGTACTAAAATTGATAAGTATCTATGAAATTTGTACTGCAATATACATTTTGTACAATATGTGGTTCAAAGAATATTTGTTATTGACTTACAGGGCCAGGCAAAAGTATTCCATTACATAATGTTATAAAGAGAACATTTTTTGGTACGCGATTTAATTGTATTAAACTATTTAACATTTTATGAAAATGATATACGTTGCTGAGGAAAGTTATTTTCTATATAATAGAAATCAGAAAGTACTTACAGAAACACACAAAAAGTTTCGGGTACTATACTTTATTCGAAATACTGTATACTATTCTGAATATTTGAATACGGTATGCTATTCTGCATCAAGATCTGAATATTTTTAGGTGCGTTCGTAATTATATAAATACGTAGCACCTATAGACTTCGTCCAGTATGTCCATCCGTCCGTCTGCCCGCAAATAACCAAACAAGAACAACCTGAGAGTTTTAGATTTAGAGTTTATATAGTTTGAGATTTAAAATGTATAATTGTTGCATAAATTTGTCGAGTCATTTCAGACAATCTGAAATATAGTTTTATTACATGGACAATTAAAAATATTTCATCACATCGTGGTCAATAGTAAGAAACAGTTTCAAATACATTTTACTGAAGTTACTCTCTTTCGAATATAATAGAACTGACATGCATCTATGAAGTATATAGGGGGAACTGATGCACATTGATACACCCCCTGTACTGCACACAGAGCCATTACAGGAAGTTTCAAAACAGCTACAAAAGGTGATACTAGTGCACTCAACTACATACAGAAAGTCTTGGAATGATTCAGTAGTTTGGTGAAATGGAATGGGTGATTAATTGTTTTTGTAGGTCAAAAGTAAATTTGAGTTGTACAATTGAAATGGTATTTTACAACTGTTCCAGTATTTTCAACCGAAAAGGATGCTCTCCCAGGCACGTAAAGCTATTCTTTATCAGTTCCTCATTCTTTATTGTTAGATAAATTATGAAGTGTTGGATTTGAGACTCATTTTATTCAAAATGGCTCTATGGGGCACATTGATACACTCTATGTCGGGGCACATTGATACAACCTAAATCCTTTTCTAGTTCATTTTTTCATTACCTTTTATTATTATTTTTTTTACCATACACTCCTTAATCCAACCATTTTTCGCCAAAAATTTCTAATATTAGTTTTTATTGAAGTGAAATAGCTCTAATTTCTTTATATTAGAACATTTTATAGTATTTTTGCGAACAGACTATCCAACATCTAGTGGCTGTAGAATTAACAAAAAAAAGGACGACAGCCTAGAAAATCTCAAATTTATATCGATTAGCCAGAGAAAAAAGTATTTTCAACATGAGAAATGTTAAAAAAGAGAAACAAACTTCAATACAGCACCGAATAAACAGAATTTTTAATATAATTATCCTTTATTTTCTGTATATAAACCGATTTATAAACAGAAAACCTGGTAATTTTTTCACCTTTCCTAAGAAAGAAGATAATGCTGGGGTTAAAGTGCCAGAAATGACAAAGATACCACAGCCAACAATTAGACAGTGAACAGCCAGAACATCAGGTCATTATACATTTCATTTTGATTGCTTTAAAATTGCTTACAAATAAATTGTGAGAGATTTGAATTTCTCTAAACAAATATAAAATGGTTTGCTAACAATTTTTCTATGATAAATATGCATCGGTGTTATTTTGTCTCTATTTTCCCAGATGTATCTATCCGCCCCGGGGATGGGAACATTGATACAAATGACTTTTTTTTTATTTTTTTTTTATTACATGCAAAAATAATATATAAAACAACGATTGTACATTTTTATAACACACTACACAAGTTTTGCTGGCACCACATGGAAAAAAAACTTGAAATTTCTGCTTTCTAGACACCAAAAAAATTCTTAGAAAAAAGCTGTATCAATGTGCCCCAGTTCCCCCTACTAAAATATTCATTCTCCACTATCTGTGATGCAAAGAATACTTATTATTAATTTACAGGGCCAAACAAAAATACTTCACTACATAATGGTATACGGGGAAACATTGTTTGGGGTGTATTTTAATAGTATTAAACTATTTCACTTTTTTTGATAATGAAAAATGTTGCTGCAGTTTAATAAATGTTCCATCCTGTATAAGAGAAAGCAGATAGTACTTACAGAAACAAACAAAAGACTTCGACCACTATACCGTATCCGAAGTGCAATATAATATAACAGCAAGATTTGAATATTTTTAAAACTTCGATATAGTACGAATGCGCATCATTTTCTACGCATCACGTGCAATTTCTAACTTCCTTATATGCATCAGGTTTCTCATAAAAAAGAGTTTAAAAGATAAATTGATATTTCAAGTTTAACCTTTTCCGGCACACTGTCCAATAATATTTTAGTAAAATTTTGTTTTTAGAATAAAAGGTTAAATTAAGGATTTCAAAATATCTAAAAAATTCTTTTGTGAATTCCGGTGTCAGTCGATAATTTATCATTTTACTAACAGATTTTGCCGGAAAGGCTTAAATGTCAAACAACATAGGATAATTATTAAGCTCGTGGTTTGTGGTTTTCTTCGAACCTTGCGTAAATACGGGTTAGGTTCCCGTAGAAATACCCCCACGGAGGGCATCCCCCCATAAGGCCTATATCCTATAGCGTAGATAATCGGCCAACATAAATACACCAATACACCAATTATTAAGCTCACATTTTAAATTGAATCGCAATTTCTTACACTAGTGGTTGAACATAAACGCGAAACTCTCTTTAAAGCAATCATTGTAAAACGTTCGGGCAAGCTAGGGATGCGGTTAACGGTATTTTTTTTAAACATTATAGGGAGCTATTTAGCGTCACCTATGTTTTAAAGAACTTGACAAAAGGGAAGAAAACGTCAATGAAAAAATAAAATAAAAAGAATATTGCCCAGTTAAACTGATGGCATTGAGCTCACAGGCTACGCATACTAATTGTACATAACTCCTTGTATTTTCGTTAATTCCGTTCGAAAAAAAAAAAAAATAAGAAGGGGAAGCAGCTCTCCCCTTTCTCCTTTTTTATACTTAATCATTGAACTTCCTAAACTATCAAGTACATGCTTTATCATATTAAAAAATCTATATCCAAAATTCAGAGCTAATCGGATAATTCTTAATAAAAACCCATTTAGCATTTATATAATTTAAGAGGAGTTATTCCCCTTTTTTATTTATACTTAACCATTAAACTTCCAAAACTATTCAGAGATTTGAACGAAATCTGACAATTCTGATTGAAAAATCCATTTATGCAAGTTAAGGGGAGGGCATTAGAACACCCGTTCCCCCTGTTTATACTTATTCAATGAACACCTAATAACAGCCACGGACTCGCCTCATCAGAATGATCCTATATCTAAATTTTGAACGAAAACTGTTAATTCTGCATGAAAAACCCGTTTATATAAATTAAGGGGAGGGGCATGAGCCCCCCTTTCCCCCTGTTTATACTTATTCAATGAACACCTAATAACAGCCACAGTATCGCCTCATCCGAATGATCCTATATCTAAATTTTGAACGAAAACTGTTAATTCTGCATGAAAATCCCGTTTATATCAATTAAGGGGGGGGCATGAACCCCCCGTTCCCCCTGTTTATACTTATTCAATGAACACCTAATAACAGCCATGGACTCGCCTCATCCGAATTATCTTTATCTAAATTTTGAACGAAAACTGTTAATTCTGCATGAAAAACCCATTTACATCCATTAAAGGGGGGCATGAGCCCCCGTTCCCCCTCTTATACATATCGAATGAACTTCAAAAACTTATCAGGGAAGCGCCTTGTCAGGATATACCTACATACAAAATTTTAAGCGGATCGGATATTTTTATCATGAGTTATCGCGTTACGCACATACATACAGAACGGACGGGCACATAAGCTCTCAGGCTATGATAGCCTGTGAGCTAAAAACTTATAAAATATTATATAAAGGAATTACTAAATATTTCTGGTATTAATAAAATATTAAAAAGAGATCAGCGAGAAAATATAAATTACTAAAATTAAATTTTAGCATTTCATTAGTAATGAAAAACTACGTAATAATAACTGAAAAACTACAGTATTTTATTCTTGATATATCGTAAGTATCGTATCGTAAGTAGCACAAGTATAAAAATCCATGCATGCATTGATGTAGTTCTCGTTCAATGATTGCATATTTATCCTTATAAATGAACATTCTAAACAAAGGCTCAAATATGTGAAAATGTAAACTATATTTATTATATTTTTAGATGTCGCATACATCTTAAGAAATCCACTTTTTTTTTTACGCTTAAAACCGAAATTGAAATTAAGCATCCGAAAATTATAGTCATAAAAATATTAACAATCTTTTTTTAATGGCTGTATTATCTTTCAAATCAGATAATTTTATGAAATTGCATAATCTTTATCTCTTTCCAAATGTTTAAAAAGTGTGATAACGTAATAACGACAACCATATGAGACCAATATTTCAATATACTATCTCTCTTACAAAATGTAGATTTTTTAACCTGAACACAAATTTTATTCGGTTGACAACCACTTTAAAAAAAAAGTTATCTTTACTTAAATGATCACGACAATGCTTAAATCAAAGAAAGCAAGTAGTATTTTTCTTTATTTACTGGTGTCGAAAATACGTTCTGTGTCCTTTTTTAACCCTTTCCAACAAAGTTGAAAAATGTTTATTAATACTTTCCAACAAAGTCGAAAAATGTTTATGGATTCGGTTTGTCTGGTCGTCTGGCTGTATGGCCGTCTGGCCGTATGGCCGCGCTCTACTTCCCGTAAATGTACTCGGATTGCTTTGGAATTTTTATATGTTATTGATGTTTACCCTAGCACAAACCCTATTGAAAATGAAGTTTCTACTATGATTAGTTAATTTACAGGGATAGTCAAAAGTTTTTAGATACATTACGGCCAATGGGAAAAAACCGTTTCAAATGAATTTTAAAGGTGTTATACCAAAGCCGTCTCAAAGTCTCCAAGCCAAACACAACTTTTGGTGACGTCACGGCGCGAGGCCTATTACATCTGTGGGAAACATAGGCGATATTAAAAATATATCAGCTCTTTCCTTTACATTCCAGCTTATTTCCACAACATGCAGAAAATAAAACATGCCTATAATTCAAAAGCGCTTATTAAATACTTTTTTTCAATTATTTTCACTCGTCACAGCAATAATGCAAATAATGCAAGAACAATGTCAATGAAAATATGCATCATAATCAAGTCACATTAAAGAAAGTTGGTTAGTTGACTAATAATATTAATAATAAAAATCCAAGCGTTAAATTTATTTTAGGTGAACAGGTTTTATTACATATTCTACTTTTAAATTTAGAAACAATATCAATTATTATATATTTTATCGACAATAAATAAAGTTCTCCACAAAACAAGATATTGTATCACATAAATTAGCGGTTTAAACCCCTAAATTTAATTATTTTGCTTTCATTATTTCACTTGCAATAATAATTAAATACTAAAAAGCCTTCCAATCAAAAGCAACATTTAAAAATTAAGTAGATGAAAAGTAAGTGTTAAATAACAACAAATTAGAATTCTGTTTTATTTTTATTACTCATTGCGGCTTAACTATCCTATTAAATACTTAGTGTTTTAAAACCTGTGCATAATAAATTTAGTATAAACAAATAGTAAATTTAAAGAATACATGAAATTAAATATTCAAATTCATATACAGGGTGCGAAGAGAAAACTGCGCCTGGGGCAAAGTGTCAGTTGGCGCCCCCCTACCCAACTTTTTCTTACAACAGGTCAAAAATGACGTTGTGTTACATAATGTTTAATATTGAACTAATTGTACACTCGAATTTTTTATCATCATATTCTTCTCTTAGCATAAAACGAAATTATTACTACAGTTTAATAAGAAACATTTAACTGCAGTCTGACTAAGCACTAATTTATCTTTCTGCGTCGCAAGGAGAGAGAGAAAATATGACTCCCCCTACATTTTCTTGACCCGTTCCCCTATAATTTACTTCTAGTCTTTGGAAAATTGGAGAGATTTAAAGACATTATCCCTATATCTTTATTTTCACAGTATATAAATATGTATTTATGTAACAAAAATATAAAGAGATTTTTTATCAACATGCAAAAGTTTTAGATTAAAGAACAACAGTTAAATGGCAGATGCATATTTATCGAGGAGGAAGGGTGCGAGATAGATAGAAAAAGCAAGTAGACAACATTCTTTCTCTTTCTCTTTTATTTATTAGTAAACACAAGTTTCACTTCAAATATACTTAACATATGGTTTCTAGAACTGTGATTCTGATTATATAAGCATTCACATATGAAGAAGAATAGGAAGGTCAAACGTTGGGGTATTCCACAATTTTTAATTAAATAATTTTATAATAATTATTGATTTTAATAATAACTATGTGTTTTCATAAAAATATATAACAGATTAAAAAAAGATAGCATACTATTTTTGACCATGTTACAAATAAAAAGAGGAAATTTTGATTGGATCAAAAATGACATCGATACCAAAAGACAAACCCCCCCCCTCTCCCCCTAGAGATATCTTACAAATCTACCTTATAAATTGATTGCCTGCCAAACGCCTCAGCCCCCCTAAAATAGTAATGTTATATATGCACAGCTCCAAAGGAGGAAAGTTGTGAAAAGATAGAAATTACTTATTAATTCGGCTTTTAATTTAAAACTATTGACTGGGAATATTTAAGCATGATTAGTACCTAAGGAATCCAATCTGACATAAGTTTCAGCCGTCTGGTGCAAATATTTTGGAATAAATAAATATCGTAAATTTTTAACAAAACTTACGAATAACAAGATAGGTATTGTTGTAAATATTACAAAAATGCAAAAATTCAAAGAATAATATTCGCATTGTATTATATTTATGACTTTATTTCAGAAGCAAAATTCCAAGAAATAATGATTTGAAAGTTTTTTATTAATTTGCTTAAATTAAAGGAACTAATGAAAGTTTCGACTTGAAAATTTAATAATGGAGATATATCAAATAGGATAGTAAAATTTTAAGTGAATCGACCTTATAGCTTCTATTATAGTTATAAGGGGAAATATAATGGCGCCAGTAGAACTATCAAATAGATAATGAAATGAGATTGTTTTGTTATACGTATTAGTGAAGAATGTAACTGAAAAATGATAACTTTGTTAATAATTTTAAAGTTAATTGACCAATTCATACCAATTTTAAGCAAATTATGAGAAAGGGAAGGAATGATTCAAGTCTTCACACAATTTAAGGATGTTTAGGTTTTAAATTCTCTTTCTATTTGAAAAGAAAGAAAACGAAACTAATATTGTTTTGTTTGGAGACACTGCTTTATTGAAAGCTCAATGCTAGATGTTAGAATTTACTAAATAGCTAATTTTAAAGAAATTAAAAATAAAAAGATATTGAATATAAGAAATAAAACTTCTTTGATTTGACATTTGCACATAAATATAATTCGAAAACAAAATTTACCTTGAAAAGATGAGATTTATACGGATATTTAAGTAGTTTATTGAGTGTGCACATGTTTTGTTTTAAATAGCAAGATACAAAATGAAATTCTCCGCGTTGGTGATTGATTGGTCAGCCTAGGGCTGTGACGTCACATAAGGGGGGAATGAAATTGTGTTTGGCTAGGTAGTCTTTAGGAAACTTTGGTTATACCCTGTCAAACATATTCGAATTTACATGGATTCGCAAAGTGCACTAAAATATGCATTCTGTAAAACTTTCAGTCAAAATAATAGTTACTATTTTTTTACAGGGCAACTCAAAAGAATCCCATTGCACAATAATAAAGGGGGAATTGTTTGAGATATATTTTAATTATGTTAAACGATTTCAAGTATCATAAAACTGATATACACCGCTGAGACTTAATATTTAACGCATAACATAAAGTGCATAGCATTTACAGGAACACACAAAATATTTCAAATCTTATATTCTAATCCGAAGTATATTATCGATGATAGCTAATGGATGGATCAAATACATTTTCAATTATGATATGCATTTTTACTTTCTTCTATCTTTACAAGAAGAAAGTATTGGATTCATGAAAATTTTCGACTTCCGGTTTTCGACGGATTTATACGTTTTAGGAGATCCTGAACACGTTTTGACTATTTTTAGAAAATGTCTGTCTGTGAGTCTCTCCGTCTGTCTGTCTGTCTGTCTGTCTGTCTATCTGTCTGTCTGTGTGTCTGTCTGTATGTGACAAAAAATTTGTGGGCGCTCTATCTCAAGAACTAATGCTCGAAATTTAATAAAATTTTATATTCAGTTAGACCTTGATATGAATTAGTGCCTATTGGTTTTTGGAGGAAATTGGCCTGCAGGTGGCGCTGCTGTACTCCGTTTTTCATGATTTTCAAGATTGCTATATCTCAAGAACTAATGCACAGAATTTCACCAAACTTCAGATTCTGTGACCCCTTGATATACATAGACGCTGATTAAGTTTTGATGTAAATTAGCCAGCAGGTGGCGCTGCTATGCCACGTTTTTCATGATTTTCATGATAGCTATATCACAAGAACTAATGTACAGAATTTCACCAAACTTCAGATACCGCGATACCTTGAGATACATAGCGGCTGATAAGGTTTTGGTGTGAACTGCCCTATAGGTGGCGCTGCTATGCTACATTTTGCACGATTTTTGAGATATCTCAAGAACTAATGCAGAGAACTTCATCAAATTTTAGATTCTGTTACACTAGAATATATAACATAATTAGACGCTGATTACATTTTGGTATTAACCTTGCAACAGGTGGTGCATCTATGCTGCATTTTGCACGATTTTTCCGACAGCTATATCTCAACAACCAACGCACATAATTTCACCAAACATCAGATTTTGTTACAAAATGACATATAACATAATTACACGATGATTACGTTTTGTTATAAATCCTTCAACTGATACTGCTGCTGTGCTATATTTTACACGGTTTTTTTTAAACTAGCTATGTCTCAAGGACTAATGCACAGAATTTCATCAAACTTCAGATTCTTTTATACCATAACATAATCAGACGCTTTTTTTACGTTTTGGCATAAATTGTCCAAGATATGGTGTTGCTGTGCTACGTTTTGCAATTTTTTTGTTATAATTATATCTCAATTATATCTCAAGAACTAATGGACGAAATTCCATCAAATTTCAGATTCTGTTAGGTCTTGACATAAATAGATGCTTATTAGGTTTTAGTATAAATTATCCAACATGAGGCACTACTAAGCTCATTTTCTCAGAATATTAATTAAATTTTGCGTTTTAGGCTTTTCGGATAGCAGAATCTCATTAGGCTAGGTCAAATGTTCGAGGAAATTCGATAGTGGGTAACTTTGGGGTCACCACGTTTTTTTTAAATATTAAAATATACTTATGAGATAGAAGAAAGTTTTGGGATTGACACATCCAACTAGTTAAGTTTTAGTAAATGTCTGCAAATTATATGGTACGCATAAATGTTATATTTGATACACAGGGTTACACTAGAAAGCTCATAATGATTACGGAATGGGAGGGTGATTATCTTAAAGGTGGTTTTTTAAATAAGTTATGCATTTTTACTTTGAAATGCTTTCAGTTTACTAATAAATGTTTATAGAATATAGATAAAATGATATACAGGGACACGCAAAGAATTGGATACATGGTCGTCTTTTGATGATAATTTCTGGAGATGTGATTTAAGTAGTTTAAAGAGTATTTTTGTTTGGATCAAACATATTCAAATTAACATGGATTCGATCTGTCAACGAATTTTGCGGTTCTTTTGCTATTTTTTGATGACGTTTGCGGATATTTTGGAATCTCGTGACAAAATACACGTTTTCTTGTAATTCTTGAACAAAATTCGCGGTATTTTTTTGCCCGAATTTTCAGATTAATGACCGATTTTCTTTCAATTTTCGGAACTTAAATTTTCCTTAATTTTCGGCCTTAAATTTTCGGAAAATTCGGAAAAAAATCATACCGATCTATGGTACATATTATTATTAGATCGATATTGTAAAGGTCGCTATGCAGATCTTTTTATTTGTAATAATTTTTCTATCTCAAGGAATCATAGAATTTGTTGTTAAAATCGAAATCAGTTGGATATGCTTCTTCAAAATTTCCTCAAGTGATTAAAATTTCCCCCGATTCTAGATCACCGGATCGGACATATTCTGCACCTTTGGGAAAAAGTATTGGATTCGTGAAAATTTTCGACTTCCAGTTTTCGACGAATTTACACGTTTTAGGGGTCAGGGGCACCAAGAAACATGTTTTTACAAAATATGTCTCGTGAGTCTGTGGTTCTGTGAAGTCTGTGACTCTATCTGTATGTATTTTAAAAACTAATCCCTAAATTTTTATAACTAGCTTTATCGAATTTAATTAAAAATTACATTTTATTAGTCCTCGACATAAATTGGTACTGATAAGTTTTTAGTAAAAATCACTCAACAGTTGGCGCTGCTATAATGCATTCTTTACGATCCATTCAATAGCTTTATCTCAATAACTAATGTACGGATTTTCATCAAATTTTAGATTCAGTTAGGTCTTGACATGAATTAATGTTTACATTTTGGTGTAAATCGCTTGAAAGGTGGCACTGCTTTGCTGCCTCGTTCACGATTTCCGCAATAACTCTATCTCGAGAATAAATGCACGGATTTTCATCAAACTTCAGATACAATTATTTCTCGACATGAGCTGATGTTTTTTACATTTTGGTGTAAATCGTTTGACAGTAGGCGCTGCAGTGCTGTCCTTTTTCACGATTTCTGCAATAATTCAATCTCGAGATTTAATACGAGGTCTTTTTTTTTAAACTGAACTTCAGATTCAGTTAGTCCTTGATATAAATTTACGTTTTCCAAATTTTAGTGTAAATCTTTCATGCAGGATAGCGATGCATCTTGCATTTCATGCGATTTCCGTTGTAATTCTGTCTGTAGAATTAATGCACGAATTGTCACAAATTTTCAGATTCAGTTATGCCTTAATATAACTTGATAGTGTGTACATTTTGGTGTAAATCAACCAACAGGTGACGGTACTTGGTTTTTCATAATTTTCACATGAATGATTTATTCATGATTTCCTCTGTCTAAAGAACTAATGCACGGATTTTCATAAATTTTAGATTCAGCTAGTGTTTACATCGCTGTCAACATCTTGCGCTTTTTCGGCCCGGAAAATTTTACTGTAAATTTTACTATATCAAATCGCCATAATCTGCTGATTAAATAAGTCAAAAATTTCTATTAAATTTTTCCGGGTCAAAAAATCAGAAGAGTTGGCAGCTATGTGTTTAAATACGCTGTAGAAAATTCATTTTTGGTGTAAATCACCCAACAAGAGTCGTTTCTAAGCAGCATTTTGCAAGATTTACTTCATTTTAGCGATAATCATATATCAAGAACTAGTGCACGGAATTTCATATGATTAGAATCCCCATGATGGGCATAGGTTGGTATTTAATTTTGCCACTGTGATAGCGAATTTTTAAGTATTAAAAATCATGTGATACAAGAAAGTTTTTGGATTGCCACATCCGATTAGTTTTCATTACATAAAAAAAGAATGTTTAAGGATAAATAAAGAAATACAGAATACTTAAAAATTACTTGACTTTATAATCATTTATTACACTATTTTTCTAATGTTAAAGATAAGTTTAGATATTTGTGAAATTATTTATGTTTTGTTTAAACGATAACATATTTTTTTAATTTGAATTTAATTTAGTAAAAAATATATATGTTTTCCTTTTATACTATGTCTTGTAATACATTTCAAAATTGCAGCACGATATAAAAATTAATAGAATATTGCCCAGTTAAACTGATGGCATAGAGCTCACAGGCTATGCACAATAATTATACAGGGTGTTTCTAAATTCATGGTACAAACTTTAAGGGGTGATAGTACACATCAAGACAAACAATATTAAATGGGAATCTAAGGGTCCCAAACGTCTTCCGAAGGAGATAGGCGCCATGAAAGTTAAGGGTCCAAAAATTCAAATGATTATAAAAAAGAGAAAAATTGGTCGATTAGTTTGCGGTTTTCACTAAAAATATTCTTTATATCAGTATTGTCTTGAAAATAAATTATAAAGATATATTTCAAAAAATTCCGATAGAGGGCGCTTTAGACTTTGAAGTAACGAACAACTATTTTTTACCATTATATTTTGCATCTCATGAAATTTTTATAGAAGATTAGACATAAACTTAAATTTTAAGCTCAAAATCTAAATCGTTGGAGTGGTTAAGTAGCGAAAACTGAACTGTGGGGGGAGGTTCAAATTTCAAATGATTATAAAAAACGGAAAAAATTTATCAATTGATTTGCGATTTTCACTAAAGTTATTCTTTATGTCAGCATTATCTTCAAAGAAAATTATAAAGATAAATTTCAAAAAGTGTCGATAGAGGGCGCTTTAGACTTTGGAGTAACGTACAACTATTTTTTATCGTTATTTTTTGCATCTCATAAAATTTTTTTAGAAGCTCAGACATAAACTTAAATTTTGAAATGAAAATCTGAATCGTTGGGAGTGGTTAAGTAACTCAAACTGAA
Source organism: Maratus speculifer (assembly GCA_964019185.1). Classification (NCBI taxonomy): domain Eukaryota; kingdom Metazoa; phylum Arthropoda; class Arachnida; order Araneae; family Salticidae; genus Maratus; species Maratus speculifer. The sequence continues at coordinate 1,064,955 of CAXHSM010000003.1, forward strand.
TTGTGTTCAATGGGGGTGGGGAGGTTAAAATTTCAAATGATTATAGAAAACAGAAAAATTGGTCGATTCGTTTGCGGTTTTCTCTAAAACTATTCTTTATGTCAATATTTCCTTAAAAATAAATTTTAAAGATAAATTTCAAAAAATTCCGTTAGAGGGCGCCTTAAACTTTAGAGTAACCAACTACTATTTTTAACCGTTATTTTTTTTAATCTAATTAAATGCTTGCAAAGTCTTAGATTTAAATTTTGAGCTCAAATTCTAAATCGATGGGTGGGGTTAAGAAGCGCAAACTTATCTGTGGTCAGGAGTTGAAATGTTACCCTCCCTACCACTCGAACACAATTCAATTTTCCGCTATTTAATCACTCAAACGATACAGATTTTGAGCTCAAAATTTAAGTTTTGAACTTTTACAAGCATTTAATTACATATAAAAAATAACGGATAAAAATAGTTGTTGGTTACTCTAAAGTTTAAAGCGCCCTCTAACGGAATTTTTTGAAATTTATCTTTAAAATTTATTTTTAAGGAAATATTGACATAAAGAATAGTTTTAGAGAAAACCGCAAACGAATCGACCAATTTTTCCGTTTTTTATAATCATTTGAAATTTGAACCTCCCCACCCCCATTGAACACAGTTCAGTTTGCGCTACTTAACCTCTCCCAACGATTCAGATTTTCATCTCAAAATTTAAGTTTATGTCTAAGCTTCTAAAACCATTTTATGAGATGCAAAAAATAATGGTAAAATATAGCTGTACGTTACTCCAAAGTCTAACGCGCCCTCTATCGGCATTTTTTGAATTCGATCTTTATAATTTATTTTCAAGATAATACTGACATAAAGAATAATTTTAGTGAAAATCGCAAATCAGTTGACCAATTTTTCCGTTTCTGAAAATCATTTGAATTTTGAACCTCCCCCCACAGTTCAGTTTGCGCTACTTAACCACTCCCAACGATTTAGATTTTAAGCTCAAAATTTAAGTTTATGTCTAATCTTCTAAAAAAATTTAATGAGATGCAAAAAATAACGGTAAAAAATAGTTGTTTGTTACTCCAAAGTCTAAAGTGCCCTCTATCGGCATTTTTTGAAATTTATCTTTATAATTTATTTTTAAGACAATACTGGCATAAAGAATATTTTTAATGAAAACCGCAAACTAATCGACCAATTTTTCCGTTTTTTATAATCATTTGAGTTTTTGGACCCTAAACTTTAATGGCGCCTATCTCCTTCGGAAGACGTTTGGGACCCTTAGTTTCCTATTTAATATTGTTTGTCTTGGTGTGTACTATCACCCCTTAACGTTTGTACCATGAATTTAGAAACACCCTGTATATTACAGATTTATATAATAATGCACTTCGAAATACAAATTAAGGAGGGAAATAGCCCCTGTTCCCTTTCTTAATATCCAATGAATACCCAATACTAATCACGGAGACACCTCATCGGAATGATCCTATATCTAAGACTTGAATGGAATCTGAGAATTCTACATGAAAAATCCATTTACACAAATTAAGGGGAGGGTCATTAGCCTCTGTTCCCCTTCTTAATGCTTATCTAATGAACACCCAATATTAATAATGAAGTTGCCTCATCAGAATGATGCTATACATAAGATTTGAGCGAAAACTGATAATTCTACATGAAATAATTGTTTTATAAATTATGGGGAGGGGCACAAGCCCCCGTTCCCTTTCTTATACTTATCGAATGAACTTTCAAAACTAATCAGGGAAGCGCCTTATCATAATAAACCTTTATCTAAAATTTCAAATAAATTGGATATTTTTATCATGCGTTGTCGCGTACATACGTACGTACATACATACAGAACGGGCGGGCACATAAGCTCTCAGGCTTTGATAGCCTGTGAGCTTTTTTCTTTCGAGTTCATAAAAAAATTCCTTAAAAAATTATGTACGATTTCATTGAATTTTTTTCATGAAATTTACATTCACGACTTAATCCCAAAATTTAATATTTTGAAAATTAGTAAGATAAAAATAGAAATTAAATGGGATATTTTTCCCTTGATTCAATATGAATATTTTTACGAGTTTCGAAAACAGGGCAGAAAGGCTGTATTCTTCTGAAAAGAACAAATTCGAAAAGATTACATATTCTGTGAAGGAGTGAAAGAAATTCCGATGCAAAAGCAATGTAATTTCTAACCTTTATTTATTTTTGAAAAGTAAAAATAAAAGAAAATCATGCTGCTGAAAATAATACAGGTATATATATATTTTTTTTCTTTCTGTCTTAAATCGCTAATAAAATATTCTTCAGAAATAAAAATTGCAATTTGTCATTGTGCATAGAAAATTCTTTTGTGAAGAATAAATGGAATAAGAATGCTTACGAAATTGGTTCCAACAATAGTTTAGAGGCAATAAAAGAACCTTCTGAATATTATACTGAGCTTCTTAAATGATTATTTTTATCTATATCTTTATTAATAAAAGAGTTTTTTGAAATAAAAATTATAATCAATATGGAACGCATAAGATAGGTCGAAAAATATTAGTGAAGATGAATTCATTGAAAATGTTAAGAAAAATTATTTATAAAATAACTTAGAGATAATCAGCGTTGATACAGGTCAGAGAATTTTCAGATTAAAATATTCTTCTGTACCAGTGTTGTTTTATAGATATTCTTTACTTAAATAGACATGAAATTGCATACTTTTCTTCTTTTTTTATTTTTTTTATTAAAAAATACTGATATTTGACCTGGAAAAATCTCTGAAGCGTTAGCAACTCTCGTAATGCAAATATTCCATATACATAATTTTACATAACTAAATGGTTAATTATTTTTAAAAACTTAACAATAAAATTATTTCCTATCTCAGTTAAGCTAGTGTTTCTAACTATGAAATATTTGCAAGATTTATTTTTTTTTTTTTCAAATAAAGGAGTATTTTAATCTCCTGCTGTGAATAGTTAGATATTTATAAGTATCTGTAGTCTTTTTTCCTTTCATTTGACTGTATTTGGAAAGAAATAATAAAATTTGCAAAAAGTACGTTAATCCGTATTAAGTATTCGATTAACAAAAATTTCGCGATATTATAAGTCGAAATACCATAATAATAATATAAATACGATATTTTAAAATTTTTCAATTGTAAATTTTCCTGAAATAACATTAGTCATGGCTTCAACGTCATCGGATGTAATATAAGTTAGTTTTTATCATAGATGCCAACTTTTATCATTTCTTTTGGCCCGGAAAAAATTAATAGAATTTTTTGGTAAACAACGGTGTTTTGAAATGATAAAAAATACTATAAAATGTTTTTGGGCCGAAAGAGCGGAAGATGTTGACAGCTGTCTGTTTATTTACCTATAAGCTGTAATACTGCAAAACTTCCACGAATAATGAAAAAAATCATGATCCAAGAACTTGTAGAGCGCATAAGAACAGTATTCACAAAATTTTCATTATATAATAAATAAACTGGACTTTTGCATCACGAAAAAGATATTTTTTAATATTAACTTGAAAATAAAAGGAATCACAAGTTTACTAAATTATGTATATAGAAAATTGTAACGTTAAAAGACGAATTAAACATTAAACTAGAAATATAATAATTGACTTTTCGGTCAACATCCATGACCATCTATAGGAAAGTGTTGTTTGATAAATGAACAGAAACAAGCAACCTGGAATTTGAATATTTGATTGACAAAATGATTGAACATTTTGTTAGAATCGGGAAACTAACACAGACAGATTCAAAATTATAAATTCAACTCGCACCATTGAAAGGAAGCAAATTTGAACCCGATCTGGCGAAGAAAATATTCGTCAACCCTCAGGTTCGGATAAAATCAGATTACTCGAACAACAACTATTTCCAATTTTACTATTTCCATTTATTCATATACCTACCACAAATTTTGATATTCACTTATCTCATCCTCTCATTCAAAAAGTAGTTTGTTAATTACTATTCGATAATCGTATTACCATACGAAAAGATATCAGAGATAACAATCAGCCGAATGACGGGTTATTGAAAAATCTTTCTTAAGAATTGTAACTTAAACAAAATCTCAGACATTTCGTGAAAGAATTTTTTTTTTCGATATCCAAAAATTAAATAAGATTGCATTCAAATTTTACGAAAAAATTGTATAAAATCTACTTTTTATGAAAATTCTAAAAATATGCCCTGGTCCTTTTTTCTACAGAATTCATACACATCAAGGAATTCAGCAGATTTTAGATGTTCTAGTACCAAAATTTTGTAAAATACTAGTCACTATAGCTGAAGATGGGTGTTTTTCATTAACCGCTTTGCTACAGAGTATTAATGCAATATTACTAACTATAACTGATTTAGTTCTTTTACCATTTCACTTCAGAGCAAGATTTTTATTTTATTTGCATTATTTAAAATCTTAGAATTCGAAACATATCACTCTGAAATCGAAATTGTAATTATGTTCGTGTATTAATAATAAATGCATCAAAACAGAGGTCCTCATTTCGTGATCAAAGAGGTTAAATAACTTTAGGTAATCACGAAACTTTTAACTAGTATCACTTTATAAAAATTATGATTTTGCATATTTTCAGCTTTCTTTGCGCTGAGTGTGGGGATTTTCAATGCGGAAATATTTCTATATTTATACTGTAAGAATGTCATATTTGTACATTTTATAATTCTACAATATACTAAGAAAATAACTAAAAATAAAAGTTTTGAGTGGATCTTGCACAAAATCCCTGTAAATTCAAAATTAATTAATCCTTCTAAAATCTTTCAAATATTTATTAAATGATTATAGTTTAAACAATTCGCGCAAACTGCTTTAAAATGTAAAATTTTCATGAATTCATGTTGCGGTAGATAAAGGATTAAAATAAAAGAACATAGCCGGATAAGCATGGGAAACATGCCTTTCAATCAAATTTGTTGATTTTTTCCCCAGGTGTGACTATTTATCTGGCAATCAATTTCCCCTATTATCACCTTATAAATATAGATATTTTATGAGATAAAAATGGTTTTTCGATTTTTTAAAAACCTCATTTTCTCAAAAACTACTGTACCGACTTACATGTAATTTATTGAGTTTATATAGACATTAAAGATGCATAACTAGGAATTTTTGTATAATTTTCTGATAATAAAAAGCATCTGAAAAAATGATTAAAAATTTTTTTAAAATAAAAAGCGTATCTTATAGTTGTCGGAAAATTACCATTTTCTAATAAAAAAAATCCTCATATGTGCCCGCATATCTATATTATAAAGGCCAAACGTATCTGTGCGTAACGCATACGTCATTTTGTGAATGGCAACAATTTCGCATGCGGTTCAGTTTTGCAATTTTCTGTACTACAAATTTTATACTTCTAAATATCGCACATTTTCAATTTTTATACCGTCGTATTGAGAAAAAAAAATTTACTTTTAAATGCAATTTGTTTGAAAGCTGTATCTCAATTTGTTTATGAGTTATTAATTTTTTTATAGTTTTAAGTACGAATTTTGCAATTGTGGCAACATAAATACGCCATTTTCTCTTAAAATTGATAAAAACTGAAATAAAAAATCATGTCAAAAGATATTATCTGTCATAAAATGCGATGAAATTTGTTTTTATTCATCAATTAAATGGTTTTTTAGTTTACTGAAAACCTTATTTACAAAGGATAAAACAATTTCTCTTCATAAAAATGTATTTTAAATAATATTCGAGTGACTTCACCGCATTTACTCAGTTCGTATCAAAAAACTACATAAGTGCAATTTTATTTATCCGCATGTATGCAATATTTTCCAAATTTGAAAAAATGTGCAAATTAATGATTTCTGATAAAACATGGAGCTATTATAAATAAAGAAGTGAAGATTTGTGAATCATCACGTTTCCGATTTGTTTTGCCGAATGCCTTGAATATTATTTTTGCTGCGTTTGTGTAATATTCCGTCCTAATGACGTCATATGCTGTTTGTTTGTTTGTTTGTATCCATGTCGGCCAATTATCTACGCTATGGGATATAGGCCCTATGGGGTGGGATGCCCTCCGTGGGGGTCTTTCTAAGGGAGCCAAATACTTATTTACGCAAGATTCGAAGAAAACCACGGAAAACTCCGAACGGTTAGGCCGGCGGTCGCGATTGGGTTCGAACCCAGCACCTACCGTCTACCACTTTGGAGGTCAGAACCCCGCGGCCACTGGTGGGGCCAAACGTCAATAGATGTTGTTTAAGATTGGATCCGTAAAAATGGAATGCTTTTAGCGAATGCAAATAACGTCTTTTTATATTAAAAAAAAATTATTTTAAAATGATCAAATTAAAATATTATGAAAAGTGCGTATGTAAATTTTGACAGTATGAAAATTATGACGGGTTTAGATTTCACATGGGAATTCTATAATCATGTCAATTTGGATTTTTTTTTTCATTTGCTTTAAACCAAACAAAAGATCCTCAATTGATAATTTCGTCATAATAACTTATCTTTGTTATACTTTACTGATTACATATGCGATTTAAGTTTAATTTTAATAATTTGGACAACTAAGTTTTATAGAAAAGCTATTTCCATGAGTACTTGTAGTGTAAGTCACAGGCTACGACTTTTAGCTACCAGTATTATAGAACGAAAATAATGTATTTTATTTTATAGGCACATTTTCATTAAGTGAATAAGGCCAAGCAGACTTTTCGAAAATAACGGTGGCTAACAAGCATAGCAATTAATAAGGTATGTGACTTACACTACAAAACCCATGGAATTAGCCAGAAATAGTTTTTTTTTCTCTTTTTAGCTTAAAATAATATTTGTTTGAGAGTTAGTCTGACCAATCTAAGATGCATTTTTTACTGTAGCTAATTTTGTGGGCTTATCATAAATCAATGAAACAGTTCCTTCCTAAACATTTTCTTTCGTCGAAATTAGACGAGTTCCACCTCGTTATAAATAAATTCTGAAAGTTTGCGTTGGGTACTACATATAAATATTTACAAAAATATGTATAAAAATTATTTAAATTCATTTAAAGGCGTTATTTGGGACGGAGCTATTTATCTTCAACACCTGAAGAATATTTCGAATGTACACTTACAGAACTGCTGTATTTAAAATTTTAATGAACACTTAGGCATCATTCTCAACGCTGACGATACTGTTTTGATAACAAAATTTCTTTTTGGTGTCGCATACAACAACACGAAAAGAATATTTTTGTCGTAGAAACAAACTATATTCTTCGATATCGAAATCTAACAACAGTGATCTCCGCCAATTTAAATGAAAATGGTTTTCATCAGTTTTTATAAAGAGAGATTATAGTTAATAGTTTCAAGCATTTTAACCGGGCGATGTGCCCTGTTTACCATCATGTTAAATGTTTATGTCTAAGTAATAGTCTGCCGCGATCAGAAACAGATTTAATGTGGTGAATGATTGCTATTTTTTACTATGTCATCTAAGACTGATAATCCGAAATGTGACTGTTTATTAGAGATGGGCATTATTTAACATAACAGGATAAATACTCGTAATATTAACCAAAAACTTATTATTCAATAACAGATTACCAAAAAGTCCCTGTTAATTTTTGAACGCCTCGTATGGTAAGCATTTTAAAAAGAAGAAACAAATAGTAAGGCTGAAAATCCTTTTAGGAATACATATTTATAAATTAATAAAAGTTTAGTTATATAAAAAAAACTCCAACTTATAAATCTATTTGAATTCTGAGGCAAAGAATTTCTATTACTGCAGAAAACAAAATTCCCCAACTGCATTAAAACGCTTTTGAGACAGAGAAAGAAAAAAAAAATTCCGACGCACAAAAAAAATCCCTATGAAACTTTCTTTTTGACGCGTCACTGTCGATCTGCGATTCCAAGACATTAAAAATCCTTTTGGTCTAATCAAGGAAGTCAATCATAGGAACCATTTTCCCTTTGCATTGTCCAAGACATTAAAAATCTTTTTGGTCTAATCAAGACAGCCAATCATAGGAAACCTTGTCCTTTTGCTATATCAAAAGTTCTCGTGATAAAATCTCTCAAAAGCTATTCGTTGTTGATTATTCTATGAATATTTAAAAACATCTGGTTTCGATTCTTCACAGAATATATTTTATAGTTTGAATTTTTTATAACGCTCACAGTTACAAAGATTAAAGCAATAGAATCAGTTTTTAGAATAACAAAAACAACATTTATTGAAAAAAACAGCTGGAATAATGAAAACTGGTTAGAATACTGAAAATGAAATGGGGGGGAAATGTGTTTTTATTCTAGAGTACGTGAAGTTAGTTAGTGAAGCTTGCAGATTATTAAAAAGCAACAAGGCGGTAATGTCGGCCATCTTTGGTCATATTTTTAATGGGAAGGAATCTCTGTTTGAAAAATGGAATGAAAGAGATTTACGGATTTAATTGTTGATAGAAAGCTGTTTTATCGCTCGTGCACGGGACATAATCTTTCGTTGATGTAGTTAGATGGGTAAAACGGTGGCAATCTTTGGGTTTGAATATTTAAAAGGTATATTACTATGTACTCATGGTATTTGGGGGAAGGGGGTGTTAGTTTGGCGCTATGATTTTTATTTAAAAAAATTTTATTACTTTTTTTATCATTATTATTTTGTCAATATTGCGTCGTTAGAAAATACGAACTGGAAAACATTACTTTTGTAATTGGATTTTCCTGAAAAAAAAGAAGAAAAATAGCCTGGTGAAGACACAGCCATTCGAAAAGGGATGGGAGGGGGTGGCGAAAGGGGGCGGTCCCGACGGACGCGGAAATTTATAGGGCGCCAATTTTATACTACCGACGTCATTTCTTGGCCTGTCACAAGTTTTGGGGAGGGGATTTTAAATACGTACTTGCACATACGAAATTTGTGGGATGAATGACATTTTGATTAAAAATATACAAGCAACGTTTCGTGCTCTTGTGGGATAAGCTTTGAATATGCGTTGACAGATATTGATTCGGGGATGTCAAAATTCGAACTTCAAATCAAGGTGCTAACGAATGAAGATCAATTTTATTTATTATTATTAATATTATTATTATTTTTTGAACAAATCGCATTGTTAAAACGGTGTTGTTTTTATGGAGGATATTTCTGATCGTTTAGAAAAAATTAATTTCTAAACCGTCAGTTTTGGAGTCATTGTAACAATTGCAAAAATGCTTTAAACTTTCTTCTGCATCATATAAATATTAATTTACATTAAGATAATTATTTTTTAAATTGCTAAGAAACTATATATTTTATACAGTCTTCAGTAAGTTTCCTATAACTTTTATTTAGAAAAAGTTTTTATGTGTTTTAACAAGTAAATCAGCAAAAAAGGAAAAAAAAGGTCTACGGGCAAAATTTACTGAGTTATGATACGTATAAATTTTCAACAAGGAAAAATGCATTTTTAGTGCAAGAAAACGATAATAATACGTGAAATGTAAAGTATCACAACTAACTAAGTTTTTGTCTTGCAAAAATTAAAATTTTAACTCTATGTTGATTTTAAAGGCGCAGGTTTATCTGAACTAACAGCGTCTATACTTATGTATCAAAATTATTCAAGATACCTTAATTAACAGCCCTCTAATTAAAATGTCTTTTGACAGCATAGTCTCATCGATTAGTTATACGTTACAAAAATAACAGGTTGTTGAAACCTGTTACCTGTGAATGTGTGGAACGATGCAACCTGTTAACCAAAAATAACTATATTTCCCATCTCTACTGTTTATGAAGTTTCTTGAAAAAACTAGTAGTTACAGAAAATTAATAAATTTTTATTTTTATGCATAAGATACAGTAATATATTATAAACTGCCAGCTTTTTGTTTTCTCATAAAAGTCACTGCTCTTGAAAGTGTGGCCTGAAGCACTAAACTCGACTACGTATAAGATACAAGATATAAGGTATATTCGCAAAAATATTAGCTATGTCTTTACAATATTTTAATCTCCAGGTAATTTTTAAACTGCTTTTTTGGACAATATTTCTTTAAAAAACATTTTTATCTCATCAAACATTAAACGGTTCAAAATTTTAGAAATATATTTTTCAATACAAAATATCATCCACTGCTGTCAGCTTTCTTTTTAACTCACATTATGTACCATTTGCTAATACTTTTCTTCGGATTAAACAGCCTCAGAACTCTGCTATTAGAAAAAAAAGTTATGATTAACATACATTTTGAATAAAGAAATTGTCTATTGCTACCCAATCCTAAAAAAATTAATAACTGAACTACTTACTCATATTACCTTTCTTTAAAAGTGGTGAGAATGTTTGAATAAGAATCATTATAGTAACTGTCGTTTCATTTAGATATCGCAGAATGTTGCTGTTTTCCAATTGAAATTTTTTTTCTCGATTGTCTTCGATACAAACCACCAAGTTTTCGATATCAAAATAATATCGACAGAATTGAAAATTATGACCTATTCTCTTAACGAAATCTAAAATACATCAGTTGACACATTGTTTGTTGACTTTGCTCCAGAGATTCTTCGAAGATTCTTGCTCCAGAGATAGTTGCGTAGCTCCGCCCAAGTAACACCTTTAAATGAATTTTAATAAATTTTATACATATTTTTGTAAATTTTTATATGAAGTACCCAACGCAAACTTTCGGCATTTATATATAATATGTGAGAACATATGAGGAATTTTTTACTAGAAAATGGCAATTTTCCGACAACTATATGATATGATTTTCATTTTTCAAACATTTTTAATCGCTTTTTCACACACTTTCTATAATGAGAAAATTATACAAAAATTGCCAGTTATGCACCTTTAATGTCTATATAAACTCAATAAATCCCATGTAATTCGGTACAGTAGTTTTCTAGAAAATGTGGTTTTTAAAAAATCAGAAAAGCATTTTTATTTCATAAAATATCAATATTTAAAAGGTGATAATTAGGGAAATAAATTGTCAGATATGCAGACACACCTGAATCAACAAATTTGATTGAAAGGCATGTTTCCAATGCTTATCCGGCTATGCCCTTTGAGAAAACAATTTTACCCACTTGCAAGACGGTTAAAAATTTACATTTACACCGGAAAATGTTTTTGAGAATCATTATACTCCAAAAATATTTTTGTTAAACTTTGCGTGGACGATGTTCCGGGAAACCAAGTCCTGTGATCGCGCTGCCCCTTCTTGTGAGCGGCGTAGAAAATAATGAATGGATTTTTTTTTTTTTTTTTTCACTTCTTAACGGAACGTCATTTTAACCCTTTCAGGGATCCCGTTTGCAGCCCTCTTTTGCCAGATTTGACCTCTTTTTAAAATTACGTTAAATCCGAAATTTTATATCTCCATCAGAAATTCTGTATGGGTTTGTTTTCTTCACTTAATGGCAGACATTTCGTGGTTATCTAAAGAAAAAAAAATTCTTGCAGAGTTTCTGAAGTGAATTCGAAGTTTTTAAATTGAACGTAAAAGCCAGATTGGCTACTCAGTCAGTTGCAGTCTGCAAACGGATATTACCCAACATTCCAATTGGCACCAGTAATTTTTTAATACAATATAAATATTTAATACGATATATTTTTAATACAACTGGTAATATACGTGAAAAAGATCCTTTCACTATTTTCAAAATGATATTGTCCATAAATTTGGCGTGAATTTATTATTAAAGAGTAAAAATTAAATGCAAGCATGCGATTGTGCGAATGATGAAACTGGGTATAATCCTATGAAAAGAATGACTGCTTTAACACCCGTTTCTTTGGAATTACCCGATTCTTTTTCATGAAATTTGAAATCCATATTCATTAGATTATGCTCAAGTAATACGACTGATAGTTTTTATTCTGCGACAATTTTTTTTAAATTTTAGAACAATGTTAATTTTTCTGAAATTTTCTGTTTTTCAGATCTTCTTTTTCTCAATTTAATAAAAAAATTTTTAACTGTCTGTCATATATAATCGTATATTTATGCTCAATCAACAAAAAAAAAATTATCGAACTCGCACGAGTACTTTGTAAGAAAATATAATGGAACAATGTAAACTGTGAATTGGATCTACTAGTTGTCAGGCAACTTTATATCCAGTGTATCATAGTAAACCGTTTTGTATAGGCATTAGGGAGCCATAAGAAAAATTAAAGAATTGAGTAGGTGTGGCAAAGCCACAGTTAAGATTAAAAGTTAGCTAACATAATTACGAAAAGAATGTATAAATATACAATAAGGAAAATTACAAAAAATAAAATAAAATAAATAAAGCAGGAAAAATGTTCCGTAAGTTCCATAAAGGCTACCGAAGGGATGCCCCAACATAAAAAAAAGACTCTTTACAGAGACCATACATTAGAAAATATCATAAATTAATAATGCTAACTAACGGTATAACATTTTTTTTCTTGAGAAAGAAATATTGAACAAAAAAGAAACATTCAGAGATTAACTTTAAATGAGGGTTTAGGGAAACTCAACCATCTTCTTCCAAAATAAGTGTATATCTGGGAAGATTGTGTAATTTACAAAATATACATACTAAAAAAATTATTTTAAAAATGTAGTGGTGCGAGTAGAATTTAAAAATTAAAATAATAATAAAATATTAGCACAAAATTCATGCGAATGGTCTTGGCGTCCGAGTCCGTATATTTGCTTGAAAATTTACGATTATTTATAATGGTTGGAGAAAAAGAATTAAGATGGTTTAAAGAAATTTTTGCAGCAATAAAACATTTTTTTTTCAAAAATATTCATCTTGTCCGCTTAATACATCTATCCTTTTCGTTATCAAAGTCTAGTTTAAAATGATTAACTTTCCTACCTTTCAAAGGTAAAAAAAGGACCTCCTTAATAAAAACTTTGAAAGGAATGAATGATGCCGCAACGATTATTTCTAACGGTATCAAAAACAAGGACTTGATGAATGGATTCAGGAAGATTCAAACAACATTTTGAGCCATAGAAACAAATTTCAGTTTTTTCAAATATATTCATTTATGTTACCTATTAATATATTACATGTATCGATTTCGTTATCAATGATTAACTTTTATATATTTTAGTGGCAATGCACTTCCATCTTGAAAGGAATGAATGATACCACTATTAAATTTAATATTATTTGCAAATATGAAATAAATGAATTTTTGATGCCATTGTTGTACTATTTGGTTTATAAAATGAAGTACTTTCATAAACAATGTTTTAAACACCTTCAAAGGGTTAAAAAAGCATTTTGGCTTTAAAAAATGCGTATGCCATTTTTACTTAACATCATCTGTCGTCGTTATAGTGAATTTTAAGATGACAATCTACATTTAAATGTCACAGAATACGCAAAAAATGTGTATTGTGCATTGCATTTTATTTTATAAAAAAAAATAATCTCTAAAAATATTCTGAGTATCATTTATGTGATACTGAACTGAACTATGTTACAAAAAAAAATTAGGAGTAGGTTTCAAAATGATTTTTAAAAGAACATTACTCTGCGCGAGATACCTTATGAAGATTTCATGTTATTTACATAAGTTTTATCTTAAATTAAACAAAACACCTTGGATTGTATGTTGAACTAAAATGTTTATGAATTGCTAATAAGATAAATAGAAATTAGAGGTTAATTATGAAAAATCGAAAAATGATAATTTTTTACATACATTCTATCTTTTAATTCCTTTTTATACTGAACACAGCTGCATAATTCTAGTTCATTTTTATTATTGTATGCACATGTAGTTAGAGTAAACATTTTGCAGCTGTACTTCAAGCGGTTTTAGAGATATCACGCGCACAAATGTAAAAAAATTCACTTTCAGTAAAAAGCCGTTGAAAGATTTAAATAAATTTTACAAATGCGCAACTCATAATAAAAGAAACAAAACTATTAAATAATAAGAATTATTCCGTATTAAATTAAAATTTGATGTTTTTTAAATTAATAAATTAGAAATGGTTTGAAAAATACAATAAAATAAAGTAAGTTGCGTTAATCTTTATTTGTCGTAGAAATGTAATATTCTGTCACTTTATTCAGGTTTATCTATCTATCTATCTATCTATCTATATCTATATATAGATATATATAAATCATAATACCTCTATTAGCATCTAAATGTTAGAGAATTTTTAGATGATATTGAACTATGTTTATAAAGTTTTTGTTTTGATGTAATTAGATTAAAAAAAAAAAAATCAAGGGGTACTTTTAATATAAATTATTTAATATAAATTATTTAATATAAATTATTTAATATAAAATATTTTAAAATTTTTAAGTTGAATAATATTTTACTGGGAAAGATAATTCAAGCAGATTTTATGTGATTTACATAAATTTTATCTTAAATTAAACACAATACATATTGAACTTATTTTTTATAAATCGTTAATTATATAAATAGTAATTACTTTTAATTATAAAAAATGGAAATCATCATTTTTTGCATCCATATATATTTTTTTCAAACTAAACACAGCTGCATAATTCTAGTTTATTTTTATCATTATATCAATGCATAGGTAAGATAAAAAAATTTGAAGCTGTATTTCAAACGGTTTTGAAGCTATCATGCGCGAACGCGTGCAAAACTTAAATTAGAAAAAAGGTCGTACGTTTTTGAACATATGTAGCCTTATATGTTTTTATCAAACTAAGTATCAGTGCATAATTACAGTTTATTTACATCATTACATAAATACTTCGGTAAGATAAAAGTTTTCAATCAATACTTGAAACGGTTTTGGAGATAACATGCGTGCAAAAGTGTAAAACTTTGATAAACAGCCGTACCTTTGATTCCGGTCCTCACAGTTTGATCAGTAAAAGCGGCGTATACTGACATAAAAATAACGGAATTCTTATATTTGACTTTTCTCCCCAGAAACTAGCTAAATTCTTTTTCACATTTATAAAAAAGTGAATATGCTTACTAGTATTATGTTTATAATTATGTTTATAATTATGTTTATAATGATTTATTATTAAAATTTACATTATCTTTATTATTATATATATAGTGTTTATCTTTATCACTGACCTGTAATTATTTCAAAATTATTTGTTAAATCACACTAGAGGATGCTTAAAATTACATGTTCTCTGAAAAGTCTTAGTTAATAATGCATAAAATAAAGTGCAATATTCGTTTGATAATTTATTTTTAAATTTTATCTTTACTCTACTTCTTTCTGAAAATATTCTTTTTTTAGCAGTTTTCTATTCTTGTCTCACAGAAAGCTATAAAAGAAACATTCTGTCATTATCCGAATAGTAAACGATATCGATGGAAAAACGATGTTATTTATTTTTTATAATAATATTCCTTATTCAACATAAAAATAAAACTTCTAAAAAGGTGTAACGTTATTTCCCTTCCATAAGTAAAAACAATATTTTTTAACTTAATGGCAGTATTTGGTAGCATATGTAACAAACATATATAACAAAAATAATACATTGTTATGTGAACATTATGATATTTAGATTTCAAACGGAAACCGGAATACTTTGTATAGAAATGGAAATAAATAATCTCTTTAATATGGTTTGAGATATTTAAATTTGGTTTTTTCTGTTTTTACTAAACATTCTAATTTATTCCTTGCATTATTTTAATTATTTTTAAAATTTCCAAAACGCATAATTCTTAAAATCAATACTTATATTTGCATAGATTTGCATAGATTTCTATGCAAATTCTGTCTATTTTTCATTTCAAATAATTAATTATGCTTTTTAACAAAAATTGTTAACTTTAAAACAAAATAAAATTTAAAATTTAAAAACTTAATATTTTTAAAGCAAAATCTTAATCAAAATTTTGCCTTGAAACAGGTGAAACATACAATATGAACTTTGAAAATATAAATGGTTTAACTTAAAAGACGACTAAAATAACAAAACAGATGTTACAAGTTATAAATACGTTTCATTTCAAACTTCTTATTTCTTTCGAATTTTCCCAAGCCTTTCATCAGAGAATTATTAATAACTAATTGCCGTTTATTTATACAAACACATCACATCGTTTTTAAGACGATAGAACCAATAATTATTAGAATAAAGTAGTAGTCCTTTGGATTGAATTTAAGTAGAGAAGTATATATCAACTGCAGCTTTATTTATATTCTTATCTCACGCTGTTCTGATATGTCATTTTACTTTTAAGAGCGTCATTTTGAAAATCATTTAAGTGTGACAGTTGAATTTTTTTATTTGCTTGATTTTTATATGCTAAAGTAGATCGTATTTAATGAATAATGTGCAATTTTCAAACCCTGATTTTTTTTTTCTCTTCCCTATAGAAAATGTCAAAGCTCAATGTTGCAAATGCCATTTTTCATGAAAAATGGCAACAACATCCTCTTTTTGGCATAAACTGTTAGTGTAACACCATCTGCTTATTAAAATTTATTTGTTTCGATGGGGCATTGTTACTTTACATTGTTATGAAGTTAAAAAAGCCCCGCTTCAGTCGACCGATCGTCACCACCAAATTTTAATAGACTTATTTAAAGAGCGATTTTCTTATGATCTTACTGGGAAAAGAATGTGCTATCGAAATTCAGTGTAACAGTCGGACCACTGTGGCATAGCGTTTATTTCACGGCAGTATCCTTCCTTTTTAATAACATTATATTTACATTTAAAAAAATACTGTGTAAATAAATAAAATACGATTTTAGATACACTGGAATTTCATAATTATATCGAATAAACTTAATCATTTTTCCTGTGAATACACTATTAGGATTATATAAACATTTAAAATTTCCATGATCTATAAATTTTAACTTTTAATTACATTGAAATGTCAAAGGAATTAAATTGATTTCATTGAAAAAGCTTATTTACACGCCCAAAGTAAGCGACACAAACTAACTTATTAAATTACGGTGAATGTTTTGATAATACTCGATTTTGACTTTCAAAAAAGCATAATTCTGAGATTAAATCTGCATGGATTTCTTATCGGAAATGGACCGTCCGGTTAAGTATAGAAAATACTCTTAACACCACTACTTAAAGAAAAATATATTAAAAGCACGTATTGTCAAATGTATAAAAACGATTTCTGTTTTGAGAAAGTGGTGTGAGAAGAAAATTAAATTTTAAACAAATTGGAAATTGCACGTGAACGTAGCAAATGAGGTGCGTTCGTACGATAACGAAGTTTTAAAAATATTCAGATCTTGCTGATAGAGTAGAGCGTACTCCGGATACAGTATAGTAGTCGAAATCTTTACGTTCCTGTAAATATGCAGGAAGTAATTTTTATTACACCTCAGCAACGTATATCTTATTCATAAAATGTGAAATAGTTGAATGTAACTAACACACGCCCCAAACCATGTTTCCTCGTATAGCATTATATAGAGGAATAGTTTTGTGTGGCCCTGTAATTTAATAATAAAAATTCTTTGCATCACAGATTGTACAGAATGCATATTTTAGTATATATTTCATAGATTCATGGCAATTCTATTATGTTCGAATGAGTGTAACATCATTAAAATGCATTTGAAACTTTTCCCCCATTGACCGTAATGTAACGGAATCCTTTTGATTGTCCCTGTAATTGATCTATGCATCCGATTTTCATAACATTTGAAATGACTCGACAAAATTACGCAATAATTATATGTTTTAAATTTCAAACGATTAAAATGCATTTAAAACTTTTTTCCCTATTGACAGTAATGTAACGGAATCCTTTTGAATGTCCCTGTAATTGATCTATCCATCCGATTTTCATAAAATTTGAAATGACTCGGCAAAATTATGCTATAATTATGTATTTTAAATTTTAAACGGTTCGGTTGGTTAGTTTTTGCGCTGTTATATGCGGACAGACGGAAAGACAGACGGACAGACGGACGGACTGAGCGACAACAATAGGTGCTACGTATTTACATAATTACGAACGCACCTAAAAATCGCCAGTTACCTCTTTGAAACGAATGTGTATCGAACGTGTAGCTCTTTCCGGCACGGGCAAATTTTGTTAGTAAAATGCGAAATTATCGTCTGTCGCCGGAATTTACAAACGACTTTTTAAGATATTTAGAATCCCTTAATGTAATCTTTCATCGAAAAAGCAAAATTTTACTAAAATTTTAATGGTTCCGTTTGCAAGTTTGGAATCAAAATCAGGTATCCGGTCCGCATTTTCAGAAAGAATCACGTTTTGAGCACCAGTCTTGGCCAGTTGGCGAAAGCGAGAACGTTCAGCTAGCTGCATCGCCAAACACAAAATAAACTAAGTTCAAATGTGTCATAAAACATATCATTAATAGAATTATATTTATTTCAAGAGAATCTTTACTACTGTTTTCAATTAACTTCTGAATTTCTTCTAACATAGCGAATTAAGGAAATATTTTCGAATTGAGAAAAAAAAAACCTATGTTTAGTTGTTCTGTGAAATTTAAAGCATTTTAATCTGAAAAAGCTCTTTGTTTTAAGCTATGTTTTAATCTTAAACAATTGTGAATAACATTTCCTCATATTATAGTTTTTGCTTTATAATATTTACGAAAAAAAACAAATGAACAATAAGCGCGATCTCTTTGCAGAAGGAAGGGTTGCTATTCGCTAGGCGTTTGACGTCACAAACAAGAAAGGGTGCTTAGCATTGACTTCATCTCCCCGCCAATCGTTGTTCTGGCGATAAGGTGCTCAAAACGTGATTCTTTCTGAAAATGCATCCGGGCCTGGGCACAGTGTGCCGGAAAGGGTTAACAAGCAAAATATCTAATTATTTTCTTACTGTTATGTATAGGGTCGTTCGGAAAGTCGTATCCATTTGGGAAAATTCTATCGCACCGGAAAATTTTTTCCATTAATTACTAAACATTAGATATCGGAAACAATATATAATATTTAAATGATACAATTTTTAGGTATGAAATTATTTTCCTAAACGGGTACGACTTTCCGAACGACATAATTACTTACAACACATTTATTGTACTTGTGTAATAACAACAACATGCGCATAATTGTACAAATTCAAATAGGGTAAGATAGGAACATTCTAGCAATTTATCATACCTATTTTTGCCATTCAAAAAGCACATCTACTATTTTAAAGAAATTATTTCTTGTAAAAGTGCAGACCTTGACTATTTCCGTGAAATTTTTCGGTTAGTATAAGTATAATATAACTTTATTTATATATATATTTTAAAAAAAATTTTGTTTATTTTTCGACATAAATATTAAGTAAAAATCTTTAAAAAAATGTATATATAAACATCCCAAGCCTCCGGCTTTTTGCACACGAATCTTTTTTTTTTTTTTTTTTTTTTGCAGAAAATGTTGTTCTCTTACATGTCTCAAATGTTCAAATTAATAATAAAACATTTTCTGTTTTAAAATATGGTGTAAAAAAGGTCAAAGACTGTAATTTGAAATAATATAATCTCCTAATTGGTGCTGATTTCATTTTTTTTTTTTTTTTTTTTTTTTTTTTTTTTTTTTTTTTTTTTAACTTGTATATTTTTTGAGAAAAACGTATTTGAAAAATTGTTGCTCTGGCACATACATCCTCTCTAATCTTAAGTTAGTGTCTAAAAACACTGTATGATAAATTCCCATGATAAGTTTTGATACCGAACGTATTTTTTCGAACATCCGATATGAGAAACATTTTACAATGCTTATTCGGCTCTTTATAAACAGGGTACGATAATTTATCAAATCATTTTGTAACGAAAAAGAACCTAGAATATTACAGTCCGGGCTTAAAATGACTTACCCCTGCTATTTCAAATAGAAGAGTTCATAACCAATTCAGGTATGTTGCAGTGCTTAAGGCGCAAGAAAAAAAACCACTAAGTTGAAAAAGTAAAAACTAGGCCGGTTGTGGATCATCCTCAACTATCCTATGCAAAAAATCATGTAAAATATTAAAATTTGAGCGAGATATTTGAAAAGAACGATTCCATGCACTTTACATTATCATCTGGGTCTTTTATCAGTGACTACACCTTATCCCAGTGACTACACCTTAACCCAGTGTTGCCAGATTGGGGATTTTGTCCCCATTTTGGGGAATTTTGAGCCTCCAGGGGAATTTTTTGGGGACAAGTTTGGGGACTATGAACATATTTCGGGAAAAACTTGGGGAATTGTTATCACTATTACAATTTTTACTTTCAGGTATTTGCCAATACTGGATCTGCCTAATTCGATTTTGGTTTGGGAAACGAAAATAGAATACAGAAATAATAGATGTAAATCATTCTCGTGGTCGTACTCACCATTTACATGTACTACAGATTCATCATGATCTGCATTGGACTATCCCTCATCTGAATTTTCAGACAAGTGATTCAGATTTTCCTGTCATCGCGGACCGAAACACAAGCACATACATGCATTTCATTTAATAATATAGATTTATGGAAAAAAAAAACAATTTTATAACTTTTTGTTAGTCTGTTGAGATTAAATGTTTGTTTTTTTTTTTTTCATAAATGGGGAATTTTTTCAAAAAAATGTTTGATTTGGGGAAAAACTTGAGTTTAAATTTGTTAAAATATTTTTATAATGGAAAATTGAAAATTGAGTACTTGCCTTTTTGTGTAAAAATTGCGTTGGGGACTTTTTCTGAAAAAAGCCCTGATTTGGGGAAAATTTCAGAAATTTTGGGGAAACCGACTTTCGACAATCTGGCAACACTGCCTTAACCCCTTAATTGGTTTTCCCGAATGCCGTTCGGGCAAGACGAATTTGCTTATTGCACCAGTTAAAGCTTTTTGACACCACTATTATTTTTTTAAGAACATTTTGGAAATGTTTAGACTAAATTTTACGAATATTTTATTTAAATAATAGTGGTGTGAATTCGCTATTTTTAATTTATTGAACGGAAATGAATTAACCAGTTAAGGGTAAGTGTTGAGCCTTATGTGTTAGAGGTTGTAAAATAAATAAACTACTGGTATATGTTTGCAGTTGTCCTTCAAAACAATTGCTTTACTTGATGCATCTGCAATTTAAACGAAGTTACTAGATAATAATCAATGAAATTATTTAAAAATATTTCTACGTAAATTTACTGGTAGAAGTAAAATGTTAAATCATTTCTTAGTTAATTCATCATCTTTTACCTGAACTATTTTAAAGCTTCTCATATTTTAATACTTGCAAACAATAGGGATTCAGGGTGTGTACAACTGTTTGTTCAAATCGGTAAAATAAAAAGTAAAATTATACGATGTTTACTAGCGAAAATATTTGCGATCTAGTTACGGTTTACAGAAGTAGCATTCTATAGGGAAAATTTTATTGATCCTACCAGATCCCTTAACAAGTAATCTTCGTGATGATTTTATTTAGCACATGCTTTTGAAACATATGTTGAAAATATCACTTTCGAAATAAAGGTAAGAACAATAAAATTTTCCCTGTAGAATGCAACTACTGGGTTAGTTTATATTTCGAAATCCTTAAAGGGATCGTGTCTCTGGGCGTCTATCACAGCACTCGTACTCAGAAACTATTTAAATTTCAGAATTATTTTTTTTCATTACATATAGCTTAATACCTCTGGCCTTGCAAAAATCTCAAAATTTTGAGTAAGATTTAAATAACACACATTATTAATTAAAAATCTCAATTAAAAGAATGGAACATGTTGATAAATCAATGAAAGCTTTTAACCAAACCGCAAAAAATTGAAGTAAACCGGGAGAGTTTTTACCATATTTTTAAGGGCTTCCTTTGCGATAAATTTATTAGGCGCTTTGAAATACTCTTGTATTTTATAATATACTGGACCTAAAAACTTGAAAATTACGCACGCTGACTTAAAACAATATTATCTTTCAAAAAATATATTTGTTTTTCAAAAATTCCATATAGAAGCGGAAAATGCATTAAAATTCGATGGATATAAATTGATATTATTTCTTTATGAAAGCGAGCACTAGGATCTGGATTTTTGCAAAATATTTTATAATCAGACGACTGTCGGCGTCTGCCGTTTTTTGCCGGGCAATAATTTTTTTTTAATCAAATGCTGAATTTTCTCCTTTCTTTTTTAAGCATATATTTGCAATATTTGACACTGACTCCGAATATGTAATTTTCGTTAAAATTTCTCAGTAGAGCTCTAATTACCTATTAAAAATCTGGTTTAAGGAAGGGATATATTTTCAATTTAATTTCCTCCTCGCAAAAATGTTAAAAGCGATGCATCTGCTAAAACCACAGATTATTTTTTGATCAGGATTGCTATTTAGGGTACAAATTTTTGACAAATTCTGCATTTTTTGCATCTTAAACTTGTCCACATATGGTTATTTTTTCTACGCCAAATATGAAATTTCGTAAAAATTATTCAGATTTTTTTTTTGTTTTATGTAAAAATTACTTTTTTAAGAAAAAAAATCCTTTTGTATGACACGCTATTTAAATTTAAGCATTTCTCCTCTGATTCAGGGGCGTATGCAGGGTGGTACTTTCAAATATTACCGGTGTCCAAACCATTTCGGCAGTTTAATCATTACGCCACTGTAATTATTAGCATCCGATGCTATTTCTTTCAGACAAGCTAAAAATATCGTGTCATCAGCCCTGAATTTTCTAGTCAACCGATTTTGATAATTATTTTTTTAAATGAAAGCTATTTATTTGTAGTTGTGCCCATTTTAATTATTTTTTAATTTATTTCCATTTTTATATTTTATTTTTAACTAGCTGACCCGCCCGGCGTTGCCCGGGTCCGTATTAACAATATTAAACGAACTTGAAATTTGTATGATTTTATCAATAACTGGAAGCATGCAGAAATGCATTGTCTGAAATACGTTGCAGCTGACTTTGTGAAAAATCGGTTTTAAAAACAACAACTAATATTAAGCTCTAAAAATACTTAAAATGAGCAATGAGAAACACGGGAGGGAACATGTATCCAACGATTGCGTTAGTTTCGTGTTAAAGTGTTGATATTTACCCGTAAAAATCACTGTTAAATCACGTAACTAATTATTTTTTTCACATAGAAATCCCAAGTGAAATATTTTGAATTTCAAACTAATTATATCATTCTTAAATCCGACTATACCTTGAATGAATCGATACGCGATGATAAAAGATTGGTATATAGTATTATAATTTCAGAGCCATTTAACAAAAGTGTATATTTTTAATCAAAGCATGCGTAATGTTGACTCTGTGGACAAATTCCTAACCGTAAACTTTTGTACCATAACCATAATCTGTCTGTAACCTAACTGCGACTTAACATTACCCTACCGTAACTTAAATATAACATAAATGTAACCTAGCCGTCACTTTGAAATATCAATATAGAAGCATCATTTAAGATTTTGCTTGAAAAGTTAGCATTCTTTCGTTAATGTCTTAAAATCGTCTGCACTCTGAAATCTAGATTTTAGACTAATATTTGTTATTTAAGTTTTCGCGCATGATTTTAAAAGAATGTTTTCATAAATATATTTTATATATTGATATAGAGTTATTAATATGTTGTTATATTAAAACCATATTTTCATCTACGTTATAAAGTATTAAAAAGTTCTGAAAAAAAAAGAAACCTTTTAGTAATACAATTTTTAGTTCAAATCAAATGTTTTCAATATTTTATTTTATTTTATTTTGACATTTAATTATTTCGAATTTATCAATTTCAATTATTTTAAAAGCAAACATTTTTTTAAAAATAAATAATATAATAGAAAAAAGACCATTTTAAAAAATTACTATTTCTTCATAAAATACGCTTCGGCTGTAATTCATTTCTTTCAATTCGTCTTATTAATACAAAATCACTTCCACATGCTTTTGTTTGGGACATTAAAATTTGAGCGATAAATGATTTAATATTGCAACCCTTTTTTCGGTTCACTTCACCACCACCTATCTTTTTCCTCCATGGTTTACAACCGCTGTGATAAAAAATCATCATTTAAACTGACAGTTTGCCAGTCTATGAATTTTAAAGGTCTATTCCCAGCTTTTTTAATTATTTATGCGAAAATTTTATGCAACCAACCAACCATAACTGAATGAAGAGAAAAAAAGAAGAAAAAAGGCGATTTTTTATGAGAGTGATCTTTGGAATTTAATTAATTACTCAGTTAATAAATAGAATTTCGAAATTCTGAAGCTCAGGTGCATCAGGAGAGATATTGGGCTACTCTCATAAAAATTTTGAGCTTCGTACGTCCCATAGATTTTGCTAGCCATCGCAGACACACACACACACACACACACACACACACACACACACGCAGACAGAGCGATTTGTTATTTTATTAGTATAGATTTTAAAAGCTTTTTCATGACATTTCTACAAAATGGTGGCAACACAGTTTAGCTTTTCTCTCGATAATAAAAATTTATTTTCTAAAATGATTGCGTATAATTATGCACTAATTGAGTTAAAAATATATATATTTACTGAGAAATAATATTAATAATGTAAATAAAATGACAGAAAATAATTTATGATAAAAATTAATGTCTAAATCAAAATAAGAGAAATTTCAAATAAGGAAAATTATGTCATTCAGCAACCGCAGATAAAAGGGAATTACAATATTATTATGGAGGCCTTTTTCATAAACAGTAACTTTTAAAGAACATTTGAAAAGAAAATGACGTCACTATTTAAAACATTGTATTTTTACTCATAACGATGTTAGGTACTACTCTGTTATCCCGTCGACCAATTTCGCTAAATTATACAAATCGCCACATTAATAGCCAAACTATACATATTGACATAATTTTTATTTTAAATAACGAAAAAATAAATTATTACTAGAATATTAATAAAATATTAATAAAAATAATAAAATATTAATAAAATGACGAAGTAGCACGTCAAATTGTTTTATTATTCCTCAATTCCAATGTCTCAGAGAGAAATTGCTATTCAATTGGGTATTTCACGCCGTTCTGTTTGCTATTATATTGATAAACACAAGAAAAATGAAGTTAGTTCATTGCAATCTAAACGGGGTCACCCTTCTAAAAAACTTCTATCGATTTTTTTTTCTAATCGGAGGCGAAAGTGAATTCTGCAATGGGAGAATCTACATTCATCTTGTCGTTATATTATTTTTCAAGTAACACATCGTTTTAAATTTCTTAGCATATACTTTAGTAAACATTTATTTTCCACACTCTTAAACCATTTTTTTTACATCTAGGGTTTTTTTTAGCCATAACCGATTCAAAACTGGCTAAAACCAGATATGATCAGTTCATATCTTTCGAGTACTATCTTTAATACTCAACAGTTAGTCAATCCCTATTCTATAAAATAACGAGTTGAATAGTAAAAATTATTACGTAATTATTACGTAAAAATATGCTTTTACAGTAACATAAACATTGAAACGGACCATTATACTTTTACAAATAAATTCTAATTATCAGCACAGTTTGTTAATTTGAAGCATATTTATTGGTGAAGAAATCCGGATACAGAAAATTTTTTCTAATAAAATCCGTATTATTGTATTATCTCTGGAAAATCGCGATTTTCATTAAAAAAAACATAAAAAACTTTTCCTTTTAATTGAGACAAATTGTAAGTATTACATTCACATATATTTTCTAATTTCCCCCGATTTATTAATTTAATTTTTTTAAGTTGGAATCGGTGCTCGTGCTGTTCTAATTGCGTACGGATATCGCACCTTTATGAAAATTCCTTAAAAATACAAATGCTTTTGTTATTTTATTATTCCTTGTAAATTTTATGAAACTATATATTTCCCATTTTTACACAATTGATCCATTTTATGAACTTTTTATCTGTAGTTACCTGCACAAAAAGAGTATTTTCCTACTAGAATGCGTGCTATTCTATTCCCTTATACATATCATGATTATGATAATAGAATTCCCTAATTAAAAAAATACCTTTCTTTGCCTTATTCTTCCTGGTATATTATTTTATCTGCAGATTAATTTTTGCGGACTCACAAGGAAATCAGATAAAGGCAGGTAATGAAAATTTTTATTATGGCCCAAAGACTAATAAAAGATTGATATAATTAGTTCTTCTTTAGCTTTCATAAAAATAACACAATTTGTTGAAAAAAATGTATACAAAGAATTATGAATTAGAAAGATCCATAAAAATATTTCTTTAAGGAAAAAATATTATGTTGTAACTTTTCCCAGGAAAGGAACTTTAATTTTCTTTTCTCATGTTTTCTTAATTGTTTGAACTATACTCTGTATCCATCTGTTAAATTTCAAAATTGGTATAATAGAATATAATATTGATATTTATAATGTACCAACAGAACTTTCGTTAAATAGGGCTTCTAGAAAGAAAAATTACATAAAATTAAATTATGAAAGAAAATTTAAATCTTTATACAATATGATCTCGTTAAGTCGCGAGTATGCTAAAATACCAAAACAAGCATAATGTAAGTTTCATAAACTAGCGGCAAACGGATAAAAAATTAAAGCTGGATACAGTTTCCATTTTATTTTAGAGCATGATGAGTATTATTGAAAGCATTCTGACAAACTTTTACTGAAATATATTTTAAAAAAATTATACTGTGAAGTATATTTAACATGGAAATAAAGTAAAATAGTTGGATGTGCCAATCCCAAAAACTTTCTTCTATGTCATAAGTACATTTAATATTTCAAAAAGTAGTGACTTAACTTTAATATTATATATTTTATACTGTACCAACTTTGATTTTCTTTTTAAAAATTTCTTCAGTCAATAAATAGGAGTAAAAACGGTTCATGTGGATCATGATATTTATTAAAATCAATAGTTTTCTCTCTTCTATTATCATCAGCTTTTGCAAATAGCCGACTTACCAGGAAGCGAGTTTCCCTCTCTGCACGAGCCAATAGACAATAGAATGACGAAGAATCGAGAAAATGATACAAAAGCGCTACGCTATCACAATGTTCCTTTCTTACGGAATATTTCAAAATTCAAGGAAGATCTGCTAGCCATAGCCAAAAACATACACAAATAAATAATTCAGTTCTCTGCATTAATTTATACACTTTTCGATGGTAAAATAATGAAAATGGCACAGACATCGCAATTATAACGCAACCTTCCTTTAGTTTTTTTTTTTTTTTTTTTTTTTTACAAATTCAGGGAGTTCCTGCTGACTATAGCAAAACTCTTACACAAAAAATTTGGTTCATCTCTATACATAGCTATACATACACTTTTAGGTGGTACAATATTGAAAATGGCACAAAATACGCTATAGCAAGGCGTCCTTCGGGAATATTTTTTATGAAATTCAGAGAGGACAAACTAGCCATTGCAAAAAATTTGGTTCAATTCTATACGTAACTTCATACATTTTTAGGGGGCATAATATTGAAAATGGCACAAAAATAGCTATTGCTCAGCCCCCTTCTGGCGGAATCTGCTTGCCACAGCCAAAAGCATTCACAAAATTTCTATAACATAATTCTATACATAGCTTCATACTCTTTTTGATGTTAGAATGGCAACATACGGACACACAAACACACACACATACACACATATATAATTCTTTGCAAATTTCGGTGTCATTCATTCATTTTATCATTTGAGGATTTAACGTGATTCGCCCTTGAAAGGTTGAAAACGAAAAATGGAAAACTTATTAACAAAAAAATGCTATATATAATTCCAATTTTTTCATATTGTTGTATTTTTTTCTTTCTTCTGAGTAATATTCTTATTTCCGTTTTTTATTAATAATGTTTAAATACTTATGTAAGGTTTTTAAAACCGTTTATAATTTTCAGCAATTTGGTCTGTTAATTTTAGTCCCCCCCCCCCCTGAAAATAGTTGATATATTGCCCTGCGTTAGGAATTCAAAAAATCGAGAAAAGTTGGGGTTCTTCTCAGTTTAGACTTTAACTTAAATTTTAAGCCCAAAATCGAAAACATTAGGGTGGGGTAACTTAGCGAAAATTGAACTGTGAATAGTCGGGGAGATTTTAAGCGCTAATAAACATTGTACAAACTAATCGATTTTGTTGCTTGCAGCTTGCGTGAAAGTCATTCCCTTGGTAATTATTTTATTTAAAATGACGTACAGCTTTGGTGTCCTCATTTTTTGATAGAGGGCGCTTCCGACACATCTCCGATATTTCAATGGAATTACACCTGGGTATTTTACTACCAGACCAACTTACTTTTAGGAAGTGTTAGGGACACAAAGATGACTCGGAATCACATAAGAATGTGACGTTAGAAATGCTTTTTTGAGAATTAAGGTTAAAGGAAGCAGAGACGATAGCAACAAAAACAGTTGAGAAAGAGCAACACGTTAATGTGACAGAAAACAGTTTATTTAAAGGTTTACCACAAAAGGTGTTTGAAATTACGACCAGAAGTAGTCCGGCAAGTTTAACAGCGACGGCAGATGGCGCTACTGTTTCCTTGCGGTAGATGACGCTTAACGGTATTAAGTGTGAAAGCTTTGAACTTTGAATTGATCATTCGCGAACCGGCTCCAAAGGTAGCAGAATGAAGTATTTGAAAGATGAACAGCCCGACAGGGCTCCTCCACATTTTACCAATGACGTTTGCCGACACTTCAAAATAACATCTGGGCAATGGTGGATAGGTCGTGGAGGCCTGCCCGATCACCAGATCTTTCATGTATCGACTTCTTCTGCTGGGGGCAAATGAAAAGTTGGGTGTATGGGACTCATGTACCATCAGTTAAAGACCTCGTATTTGGTATTTCTGTAGTTTTCCAGAAAGCGATCAGAGGTGCCAGGAATCTTTCAAAGCGTGAGGAATTAGATGAGACGCCACTGTCAAGCATGCTGAACTACTTCTGGTCGTAATTTCGAACACCTAATGTTGTAAAACATTTAAATAAACTGCTTTCTGTCACATTAACGTGTTGCTCTTACTCTGCTGTTTCTGTTGCCTTTTTTTCTCTGCTACATTTAACCGTAACTCGCAAAAAAGGCATTTTCAACATTACATTCCTATGTAATTCCGAATCGTCTTTGCACCCCTAACACTTTCTGGAAGTATGTTGGTCTGGTAGTAAAGCATCCAGGAGTAATGCCATTGAGATGTCAGAGATGTGTCGGAAGCGCCCTGTATCAAAATCAGGACACCAAAGCTGTACGTCATTTTGAATAAAATAATTACCAAGAAAATGATCTACACGCAAACTGCAATAAAATCGATTTGTTTGTCCAATGTTTATGAGCGTTTAAAATATCCCCTTTGTTCACAGTTAAATTTTAGCTAGTTACCCGATCGCAATGTTTCCGATTTTGAACTTAAAATTTAAGTTAAATTCTAAACTTTAGAGTAATTTCAACCCCATGCAGAAAATAACGGCAAAAAGTTCATTACTCTAAAGCCTAAAGCGCCCTTTAACGATAACTTTTGAAAGTAACCTTTACAATTTTTTTCTAAAGAAATCGTAATATAAAGAATGATTTTAGTGAAAACCGCAAACAAATCGACCCTTTTTCTGTTTTCTATCATCGTTTGAAGTTTTGGACCCTAAACTTTAATGGCCCCTAGCTCCTACAGAAGACGTTTGCGCCCCATGGTTTTCTATTTAATAATGTTTGTCTTCATGTGTACTACCATCCCTTAAAGTTTGTCGGTCTGGTAGTAACCCTGTATGTCTTAGCTCTTTTTTTATGCCGTACTGTACTTATATTGAAAATTACATTAAAAATGCTTACGTCGCGCTAATTAATTTGTTCATTTTTGACATATATGGTCGGATTCATAAGTAATGAGCCTTTGTTCAAAGGGACATATTTATTTAGCGAGTTGGCACCATTGCCTAATATTCTTCAAAATAGGTGCCTCCTGCATCGATACATTTTTGTTGGCGGCATTTCCATGTCTCGAAGGTGTCCACGTAGGCCTGTTGCGGGATGGCTTCAATTTTTAGGTGCGTTCGTAATTATATAATACGTAGCACCTATAGTGGTCGTTCAGTCCGTCCGTCTGTCCGTCCGTCTGTCCGTCCGTCCGTCTGTCCGTCCGTCCGTCTGTCCGCATATAACAACGCAAAAACTACTCAACCGAATCGTTTGAAATTTAAAATACATAATTATTACATAATTTTGTCGAGTCATTTCAAATTTTATGAAATTCGGATGCATAGATCAATTACAGGGGCAATCAAAAGTATTCCATTACATTACGGTCAATGGGGAAAAAAGTTTCAAATGCATTTTAATCGTTTGAAATTTAAAATACGCAATTATTACATAATTCTGTCGAGTTATTTCAAATATTTTGATAATCGTGTGCATAGATCAAGTACAGGGGCAATCAAAAGTATTCAATTACATTATGGTCAATTAGGAAAAACTTTCAAATATATTCTATACGTTTGAAATTTAAAATACATAATTATTACATAATTTTGTCGAGTTATTTCAAATTTTATGAAAATCGGATGCATAGATCAATTACAGGGGCAATCAAAAGTATTCCATTACATTACGGTCAATGGGGAAAAAAGTTTCAAATGCATTTTAATCGTTTGAAATTTAAAATACGCAATTATTACATAATTCTGTCGAGTTATTTCAAATATTTTGATAATCGTGTGCATAGATCAATTACAGGGGCAATCAAAAGTATTCAATTACATTATGGTCAATGGGAAAAAAGTTTCAAATGCATTTTAATCGTGTTACACTCATGCGAACTTAATAAAATTTATATGCAACTATAAAGTACATATTATAATATACATCATACATAATTTGTGGTGCAAAGAACATTTGTTATTGATTTACAAAGCCACACAAAAGTATTCCATTGCATAATGTTATAGGGAGAACATTGTTTGATGAGCGTTTTGATTGTAATTCACTATTTACAATTTTATGAGATTGATATATGAAAGTAATATTTTTGAAACTTCGTTATCGTACGAACGCACCTAATTTGCTACGCTTCACGTGCAATTTCCAACTTGTTTAATTTGAATAACATACATCCGACTTGTGTGCTCGACATGAAGGCCTGCTTATAAGTCATCGTCAATATACAAGGACGAGATAGCACAAGGAAATTTACAACGCATGAGAAATACAACCTGGAGCTCCACGCAAAGTGTGTGTGCAATGGAGCCAACGGGAATCGAATCCACAACCTCCAGGTTAGCAGAGCGGCGTCTTAACCACTCTGCCAACGAGGCCCCTGGCTTCAAGGGCTGTCTGGACATTGTCTTCGATGTCCGATCGTGGTGAAGCGTTTACCTTTCAGCGCTGATTTTAAGCGCGGAAAAAAGAACTGAGGGGGCGACAAGTCCGGACTATAGAGAGTATGTGGGACAATTGAAACGTTCAGCCGAGCGAGGTACGCGCTCAGGATGAAGGAGGTGTGGCTGGGCACGTTATCGTGGTGAAAATTCCAGACGCACTTGATGTCCCTTCGCTTGCATGGGACGCTTTTTTTTCGTTCTTTATATGTCAATATATAAACACCTCTTACCATCGCCTCTAGCAACAGGTGCGTGCGCTGATGTACGCCAGCGTCAAAATAAATATAAGTGACAAAATAATATAAGTGAGACATTACTTATGAATCCGTCCATGTAGGTTCGAACTGCAATAGTTCATTATCCCGAATCGTTAGAAAATACGAATAAAACCATTTATACTGTTGTCAGGATAATTAAATGCATATTTCATTCAATGCATATTGTATAAGTTCCGAACCATAATTTGGACATGTATTTGAAATGTAGAATTAAATTTTCAAATCTATCTTGTATGATTATTTTTTCATAAATTAGTCTTAAATTTACAAGTGAATTTTTTTAGTACAAACTGTTTTACCGGTTGTATAATAGCAGCAATATTTCAAAAATAATATGAGAGTTGACGTTAATGACAAATAATCATAAAATGTTTTTCCAAAATAACCAAAGTTTATATAAGTTTTTCCTATTTCGCAATCCCAATTTATCCCTTTTTAGCTCAAAATTTTATTTCAATAATGTTGAGAAGAGTATAATGTAACATTGCCTATATTTTCCACATTGTCGTCCAAGATAGTTAGTATACTAACATTGTTTTTTTAAATATTCTATAAAGTTATTTTCATGCAATTTAAAAGATATGACTACAAGTACAAAATGAAGCATTGCAGAACATCTGCTTAAAGCAACTATAGCACTATAGCACGTGGTAAATAAATATTGATAAATATAATAAACACTACATGCGCTTTTGTAGAAAATTTTAAAACATAAATATTCTTCAAGGTATTCTTTCTGAATGATAGCCTCAATAAGAACATTTTTTAATAGATATATATCCTTAGAAACATTCATGTTTCATCTTTTCAATAAAACGACGTTACTGATCAATCATAAACAAATATATCTCTCATATTAAATTGATTACTAGAAAAAAGCGCCTTATATATCAGGAACCATTTTTTATGATTCATTTTCATTTCTTTCCAGCTTTTACTGCCCCATAAATGCCTACCAAGTTATCCGATTTATTATTCAACAGGAACTACGTTTTTCCATTTTATGGCTTACTGACATTTTACGCCTGGGTTCATGATTGAGTACATCGCGGAAATCCCGTATTCATAAAAACGAACCTGTTCATGATCTAAAATTATAATAATCGACTCTAGTATTTTTAGACTACTTGTATTTGTCAAAGAAAAAAAATAAAAATATATTGTATAACTGGAGAAAATTCTATAGCATCAAACGTTATGATTTAGGATAAACTATCAAATAATAGTTTTGTCGAGGCAAAATTCATAATTTAAAAAATTAAAACTGATATTAAAATGAGAAACGAAATTAACCAACCAAATGTTATTATTTTAGAATTTAGTAATAACAACAATAATAAAAGTTTACTTATTTCTCTCTTGGCGACTCCTTTATTTTTACATACATTTCATTCTTTAACCACTTAAGCAGTGTTGCCAGATGGGCTACTTTTTTAAAATTCAGATTCTTGATTGGCAGCACTTTTCACAAATGATAAAATGTTCCATATTCAATGATATGACAATTAAGACGAAAACAAAAGGTAATTTACCGTTTCGAAAAAGTGGTGCCAATCAAGAAATCCGAATTTAAAAGAAGTAGCCCACTGGCAATACTGAACTTAACTGATTAATAGATATTTTTAAGTTTTCAAATAATATTACCGTAATTTATTCCGTATAAACCGCGTATCAAACAATTCTTTTTTGATCCAAAAACATTTGATAAATTTAACTTTTTCAAAAAAATGTATAACCGACTCCAAAAAAAAAGCGCTAAAAAGAATGAAATAATTCTAAAGAATTCTCTAATGACAAATCGTTATCCAATAACCACACATTGACTATCATGTACCGGTATAAAACGGTTAAATTTAATATATAGAATTTAATATCCACCAAACATAGATTTTCCAGAGAATATTTTTTACAAGAGATTAATTTACATATTTTTGATTTAATTTTTGAATATATACATATAAAAAGTAATGAATTACTTTTTGAAGTTGGTGCCAAACAATCATAATCGATTATGATTTCCCCATTTTATTTATGGTACTAGACATAATATATCCACAATTCTTACTATACTTAAGATAGTTTCGCACCAACTTCAAAAAGTAATTCCTTACTTTTTATATGTATATATTCAAAAATTAAATCAAAAATATGTAAATTAATCTCTTGTAAAAAATATTCTCTGGAAAATCTATGTTTGGTGGATATTAAATTCTATATATTAAATTTAACCGTTTTATACCGGTACATGATAGTCAATGTGTGGTTATTGGATAACGATTTGTCATTAGAGAATTCTTTAGAATTATTTCATTCTTTTTAGCGCTTTTTTTTTGGAGTCGGTTATACATTTTTTTGAAAAAGTTAAATTTATTTCCCACTTTTTAGTTATTTATACCGTAATACATAATTATGTGTACTGACATATGATGGCTCTTTGCAACGCATTACTAATGAACGCACTTTGCTGAGTTTTGATGTTATTCGCTTTACTTGTCACTGTTTGATTGTCAACTTTTCAAAAGACACTAATATCGGTTAGTATCGTTGTGAATCTTTAGGTTTTCTGGATGTGGTAACTCTTCAGATCTGGCACGATGAAAAGCTACCGCATTCATGAAATTTTAAAGTCAACATCTAATCGTACGGACATTGGAAGTAGTTATCGAAAGGTGACAATGCCTCAAGTAAAGTGTCCTTACACATAAGCGCGCGGCAAAGCGCTTCCACATATGAGTAAACAGCAAAATGACTCCATGTATCAATGAATAGTAAAATGCTTTTCTAGTGTAGTCAAAAGTATTCCCCCTTCTGTCAGAAAAAGCAAAAAGAAAGATTTTAACAAAAATCGCTCTATGATTCAATAGATAAACAACAACAATCTAATTCCTATAAATGCAGTAAAGGCATCGGATATGAGCGGTGATGCTCCGACGAGGAATCCGAAATTCATAACCTGTTCTTGGCTGCATCTATAAGACAGTGACAGTATTCGATACCCAAATATTTTTTCACGGACGCTTTTGTCCCAACTAAACTGTTAAAAATTTGAAACTCACTCCACCGCTTTTATGGAAAACGATTATTTTAGCCTATCATGGAGCATTCTCATGGGTCAAAAGACAAATCTATATTATAAAGGCCAAACATATCTGTGTGTAACGCATACGTCATATTGAGAATGGCTACACTTTCAAATTTTAATAGAAATTTCGGTATTGCAATTTTTGCTACTGCAAATTTTTAAACTGTTTAATAACGCCCATTTTCAATTTTTACACCACCGTAATGTAAAAAAATGTACGTTTAAATAAAATTTGTTTGAAAATTATATCTTAATTTGCTTTTGAAACATTATTTTTTTTTGTAGTTTTTAATACCGCTTCTGTAATCATGGCAACAGGAATACTCCATTTCTATTAAAAGCAAAGGTAAAAAGGAAAAAAATGATTACTGTATTTTTATGTTGCCATTTTCTCATTAAAAGTTAAAAAATTGAAATTTAAATATTTCCTGTTATAAAATCCGGTGAATTTTAGTTTTATTTATAAAAATTTGATTTACACGTAAAAAAATATCAGCAGTTTTATATCCGTTTCAGCTAATAGCATTGAAACTTCAAGTTTTGAATCAAAATGATTAAATTAAAATGCCTATTTTTTTTATAAGGTGAATACAGATACGAAATGCGCATTTGTAAATTTTGATATGGTGAAAATGATGCCGGGTTTAGATTTCACGGGAAAATTTCTGTGATTGAGTCAACGTTGAATAAATTTTGCTTTTTTTCATTTTGGAATACTAGCATAAGAAAAACTTTAATTAATAAATTTATCATAATAACATATCTTTATTATTTTTTATTGCTTACATGTACGATAAAAGTTTATCTTTAACAATTTCAACAACTGAGTTTTATAGAAATAGTATTTTGTTATTTTGACGTTAAATATATCTAAGAGTTAGACTCGCCAATATAAAATGCATTTTTTATTGTAACTAATTTTGTAGGTTTATTATAAATCAATGAAACAGTTCCTTCTTAAACATTTTCTTTTGTCAAAATTTGACGGGTTCTACCTTGTATTTTATAAAAGCGGGGGAGTGACGATGCAGCAAAAGGGTAAATTTTTTTACAGTGTATGTATGAGATATTACATAAAAGGGGATGCAGTGACGATGCAGCAAAAGTTAAATTAGTAACAATGTATCGCAATGCTAGGCATTTTCTATTATAAAATTTGATGATGATTTCCAGGTAGAATTAGATTGTCTGGATCGATGTGGATCTTTCACTTTGGTGGATACGAGAATTGTTCCAGCTAAGATTTCGTACTTTGAAAAAAAACTAGCATCTCTGCAACAGTGGTTAGAATCCAGGATTATTCGCTGTTAAGCAAAACAAGATTGACCAATCATAAGCCTTCATTTTTGAGAACTTTTCATTGTTCGAAGGAGAGAGTCTGGAATACATGGAATGAAAATCTGCTATCGACACTGTAAAACGAATGAAATGAACCGAATGAATGAAATTTACCACTGTACGAAATGAAAATCAAAGCAAAGTGTGACGTCAGCTACAATTCAACAGAATAGTTTTCATTGACTCCACAATTTGCTTTCGTACTGCCCTACAATCGGTCGGTAACATTGGTTACTTTTGTAAGTTGCTCTGAACACGCCCTGAGATAGCCGATTTCCACACTATATCCCCTAGATGCTATATTTCCGGTTTCTTGCATAAGAAAACTTGTCCGGAATCCAGGTAGAATTTGCGCTCATAGCGAAACCAGATTAACGAATCAGAAGTCTGAATTTTAGCAAATTTTTCAATGTTTTAAATAAATTTTCTTGTTAATAAATCTCGTTCCGAAAACAGCGAAAATTTATGTGAATCCTGGCCCTCGTCCAGTTAGGATTTTGCACTTTGAACACTGTTAAAAATTTGAAACTTTTACTTTATCGTCAATCCATCGCTTTTATAGAAAACGATTACTTCATTGTATGATGGTGAATTCTCATTGGTCAAAATAGAGATATTCCATAAAAGCTGTGGAGTGACGATGCAGCAAAAACTTTAAACTTTTAACAGTGAAAAGATCGTGTATCTATGTAAGTGAAAAATAAAAGCATACAAAAGTAACACTTCTAATTGGTCGATTGCTTCAAAATGAATTTGAAATTTAAAGTTTTTATTTTTAAAATTTCTAATTATCAGATTTTTGTGAAATTCGAATGGGACCACATGGGCCTCATACGCTTTCAAACAAAAAAAGAATTATCAAAATCGGTTCATATTTGCAAAAGTTATGCGTGAACAACAAATACATACAGGTCGAAATCATAACCTCCTCTTTGAAGTCGGTTAAAAAATAAATGTTACTTTTTACATCGTAGTAAACATTTGTATTCAATTACAAAATAAAATTTCTGGGTCCAAAAAGAATTGTTTGACCCGCGGATTATACGCCGGAAATTACGGTATTTTTTTTCCATATCTTTTGCAGAACTTTTAGTCTTTTATCACCGGTTTTTCAAAACAGAAATTTTTGGCTAATTGAGTCATATTAAATGATATAAAACTTACAATACAATTTTACTGGTGAGAATAATAAATTATGATTGGAGTATGATGCTTGTACGTAATTCACGCAAATCATGATTGGCAAAAGTTTGGGCAAAATGTACGATGTATGGGCAAAAAAGGGAAGCGTTTAACCTCTTCAGACCTGAGGTACACAAATGTGTACCTCCATTCTTTTCCGCATAAAAATTAAACTGTTCGATTTTTTTGCATTTTTACTTCACTTTTATACAGTCTAATGTTTTTCACTTTGAAACAAAACCAATAAATATCGGCACTGATGAATATTACCTCATAAAATAAATATTATTTTCATCCGAGATTCGAAAATACCTTCAAGACATTGAGGCCAAAAAAGTGAGAAATATTCAGAATTATTTAACTTAAATGTTTTACAATAAAAAAATTTGAGGATTTGCTGATCATTTACTTGTTTAAAGATCTTAATTTCACTATAGCATAAATTTATATTACTGTTTGTTAAACTGATGTTTTAAGTGGATTAATATTTTTATAACCATATTTGTAAACCTAAATTACCAGTCATCTGAAATACTGATTCCATAAAAATGACTCTTTCTGTCATCTGTGGTATCAATTCGATTATGCAAAAGCAATATATATATATATATATATTTGTAGAGTTATTTTATGCTCAGATCTGAAGAGGTTAAATTTCAAAGATAGGTTAATTTCCTGAACGAATCATATGTGTGATAAACAATAGATAGTTGTAATATCTGTTAAGCATTCGATATTTTCCAAATCTCTTAAAAACCACTTTCTTAGCCTATTATCATATAATTATTAATTTAATCATTAATTATTAAATATTGTTGTAATACGATATTTTCCAAATGTCTAAATCTTAGCCTATGATCATATAAATAGGAATTGAATAGTACACAAAAGAAGTGCATTTCAGACAATAAAGTAATTTTTAAACTTCACTAAGTCTATTTGGATAACGTCGTTTAAAGTAAAAATAATATTGTTATTAAAATAGGAGAAAAAAAAATACTGGAGCAAGACAATCAACTGCACTGAAACGAGTTTTATTTAATCCAGCTATACTCACAATGTGCATTGATATTTCCAATTTAAAAGAAATATTCATTTATCCTGAAGGATTCGTATTGATTAATAAGCTGGGGATTATTTCAAATAAAACTTCAAATTGAAAATAATCTTATGAGTATTTAGACCAGGGCATGAAATTTCAGCTTAAAAGATACTCGCCAGACTAAAATTTTTACTCGCCACTATTTTACGTTCATTCAGACAACAATACAACATCAGCCCCCACACCAGCGCAGAAAATGAAATATTTATGACAAATTTAATTTAAATTGACGATTATTAGAAGAAGCTGTCTGTTAAATCCAGAATATTTTACATTTATAAAAAATATGGGATATTTTTGGAATAAGCTATGTATTTTTACTTCTTTTTGAAAATAAATATCATCGCTTTATTTTGAAATACTTCCGTGTATAGCTGTGCATGTGCATAGTTTGATTTGAAGCACAACATTTTCAAAGGCGAAACTTACTCGCCAAGCTTAGATATTTACTCGCCAATGGCGAGCTGGCGAGTGGAAATTTCGCGCCCTGATTTAGACAGTTTCATAGAGAAAATTATTCGCTTTTTTATTTTGAATGAAAAATGCTTAATTTACTGTTTTTCGGATCACTTGCTAAAAGAATTATTTTAGGGGAATATTTCTTTTAATTCTAAAAACGTAATAATTAAACAAATAACTATGAATTAATCATAAGAAACATATATTTTTCAAGCGTATAAATGTTATCTAGTATCATTTTATACAAAATTATGTTAAAATGTAAATGTAAAATACAAAACAACATGCAAAACGAGTATAAAATCCTTAATGATTACATTGTGATTTTATTATTATATAATGTTCTTTACAAAATATAGTATACATATAAATTATTTGAATATTTGGTGTTTTTAAGATATTATACAATACTAATTCTGTATGTATCAGTATGATATTCATACAAAAAACATGAAGTAGCATTTCCATTTTAGTAGCCTTCTTAAGATATTATTTTATTTAATTCTCTTTTTTTTGTTAATAAGCACCGCAAGTGGCTGAAACATTCTGCTCTCAAAACCGGCAAACAACAGGTGCTGGACTCGAACCCAGTCACGGCATCGGCCAAATCGTTCGGAGTTTTCCATGGTTTTCTTTGAACCTTGGATTTTTTTTGCATAAATACGGGTTAGGTAGGAAACTAACACGTATTTACGCGTTAGTTTCCTACCTAGTACCCCTTAGGTACCTCGTGCTGGTAATTGGCCGCGCAAATACAACCAACAGTTTTTCTTTAACAATTAATAAACAAACGGATTCAATAATGATGAATGAAAGAAAAATCATATTTGTCGTAAATTTTACAACGCTCACTTGAATATTCATAATACTCATTAGAAATTTTAAACTAATGTTCTTATTATTTTAGTTAAAGAAATGTCGTTTTGAATTGTCGAATATCAATAAAAAATTAAACTTTCTTAAATAGGGTACAAAAAATTGTGCATTTGTCATATTTAAGGAAAAAATCTTTTATAATACACCAATTTCCTTCTGAATGAGAAACTGACATTAGAATGAATCAAATAAAAAAAATAATCTAATTAATCATTACATTTTATAAAACACAATAAAGTAACAGTAAAATTGTATTAAACCAATTTTTTTCCAAAACCGCTGATTTATTATCTTTAAATATGAAGAATGTAATTTAAATAAAACTATTGACGTCCAATAAAATCCTGTTGAAACAAAATTGGAAAGTATTTTTAATATCCCTCATGTATTCCTGATATCTTCTCTCTACAGTAATATATATATATATATATATAATACTCTTAAAATATTTTTTTTAATCAAAAACTAAGACGAAAGAATTGTTAGCTAATTTTCAATCAAAAAGTAGAATAAGATATTGGATATTATTTAAAGTTTTGCTTTTTATTTCAAATAAAACGTTTCTAATATTTCATTTTGTCACCACACAATAAAATTATAATAATTATCTTGTTAACTTTAGAACTAAGTATCATAACTAAGTATCATAACATACTTAGTCGTTGAACCAGGGGGTCGTGTGGTTTCATGTTGGGGGACTTGGTAAACTATATATTTTTGGATTCACCACAACATTAGCACCTCATTTAGCCATACTTTCAAAAGGAGGGTAGCTTATGGGCGCCATATGTGAAAATGGCCGCCGTCGTTGAGTTAGGGAGTCGTGTGGCTTCATGTCAGCGGACTTGGTAAACATATTTCAATACATTTTTCATACATTTCAATACATTTAAACATATTTCAATACATAGAATTCAATACATTTTTGAATTCATTACAACATCAACATGTCATTTATCCATGATACATTCAAAACCAAGATAATTTATGGTCGCCATATTGGAAAATTGCGGCCATATTGAGAGAGGGTCTCTTGCGATTTCATGTCGGCGAACATGTTAAATGATACATTTTTGGATTCACCACAACATCAGAATGACATTTATTTATGATATTTTAAAAACCAGGGTAATTTATGGAAGCCAAATTGGAAAATGGCCGCCGCCGTTGACACAGGATCTTAAGAGATTAAGATTTCTCTTATTTATTAGCCCGTTCCAGACCTGCATCTTTTACATGAACATTGTTTGGTTTACACCGTTTTTTATCATGCAATTAAAAATAGTTTAGCAAGTGAATATTTTAATTAAATAAGGAAAATTTTAAATTTATTTTTTAGTGGTATCATAAACAAGCGATGAAAGCACATTTTAAAAGGTGCATATATGCACCGGTGGTCCCGAAGGGGTACAACAGATTCTCCATTACTATTTTATTCTTGAATTGCTGTGTCTTATCCACATGAAAATTGTTTTGTTATCGGTTTTTTAAATGCAAAATTTTTGAGATCACACTGTATCTTTGATACAAAACCTTTTATTATGATTTGTTTGTTTGTTTGTTTGTATGTATGTCGGCCAATTATCTACGCTATGGGATATAGGCCCTAAGGGGTGGGTTGCCCTCCGTGGGGGTCTTTCTAAGGGAACCTAACCCGTATTTACGCAAGGTTCGAAGAAAACCACGGAAAACTCCGAACGGTTAGGCCGACGGTCGCGATTGGGTTCGAACCCAGCACCTACCGTCTACCAGTTTGAGGTCAGAACCTCTCGGCCACCTTTTATTATCAAATCACTCGATAATAATAATTAAAAAGAAAAGTCGAATATCAAAATATTTTATTATCATAATCGCTGGATTCTGCTTATCACCAGTCGCAACTTTTCTCCTTATTCAGAAGATCGTCAAAGTAAATCATTTAATCATCAAAGTAATATGGGTTATTCAATAGATCAAAATTTAATTTCTGAATTGTGTAAGTATTATCAGGGTTTTTAAATGGTCCGCAAATTGAACAGCAGTAGTTTTAAACAGAACATTTAACTGCAAGTTTCAACTTTAGAGTTGGAATTAACCCCCAGAATGCAATTTCGGAAACGGTTTGAAAAAAAAAAAAAAAAAAAAAAAAAACTACTTTTTTTTTTTCAAAAGAACAAACAACAACCACTCATGATCACACAGTCACAATTCCTTTCAAAGATAAACTAACAAGGAAGGTCTCCATACGGGCATACTCCGAAAAATCTGAAAAAATTATAGAATGTTCTTCTCATGAGGATATGTACGTTTCTAAAAAAATTTCGGCGGAACCTGCGTACCCTGTCCGTAAAAAAATAATTAAAATTTCTTTATTTGGCGATTTATCACGTTTGACGATGAAAAGCAATTTTAAAAAATGCTTTTTATGTCAAATACATTTTAAAGGAGAAAAGTTCCATGTTCAACTTGTTTAGATAAATTAAATGTCTTTGGTTTTGTTAGTTTTAGTTTGTTTTAAGAGTAATTTCGTTATATCAATATTTATATGTATTTATATTCAAGTTTAAGATTTAAGATTTCCCTCAAAATTTAAGATTTCAAACGAAATTCAAATTTAAACTAATTCAAATTGTTTCAAGTTAAAAGTCTAATTGAGCATTGTCAATTTATTTTGTTGCTATGGAAACACCTCTCATATTTTTGAATACGCTTAAATGTATGAAATAATTTTTCTGGAAAGAATGTTTTATAATCTGAAGATATTTTTTCCAGAGGTAAATAAAATAACGACACCAACAAATATATGCATGCAATACATATATATGTATATAATACATTAAACTCTCTCTCATTATTTATGTTTAAATTCTTTCAATACCATTTACACACATTCTAAAAATCCAAAACTTTTCAATTGCATTAGAATCGTTTGCCTTTGGCGGGGAAAAGTGCTGCTCGCCAATTTGCTTGACACTTTCGTCTTTTCACACCAAATATTTGAAAGTATTTTATTTTTTTACATATTTCCTATTGTATTTCCACCGCTAATTTTCACTGATCCTTTATTATATACATGAATAGTTTAACTTGTATTTTTTTTTCAAAAAATTCTGAGTATGCGCAGTATGGAGACCTTCCTTCTAAGACACACATAAACTAAGACATAATAGAAATTTTGAAACACAAATTTCAACTTTCATCCAGCCTGATACGACTAGATTGTACCTTGATTTAAGATTTTGTATAATTTCAACTATTCGCGCTGCTAGCTCTTAATATTCATCTCCATTATTGCCTGCATACTTTTTCCAGTTTAAGGAGGTCCGGGGAACAAAATTCTATTTTTTTTTATTGATAAAGATTTTGTTATGAATTTTTTTTTTCTAAAATATATTTTAATGTAACAGAAATATTAAATGTAAAAAAATCTGAAAAATTTTAAATATATATTTTTTAAAATTGAAATATATGGGTGATTCTCAAAATAGGGGACAATTTATGTCTTTCAGCATACAAAAAAAATTGAGAGGTTATGATATCAATATATCATATATCATTGAATATGACGATGTTAGGTAACAAATTGATAAACTTATCTGGTTCTCCAGTTAAAAAAAAAAAAAGAAAGAAAAAAAAATCCTTTCTTTTAAAGTAACTAAAATTATGATCACAACAGGATCTACATTACAATTGAAGTTACAAATATATCGCCCCTTTTCTCATTTTAGTAATACTTAAACCAATCCCTTAATGTAACGGTCACCGAAATCCCAGCACATGTATTTCACTTGTCCATACCTTATATGGTCATAGAAAACCGAATGTGGTTTTCTTATACCAGCTGCTCTACAATAAAAATGCTGCATAAGATGTTTTGCGCGTCGTACATATATTTCCTTCTCATGCTACCGTTCCTTATTTGGTATACATTCGCAAATGTTAGACCGCTTCATGAGCCCCAAAGCCTATCCCACAAGATTCCTTTGCTTTTTTCAAATTCCAATATCAAGGTTTAAACTCTTTTTCGCCAATTAGCGATTATCTTGTTAATATGCTAAGTACAAAAATCTCTCTCTCAGAAGAAAAATATTGCACGTATATTTTGGCCAAATATCATATACATGCCAAACATTGTAACCTTTGGCGATATCTGACAACTGATGTTATCTTGGTTCTGACTAAAAGAACGGTCACACTTTCACTTCTTCTCTTGGCCTGGCCCTGCTGTAACTACCAATAATTACGTTGAGCGTCCTACTCTCTCGAAAGGGTGAAAATAAAACTTTACTTTAAAGAACCTGGCTGCATATTTATCTTTTTATCGATCTACTTTTCACGGCATTGATGATAACTTGTAATAGTCGATATTAAATCTGCAAGATACCGTAATTACCCAAGACATTTTCATTACAAACTTATATATGATATCAATATATCATATATCATTGAATATGACGATGTTAGGTAACAAATTGATAAACTTATCTGGTTCTCCAGTTAAAAAAAAAAAAAGAAAGAAAAAAAAAATCCTTTCTTTTAAAGTAACTAAAATTATGATCACAACAGGATCTACATTACAATTGAAGTTACAAATATATCGCCCCTTTTCTCATTTTAGTAATACTTAAACCAATCCCTTAATGTAACGGTCACCGAAATCCCAGCACATGTATTTCACTTGTCCATACCTTATATGGTCATAGAAAACCGAATGTGGTTTTCTTATACCAGCTGCTCTACAATAAAAATGCTGCATAAGATGTTTTGCGCGTCGTACATATATTTCCTTCTCATGCTACCGTTCCTTATTTGGTATACATTCGCAAATGTTAGACCGCTTCATGAGCCCCAAAGCCTATCCCACAAGATTCCTTTGCTTTTTTCAAATTCCAATATCAAGGTTTAAACTCTTTTTCGCCAATTAGCGATTATCTTGTTAATATGCTAAGTACAAAAATCTCTCTCTCAGAAGAAAAATATTGCACGTATATTTTGGCCAAATATCATATACATGCCAAACATTGTAACCTTTGGCGATATCTGACAACTGATGTTATCTTGGTTCTGACTAAAAGAACGGTCACACTTTCACTTCTTCTCTTGGCCTGGCCCTGCTGTAACTACCAATAATTACGTTGAGCGTCCTACTCTCTCGAAAGGGTGAAAATAAAACTTTACTTTAAAGAACCTGGCTGCATATTTATCTTTTTATCGATCTACTTTTCA
The DNA here is from genome assembly GCA_964019185.1 of Maratus speculifer. Taxonomy (NCBI): domain Eukaryota; kingdom Metazoa; phylum Arthropoda; class Arachnida; order Araneae; family Salticidae; genus Maratus; species Maratus speculifer. The sequence continues at coordinate 1,109,733 of CAXHSM010000003.1, forward strand.
CGGCATTGATGATAACTTGTAATAGTCGATATTAAATCTGCAAGATACCGTAATTACCCAAGACATTTTCATTACAAACTTATATATGATATCAATATATCATATATCATTGAATATGACGATGTTAGGTAACAAATTGATAAACTTATCTGGTTCTCCAGTTAAAAAAAAAAAAAGAAAGAAAAAAAAAATCCTTTCTTTTAAAGTAACTAAAATTATGATCACAACAGGATCTACATTACAATTGAAGTTACAAATATATCGCCCCTTTTCTCATTTTAGTAATACTTAAACCAATCCCTTAATGTAACGGTCACCGAAATCCCAGCACATGTATTTCACTTGTCCATACCTTATATGGTCATAGAAAACCGAATGTGGTTTTCTTATACTAGCTGCTCTACAATAAAAATGCTGCATAAGATGTTTTGCGCGTCGTACATATATTTCCTTCTCATGCTACCGTTCCTTATTTGGTATACATTCGCAAATGTTAGACCGCTTCATGAGCCCCAAAGCCTATCCCACAAGATTCCTTTGCTTTTTTCAAATTCCAATATCAAGGTTTAAACTCTTTTTCGCCAATTAGCGATTATCTTGTTAATATGCTAAGTACAAAAATCTCTCTCTCAGAAGAAAAATATTGCACGTATATTTTGGCCAAATATCATATACATGCCAAACATTGTAACCTTTGGCGATATCTGACAACTGATGTTATCTTGGTTCTGACTAAAAGAACGGTCACACTTTCACTTCTTCTCTTGGCCTGGCCCTGCTGTAACTACCAATAATTACGTTGAGCGTCCTACTCTCTCGAAAGGGTGAAAATAAAACTTTACTTTAAAGAACCTGGCTGCATATTTATCTTTTTATCGATCTACTTTTCACGGCATTGATGATAACTTGTAATAGTCGATATTAAATCTGCAAGATACCGTAATTACCCAAGATATCCATTACAGAGGTTTTCTGTCATGTTTTTATACTTAGATATGTTTGTCTTAATATTATTCATTATTTGCACTTAAGAATTACTCACTTTTTAGTTAAAAACACCTTAAAATAACAGAATAAATGATCAAAATGTCATTAGCATGGATGTCCACAGCAGCTGTGCCTTGTATATACTAGCTTTTTCAAGAGTTAATATCATGTTTATAAAATAAAATAAATGTTATTCTTTCTTTAAATTAATCAAGGAGAGGATTTATCCAATAAATTTCTTTTTAAAAATAAAATTATAGTATATAAAAAGAGAATTAAAGTTTGTCCTCCGTATTTTGTTTTCAAAACAAGGTCATACTATAACAGCTGTTTATTAATCAAAATTTCATTTTCACATATGACAATACTTTGAAAATATAAAGTTTCTCCATGGCAACAAGTAGCCATTTTATTCCAGCCTGAAAATAGAAGCATGTATTCTATTTTAAGAATAGAAGTTGAATATTAGGCGAGTACATCAATTGTATGTCATTAGAATGGATAATAATTTTCATGTTTATTTAATAGTTAAAATTTTTATTTTACTTTTTTGCATAGAACTTTTGTGTTTTAAAAAGCCCCAGAAAGGACTATTACATTGTGATTATATTATGGCTCATAATCTTATTTAAATTAAAAATTGTCATTAGCATGGACAAATATCAGTGTCATTAGCATGGTTTTTATGTCCATGCTAAAGACTCCTATGTGCATAAATGTAACCAGTACTTATATTGTATCCTTTTTTAAAGTTTAATTTTACATATAAATTTAGGTATTATATTTATTATCCCTATAATATGCATTAAATCTGTCAGAAAATCACTAAGACAGCTTCTTACACTGTTAGTGTCAGAATGTTGTTCATGTAAACAAAGTTTGCTCTTTGGTAATGTTTTTATTCTCCTTATATGTATATATGTAAAAATGGAAACTATTTGTTGGAAAGGAAGGCTAATAAACGTAGGAAAAAATATTTAAACAGGAAGAAAAAAAAAATTTCTTAATATATTTATTCCATGCAATTTGTTTTGTCATTAGCATGGCTCAAAAAATACTAATTATTTTTTTTAAAGTTAATTTTTAAATATTTAGCTCTGCTGACTACATGTAAAGTATACCTAATACTATATTAACAACACATATTTTTTTCAGAAATTTTGCTAACAGTAATTTTTTTAAGATTTCATTTTTGAAATTGTCCCCTATTTTGAGAATCACCCATATATAATTTTTGATAAACCTTTGGAAGTACTCACTCGATTTACAAAATTTTTATGCTTTTATGTATAAAAAATGTGTCATTTTAAATTGGATTTTTAAAAATATTAATTAGGAATTTCATAAAAAATTTTCAAGATAGAAAATGAAGTTTTTGTATGAGTGAATTTTCCACTAATTATCATATTTTCACAATTATCACTCAAAATTACAAATCCTGAAGACAATTTGTTGGGAATAAATAAAAGCTCTGTAAAAACTGTATACATATATCTTGCAAGGAACTTTAGCTATATCCTTTTAAAGTTGACAAATCGTGAAAAAAATTCATTCTGAGATTAATGAAGTTAAAGTTCGCGTCGCTCATGCATCGCTTCTCAAGGCAAAATATGTTATATCTCTGAATCTAATGAGGATAAAAACATGCAGTTTACGGTATTCAACGGTAAAAACTCAGTTTTTTTTAAAGCCAATAAAAAAATCCAATTTTTGGAGAATTTTTAGCCCCAGACCCTTTTAAGAGATTCAAGTATTTTAAGAATTTGTGTGCATGGAAATTTTTGAACTGGTCACTACATCTGAATATTTTCATCTGATTTCTTTCATAAAGTAAGGTGAAAATTCAGGTAAAAAGTTCTTAAACAGTATGAAGCTTGATTTGGTACATGTTATTTCCTTTCTTTTACTGCCATTAGAACTGGCAGCTCCTAGATACAGTCCAGTCATTTTAGCACCTTTTTTTGCAAATAGCGGAAAAAATTAGAACAAAGCTGGATTTTTGCATAGGTGCTAGTTAAGATATGTAGTTTAACATACTAAAAGTCCCCATCGATCCGATGTGAGCTTTCGCCTCCAGGGGGCGCTAAAGTGCTTGAAAATCGGTTTTCTGTGAATATCTCACGAACAATGGCATCTAGACAAAAAAGTTCAATTACAAAAATGTAGATAATTTAATTTCCTACAAAAAGTGTCATTAACATTTTTTTGTCACACCAACCTTTCCCTGCCAAAAATTAAGATAAAATAAACATTATTGAAAAAGAATGTGCAAGCACAATCATAACGCGGCGAAAAGGCAGAACAAATACTAAATAACTTTTGATTCCCCCCCCCATCTCTCCCCCATTGTTTGTATGGCGTTTTCGCGCGCTTGTGCAATACGTCACCTGAGAATAATAAGGTTCTATCTGTGTTTTTGAAAAAATCGACTCATCGATATAGAAATGTTCTATTTGTATCTATGAAAGCATTTCTGGATTAAAATAATGTAATATAATCGTAATATTATATGTAAATTATATATAACATCATTTTGATGCAAAAATGCCTTCATAGATACAAATAAAGTCTTTCTATATAGATAAGTCGATATTTTCAAAAACACAGATAGAACTTTATTATTCTCAGGTGACGAATAGTCATTGTCCAATACCCTATCTCTCTTTGCATTTGTCGAAATGTACCACGTGCAAGTACTTTTCAATATTTTATTTTTATTTGGTGCTCATTTCGCTAGTATAAAATGACCCTAATTTATTGAACAAAGTATTTATTCTTTTTAAGATTTTAGAAAGGGAATAATTTTATTTTCAACGCATGTTGTAGAAAGTTTTAAATTATTTATGACAGTTTAAAATGACTCTTTCTTAATTGCTGATTCTGAGCGAAAAATGGAGATTGACAAAATAGTTTATCTTGCATGAGATGAGGACTGGGTTTCGAAAGATTTTGTAAAAACAGAAAAAAGGGTCTGAAGTCGCTTGTGACAGCAAGTTCGGAAAGAGATGGCCATAAGTGGAAAATATTTGAAGAAATGGCTGAAAACAATAATGAATTTACAGTTCATTCAAAGAGAAGAAAAATTATTCACGAAAGAATTCTATTAAATCATACAATAAATCTATTGCCGAAAAACGATCAACATCCGCACAAATTAATCATCCATTGAAGGAAAAATTGAGAAATGACAGTCCGTTGTTTGAATTTAAGGGAAAATGTTTGTTATTTCTGATACATTAGACGAAGATTTTTTACAGAAGGAAAAAAAAAGCTCTAAAGTATCACGGAAAAGAATTTTTTCATCTAATCATTAAAATAAGACACGTCTCATATCTATGCTTATGGAAAAATTTATGGAGAATGGTTTCGAAGCGAAACAAGCAGAAGATGATGCAGACACACTAATTGTTAACACAGTTATTGAAGTAGCAAAGTCTGGTGCACTTACTGCTGTTGTTGGCGATGACGTTGACTTGCTCGTATTGTTGACAGTTTTAGCACCTCCAGAGATAGAGATATTTTTTATTAAGTCTGGAAGAGGACGAATCGTTACCACCCTGTATTCATCGCACAGTTTTAACAATGATGCTGTTCTGAAAGATCATATATTGTTCCTTCACGCTTTTTCAGGTTGTGACTCGACATCAGCAATGTTTGGGAAAGGTAAAATGTCGTTAGCAAAATTTTTGAAGAAGGAAGAAGATCATAACATACAAGCTGCCAGCATTTTTAAAAGTGTTCAAGTATCTTAATTTGAAGTTTCCGAGGCTGGAAAAACTATTTTTCTTGCTTTATACGGTAGTAAAGCAGAAATTTCTCTGAAAAAGTACCGTTATGTATGTTTCAAGAAAAGAGTTGCTGTTGGTAAAAAAAAAGCCTTTTATCGTTGCCGCCTGCCGAAGATGCAGCTAGATTGTATAGTTTACATATTTATCATCAAGTACAATACTGATTGAGCAATAAACTACTTCCTGAGAACTGTGGTTGGCAAAATGCACCTAATTTGTTTCCAATTCTTGCTACCTTACCGCCCGCACCAAAAGATATTATTGAATCTATTTTTTATACTTGCTCCAAAGGATGTGGAAAAGCGTGTGGATGCCGAAAAATTGGATTGAAATGTTCTGATATTTCATAAATTGCTGTGGAGTTTCATTTCATAATGCAAGTAAAATTGAATTTGAAGACGAGGAAAATATTGACAGTATCCTGCCCACTGCAAGAGAGGAGGCAAGCGCTACTTCTGTATTCAGTGATGATATCGAAAGGCAAACAAAAAATTCTGAAAGCAGTACAGCAACGAAAGAAATAAATACAGATAATTACGAATCTGAATCGAGTGTAGAAATTGAAGCTGTGCAAAGAACTACTAAAGCAATTAAACGACTTAAATTGGATTAAGCCAGTCACTATAAGTGGAATATGCCTACAAGAAAAACCACACACACACACACACACACGCAAAAAAAAAAAAAAAAAAAAAAAAAAAAAAAAAAAAAAAAAAAAAAAAAAACGCACTAAGTGTTTTACCTCAAGGGTGGTGTGGAAATAAGCATAAATATATATTATATATTTACTTTCCCCATTCAAAGGGGAGAATTATAGATATGTTTATAATTTTTTTAAAGTAGCAGCAGATTTTTTGAATTTTTATAATTTTACTTTCAAATATGGTCACGTTTTTATATTTTTGACAGGGAAGGGTTAATGTGACAAACATATGTTAATGGCACTTTTATAGAAAATTAAATTGTCTACAACTTTGTAATTCACCTTTTTTCTCTAAATGCCATTGTTTGTGAGATATTCACAAAACACTGATTTTCAAGCTCTTTAGCGCCCCCTGGCGGCGAAAGCTCACATCGGATCGATGGGGACTTTTAGTATGTTTAACTACATAACCTAACTAGCACCTATGCAAAAATCCAGCCTTGTTCTAATTTTCCCCCCTATTTTTGCTAAAATGACTGGGCTAATGTGTTTAGTTAGCATTTTGTACTCTTGTGGTGGTATATTCGAAAAATTAAATTTAAAATTAAAATAATCTTTAAAATATTACTGGTGATAAATATAAAATAATTTTTTTGTTAATAATTAAATAAATATTAAATATTGTTCTCCAATTAACTTTTGTGTTTCAGCTTTTTACAAAAGCATTCGCATTTACTAAATACAAAGGAATAATTTTTGTAAAAGATTATCAAAAAGGAAAATTAAATTCATCATTATACCATGTAAACGAGTTAAAATTGAACTTTCATATGAAATTTAAATCAATTAGTATTGAATCGGAAATTAAAAAAAAGTAATTAAAATCTAATAATTAAAAGTATCTCCACGTTCACAATCAATGATTTTGTTGATCAAATTAAATATTTCAAAATTTAATTTTTTTAGACTGAAAAACACTTTGGTATCCAGAAAAATTCGAATGCACTTTCTGTAACCACTGTAATCTAGAAATTCTGTAATGAGTATGTCAGTGATAATTTATGCTATAAGAACTAAAAATAAATAAATCATAAAAAATCATTTCGGACGTGTCGTTTTTGCAGTTTGGTGTCGTGGAAAATTTTTTAAGGATAAATTTAAAATATATGTTGCTTTTAAAAATATGCAAATTTGTAATGTATATAGAGAAAGGTTTGATAAACATTCTGATAAAGAGAGTTTTTAGATTGAAGAATTACTTTAAGCGGTATTTAATATTGTCAAAAATTTCTAATGTAAACTATTCGATTGTCAAAATCACTAGTTTTGCACAACACTATATTTTAAGAAATGAAATCAAATAGATTCTTTGAAGTAATGTGAAAATAAATACATAATATTACAGCAGATAAATTTTCTGGTTAGAAACGTCTCTACGCTTAACCGACATTTTATTGGAAGTTAAGTTGAATATTAGCAAGTATGCTTTATGCCTTGCTGTTTAGTGTGAACCCCTTGGTACGAGCGGTTGAAAACATATTTAGACTTGTACTTTCAACACTATATTAATACTTTTTAGAGGAAGCAACAATAACTATGTAGTTGTCTGAGTAAGCAATCATATCATAGCACAAAACCCCTGATCATACAAATATATATTTATTGCTTTCACATTATATAATTGAAATGGCGCCATAGATGACAGAAAGAGTCATTTTTATGAAATCAGTACTTTAGGATACTGATAATTTAGGCTTGCAAATATTGATGTGAAAGTACTAATCCCTTAAAACACCAGTTTAACAATAGTAATTTAAATTTACGCAATGACAAAATTAAGGTCTTTAAACAAATAAATGATCAGCAAATCCTCAAAATTTTTTATTGTAAAGCATTAATTAAATAGTCATGAATATTTCTTACTTTCTTGGCCACAATGTCTTAAAGGTATTTTCGAATCTCGGATGAAAGTAATATTTATTTTATGTTGTAATAGTCATCAGTGCTGACATTTATTGGTTTTATTTTAAAGCAAAAAACATTCAGCTGTATAGAAGTAAAATTAAAATGCAAAAAATTCGAACAGTTTAGTTTTTATCAGAAAAAGAATGGTACCTCAGGTCTGAAGAGGTTAAACAACACTTTTTTATAACTTTTTTTGAAGACACTGTGGCGGCCAAAAAGGATGAACTTAATCAATTCAGAGTAAAGAAATAAGTATAATCGTACTTTTTAATTTTAATGAAAAAATGTACCATGTTTTATGAATTTACTTTTGCTTTTCAAAAAAGTAATTTTTAAAATGCATCTATCACATTCACGAAAGATTTTTATGAAATACCAGACTTGTCCCTAGAAAGGTTAATAATAAGCAGAAATGGGTCAAACTTCTGAAACAAGTGCTTTCTTTTTGAACAAAAAATTGTTTTCCATCAAATGAAAATATTAGTTATTTTCATTTTTGTGTCGCGAAAACTTCGAATATAAATGGGCAAGCTAAAATCCCTTTTTACCATCTGCCGCTTTCAAAAGAATTAATATTTAGAAAACACAGGAGCAATTAGTTTTCGTTGTAACTTGTGTTGTACGTACAGATATCATTTATAAAAGTTCCATTGGGAACCTTGCATTTTTAAGGAGAAATTACAAAGATTGCTCCTTAATTAAAAAGAAACACAAAGTTTTAATTGATTTTCTATAACTCCATTTATCATTTAATGATTTTATACACTCTTTCACTTAACTTATTTGAAGTTCGTAACATATAATTTATTAACTTTCGAATAAGCTAGAATTACGAAAATTATTTGCACATGACTTTTTTCAGAAGACAATACAAATTTTTAAATTTTTAAGAACGGAATTATTAAATTAATTTCTAATGATTTTTTGTTAGTTGGGTGCAGGTGATGAATCGTCAAACATTACTAAGGTTAACAAATGATCTGTAATAAGAATGGAGTTTATTATTCGTCAAACCGCGCTGGCTAAAATGGGCAACTGGTTCTTAAATCGCGAAAACGAAATATTTAAAAGAATATGTGACATAATTCTCTCGAAAATATTTAAAGGAGACCCGTAAGAAAAACCCCAAAATTTTTATTATTGATTTTAAAGTAATGAATTTTGGTGCACTACTTAAGAATCTTCTTGTAAGGAATAATTAGCAAAAAAATTCACTTTTTATTAAAAAGTATATTTTTTATGGGGATTTTTATTTCTTTTTTGTCGAAAAATACACTTTTTAAAATTACCACTCCTCATTCAATTTTTAATACTTTGGTATTACTAAAATTTCTTAAATAGTATTATAGTATATAGAAAAGAACTAAGGAGAGATACTTTTAATTTTCTATTTTAATCGGCTAAAAAAAAAAAAAAAAAAAAAAAAAAAAAAAAAAAAAAAAAAACGCATGGTAAATTTTTTTAAATTTGTTACAATTTTCATGTTTACCAATTTATGTAAAATTTTCATAAATAGTTAAAAAAAAATATCTCTCCTTACTTTTATTGCAATTTTTTTTAAGATTCTAAGAACATAAACACTTTGTTTCTAAATCATTTTACCACTGAGCCTTAGTACTTTGAACATAGGCAAAATATGAAAAAAGTCATTCTCAGGAAAACACGTTTTAAATGGCCGCTAGTCTATTAAAATCTATAGTGAGTACAATTTAAAAAGCTCATTTTCTACCTGTTCCAAGTGCCCCGAGTTCTGAAATTTTGCATGGATATTCGCAAATATGTATTTTATCATTTTCTGAGAAATTTTTTTTTTGAACTTTTGATGATTTTTGGCGGAAAATGGGGTACGGGTCTCCCTTAAATATTTAAGCATGCAAGAATATCACAGTTAAAAATGTATTTATATGCTACGAATCATACGTATAATTTATATTTTTTGTAAATTCAAATTATTACAGGGTTTGTGTTCATCGAGGGATTCCGGACATTTTGGGTGTTTTAGTAACAAAAAATTCGTAAAATATCAGTCAAAATATTAAAAGAGAGAATATGTTTCACACTAAAGTATTCATAGAAGTACCACTTTTTCTCACTATATGATTAAATTTTGTAACATTATATTTCAATAAAGTATCATATTATTTTGTAATGTATCTTGAAATACAAAATAATCATTAACCACATAATCGTCGTGCCCGAGAAATTCACAGGCTGCAAATGTCACGGCTTTTATTCAGAATTGTTTGATTCCCACCAGTTTTATAAAATAGTGTAATTGGTTTTATTATGGTATCATTTTACTTTTCATTAAACAAGATGAAAATTTTCTTTTTTCAAAAAGTGGTGGCAATAATGAAATGGAATTTTTAAACCTTAATTTAATGCGACCGTTAAGGGGTTAAAATTAATTTATCTTTAAATATTGTATTTACAGCTTCATCTATAAAATTTCATGTTAAATGATTAAAGAGTTTTCATAAAATTGTAGAAATCTACAACGTTTTGCTCAATCTCAATCTGGCAGTGGCATAATATCTACTGCCAAGCTTTCTACAGTAAACTGCAGGAAAACTAACATATTTTATGATCGCTAAAATATTGTAGACCGAAAGAAGTTCTGAAATTGTTTTTAGTTAATTCTGACGAGAAATGAGTTTTACGGTATATTTGATTTTTTTTCTGATACAGTAAAGAAATTTTGGAAAACATTTATTTTTTTTTTTTATTTAAAACTTTTAGTCAAACAGTTAGCTATAAAATCTGTTAATAGCATAATTGTTCGTAAAAAAATTGGAGAATAAATTTATCGTTTTATTTTCCGTGCTTTCTCTACTTTTATAAGTGTTCTCTTTGCAAATAATTGCTGATGACTGAAATAAAAAGTATTTTCTTATATGGGTGATTCTCAAAATAGGGGACAATTTATGTCTTTCGGCATACAAAAAAAATTGAGAGGTTGTCTGTCATGTTTTTATACTTAGATATGTTTGTCTTAATATTATTCATTATTTGCACTCAAGAATTACTCACTTTTTAGTTAAAAACATCTTAAAATAACAGAATAATGTTCAAAATGTCATTAGCATGGATGTCCACAGCAGCTGTGCCTTGTATATACTAGCTTTTTCAAGAGTTAATATCATGTTTATAAAATAAAACAAATGTTATTCTTTCTTTAAATTAATCAAGGAGAGGATTTATCCAATAAATTTCTTTTTAAAAATAAAATTATAGTATATAAAAAGAGAATTAAAGTTTGTCCTCCATATTCTATTTTCAAAACAAGGTCATACTATAACAGCTGGTTATTAATCAAAATTTCATTTTCACATATGACAATAGTTTGAAAATATAAAGTTTCTCCGTGGACACAAGTAGCCATTTTATCCCAGCCTGAAAATAGAAGCATGAATTGTATTTTAAGAATAGAAGTTGAATATTATGGGCGTACATCAATTGTATGTCATTAGAATGGATAATAATTTTCATGTTTATTTTATAATTAAAATTTTTATTTTACTTATTTGCATAGGACTTTTGTGTTTTAAAAAGCCCCAGAAAGGACTATTGCATTGTGATTATATTATGGCTCATAATCTTATTTAAATTTAAATTTGTCATTAGCATGGACAAATATCAGTGTCATTACATGGTTTTTCTGCCCATGCTAAAGACTCCTATGTGCATAAATGTAACCATTGCTTATATTGTATCTTTTATAAAGTTTAATTTTACATATAAATTTAGGTATTACATTTATTATCCCTAAAATATGCATTAAATCTGTCAGAAAATCACTAAGACAGCTTCTTACATTGTTAGTGTCAGAATGTTGCTCATGTAAACAAAGTTTGCTCTTTGGTAATGTTTTTATTCTCCTTATATGTATATATGGAAAAATGGAAACCATTTGCTGAAAAGGAAGGCTAATAAATATAGAAAAAAATATTTAAACAGAAAGAAAATAAAAATTTCTTAATATATTTATTCCATGCAATTTGTTTTGTCATTAGCATGGCTCAAAAAATACTAATTTTTTTTAAGTTAATTTTTAAATATTTAGCTCTGCTGACTACATGTAAAGTATACCTAATACTATATTAACAACACCTATTTTTTTCAGAAATTTTGCTAACAGTAATTTTTTTAAGATTTCACTTTTGAAATTGTTCCCTATTTTGAGAATCACCCATATAGGAATAAATTGTTAAAATATTACGCGAACTATGATTAGTCGGAAATATCTAAGCCAATGTCAAATATAAATTTATATTACATAGAATAAAATTGATGTAATAAATATCAACAACGTTTTCTAAATTAGTTATAGCATCCTAAACGATATTTCAAACATTAACAAAAATCATTAAAGCATTTACACTATGCAAATTAACACTTGGGAGATTTTCGAACTGCCATTTTTAAATTAGTTACTGAATTAATCATTTGTTTTTATTACATTGCAATTTTTTCCAAAATTTCGAAAGTGTCTTAAAAAATAGTTTTCACGAATTAGAAAAGTTTTTTTTTCTAAAAGACTGTTTCTATTGAATTCACACAAACACTTTTATCGGAGAGTACAAAAATAAATTTTATAAGCGTCTTTTTTACTCCATTAGAGTTATAAAAAAAGAAATTCTGTTAGAAAACATTCTGGTAGGTAACTTGATTAAAAATAGCTGGCATAGTAAATATACCCTCGCTCTGCATAGTTAAATATAAAAAAATCCTCTTTTATAAAGATAAGTTTTCTTAAGTTTTAACTTTAAAATTGAAAAGAATATCAAAAGAGTTCTTACTTTGAGATTTTTTTAAAGTCTTTAATATTTAAATGCCATAAATTTCAGTAAAAATAATAAAAAAACATCAAGTGAATTCTAACTCATTAGAAATGACTTTTCAAATTAGCAAAAACTTGAACAAATATTTTTACAAGTAATGAGAGAAAGGTTTTCTGAAAGATAAATTTTCACTTAAATTTTTTTATTACCTCAAAGCGGTCTTTTTTTTTTTAATGAAAAAAAAAAACTATGAACTAAAGAATCTACAAAACTTTAAAGTTCCATTAAACTTTCCGATTCAGATTTACAAAGCAACTTGTTTTATAAGAACCGCTGTGTATATTATAATTAGTATTTCTGAATTTTTCACATTCTGTAAAGCTAATTTTTTCACTTACGGAAACATGTTGACATACAAGCGTTCACAGCAACTTTAAGAAATCCATTAACATAAGTAAGAAATGAATTTCATTAAGAGGTTATACATAGAAAAATCAGCTACTGACAATCTGAAAAGTCATTTTTTTTTGTTTGAGAGATTTTTACAATTGTGGAAATTTTTTTTATGTAGATGGAATTGATGATTCAGTGGAAATTACAGACCTCCTGCTAGTCCGTCTTTTGCAAACCAGTAATTTTTTAGAAAGAAATTCACAATAGGATTCTGCAACAATTGTAACAAAAACGCTTTTCTCGACATGTTTATACGAAATAATAAATACAAAATAATTTAATTTGTAAAAAAAAATTTTCTTTAAATAATAAATGTTGCTGAAAGAGCAAACCGAATGGAAGCTCTAAAATAAAATAAAAAAAAAACTATCTATTGCAATTATAAATTAAAAATATTATTTCTCATGAGAATATTTTCAAGTTTGTGATTACAAATTATCAAAAATTAAGTAATAGACTTTTGAAAATTTGGTCTGATCTTCCATTTTATAATCATGCAATGGTTGAATTAAGAATTTTTTTTCGTGTTTTTTTCTAACGACAAAAAAAACTACAATCTCTTAAATATAAAAATTCTATTTTATTTTAAAGGATTTTTCATTTTAGAAAAGAATAAATTTTCCCACTGCTTTTTCTACAGCATGCTGTAGTTATATTTTTTCGTAATAATTACCAATTACTAACAACTGTTTTTAGAATAAAACTTACATACCCAACATGAAACAAGCAAAATATTTCATACTGCAGGGTTCGCAAAGTTTTACCACTAAATTGTAACAGTATTTTCAAATTCTTTCTCTGCAGAAAAATTGAGCGAAAATTGAGAGTAAAGGTAATGGTTTCGGATTCGGTTGCTTAAAAAATTAAATATAAAGTTTCTTATCATTAATAGTGGTACCAGAATCTTGTACTTGCATTGCTGATAATTGCATTATCAGCATAATCAAATAAGAATATATTGGTCCATTCTAAAAAATTCAGAGAGCTAATATTTTTCGTATCATTGATTGTATTATTTATAACGATATTTAATAATGCATTTAACCCTTTGCGGGGCAGGGCAAATTCATTATGCATAGACAGTAGCGATACGAGCGGATGACTCTGAAACTACGATCATAACATAAGAGAGGTTGCTAATTCGGCGACACATCGCTTCCTTGGCGACAAATGATATAGAAAAAAAGAAAAAAAATACAGCGACGGCTTGCTGCTTCTTGTTTTGAAATTTATGAAAGAATTATTTTAATATTTATATAACTTTGACGTATTCGTCTTGCAAACAATGCATGTGTCTCTTCTTAACATAACGACCTAATAATTTAAACTTGAAAATTCAAGAACAATAACAGTAATAATTACGAATCAATATAAGCGCGGAAATCTAAGATCAAATAGCATAAGCACGTGTGCAAAGATAATCAAATCAGCATTTATCAAGAAGCGCCAAGCCAGAATAGGATTACAGTTAAACAGAAATCACGAGGATAAAAATCGCCAACGCGAAGGTTTAGTTTTTAAGTCATCCACTGAGGGCGTTTTTTTCAAGCCGAGTTGAGGCTCTGCCTGTACTCTGTGCAGCATCTCTGAGATCAGTATGAATCCGAAGATTCTGCGTCACAAGACATGTTCCGGGCCTTCTCCTGCTTAACACCGGTTTCTAGCTCCTTCGTCCCGAAGAAATAGACGCACTACAGTGCCGCAACTCATTACAGACCACGTTGCAGCATCGGGGAGAAGAATCTCAGCTACTATGTGTGAAGACGTCTCCACAATGCAGGTCTCTATGCAAGGCGACCCATTGTGTGTGTCCTTCTCAATAGATGACAGAGAATAGGTTGAATAAAAGAGCATGTTTCTTGGACTAGACAACTGTACTCTTCACACAGGCGAGACAAGATTCACAATAGAGAGCGATTCAGGACGTCTTCTGATCGGGTGAGAACAATGCACCCGATACCATCAATCAAATACTGTCGAAACACACAGGTACAGAAACGGTGGAATCATAGTTTGGGCAGGGATCTCACTTGGAAGCATCAGTGACCTGCATGCATTCCATGGAGGAACTCCGATTGGTGCGAGATATCGTTATGAGGTCCTTGATTCACATGTGCTTCCACATGCCGATGGCAATGCAGTATTGGCAATGGTTTCCTTCTAATGTGTGATAATGCGAGACTACACCGAGCTATGGTTGTTGAGGATTATCTTGAGGATCACGGTTTCGAGAGAATGGAATGCCCAGCTCACTCCCCAGCCTTGAATCCGATAGAATATCTTTGGGACTATGTTGGAGGACATATTGCGGCTAAAGTCCTCCTCCAATGTCATTCAATGGGCTGGAACAAGGCTTTACTCCATTTCTGGTCAGCGCTGCCTATTTCGGTGATGGACAATTTATTTGAGAGCATGGAAAGTCGATGCCGCCAATTCATTCAAGACCGGGGTGGACATATTCCGTATTGCAACCAGTTTTTTAATGTTTCTGTCACATTTTACTGCATAAAACTGCGATGTACTGATTTCTCCAAGAATAGAATTTTGTTGTAATTTCATTCATACGTTTTAATTAAGTGTTTATGTCGCATTTAAGAAATAACAGTTTAGCGCACATTTCCTTCAAATTTGTTGTTTCTATATTCATTTATTTGCA
Source organism: Maratus speculifer (assembly GCA_964019185.1). Classification (NCBI taxonomy): domain Eukaryota; kingdom Metazoa; phylum Arthropoda; class Arachnida; order Araneae; family Salticidae; genus Maratus; species Maratus speculifer. The sequence continues at coordinate 1,125,006 of CAXHSM010000003.1, forward strand.
AATTAGACGTAAAAAGACGGTTGTACCTTAACTTTTGGAAGCCAGTCTATTACACAGTATGACTAACACAATGACATAAAAACAAAAATGTTTACCCATGTCAGATAGCTCTCATTAATGGTTTAGCCAGAGTGGGAGTCCGAATGCTCTTCATACCGCTAAAATTGAAAAAACATTTTCGCCTTGATTAATAGCAGGGAATTCTCAAAATAGATAAGGGTAAGAAAACATTATAAAATTATCCAAAGCATCTTGATTTTCTACGCGACGGGTTCTCATACAATTAAGGCTTTAAAAAATGGACATGCAAAATATCCAAACTTGGGCTTAATAATTTGACACCGGAAAAATTATGAAAAGAAGTATGTTTAATTTGATTTATTAATAACTTTAACACTAGAACGCCGGGAGATTTTACGCGAGTTTTATAAAATATATTTAAAACCAGAAAAATTATCTGAAAATCAATATTTTATTTGTTTGGCTCATTTCATTACAACTGATATATAACTTTTTTCTTGAAGATTTTTCTGGTTCGAATGGACAATTAGTCCAGTGACCGGTGTCTTACCAGCGTTCTAGTGTTAAAAAAGTCTTGTCAGTTTGCTAAATCATAATACTGAGCTGCTTCATGCGGCTTTAAATTTTAAATAGGTGTCATCAAAACATTTTCTGTACTCGGGTACAACGCGATCAATGTATGTTTAAAAACTTAAAAATAATATTCTGCTCCATCATGGTTCGTACGGATACCGTTATTTTCCAGGTGAGATACCTTGGAATACCTTAACCTTGAGATACCTTAACCTTTCTACCTGTTGAAATTTTACTCAAACATGATTTAAATATTTCGCCCCAGAATTTTTATTTAAATTCATTTAACCTATTTATTTAACTTAAATCTTTGTTTTATTTATTTAATTTAATTTATGAAAAATTTTCTGGTTTTAATAGAATGAAACGCATTATAGGGCTGGGTCGATTAGACCCATTGAGGGTAGGAAGGTTAAAGAAAAATAAATACAGCTCGAAAAAGAGAAATTTTGTCTTATTGAATTATAGATTTTCTGAGGAAAATATTGGTACCGAAGAATTTTCTGATCGTGAAATTCCAGGACCTGTACGAACCATGTCCATGTTTATAAAGTCATTTGCAAAAGTCGTTGAATAACGCTAGATAGAAAGGCAGAAAAGTTTCCTACAAAAAAATTAATGCTAAAATTTTTATTTAAAACTATTTCTTCTACTTATACAACTTATTTTTTTGTCCAATATATCTTTAACTTATATGATGAAATTTTTTAAAAAAAAATCGGTGCGGTTAGTTATAAATGATCTCCTGCTGCCACCGTTCTTGTGTTAAAGTGTAATTGTTAAATTAAAAAAATTAAAATTACTAAAAACCTGTTAAAAGCATAAATTTAAAATAAAAGTAAAATAAGACGTTTAAAATCTAAATTAATTATTAGATTTGAGATTGCTAATGCCCAGAATAAATAAGCGTAACTGAGAATGGATCGAATGCATGAATTATTCACCAGAAGTTTATTTTTAATCGACAAAGTTGCTATTAAATTTAGGATAAAGACATTTAGAAATGACAGTCACTTTATCCTTGACATTACAAATATTCTGGTTCCAGGTGAACTTATATAAAAAAAGACATTTGGTATGATCGGGCCAAGAGGTGGAATCGTTGATAGAATACGATTAGCATCAGACAGTTTATTTAAGAAAGTAATAGCAACAGTTTCATTCTCATTAACTCCTTAATCATAGATGCCGACCAAGTGATTTCTCACATACCAGTATTAAAAAAGGGGGCTGAACACCACTTTCTAAATAATAAAATATTTGCTTTACTTAATGGAAAAAATATCAAAAAATCAATAAAGATAAATTTTCAGTTACAAATTAGTGGTATCAAAAAGCTTTTAGTAACGAAGCAAGCAAAGTGTTCGTGACAGAATCCAGTTCCGACATCACAATCAAAGGATTCAGTAAGGGTTCGTACGAATACGGAATTGAAAATAAATAAATAAAATTAGACATTTTAGTACCGTAATTTCCTGCATATAATCCGCGGATCAAACAATTCTTTTTGGACCCATAAATCTTATTTAGCTATTGAAGACAAATATTTACGGCAATTTGAAAAGTTACATTTCTTTTTAAAAAAAATTCTGGGTCTAAAAATAATTGTTTGTTCCACGTATTATACGCAGGAAATTACAGTAGTTGAGATTTCGTAACGCAGTGGTCGCAATATTTGAAGTTGGGAATGTTTACTGTCAAATGATTCTTTGTAAAAATCCTGTTACTAAAATGTCTATTTTTTTCTCTTATGCATATGAATCTTTTGCTAAGCTTAACATTAAAAAAAAAAAAAAAAAAAAAAAAAAAAAAAAAAAAAAAAAAAAAAAAACTTATAGTAAAGTTGCGGAAGAGCATATGCTGTATCTTTCCGATACCGAACAATAGAAGTTCTCAGTGAACGTGGAATATCAATTGATAAAAATGTTAAATAGGGTAAATAGGGTACAGAGCTATGAAGAACAACCAAAAGTATTTAATAAAATGTTGAAAAAATGTTATTAATGTGAATGATATGTATATGATTTTTTTAGAATTTTAAAATAAATTAGTACTTAACTAGTATTGCGTAAAACAAGGTTATGAAAATGGGTTTAGCGAGACAAGTAAACTTTTCATTCATCTTTTTCTGTCAATCAATTCATTTGTTCTTATATCCAAGCATTTTTTTAAAAGATTTGTACAACTTATTTTGCGTAAATTAGACTTTTACCTATTTCTATATACTACAGAAATAATTTGTTAATAAAAATACTACAATATTACTATAATTAAATAAAATATTTATATCTATGACAGAAATGTATATGAGCACCAGGATTAGCGAGATTTTTTTATGCCAATTTGGCGTAAACATAATTTTTGATTAATATATAGCATGCTATAATAGCATGTTATTTTTTTTATTTAAAAATAAAAACAAAGGGGTAAACAAAGCTTTTTCTAATATTAAAAAAAAAAACCAAAAAGTGATAATAATTGTATAATATTGCAAAAGTATCATGAAATTAGTAAAAATCATGTATTTTAAATTGAGTGAATAAAAAATTTAAATTTTTAATAAGAAATGTAATATGAATAATGGACAGCTAAGATTATTGGCAATTTATCATCTGTGGTTAGTTAAGATAAAAATATCAACATTGCATTCGATACATAATATGCGAAATCGAACAATTATTTTAGCTAGAACGTTTCAAAAAAGTGATGCCAAACAACAAATCCGTATTTAAAAAAGTAACCCACTGGCAACACTGCTTCGTAGAAGAAAAATTGCCTATTGTCTCACTTGTATCTTGTTATTTCAGAGGGTTAAAATTACGGTACAAGATAATGCGTTTTATTTTCTGTATTACTTTTAATGCATTGTGTACTTCCAATTTTATACCAATACATGGCTATCTTGCATGGTTTGCTTTCCCATTTTTAAAACAATGTATAAGAATTTATTGCAATTCTATGATTCAATTTACTTATTTCCATCATTTCAATTTATCGCGTATTGGTATATCATTAGATATCATTAGATATCATTATCAAAGATAGCATATCATTATTATTATTATTATTATTATTTTTTTTTTTTTTGCTTGTAACAAGTTATTATTAGATCTATGCTCTCAGCAATATCGCTCAGACTAATCCCTCTAAGGGAACTCCTAGTTATTTTCAATATCTATTCGACAAATAATCTTCAAATAATTTAAGCATAATAAATTGGATAAAGAGCTTGTGAAAAAAATTACTGTTATGATAATAACATTTTAAGTGTTTTTAAAAAAGTTTTACAAGTTTGAAATCGTGAATTTTTTATGAAAAATAATAAATTAACAAAAAGAGTATTATCACAAAAGATACAATTTTTACTAAATTTATTTTTGCTGGGAATTATACTTAAAAGTGTCTTTTACGTGATTATGAAATAAAATAGTGGGATACGAATTGAATATTTCCAGCTGAGCGAAAAATTGCCCAGGCCGGGAATCGAACCCGGATACTTGGCTTACAAGGCCAATGCTTTACCTGTTAAGCTAACCGGGCAATATCCGGCTGGGATTTTTCGCTAAGATAACCATATTGGCCGTAACATCTGGTCTGTCATTTAGACAGCTCGGCAGAATAAGCCGCAGGTAATGGAACTCCATAGAACGATGGATACGTAGATGTACTATTATTTTAACACAATCTAACTGATTGGTAAAGTTATCATACGAATTGAATATTTCCAGCTGAGCGAAAAATTGCCCAGGCCGGGAATCGAACCCGGATACTTGGCTTAAGATGGGATGTTGTGTGTTTTAGTAGTACAGTAGAACCCCGCTCATTCGGACTTCGTTAATCCGGATCTCCGGACAATTCGGATCGGTTCGGTCAATTTTTTTTTTCAAGTTTGAGAAGCGATTGGCTAATTTCCATAACATTAACTTGTTTCATTGTCATATTTCGAATTAAAAAAAAAAATCTTTCCTGAAATCTTTACCGAAGAATATCTTACGTTTTCTTATTTAAACTCTTTGACGTTATCTTTCAAAAAACAACAATATATCACTAAGTTTGGCAATTCCAATTTTCCCATCTTTCTATTTAAACCACTTAAAAATGAAAAAATGCAAAAAAAAAAAAAAAAAAAAAAATGCAAAAAAAAAAAAAAAAAAGAATCACTGCACAGCAGAAAATTACAAACTTGTTAGGATGAGCGAAGCGAATCCTCTACTAGGCCACTCAAATGACATTTTGTCGTACACTTTACAAAAAAACTATACAGTATTTTCACTTGAAATTAAACACAAATATAAATTATGATCTGTAGATTTGCAGAATATTATTTTTTTTACAGAAATACTTTTCAAAAAATTATTTTAATTAATTTTTTTTACATGTTTTTCCATTACGAACGCATTTTTTCAAAAAAAAAGTGAAACACGTACGCTTTCAGAAGAAAAATTTAAATCATGGGGTCAGTAATTATAGCTAGAATCATCATTAAATAAATAAATAAATAAAATATATTTTCATTATTCTGATAAAATATCTCAAAAACTGTTTTCAGATTTTCAAACTATGCTCATTCCTTTTAACTTAGTTTCATGGTGTCTTTTATAAAATGTATAAAATACTTTTTTTTAGAAAAATTATAGCATATTTTTAATGAATTAAAATTTGTGAAAATTCTCTTATTAACATTCAATTATAAAAGTAGTTTTCTGTGTTAGGAATTCAAACACAATTTATTCTTATTTTGTGAAATCATTTAAGCAGACGATATCTATGAATTTTAACAGAATTACATTATGTTTTTGTGAAGTGGCAATAAAAGAATTGTAAACAAATAAAATTAATTAATATTTTGTATAATTCTACTTCGAAAATATTTTTATTTATACCAGTCTCATATCATAAATAAACAATCTGAGGAAATTCTTAGTTATTTGGTTGAAATACATTTTAAAATTAAAATGCGCCGAAACATAAAATTACATTTTTGCTTAATAAAGATGCAAAAATAATTTTAAAAATATATTATTACTTTCAAATATTTATCTTATAGCATAATACTTCGCGAATCCAAACAAAGCATGGCTTTTGCTAGTTTATTACAAAGTAGACATTTTTATTGTCTGTAAATATTCAATAAGTTTAACATAAAGCTGATTTTCTGTAAGTATGTTTTAATTTTTTTCTGATTCTCCGGATAATCAGAATTTTCAATAATCCGGATTGAGTCTGGTCCCAATTAATCCGAATTATCGGGGTTAAGTGAATATGTTTTTTACTGATTTTAAGATAAGTTAACTCATTCTAGGTTACCTTATACGAACGTTCGAGAAAATGCAATGTATCTAAATAGTTAATGTTAAAAAATGTAATCGAGAAATATGTCGCTTAATTCGCTTTTAAATTTTCGACCTATTATTAGCTCACAGGCTAGAATAGCCTGAGAGCTTATGTGCCTGACCGTTCTGTATGTATGTTCGTACGTGCGTAACGCGATAACTCATGATAAAAATAGCCAATCCACTTGAAATTTTGTATATAGGTATATCCTGATAAGGCGCTTCCCTGATTAGTTTTTGGAGTTCACTCGATATGTAGAAGAGGGGGAACGGGGGGCTCATGCCCCTCCTCTCAATTGATATAAATGGGTTTTTCATGCAGAATTAACAGCTTTTGTTCAAAATTTAGATATAGGATCATTCTGATGAGGCGATTCCGTGACTGTTATTAGGTGTTCATTGAATAAGTATAAATAGGAGGAACGGGGGTTCTAATGCCCCTCCCCTTAATTTATATAAATGGGTTTTTCAAGCAGAATTGTCAGATTTCGTTCAAATCTCTGAATAGTTTTGGAAGTTTAATGGTTAAGTATGAAAGAGGGGGATAACTCCTCTTAAATTATATAAATGCTAAATGGGTTTTTATTAAGACTTATCCGATTTGCTCTCAATTTTGGATACATATTTTTTTATGATAAAGCATGTCCTTGATAGTTTAGGAGGTTCAATGATTAAGTATAAAAAGGGGGAAAGGGGAGAGCTGTTTCCCCTTAATTTTTTTCGAACGGAATTATCCCTTGAAAATATAAGGCTGTAATGTACAATTAGTATTCGTAGCCTGTGAGCTCAATGCCATCAGTTTAACTGGGCAATATTCTTTTTATTATTAAATGATTTCTTGTCACCTTTATAACTTTTTTCCTCCATCCTCGTAATATATTAATTCTTTCAGGAGCAAAGTACTTCAATGCGCAAAATTCTAGAATCAGTGAAAGACACCGGAAATTATAAACAAATTTATTTGAAAATAAGTAAAAGCATTTCTTCGCGTACTTGATAAAAGGAAAATTCTTACTCTAAAATTCTAATGTCAATGTGGCATTTAGAAATTAAAATTAAGTGGTCCAAAAATTTATCAACGCCCTTCAACGGGTTAAGTATAAAGATAATTAAAAATCTATGTTAATTAATTTTAATTTCTTTAGAGCGAAAATAAAATCGGGTTACAAAGCAATTTCTCTTTTTCGCTTTCGTTTTCAACTACTCCTAATAAAAAAAAAATATTTTTTTTAGAGTCAAAATTTTATTAAAACTCAAGAGGATGTGTCATGGAATATATGAAATTCCATTTAGTAAAATTACTCCTTACGAAAATACTCTTTAGTAAAACTGCGGAAAATGTCTATTAATTTTATTAAATAATAAGTTTATTATTTATTATCATTATTATTAGCGTGCTTTAATAATATTTATCTAAAAAATATTATTCAAACTCAAACTTTCCTAATACTTAACGGTGTGTAATGGAATCAAAGAAATTCCATTTCAAATACTCTTTCGAAAAATTGCGGAATATATCTTTACACAGATTCGCTAAAATTCGGCCATTTGCACTAAAAAGAAGATATAAAATTTAAATAAAGTCTACGTTATTCGGTACGCATGTAAAAAATGCCGCCGTCAGTCAAAGGCAGTACAGACATTTTCGAGAGTTTTTTATTAAAATACAGATGGCGATAACGTTAAATAAGCTATGAGAATTCGGAAAATGCTAACGCAGCAGCTTGTGTATGTATAAGGATCTTACATTTACTGAGATGATGGGAGAATGTTTATTGTTTGATCCGGCCTCTCTAAGACTCTGAGTTTAGAAATTCTATTATTTTTTTATCGCAAATATTTTGGAAATTCCTTTGCTAACATAAGTATTTTTTCTTATAAAAGAAAAAAACGCTAAAATTATGTATGTAGTAGATAGATCTATTGCTGCGTATTGTGGAAATTATTGTAGAAGTGGAAGGGAATTTAGAATAACTTCGTAAGCTATTAAAGAAAAGTTATATGTGTTTATAAATAAATGTGGATTAATGTTTTTTTTTAGTTCCATTTTATTTTTGCCGCGCTGTTGCATTTTAAAGTTTTGCTGTTCATTTTTTTTTTTCATTTCTATATTGTTACTTACCCATCATACGTAGTCTAGGGTATAGTATAGTCTTGTAATCGTTTTGAAAATCGAAAAAAAATTGAAGGTTTTACACGTTTTAGATACTGGAGATACCGAAAAACATATTTTTAGAAAAAAAATTTGTCGTCCGTCCGTCTGTCTGAAACCGCTCTATCTCCCAAACAAATTGAGATAGAGACTTGAATTTCTGTATGTACTTAGTATGTAAGAATGGGACGAATCCTATTTAATATCAGTAACCTCGATTAACCGGAACAATTTTTTTCGGATTCTCGAAAAATTCGTTCTGATGAAAGGTACATAAATCAATTTTTTTATGTAGTGCACGTAAAATGCAATAAAATAACACAAATATTGCATAAAAAAAGAAGTTGATCGGATTATTAGTTCCCGAGATAGTTATAATCCTGTTTTCCACATTCTTTGATTTTTCATGACCCTGCCCGTAAGACATGGTGACGTCACATTGTGACTTTGTGACCGTCGATGTGACGTCACGTGACGTCGATGGGAAGTCGTAATGGCCTTTTAAGAGCTCGTTTGTGACGACACTTTGTGAAGTCACGGTGTGACCAAAATGTGAAAAATGTGTCATTTGTGACAAAATTGTCTTTGAAACTGTGACTATTCTGTGACGATAGTGACACGATTGTGAAGACACTTTGTGACATTTTTGTGAATATTTTGTGATCTGTGAGGATTTTATTACTAACTTTGTGACTGTGGCTACATTGCCAGTATTGGAATGTTACACTGGGACACAATTATACAGTTATGAACATTGATATGTAGTGTAAAATCATTTACAAAACTTTATTATATTTTGGCAATATATCTCAATTCAAACTTGAGAGCTGCTATAAAAAGAAAGCACCAAAAGAAAGTTACTGCATCAAACTGCAATGCTATACAGATTTTAATCTTTGTTACATATTTTTTTCTGTTGCAATAAATGGGAATATTTAAGACAGTTGAATATTCAATCTATCACAATTATTTGAAATTTAGCTACTTGTTTTTTGAAAAGCATTAAAATTATGACATTTCTGTTTAACCCTTTAAGCGGCCTTCAGAATTTTTCGTGAATATTTAATGATTCATTAAATATTATCAATCAAAACACATTTTGTTATGATAAATTCTGCATGGCATTGCAGTTTGATTCAGAAACTTTCTTTTTATAGCAGCTCTCACATTTTAAGTGAGATATATCGTCAAAATATAATAAAGTTTTGTAAAAGATGTAAATGAATTTCCATTACAATATCAATGTTCATAACTGTATAATTATGTCCCAGTGTAACATTCCAACACTGGCAATGTAGCCACCATCACAAAGTTAGTAACAAAATCGTCACAGATAACAAAATATTCACAAAAATGTCACAAAGTGTCTCCCCAGTCTTGTCACTATCGTCACAGAATAGTGATTAAATTATTTACTGCAAAATAAGACATTAATATAAATTTGTATTCCACAATAGTCACTGAAAAAGAGCCGGATGAAAATGTATAGTCTATGGGAGCGTTCTTTTCAAGTATCTCGCTCAAATTTTAATATTTTGACATGATTTTTTTGCATAGGATAGCTGAGGATGCTCCATCGATTTTGTTTATATATTTTTTATATTATGATGGTTTCAACTTCAGAACCAGTTTAAACCGGTTTTGAAATTTAAAGTATTTTTTTTTTAAATCCGAAACCAAAATTGAAAAAGTAAAAACTAGACTGGTTGTGGTTCAGCTATCCTATGAAAAAAAATTCATGTAAAAGTATTAAAATTTAAGCGAGATACTTGAAAATAGTGCTCCCATAGACTTTACATTATCATCCGGGTCTTTTTCTGTAACTAGTGTTGCGCCTTAAATTCTATAATTATGTGACTGAAAAACACGGTCAAGGCACTTAAAGGGTGTAGAAACATATATGATAAATATGTTGACACAGTTTTTAAATCAAACAACTATTTTAAAGGCAATTTAATTTTGAAACTGCAAATGCTCGAATGTTGTTTTAGATACGTAAAAAAATAAATTCAAACATAAAAATAATAAATTATGGATATTTGCTATACTTGTGATAAGCAGAAAATGACATCCATATTGTCAATATACAAATAAAAAAATTATAAAATATACAAACTTACTTTTGCAACTGTCTATTCCTAGCTATCTCTAGCTTTTTAATTTTACAAAATTTACAAAGCTTAAATTTACATTTTACTAACAACAATCTGAAACTAGTCCATTGATAAACGTAACTTTAGTAAGAAAACAAATATAACTCGTACCAATAATACAAGTATGTTGAGAATTCTAAAAATTATATTTTGGAAACAATTGCTATGTTGGAAGATAGTAACAATAAATAAAATCTTATTTTCAAGCTCACTGTAAAAGTAATTGACTTTTAGGCATGTTGCAGATATTTAGAAGGGGTAATTTTATATTAAAGTTTGCCTGTAGTAAAAAACATATTTAAAAACAGCTTATTGATTAAAATAACTTTAATAATTGATTGCCAAAATTACATCTTTATTTATGAAAATATACACATTAAATAATAACATGATTAAATAATAATTTTGTTTATGTGTTCATTTTAGCATGTAAAATTTAAATACTAAATTTAGTTACTTGGGTTTTCAGTTATGTCAAAATATTTCATGCACTATAAACATTACTGAAACTGTCTATATGGGATGTCCATTATTGGAAAATGACTAATTAACTATCCCAATAATGAACACCCCTCTTAAAACTTTAAAAATAAAGGACATTTTTAAATGGTCATTAGTATATAAAATTCAAAATTTGCTATTACTATACAAACGTAAACATTAATATTTTGTAAGAAAATACAGAATACATAAATTTATTAAATAAAGGCAGCTCCTAGGATATTCATTAAGATTTTCACTGAAAAACAGTGGAACTTTGAAACATTCTTTTCTGCTTCCTGATTAGTTTAATTAAAAGTTGTCAAAAATAGCCGAGTTTGTAATGCATTATAAATTCGGAAATTATAAAAAAAATAACTAAAGCAAAATATTTATTAGTTAATTTTTATGAACCAAAAAACATGAAAGGGGGTCCATTTCTAGAAGATTGTCTATTGCTAGCACACCTACCCTATGAAAATTCCCACCATAACATAAAATAAAACCACAAACATGTTTAATAAAATTATTAATATTTTATTTACAAGATTAGAGGGTAATTATAAATAAGAAAGCCATTTTAATCATGATGTATATTAATAGTGCATATAATAGATATTTTAAATTTTAGTGTTATTTCTAAAGCACATTCATATTTTAACTCTTATTGATTGATTAACTTCTAAATTTTCATTCAGACTTATAGTTGTTATACTTTGAAAATATTCTAATAAGAATGTTTATCAACGGAGACGTTTTCACCCACTATGATTACTTCTTTTATAAATTTTATAACATTTCTTAGGTTGAAAAATACATTAAACAATTATTATTATTATTATTATCATTATTATTATTATTATTATTATTATTATTATTATTATTATTATTATTATTATTATTATTATTATTATTATTATTATTATTATTATTATTATTATAATTATTATTATTATTATTATTATTATTATTATTATATTGCATATTCACGATTTCTTTTAATATTTCTTTTTGTTACCCTATTTCTTATAAATTTCTCTTCAGAGCAGATGCAATTTTTAAAAAATAAAACTATGCCATGTTTCATAACATTCCTTGATACAAAAATTTTAAAAGTATGTTTACAAATAATTTTATTCTAAAAAAAGGATTATAGGAATCTTTATTAAATATTTTAATTAGCATTAAATGTTTAGTATTTATATAAACGATTTAGTATTTATATAAACGATTTATATAAACGAATATTTATATAACGATTGGAATTGTTCCATATGCTGCTATATTTATGGAAACATATTGTTTTAACCAAATATTCTAAATAAAGAAACAAATTAGATTAAAATGCAATTAAAATCACTAATTTTAATAACCTGATCCAAATTATTGATGGTAAAGTTTTCTATATAAACAAAATAAATAATGTGTTAGACTATTAAGTTTATAAAACATTTATGTTTTTAACATGTTTTTGAAAAACTAACTAAAATCGTTCTAATAATAACAATAATGATAAAGCAAACAGCAAAAAGGAAAAGAAATCATACCTATGTTTTGTTGACGTTTTTCTATCCGAATTGCTTTTTGCTGTACATGTTAAGTTAAATATTAATTATTGTGACACAGACTGGAATCATTTACATCAAGTCAGCGCCACAATAATTCTCTTGAACTCATTTTTTGCTTGATATATCAGCTAAAAATTGCTCTTGAGGATTTTCTTGTTTAAATTTTTAAATCCGTTTCAATATTCGCACATATTGAAACGGAATCCGTTTCTATATGCTCTCCAGTAAACTTATTTCTGGCACCGTAAAACTTTGTTTTATTCTTCGGTAAAAAGTCCTCTGCAGACGATCATGAATTTTTCAACGCGCATGACCGTTTATTTCATTTTGTAAACAACAGATTTGGAAGTTAAATACGCAATAATCTAATAAGATTGTCTCTAGCTAAGCTTTTTTATTTAATGAATTTGGTAATTTAATTTATCTTTTACTTTTCTCAGTTCCAAAACATTTAAAGTTAAAATTTATTCATAAACCTTTTTTTTATTTCATTTTATTTTATAAATAACATTAACAATTAGAGTTTATTAGGTAAAACATAGTTTAAATTTTTAAAATGTGTAAAGGTAAATTTAAAGGTGATAATATATTTTTTAAGTAACGTTATCAAACGTAGTAAATGCACATATTCTTAAAAAATAAAAAAGTGTTATAGAGAATAAAAAGTTTTTCTTTGTCAATCTGTAATTTTTTTTCAGATTAATTATCTGTAGGAAAAATATCTTGTGAAATAACTTTAAAAAAAAAAATACTTCTAAAACAAAAATTGCAAGAAGATTTTTGCCGTACAAGTTAAGTTCAACATTAATTATTATTATTATTATACCGCAGACCCTGCCTGCCGGGCAATATGCCTAGCTTAACGGGTTTTTTTTTTTTTTTTTTACCTGGCTGTGGGGCAGAAGCCGCTTGATTGTCATAAGCTGAGATCTACCTGAATGTGGCTGTATCGCTATTATTTTTAGAATATTAGTTACTATCCTGGCCTGTTCTAGGTTACTTTTAATTAACTGTTTGGGTTCATTCTTACGATGTTGTAATTGGAAGGGATTAAAAAGAAAGGGGGTAACGCTAATTCTTCCACGGAGCTCATACGAGCTGCCTATACGACAACCGATACTCGAGTTTGATCTCGTAATTTAGAGCCTTGATCAGATGACGAGATCTTCACCTGACAAGGCACCCCCAGAGGTATAATTCACAGGTAACTTGGAGGACTTTGCACCCAACGGATTTTACACGCACCAGGTGCCGTTAGCGTACATGGTGGGTTTTTAGCTAGCGGTGAGCCTCAAACCCACGATCTTTGCGTCTATAAGCATGACGCTCTACCATCTGGGCCACCAACATTAATTATTGTGACACAGACTGGAATCATTTTCACCAAGTCATCGCCAAAATAATTCTCTTGAACTCAATTTTTATTTGATATATCAACTAAAAATTGCTTCAAGAATTGATTCAAAAGTTTTTCAAGTTCATGTTTTTGTCACATTGCGATTTTAAAATGTGGTAGTATTATGTCACATATTTGTGACGAACGTTACATGAAGTGACATCACAGTGACGTAATTTTTTTATATTGCCAAAAAAAAACATCATTTTACATTAAATGTTTTGTTTTAGAGACTTTTTGTAAATATTTTAAGTTTTCCAAGATTTTCACAACTAAGTCACAATGCGACGTCACAGAGTGGTGGCATTTTGGTCACAGATGTGATGTGACCGCAGTGACTTGCAGTGACGTCACTGTGACCATGCATGCTATGTGGGTGTATTTCATTTAAATTTCAATTCAAAGGTATGTTTCAATTGGAAATGAGACGCTTCATCTGACGCAGTAAACTGTTAGTTCATATAATTATTATTTTTGGAGTTATAAGGATGTTCTTCTATGCCATTCGGTATTGCTTGAGTTATTTCGCTTTTTATATAATTTGTCGAAATTGGTTCTCGGCAATTCATCAATAGAGCATTGTTTAGAGCTAAAAATATTTCAATATACGTTTAAATTTTATTTTAGAATTGCGCTGCATTTTATAAATAGTTTCCACATGTTTTATTTTCATATTTTATATTATGCATATGCATGATGGGTTAGTATTACGGTGGCTCCCCCCCCCCAACGACTAGTTTAAATATGTATTATGTATGCAACAAATTATGCAAGTAATTTACAGAATCATTAAAAAAAAGAAAGAAAGTTATTATGTAAAACGCATGCATTCTGAAATAGTTTTCCCCTCTACCGAAATTCTACAGGGTGTTCCAAAAATAACGATCGATTTCTATAAAAATATTAATCTATTAATTTCCTTCACAGGTCTTTGAAGAAATGCGTTCATTTTAAAAGGAAGAATGTCCATCGTTTCCTGAAAATTGGGTAAAAAAACATATGAAGAGGTGCATCAGCTGTACGATCGAAAATATGGAAAACAACCACCGTCAAGAGCCAGTATCACGATACTTGTGAACGTGGGGTCCTTTTCAACTGCCTCATGAATGCTTCTGATGGCATGGGTGCCAACCTCCCGGTTTTTTTTCATACCAATATTTTTTATCCAGACATACTTGCTTAATATAAACGCGCAAATATAAACGCGCAATTGAATAAAGTGAAAATTTCTGGGCGTATTTGCTGGTATAAAAAAAATTGGAAGGTCGGTAATTATGTATAGTATTATCAGATGTTGACGTTTATAGAGTACATTTTTCATCGGCCACGCTACCGATTTTTTCTGAAATTATTCACAAGTGTAGCGTGGTGTTTGCCCTCGTTGGTGGCTATTTCCCGCACTGTAAAAAAATACGGATGCTTTTACGGAAATTCTACGGGTAATCGGGAGCCAGTACAATTCACTGTTTTTTTAACAGAAAAATTTTCTTAAATTACACAACATTTTGCGAAAAAAACGGAATTTTTTTCGGAATTTACGGAAAATTTTCCGTTAAAGAACAGTGAATTGTGTTGGTGTCCCAAATACCAGAAGAATTTCCGTAAAATACTCCGTTTTTTTTACAGTGCGTAGTTTCGATAGTGTACAATTACACACCTTTTCAAATATTTTATCACCAATATCCGGGAAACAATGGAGATTATTTCTTATGAGGATTGCATTTCTTCAAACACCCTATGAAAGAAATCAATAGATTAGAATTTTCATGTAAATGGATCTTTATTTTTGGAACATTCTGTATAAGGAAAATTTACAATTTAATAGATTAATGGAAGATATCTAAACAAACAATTTAGATTTGTTCTGTTACTCATACAACGAAGGTCTTCCTGTCTTTTAGGTTCAAAATAAAGCTCTATTATCTCCATTCTTTATCTCTTATATCAATTGGTGCATCTTAAATTTATCTTATATAGCTTAATACATAAAGGTAGAGACAAAGGAGGAGGGTTTGGTAAAATAAGAAGAAGCTAGAAGTCCGCATTTTGAATACCATTATTTTTCTCCAGGAAAAATGAACTCTTCATATAAATTTCGTAGAAACTTTCCCGGAAAAATGTTTTTCTTCCAATTATTAAAGAAACCTACAAAGCATTACTTTTCTTCGAAATTACTAGTTTTCAAACAAAGGAGCAATGATAACACAGTTCAACATCCAATATCAGCAAAGAATAGGGTTTTTAGGGATACCGTTATTTTCCACGTGAAATATCAGTAATTTTTTATAGAAAAATATATCTAGAATAAATGCGCGTGAATTTTTCCTTATTTAAGATATATTTTCTATCAAAAAATACTGGTACCAAAGAATTTTCTAGTGAGGAATTCCAGGACGGTACAAACCTTTAAAAAACATTCATAGTCAATAAGATATTGTAATTCTTTTAAACAGGTATCTATTTGTTTGGTTATAGATTTCTGTGGATTCTACATAGTTTCATAAAGTTTAGTTCTACTATAAATCATAAAACAATTTAGGCATTTTATTTTTAGCATTTGAAGCATTTCTTGAAATATCTTGTACATTCCTGCTTCTTATATATATACAGTCGAGTCTGTATATAACGAAATCCACCGTTCCAGTAAAAAATTCGTTATATAGAGAAATTCGATGTATAGAGAATGATGTTAAAAAACGTATTTAATGTGTAAAATTTGAACAAATATTATTTTTGATCTGTTGAATTAATAATTTGAAATGTTTAAAAGTAAATATTAACCTAACATTTTATTTCTTAATTATTTAAGCTGTTTCAAAAAAGAGAACATACATTTATTTGAAAGCTTAATGGAAATCAAATAAGGAAGACTTGCATTAATTTCAGACGAAGAAATCTGTAATTTTTTGTTGTTTGGATTTTAAAATTGTTACGCTCTCAAAAAAATGCTCAAATTTTAGCAAGGAATGAAAATTTGTTGTTAACATTTTCCTCCATTTGAAGGCCTCTCTTATGTGCCTGTCATTTATTCCTCTCTTACATGTGTATTAATCCAATTGACTCTGTTTCGAGAAGGGTGTGGAAAAGTGCGTGGAAAGTGGGATGAATTCGTTGGATTTAAAGAACAAGGAGAGAAGTAATAATAATAATAAAAAACTCAGCATTGACGATAAATCAAAAATAAGTGATGAAAAATTGATTCCATATGATTTCGAAGCTTTTTTAAAACTGAATAAATTAAGACCAATTTATGAAAAAAATCGTTATACGGAGATAGCTAATTCGCTATATAGAGACTGTTTTTAATGAAATCATGCGAAAAGGGGACCGTTCCTACTAAAAATTCGTTATATAGAGAAATTCGATGTATGGAGTTTCGTTATAGAGAGACTCGACTGTATATATTTTTTATATACACAAGATGTTTCGTTTAAATATTTTTAAGACAGAAAAAAAATCACAAAACTAAAACAAGACTTCCGGAAATTACCTCCCACAGATGGTAATGTACTCAGTTTTTTTTTACAGTTCTACATATGAATTTGTTTACAGATCAACATATTCTTACAATGAATTAGTTAAGCTGGATAATAATGTACTAAAATTTGCCTAGGTTTTAAAAGGCACATCATTTATAAAAACGCACTTACGTGTGGGATTTAATATTTAGCTATTTTAAATTACTCCAACACACTTTTTAAAAGAACTCAAAAATGGAAAAAAAAGTAAGTGACACATGCTATTCCAAAAGCCGATTTCTACAATATCGATGCTAGAAGGTATAGCTTACATGATCATGGAATTATGTCATTTTTATTTTGATTTCGAGCTCTGTGTAACAACAGCTTGATTACTTGATTTTAACAGCAGAAATGAGATGTCAAGACGCAATACTCGGATTAAATTTTGTCATACTTAAGTGTATCGTTTATTCTTACTGGCGCGATTATATGTATATACATATATATATGTATGTGTGTGCAGTTGTGTGTTAGTAAATCTCTATCTGTATATTTAGAAATACTGGAATATTTACAAGTATTGGACTACGTTAACCAACATAGTTATGACGTGAGCATTAAAAACGCTTATATTTGTGTTAAATAAAAAAAAAATCCCGAAGCTTTTTTTAATTTAAACAATCAAACTTTCCAACAATCACGTTTTGTTTATTATTACTGGAAAAAAGTTGCTTAAAATGTTTTCGCTTATTGTTGTTGATAATGAATCATTGTTGTTTTTGACACATTGTTGTATTTAATAGTACAGAAAAATGCGTATTTTGTTTGTTCATTCGAAACTCAACTGCTAAAAATTTGTTGCGTTTCAGCGATCATACATTTAAAATCTATTAAAACTTTGTCTTTTAATTTCGATTTTGAATTTTGTTATCAATAACATCTTTTTTTGATTAAGTCATTCATATTTAATCTTGATTATGGCAAATTTGAACTTTAATTATATCGACGATGTACTTCCAACTCAACAGTGAGTATTTTCATAAATACCAGTTATAGTTACGTTCTTTTGTTATTAATGTTCTGCTAATTTCATTAAATTTACTTTATCATGAGATTTTTCTCAATTCTAATTTCTTGTATATATTTATATATGTCGTAGTAGTAAAGTGTATAGCGCTATATGTATGTTTGATAATCTCTGCGCAATCATTTTGTAGAAATTTCAAACAACTCAAGTAACCAAAACTGTTTTTTCCCCCATTTTTATAATGATGAAGAACTCGAGACTATCACAACATTCTGTAAAAAAAGAAGTTCTTGCTGATGACGACCATAAATAGCAATTTGAAGCACAAATCTTTGTGGCCGCCACTATGAAATTTGGCGCAGATTTTTAAAAAATTGCTAGTTTACCAGTTACGGATTACTCATACACATAGCTATATCACTTCATTCTAATGGAACAACAGGGACAGAAACAACCTATTCTAGAACAATACGCAAATTTGGCATAGCACACAAATCGTGGAACTATGAAAAACCCATGAAAATTTACTACCATTGATCTAAATGCATGTCTAAGTCTTTATTATCGAAAATTCCTCATTTAATGAAAATTTTTAGGTAGGGCTTTCTGCATCGAAAAGTATCCATAGTTTAGATGGTATAAGATGATAATAAAAATATTAATTCGTATGATCCAGCTCAAATAACATTTCATTCTAAAACACACCGAGCTCATAACGTAATGAAAGCACAATTGACGTTCATATGGGATATACAGTAAGTGCGAAAGATGTGGAAAACGAAAAGTGCAAAACGATGCACTCTAACCCTTTGAGATCTGGTGGGTAAATTTCTTCAAAATTCCAAATGTCACATTAGCACCAGTACGTAGCAATGAAAAAATAAGTTAAAATATACACGAAAAAATGCATTAAACATTTTTCGAATAAATTTGGTCGAATTTTCCGGTGTCGTTGAGACATTTCGGAATTAAAATTAAGTGGTAGAAAATTCATCCATCAGAGCTCAAAGGATTAAATGCGCTTACATACAGAAACAAGTTTGCAATTGTTTTTTATGAAACGCCATACCATGCAGTTGATAATTGCTTCCCACGAAGCAATGTTTTTTTAAGCTCTAAATTAAGTAAGATTTAAAAAAAATCTTATATCCTTTTTAAAAGAATGAATAACTTCTTGATCCTTCAGCTGCAAAACGAAGGTCACTATTCGTACACTTCAAGGATTTTCAAGCATCTTTTATCAGAAATTTCATAAATATGTGCTTTATTCGACGATTAAAAATTGCATCTTTATATATAGCATTTTATGATATTCTTAAACACCTAAATTCCTTAAAATTCCTTGATGTGACGAATCCTGTAGGGAAAAATCGGTGGATGGAACAAAACCCGGATACCCCGGAACATAGCAATTGACAGTACAAATGTCTACTATCAGGAGAGTTTCGAGTTTTTAGCCTCCGATGCTATTTCTTTCAGACAAGCTAAAAAGTGTCGTGTCAAAAATTGTGGCCCACTTTTACTTACCTATCATACGTAGTATAGGGTAAGTCTTGCAATCGTTTTGAAAATCGAAAAAAAAAATTTTGACGGATTTACACGTTTCAGATACTGGAGATTCCGAAAAATATATTTTTAGAAAAAAAAAAATTGCCGTCCGTCTGTCTGTCTGTAAACGCTCTATATCACGAACAAATGGAAATAGAGACTTAAAATTCTGTATGTATTTTGTAAGAAAGAATAGGACGAAACTTATTTAATATCAGTAACCTCGATTATCCGGAACTATTTTTTTCGGACTCTCGAAAAATTCGTTCTGATGAAATGTATATAAAAATTTCCGATTTTTTTTATTTTAAGGAAAGGACGTAAAAGGCAATAAAATAACACAACTTTTGCACCAAGAACGAAGTCGGTCGGATTAATAGTTGCCGAGATATTTGTAATCCTGTTTTCCACATTCTTCGATTTTTCATGACCCTGTATTTTCTTCAAATTTAAATTCAAAGATATGTTTTAATTGGAAATGAGACGCTTAATATGACGCAGTAAACTGTTAGCTAATATGATTAATGTTTTTGGAGTTATAAGGATGTTTCTTTTACGCAATCCGGTACTACTTGTGTAGTTTGGTATTTTACATAATTTGCCGAAATGAGTTCATCAGCAATTCATTAATGCAGCATTACTATGTATATTAAGAATATTTAAATATACGTTTAAATTTTGTTTTGGAATTGCCATGCATTTTATAAATAGTTTTCACATATTTTATTTTCACATATTATGTAATGCATTCCATGATAGGTAAGTATTACGGTGGCCCCCCAACGACTAGTTTCGTAATCTGGCCGTTAAAACGCATTTTCTTTTTCTCAGAGTCTATAAAAAAGCGTTTACACTAAAGAAAAAATCCGTTTTTGATGAATCTAGTCAATGAAGAAGTAACACGTCAAATTGCATCTCTTTATTATTCCGCAATTCCAATGTCTCAGAGAGAAATTGCTAATCAATTGGGTATTTCATGCCGTTCTGTTTGCTATTACATTGATAAACACAAGAAAAATGAAGTTAGTTCACTGCATTCTAAACGGGGTCGCCCTTCTAAAAGACCTCTATCTTTTTTTTTTTTTTTTGAAATCGGAGGCGAAACTGAATTCTGCAATGGCAGAATCTACATTCAACTTGCTTTTTCTTTTTCAAATTAGTGATCCAACTTTTTCAACCACTTTCGATATATTTCGGCAGACACCATAGTTTCTTGTTAGCAAAGACAGCTGATGGCTATTTCCATGCGATCTTGTCATGTCGGTTGCACAGCTGAAAATCGCTTTGCTTGTTGGCCACCGTTATTTTTGAAAAATTTGCTTCCCCTTGTTCGAATGAAGCGATATCTCCGCTTTAATAAGTCACATTTTCCATTCTAAAGTAATGGTAACCAAAAATCGTTGTATGTGACAGACATGAGAAGTTCGCATGGGATTCAGTGTTGCCACATGGGCTACTTTTTTTAAATATTCAGATTCTTGTCTGGCACCACTTTTCTGAAATGGTAAAATGCGTATTACTTAATGCTATATTATTTAAGGTGAGAATAAAGAGAATTTTATCGTTTCAAAAAAGTGATGACAGTCAACAAATTTGAATTAAAAAATGTAGCCAACTGGCAATACTGATGGAATTAGCCTACGGTAAGAATTTTGTCACTAAATCAAACAAGTTGGAAATTGCACGTGAACGTAGCAAATGAGGTGCGTTCGTACGATAACGAAGTTTTAAAAATATTCAGATCGTGCTGATATAGTAGAGCGTACTTCGGATACAGTATAATAGTCAAAATCTTTGCGTTTCTGTAAATATGCAGGAAGTAATTTTTATTACACCTCAGCAACGTATATCTTATTCATAAAATGTTAAATAGTTGAATATAATTAAAACACGCCCCAAACAATGTTTCCCCGTATAGCATTATGTAGTGGAATACTTTTGTGTGGCCTTGTAATTTAATAATAAAAATTCTTTGCATCACCGATTGCACAGAACGCATATTTCAGTATATATTTCATAGATTCATGCCAATTCTATTATGTTCGAATGAGTGTAACATCATTAAAATGCATTTGAAACTTTTTCCGATTGACCGTAATGTAACGAAATCCTTTTGATTGTCCCTGTAATTGATCTATCCACCCGATTTTCATAAAATTTGAAATGACTCGACAAAATTATGTTATAATTATGTATTTTAAATTTCAAACGATTCGGTTCGGTAGTTTTTGCGTTGTTATATGCGGACGGACGGACTGAGCGATAACAATAGGTGCTACGTATTTACATAATTACGAACGCACCTAAAAAGTTTTGGAAAGAAGGTGTTGTTACACTACCGGAAATATAGAAGAAGTTTTGTCCAATGGATTGGTTCAAGCATTCTTAAAATAAAATATTGCCGTTATCGAAATTTCCATGTTTCCTGATGTGAGTTTGATTAATGGTTTTCGAAACGTTAGCAGGGTTTCGTACATTTTAAGGGTTTGAGGGAATTTTAGGTGCTTAAGGTGCGGTATTTTCTTCTAGCCAGTCATATTAGCACGAAGGAATATCGTTATTATTTCTTTTGTCATCTTCCCTCCCACTATTTCATAAGAAAAATTTGAAAGCTAATGTCTTTCTGGGAGAAATTTAATCCTTTGATTACGGGGCTGGGACATATATCATGCCGTTTCTTATAGGATTTCCATGAAATGTTTAGAGAAATACATTGCTTTTTAAAACTAAATATCCATCTTTCAACCAGAAACTAAAGCTTTTGAAGACATTTTATTTATGACTCAAAAAATTTTGGAATTTCGAAGAAAAAAAAAAAACATGAATTTACGTTTTGTATTAAAAAATTTTTTGTCGATGATGTAAGTTTATTAAAGTTTTAGCCTAATTATTTATTTTTTATACCATTTAGCTATCCTTCGGTAATATTATCGAAGATTGTAAGACGCACAATCCGTAATGTTAAACTATGGGCTTGCTGTTTTCAAATTTCTCATTAAAATTTGAATATTTGTTAACGAATTTTTCTATAAAATTGCGAAGACCGATCTCTATGGCTCGATTTTTAATAAGGCAACATTTTACTCTTTCGATTTCGGTTGCAAATTTTTTAAATAAAAGTACTTTTACTTTTGGATTTACCAAATTCATTTTTCCCAGAAAGAATTAGGAAAACCAGAACTGAATCATTTTTCGAATTACTTGTCAGTTGGGCGTTTTCTAAAATAAAAGATCCACACTTTATTCCACTGTTATTAGCGAATTTTCGTTCAGATATGAAATTATAAATTCAATTTGCCCTT
The DNA here is from genome assembly GCA_964019185.1 of Maratus speculifer. NCBI lineage: Eukaryota > Metazoa > Arthropoda > Arachnida > Araneae > Salticidae > Maratus > Maratus speculifer. The sequence goes on from CAXHSM010000003.1 coordinate 1,148,020, forward strand.
TCCTTTATAGGTATGAAGAGTATGGAGTATATAACCCAAATACAGTGTCTTTCATGTATAATCCGACGACCTACTCTATTCAATATATTGGAGTTTCCTCATTCGAAGTTAATGGGACAACATACTATGATTACAACGTTTATGACGCTCCAGTTTTATAGTAAGTCTCATTTTTCAATCATTTGAAAGTAAGTTTCACTGAAACATTTTGTTTACGAACTAAAACTTCAGGGACCGCCAACTCTGGCAGCGTGGACATCACTAAAACTTTTTTTGTAATCATAGCCTAATCTAATCATCGAATTCCTTCGATTCAACAAGTTAGCTATTTCTTAAAATAAATAAATAAATAAATAAATAAATAAATAAATAAATAAATAAAAAAAACTATTGGTATTGGGCCTGCCACTGTTAGCCATCACTGAACTAAAATATTTTAAATTTTACTTCAACATGGCGCAAAAAGTAATGGGTAATTACACAGATCAGTGTGTCTTATTTTATTACACATTTCTCATTTTCGCTATAGATATTTTTTCATACATGAACTCTATCAATCAATTTCCTTAAATTAGAATACTAATTATATCCATGATTTATTTAATGTATTAACTGTGTACAAGGCAGTAATGTCATTCGGCGATCGGAATTTTAATAATAAAATTGGTTTCCGTTTTATTTCACACTATTTACGGAACTATTTGGAACTATATGTCTGTGACAAATGGTTTAGGAATTAGCCTTTGTACAGCGTTGGAAATAGCCGCCCTTTATAATGCTTTAAGCACTTACCGTACGTTACCTTAATAAAGCTTAGTCCAACTCATCGGTTTTCCCTTAAAGAAAATTGGTTTAAGTTATGAAATTTAAAGTTCTTCACTCGGTCAATTTTAATGTTAGATGAATAGAAGCTTTTTTCTATTACTTGTTAGAGTGGTGGAAAACTTTTACTAAATATCAAGTATAGGACCGGGGGACAGTATAAAATTTAACTTTCGTAATTTTTTAATTAAAGATATTTTTGACCTAAATCACTTAAATACAATTCTTTACTTTTTCTATAGCATTTTTGCAATTGGAATTCTATGTTGGTGACAAATGGTTTAGATCAGAGGTTCCCAAAGTGTGCTCCGCGGAGCCCTTGGGGCTCCGCCTGAACTTTCTAGGGGCTCCGCGGCGTTCCAGGAAAATAAACAGAACATGAAAAAAAATAGCATATTGTAAGTAAAAGATTTTCAAAAGTATGTAGGAATTTGTGTGTGTGTGAAAAATTAATATATCTATAATTGGATTGAAAGAATACAATAATACACATTAAAACAGTTATAATATTCGCATTATTCATGTATCTGCTTTCTGTATAATATTTTTGTTTAAATTGTTTGATTTTAAGTTTCTGCATTTAATGAGTTTTAAAAATTCGATTTAAAATAAGCTACAAGAAATAGTATTCTGAATCGAATGCACAACGTGAAACGAAATAGAAAAGGCCTCCCAGTGCTGTTAACTCTGAGTGCCGAAGAAAAGGGAGAATAGTTTTGTTTGTTGGGGCTTCTCCTATTCATATGTTTATACTTAATTCTTTTTTTCCTGGTAACAAGGTTTCTGAACAAATTTTTAGAAAGGTATCCATGGTCATTTCGAAACTCTGATAGATTCATTTGAGAATTACTTTCCAGCTGTTCAAAATCAGATGCTGGGCGATTTTAAATGGGTACTAATCCATTCCGTGTAAAAAAAAATCACACATCTTAAGCTCTGAAAAATACGAAACTCTCATTGATTTAACATCTCGAAGCGATCTAGAAATCTCTTCTCAAAGCAAACCTATCCCTGAGTTTTCGTGTCAATTGGCAGATTAATACAAAATATTGCCAAGCAGAGCAAAATTAATTTTATTCCCATTTTCAACGACATATCTGTGTGAAGCTGAATTCTCCACTTACACAAATATCATAACAAAATACAGTAACTGGTTAAATGCAGAATCAGACATTGGCTTACATTTTTCGAAAATTTCACCAGATATCAAAAGACTGTGGAAAACTCAAGCACAAGACTCAAGCACATTTTTCACATTAAACTTTTATACATTATTGTTCGTCAAACTGTATGCAGAATAAACAAAACCGTCGGTATTTAATATTTGTATATATTGCATATTGTATTATTTTTTATTTTTGAGTTTTAATTTCCTTAAGCTGTTTATTTTATTTTTATTAAATTTTACTTATTTAAATCTTCTATCTCAGTTTTCGAAATTGTATTTAATTTTTAAAATAATGTCTGTCGCTTAAAACGTCTTTTTTAAAGATATCTTGTATCATTTAAAATCCTACACCAGATTAACTTGTGTGTAATGAGTGTATTTCTTTTTCTTTTTATATTTTTAATTTTTTAATCTGTTTATATTATTTGTATTAACTTTTAATTATTTAAAAATTTTTATACTGTTTTTTATAGTTAAGTAATGTTTGTCGCTAAAAACATACTTTTTATTGCATCTTCTATCATTTAAGCCCCTCATTAGATTCATATTACATTTATGTACATTGTATATATATATTTCTTTTTTATATATAAATTTAAGTTCTTTAAACCGTTTATGTTATTTGTGTATTTAAATTTTTGGTACTGTTTTTCATTGAACAACATCGTTTGTCGATTAAAATGCCCCCTTTTTGTAATATCTTGTATCATTTAATAAACCCCTCAATAAATTCATTTAATAGTTACATACTTGTGTATATAGTTTTTTTTTCTTTTTGCAACTTTGACTGCTTTAATCTATTTATTGTATTTTTATAATTATTTAGTTTTTTTAATGGTTTATGCTGTTTTACATAATTGTACTTAATTTTATAAGCAAATTTATATTGCTCAAAACGCACTTTTTTTAGCGTCTTTTATCACTTTACAACACCTCTTAAAATTTTTTTTAATTGATCTCTGCCACATTTTTCAATAAGAAAAAAGTCTGTAGCAATTTAAAAAATATATTCGTTACATTTGTCATCACACGAAGAATTTAAAATTTTGCTCCACCCCTTGCTTCAACATTTTATCAGTGGGTAACCGCCATGATATAAATTTAATCCCATCTATGTATCCCATTGTGTTAGTAAAGTTTTTCTACTAGTATCAGTTCGTTTAACCCATTAGTGTCTAGCGTCCCAATTTTGGGACAGTTTTAAAATATTCGAGTAAGCACATTTTACACCAGTAAAAAAAAGGATAAATAAATACTTTCTTTCTCGAGGCAAAGTCCTCGATAAATTATGATAAAAGTTATGCTTGCTTTAAAAGTGGTGAGAAAGTGCAAAATTTGAATTTTAACGAAGAAAATAATTCAGGCATTAATGGGTTAACATGTGTAATTTTTAATTGCATAGCTGTTTTGAGACAAAAACAATGACGAAAAAAACTTTCTTTCAAAGCTATAATTAATAGCCAAATAATTTAAATGAAATAGTCAAAAAAGTTAACAATGCTGCATTTAACAATAGAGCTTATAGATTTCGCGCCGTCCATTTAAATACTAAAACGATGATCTGCCTCTAAATGTATTTTTTTAATGGTTCAAAAAATGAAGCTGAGAGGCGACTAATTTTCGTTGCATGGTTAAAAGTACTAGAAACTTAAAGGAGGAAAAATATTCTATAATCGCATGATTTTTTACGGGTAGACCAGACATGCGGAAACATGTTACATAATTAATCATGGGTGACTGGTTCTTTCTTTCTTTCTTTTCTTTCGTTCTTTTTTTTTCGCGAGTAACCTATTGGAGTTATACAAAAGTATCTCTCTGCAAACGAAAACTGCAAAACTTACCTTTTTTTTCTCAGTGTGTGTGTGGTTTTCGCCATAATTAATAGTCGTTTTACGTAAGCCCCAATGCAATGCATAATCCAAACATGGTTACCATTTTGATTTTTAATTCCGATTTCTTACTGGAAATCCCAAAAGAATATTTCTTATTTTGAAAATAGATGTCATTAACCCCGAAACTCTGTTACTTCAACATAGCTCGGGTAAAAAAGAGTTTGTTTTCCTCGTCACTAAAAGCTTTCAGAAATCAACAAAATACAAAAAAATGCAATAAAAATTTTTAACTATAATTTTTGTAGTATTTGAAGTAAATATTTCGATTATACAAGGTAGATATTTTAATACAAAAAAAAGTTTTAATCCTCATTTTTATTTTATTGTGTCCAATAATAGTAATATTAAATAAAATTGTTAAAGGGTTATATAATAGAAAATTGTTTTTTAAAATTTCTATTATGAATTCAGTATTTCTTCATCAGGAAAGGGCCAAACTGATAATCTTAGTCCAATGTTGGAAATTACTGGAATTTTATCCAGAAATTTTTTTTCTGCTTAATAGATATAAAAAACATTAATTTGTAAACCATAAAGTATCGTTGTGTTCAGGGGCTCCGCCTCAGAAATTCTTGCCAAGAAGGGCTCCGCGAGTTCAAAAGTTTGGGAACCCCTGGTTTAGATATTACCCATTGGCCACGGTTGAGAGTGGACACACTGTATATCTATAACAGGAATTAGTTTTCAAAAAGTGGTATAAATCGAAAAAAATAGTCCCTGATATTTATGGTCTCCATTGTAATAAATAAGTATGCTGTTTTCTTATAATCTGATCAATATCCTAGAGAGAAGACTTGAGCTAATGCACAAAAGTATATATTTTTATACATTGCATTGTATAAAATATATATCAAATTTCTGTACACATAATGATTACTTAACAATATTGTCACGTTTTATTATTGGTTAAAAAGAATTACTTATGGTTATGTTACTATTTTCTTTAAAATTTATCACCAAAAAATCAATCAATAAAAGTACTGGAAAATATTTAAACATTTGCGTAACTTAACTACAAAATGTTTTTAGTACAACTTGTTTATTAAAATATAAACTTTAACATTCCGTGTTGTATCGAGACAAACAAGTATATATTAAAACAAAAACAATATTAAATTAATCATCTTTTTCCCATAGAGCTAATAATGAAGAGGAACTGCATTTTCCTTAAAATATTGAAATTTCACCTGTAACCGCTTTCGCAGAGGCGGTTGATTGCCGTTGGGGAAGCTCCAAATTCTAAATTTATATAGAATTCTTCTACTCATCTTAATGCGTGATTAATGTAAAGTCTCAGTGATAAATAATGGCAGAAACAAATTTTCATTTTCACTGGTTGAAGTTTACTTTGGAGATAATCAGTAACTGCTTTCCTGCCATATTGTGACAACTCAGACAAGACAACCTCCTGTCAGTATCAGTAAAATACGAAAATATTTCTGCAAAATTAACAGCAGAAAAAATAAATAAATTTTTTAAACTAATTTTCAGATAGTATTACCACAAGGCGCTTTTATAACAGTAAATTTTCTATTTAAATTTACTGGTGAGGAGTTTTGCCCGTCGATAATCGGAAACTATTGAAAAGATATATATATGTATATAAACAGCCGCCATTTTGTGACAACATCGCAATCAACTGTTAGTCAATAGCCTTATTTTCCTCTTTATTTGTAGCAATTTCTTTTCCTTCCTTATAGTTTCCCTTTCCATTTCGCTTTTGAAATGAAATTTCTGTTTCAAAATGTGTTTCATTTTGAATGAAGAAAATCGAAAAATTGGTAAATGTTTCGTATATAAACAGAGATCGTGCGTCTACTGTTATTTTCCAGTCGAAAAATGAGTATTTCTTTATGGAAAAAAAAAATTCGCTCAGACACGCAAACTATCACATTATTAACAACTTCCCTGATCTGCCTGTACGTCCTACGGGCAATTTGTTTTTGCCAATCATGATTTGCCCGTGCCACGTACGGGCAAATATATTCCATATTCCATCCATATTCCAATTTTATTTTAAATTGTGTATTATTTTATCCGAGCTTTTTTCTGATTCAATTAGACAAAAATTTTTGTTTTGAAAGATCTATGATTAAAAATAAAAAATTCTATAAGGGAGGCGGAAAAAACAGGCAATATTTGAAAACCTTTTAAAAAAAAAAGTGGTTAAGAATGTAGTCTTTAATAAAATACGGCACTACTCTGTTATCCCGTCGACCAAAATACTATCGCCAAATTATAAGGTTAAATGCCAATAATGCATGATCGTGAATGTCAATTCAATGACATTAAATGCGATACACGTGTTTAACACGTTATTAAGTGATTTTGATTTCGGCATTTTACTTGTATTTCTATTAATATTTACTATTTGTTTTTTTATTATTTAAAAAAATGATGAGGTCAATATGTATAATTTGGCTATTATTTTGGCGATTTGTATAATTTTGTGAAATCGGTGGCAGGATAACAGAGTAGTACCTAAAATACTAGTACCGAAAAATTTCCTTCTCTTGAAATTCCTGGACCTGCACGAATCCTGATAAAAGTATGTACCCTAATGCATGGTCACAGTGACGTCACTGTGAGTCACTTTGGTCACATCACATCTGTGACCAAAATGCCACCACTCAGTGACGTCACATTGTGACTGAGATGTGACTTTCTTAAAAATCTTTAGAAATTTATAAATATCCTTCAAAACGTGTTATTTACTTTAAAAAAACATAGTTCTGGCAATTTAAATATCGTCGCTTTTGTCACAGTTTCGTCACAATGTTAATGTGACTTTCTTAAAAATCTTTAGAAATTTATAAATATCCTTCAAAACGTGTTATTTACTTTAAAAAAATATTTCTGGCAATTTAAATATCGTCGCTTTTGTCACAGTTTCGTCACAATGTTAATGTCAAATTAGTCACAAATGACACATTTTTCACAAATATGTCACATTGTGACCACTTTGTGAAACGTCACAAAAGAGCTCTAAAACGGCCATAACGACTTCACATTTTAGTCACTGTGACTTCACATCGACGTCACGTGATGTCACATCGACAATCGATGGTCACAAAGTCTCAATGTGACTTCACAACGACGTTGCAGTGACGTCACCATGCTTTACGGGTAATGAAGACTACCCAATCTAATAATGGATGAATTTCTTTTTGACAGTTATCCCGTCTATGAGCATGCAGCCGAAGTTTATTCCAATAATTATGAATACACTCCATTTCATGATGTCACTGAAGATAATACACTCAGCCAACAGATTGACACAGTTTCCCGTTACAGGTTACTATTCTTTTCAATTTTAAAAAATTATTATTGCTTTCAGGGTTTTTTTTAATTTATTAAATTATCATATGCTTTTTACTCTTAATTATTTAATTGGTACTACTCTGTTATCCCGTCGACCGATTTCGCCAAATTATACAAATAGCCAAACGAATAGCAAAATTATACATATTGACGTAATTTTTATTTTAAATAATAAAAAAACAAATAATTAGTAGAATATCAATAAAAATACAAATAAAAAGTGGAAACAAAAATCACTTAATGACGTTTTAAACACGTGTATCGTATTTAATGTCATTGAAAGTGACTTTCATGATCATCCATTATTGGCATTTAATCTTATAATTTGGCGATAGTATTTTGTCGACGGGATAACAGAGTAGTAACCTTTAATTTTATTTTTTGACTAAATTTATGATTGTATAAAATGAAAAATATAAAAAGCAAGTTGGAAATTGCACATCAAGCGTAGCAAATGAGCTGCGTTCATACCGTTAGAAAGTTTTTTAAATATTCAGATTTTGGTGTAATAGTATACAGTACTTACAGGGTGTCCAGCAAATAACACCCTGATTTCAAAATTAAATTTCTCGAAAACAAAGATCAATAGAATTATGCAGTAAACGGTTTGTTTATCAGGTATGCTGTAAAAATCTTATACAAAAGTTTCGAACGGTAAATATTTTGAAAAGATTGTGTTCTGATTACAAAGAATACTTTGATTTGACATTTTTCTTGCTTTAGATTGCTGCCAGAGAATGTGTTTTTCGGCTTAAAGTGCCATATTTCATAGTTTTTTTTAAATAAAATTTTTGAAATTTCGAAATTCTAAAAATTTACTTCGAAAAATCTTTAAAATATTGCACTGTAAGCTGAAAAATTATTTCTCTGCAGGCAATCTAAAACAAGAAAAATGTCAATCCTATGCAATCAGAACGCAATTTTTTTCAAAATGTTCACTGTTTGAAATTTCGGTATAAGATTTTTACAGCTTACCTAATGAAAAAACCGTTTACCGCATATTACTATCGATCTTTGTTTTCGAGAGATTTGATTTTGAAATCAGGGTGTTATTTGCTGGAAACCCTGTAGGATAGAGTGGAGTGTCCGAAGTCTTTTGCGTGTTCCTGTAATGCTTTCTATTATATAGTAACTTGTACTAAACGTCAGCAATATATATAATTCAACAGGAAGAAAATAATTTTTGACTTATATAATGGTTGTGGAATCCCAAGGAATTGGTACGTGACTTAAACCTGTGGCTTTGTAAACCCTATAAATGTTCTTTGAAAAATTTTTTTTTTTTTGAAAGTACGAAAATAAATGCTCTTTTTGCAGAAATTACAAAATGAGAATAAAAATACGAAGTTGTGATCATTTTAATCGCGAATAAAACAAAATTTAAATCACATTTAAATAATTTCTTGCGCATAATATAGCTTCGGGATTACATACCAGAAGATTTTGAGGACGAAGTTTTTCCTTGTTGAGATGGGTTATTTTGTGCGAGTTGCCTCCGCCTGACATCACAATGTTTTCCATACATGTTTGAAGAGTTAAAAAAACATTATCAAGCTTTTCTACTTCTATGTTTTGAAAAGCAACTGTAACAGCATCAATTAAATTGTTAATATTGTTTACGGGCGCCTGATGTTCGAATGATTGTATTGTGTTAAAAAACCGTGATCAAGCACATTTAAATCGGGACTATTTGGAGGTTGACACTGTAATTGTAAATTCCGTCCATCTTTTAAGCATTCTTTTGTGATACTAGGATCATTTTCTGACAAATGGGTCTTGGCATTGTTTTGTTGTATGTATAGAGGACTCGATTTTTCGCTAATTGGAAATTTTTCACGTATTGCCAGCAAATTTTTTTCTATAATCATTTTTCGGGTTTCTTCTTTATTAACACATTCGACAACTTTTGTCACAACAGTTCCTTTTGCACGATTTTTAGAATTTCTTTTGGCATTTTCAGAGTAAACAAAAAGCCATATTCCTATTTTTCCATCAAACATTTCGTTTCTATTTAGATCCCATCTTGGTCTTGCTACTGCTGTCATAAAAATTACTTTGATAAGAAACCTTTTGCTTTTGCAATGCCTCAAAGATTTAGTTTCATCCAGAGTGATGTATAACAAATTACTAGTTTTTAGGTGCGTTCGTAATTATGTAAATACGTAGCACCTATTGTTGTCGCTCAGTCCGTCTGTCCGCATATAACAACGCAAAAACTACCCAACCGAATCGTTTGAAATTTAAAATACATAATTATAACATAATTTTGTCGAGTCATTTCAAATTTTATGAAAATCGGATGGATAGATCAATTACAGAGACGATCAAAAGGATTCCGTTACATTACGGTCAATAGGGAAAAAGTTTCAAATGCATTTTAATCGTTTGAAATTTAACATACATAATTATAACATAATTTTGTCGAGTCATTTCAAATTTTATGAAAATCGGATGGATAGATCAATTACAGGGACAATCAAAAGGATTCCGTTACATTACGGTCAATATGGATAAAAGTTTCAAATGCATTTTAATCATTTGAAATTTCAAATACATAATTATAATATAATTTTGTCGAGTCATTTGAAATTTTATGAAAATCGGATGGATAGATCAATTACAGGGACAATCAAAAGGATTCCGTTACATTACGGTCAATAGGGAAAAAAGTTTCAAATGCATTTTAATCGTTTGAAATTTAAAACACATAATTATTGAGTAATTTTGTCGAGTCATTTCAAATGTTATGAAAATCGGATGCATAGATCATTTACAGGGACAATCAAAAGTATTCCATTACATTACGGTCAATGGGGAAGAAGTTTCAAATGCATTTTAATGATGTTACACTCATTCGAACATAATAGAATTGGCTTGAATCTATGAAATATATACTAAAATATGCATTCTGTACAATCTGTGATGCAAATAATTTTTATTATTAAATTACAGGGCCACAGAAAAGTATTCCACTGCATAATGCTATACGGGGAAACATGGTTTGGTACGTGTTTTAATTATATTCAACTATTTCACATTTTATAAATAAGATATACGTTGCTGAGGTGTAATAAAAATTACTTCCTGCATATTTACAGAAACGTAAAGATTTCGACTACTATACTGTATCCGGAGTACGCTCTACTATATCAGCAAGATCTGAACATTTTTAAAACTTCGTTATCGTACGAACGCACCTCATTTGCTACGTTCACGTGCAATTTCCAACTTATTGTAATATAAAACCATTTTTCATCGTTATGTATACGATCCATCATTTCCGTAAGACATCAATTACTTTGAACATGTTGTAAACAAAATCATATTCTGTCTAGTTTGTTTTTCTGTTATGCTAGGTTTAATTGCTGATGAAATGCGCTTCAAAACGTTTCCATCCTTGACAATTTTGTGTTATGTTGATTTAGGAACATCAACAGCACATCATAAACTTCGCAATGTTTGTCTTCGTCTTAATGGGACATCTTTCATTTTGTTCAATTAATGGGAAAAATCTTTTTTTTTCGTCCGCATTTACGAGTTTTTCTTTCGATTTTACATTGTAAATTTCATGATCATTTATTTTTGACGTCTTTGCCAGATTTTACAAACGGGAGATAGTACTACGATGAACATTAAATTTGATCGCTGTAGCATTTATAGCACCATGACTTAATTGATCATTTTCAAACGTTGCAGTAAAAATTGCAAAACAGAGTTGCGCTCTTTATCATTTATCTCTTTCGTTAGGGCAATTTTCAAATTATTATTCATATTTACTGTCATCGTCACATCACTTTTTATTTCCAACACTTCATATTCCACTTAACATAGTATTAATCAACCAACGTACTGCGTTATACTCACTGCAGTAAAATTTTATGGGTGCGTATGTGTTAAACTGCGTCGAACGTTATTTATGACTCCACCTACTTGAAATGTAGCAACTAATTTGGGACAAAATTTTCAACCTAAATGTCGCAACTAATTTGGAACAGAGGGAGTTATTTATATTATTTAAAAATAAATAAAAGCAAACAAACAGTTTATTAATAAATATATAACCATAGCCGGGTCGTGAAGCATATATAATTAAAATGTTGTTGCAATCGCGACAATGTGGTGCCTATATGACATCTGTGTTTATTTCTCTACCACAATATTCTAATTTGGCAAAAAATTGAGCAATTAAAGTAAATTATGAATAAAAGCAAAATGATTTAATGCTTAGTGTACATTCAAGGCAGACCAAACTAGTCCCCAAGGGCGGCTTGTTATGTAATGGAATACTTTTGTGCAGCCCTGTAAATTAAAATCAAACATTCTTTGCACCACACATTGTACAGAATATATATTTTATTGTATGCTTCATTGATACATATTACTTTTATTGTGTTTAAAAGAGTGTAACATCATAAAAACGTATTTGAAACTATCTTTTGCCATTGGTGGCAATGTAACGGAATAATTTTGATTGTCCCTGTAATTACATTATGCATCCGATTGCTGAATATTAGTGCAGAACTGTCGCTTAGTCAAAAACGACCATAGGCCCTGGACCCTGAGATCTTTCAAAGTAAAAGAAAATGCGCCTGTTTACAGCAATAATTTTTGAAGCATTTCTTTTTTAAATTTTACAAAAAAAGTTGTTTCAGATAAAGCTTCATAAAAAAAAAAATTCGACAAATATTTCTACTTTTCTTTCATTTTGCGTTTTTTCGATTACAATATGAAAAGTAAGCTTCTTGATTCAATTGACCGTAAAAACAACCCCTAATAGTTTTGACGAATTACAAATATCGATATCTGTTTTAGGTTTCCGAAATGTATTTTTGTAAATGTCAGCGGTTCCTAAAGTTTCTTGGTATTCGACCCACCTTTCAGCGATAAACAATTTCACAACCCACCTTTCAGTAATATATATATATATATATTCGCGACCACAAGATAAAGTTGTATGCCAATATAACAATTTTTGTACGATCTCTATACACTCGGTTATTTTATCCTACGAAAAATGCAAATTTTCGTACGGAAGATACATTATCAACAAAAACAAGAATTGGTAATCTCAATGTGTCTAACGGGCCCGGGCTTGGCCCGAGACCCGTACTCGGCGTAATCGTTTCGAATTTTCTAATGGGTCGGGCCGACAAACAAAATAAACGGGCCGGGCCGGCAAAAAAATTGAACGAGTCGTACGGGCCGATAAAAAAAATTTCGGACCTGCCGGCCCTTTCTGAAGATTTAATCAAAAAGATATAATATGAGCTATTTTCAACGAAAATGGTTTTAACGAGAATAAATATAAATGTGCTTCACGAGCCACACTAATTTGACAGCATCAATATAAAAATGCAACTTGTACAGTGTACAGATCGGCATCAGACAGTTACATTGTGTGTAACCCGTTTTAATATTTTTTAGCTGACTCGTGACGGGCCGAGATCAAACTTGCATTATTTTTCTACATATAGACTTGCCGGACTGAAAGAAAACTTAATTGTCCTCAAGATCTGTAGGGCAGACAACATGATTTGTAAAATTATGAACAGCGATAAAGAATTTATGTTAGCATAATCTTTAGATGTATACTTCTTAACCCCTTCGCGACGGGAGCTTTTTACGAAATTGTTAATGTTTTGTCACCAGTCTTAAAAAACAGAAATTTGTTTCTTTTTACATCGAGAAAATGTTCAGATTGAATAATCCAAATTTTACAGTATAATTTTACCGGTGAGAATAAACAAAGATTCGTGTCGCTCGTCCCCAAGGGGTTAATGGTTTTTAAGTTAACGAGGTGGAACCCGTCGAAATTCGACGAAAGAAAATGTTTAAGAAGGAACTGCTTCATTGATTTATAATAAATCTACAAAATTGCTTACAGTAAAAAATGATATATTGATCAGTCTACCTGTCAAACAATTATTATTTTAAGCTAAGATTAACAAAATACTACAAAACTCAGTTGTCCAAATTTTTTAAAATTAAACTTTAATTGCATATAAAATCAGTAAAATATAATAAAGATCAGCTATTATGATGAATTTATCAATTGAGACTCGTATGTTTGGTATAAATGCCAATGAAAAAAAAAATATTCCAAATTGATACGATCATAGAATTTCACGCGAAATTAAAATCCGTCATAATTTTCATCTTCTCAAAATTTAAACACGTATTTCTCATATCCGTATTCACCATGTTTAAAAAACGGTATTTCACTTTGATCATTTTAAAATCACTTTAACTCAAAACTTGAAGTTATTTAACTGATGAATAAAAACTAAATAAAACCGAAATCACATATTTTTATTACAGACGATATTTTTTGCAAAATATACTCATTTTAATTTCTATTTTTGTTTCTTTCAATTTTAAGAGAAAATGGAGTGATTCTGTTGCCACAATTATAAAATTCGTACTATAAACTATAAAAAAAATTAGTATCTCAAAAACAAATTGAGATACAGCTTTCAAACAAATTGCATTTAAAAGTACATTTTTTTTCTCTATACGACGGCGTAAAAATCGGAAATATGAGATGTTTAGAAGTATAAAATTTACAGTCGCGAAAAATGCAAAACTGAAATTGCAGGGGGAAAGTGTTGCCATTTGCAAAATGACGTATGCGTTACGCACAGATACGTTTGGCCTTTATAATATAGATTTCTCAATAACGCGAAATTTGGACACATTTTCAGATTATTTTTTAATTGTAAAAATATAAAAGTGATAAGCCTGACTATTGAAAGGATTTAGAAGCGAATACCGTTTTTCATTTTTGGTAATAAAAATACAGTAAAACCTCTAAATAACGGACACCTCGGGAACGTAGAAATTGTCCGCTATTCGGAGGTGTCCGCTATTGGGAACACCTCAAAGATTCAAAAATCACTAAGAAATTCTTAATGTTTCATTAATTGGCTTTTACAGGCCTAAAACCTCTATTATATGATTAATTAGAAATTTAAAAAAAATTTAAGCACTAAAATTGAAATAAAATTGTGCACACCTTTATCCACTGTTTATTACATTCTTATAAAAAAAATCTGTTACAAAAGTTTACTTTTGCTCGTGATTACATGTAATTTGTTTTTAATGTGACGTTATTTGGACATTATAGAGTTCCGAGCGCAGAGGGGGGAGGGGGGGGGTGGATAGCACATTTGGACCTCAAACCCCTTCGCGACGGGAGCCTTTTAGGAAATTATAAATGTTTTGTCATCGGTTTTTAAATACAGAAATTTGTGCCTTATTAAGGGTGTATTTCGATTCAAACTGCTTGTTTTCCGATTTATTTTTGAATTAACTTTTGCTCTCAAACAAATGAAACTCGCAGATTCTCTTATTTAGAAAGTGCACAAGGTGCCGTAAAGGTCAATTCTTTGATAAGTGTACAAAAAAATTGCAAAAAAAGCAATCAAAAACGGCAATTTGAACCGATTTTTCCGAAGTGGGAGATAAGGGAACGAAAAAAAGGGCCTTCCAGAGAAGTTAATTGCTTATAAATCAAATTCTAATGAATTGAGCGTAAAAAGACTTTTCTCGGCACCTCATACGTCCCTTCAAGAATCCCCTCAGCAAGTTTCATGATTCTACTTTTAAAAATGTGTCTGAAATTGTATTGGAAAATTTCGAGCTGCTGAAGATGGAAAAGCGTTTTTTCGAATACACCCTTAAATCGAGAAAATGTTCCGATTAAATAAGGAAAATTTCATTGGCGGGGATAAACACGAATTCTTAAGTCTTTTTGTGGTACGTATACGTGTCACTCGTCCCCAAGGGGTTAAAAGAATAAAATCTCAAACTTTTTTGGAGGGACATTTCAATGCTCTGGGAGATGTCTCTCCCGGGCAACTTCCTGAATTCAACGCTGAACATGGAGGGGGAGGGGATTTTCCCCAGCTCACGATCTACATTAATCTATGGTCACAAAATTTATGATACAATGTCCTGATAAATTTAGAGGTATTTTTACTTTTTTTAAAAAAAAAATTTCTCGTTAAAAAACATTTTTTCATTCTTTATCGCCGAAAATAGTGTCCGCTATTCGGAATGTCCGTTATTCAGAGGTTAAACATACAAAAATGTAGGTTTTGGGAGTGGGGATTGGAAAACTGTCCGTTAAATAGAGGTGTCCGCTATTCGGGAGTGTCCGTTATGGAGGTTTTACTGTAATTAAATAACTTTGTTGAGATACAATAGTTTCTCAAATGGTTGCAGGTTTTTCTAACTTCCCATGCTATCGCTTCCGGAAATTCTATTCAAAACGCTAACTATGAAAATACTTTATTTGCTTGCAGTATTTTTAAATTGTTTGTATCTAAAAATGGATAACGCCATTCGATAATATAGTTTCTGAATAAAGACACCTGCCAATCTTATGCGTTTCGGAGAACAAAATGAATTTATAAATGTATCAGAAAAGAGCTTCTTTGAATTAACGAAGGAATTTGGATTTAAAATCTTTGATAAAATGATATAGAAATATTTTTATAAAGCTTCTTTTATTAAACAGCTTCAAAAGTTACGATGTTGTTAACTTTCTTTCTTTTTTTATTTTATTCTAAGCCATATTAATGCCGAATGTGTATTTCCTGTAAAATATACTGTAAAATCATTCTACAGATAAGCATGCAGGCATACACATAAGCATATTCTTTAAAGGACTCTTAATTGTATGATAAAAAATACGTGTGGCACTCGGGGACTGCCGCGGTAAAGCTATGGCATAGCATTTTTTATCAACATATGCAATTATAATTATTTATTTATTTTTTATTTATGCAGTTTTTTTTTTTTTTGTCTTTGATATTAATTCAAGTTAAACATTTTGAGCGTGATGACCGATAACAATTTTTTTCTTGTATTGAACAAATGAGAAGTTAATATCGTTTAAAATATTTTTACTATCTTAGAATACATGTAGGTTAACCAGGAATTTTTATCATTGAAACTATACGTTTATGGTAGCTGAAATAAAAAACATAAGTTTAAGACTTGATATTCTCAAAATATCTGAAAAATACCGCGTCAATATCTGCCGAAGTCTACCGAAGGATACCGTGCCGAAGTCTGTCAAACTGAAGTGACGTTAGCCAGAGTGTTAGGTTTTTTTTTTTCTCGTTACCGAATTTCTAGACTCTTTCGCCGCGCTCAAAGCCCGCGATAAAAGCTATACAATACCTTAATAAATTACCAAACAAAATTTGGCCGCACTACGAAAATTAGATCGCGAGTATTAGATCGCGAGTTATAAGCATTTTAAATTTTTGACCCTCACCGTGGGGGTCTCCTGTCACCAAAAGTAACACTGTCTGATAATAAATTACCAAACAAAATTTGGCCGCGCTACAAAAATTAGATCGCGAGTTATAAGCATTTTAAATTTTTGACCCTCACCGTGGGGGTCTCCTGTCACCAAAAGTAACACTGTCTGATAATAAATTACCAAACAAAATTTGGCCGCGCTACGAAAATTAGATCGCGAGTTATAAGCATTTTAAATTTTTGACCCTCACCGTGGGGGTCTCCTGTCACCAAAAGTAACACTGTCTGATAATAAATTACCAAACAAAATTTGGCCGCGCTACGAAAATTAGATCGCGAGTTATAAGCATTTTAAATTTTTGACCCTCACCGTGGGGGTCTCCTGTCACCAAAAGTAACACTGTCTGATAATAAATTACCGAACAAAATTTGGCCGCGCTACGAAAATTAGATCGCGAGTTATAAGCATTTTAAATTTTTGACCCTCACCGTGGGGGTCTCCTGTCACCAAAAGTAACACTATCTCATAGTAAATTACCAAACAAAATTTGGCCGCACTACGAAAATTAGATCGCGAGTTATAAGCACTTTAAATTTTTCGACCCTCACCGTGGGGGGGTCTCCTGTCACCAAAAGTAACATTGTCTGATAATAAATTACCAAACAAAATTGGGCCGCGCTACGAAAATTAGATCGCGAGTTATAAGCACTTTAAATTTTTCGACCCTCACCGTGGGGGGGTCTCCTGCCACCAAAATTAACACTGTCTCATAATAAATTACCAAACAAAATTTGGCCGCACTACGAAAAATAGATCGCGAGTTATAAGCATTTTAAATTTTTCGACTCTCACCGTGGGGGGGGGTCTCCTTTCACCAAAAATTAACACTGTCTCATAATAAATCATCAAACAAATTTTGGCCGCGCTACGAAAATTAGATCGCGAGTTATAAGCATTTTAAAATTTTCGACCCTCAAGGTGGGGGGGGGGGTCTCCTGTCACCAAAAGTAACACTGTCTCATAATAAATTACCAAACAAAATTTGGCCTCGCTACGAAAAATAGATCGCGAGTTATAAGCATTTTAAAATTTTCGACCCTCACCGTGGGGGGTCTCCTGTCACCAAAAGTAACACTGTCTCATAATAAATTACCAAACAAAATTTGGCCGCACTACGAAAATTAGATCGCGAGTTATAAGCATTTTAAAATTTTCGACCCTCTCCATGGGGGATCTCCTGTCACTAAAAATTAACACTGTCTCATAATAAAATACCAAACAAAATTTGGCCGCACTGCGAAAATTAGATCGCGAGTTATAAGCATTTTAATTTTTTCGACCCTCACCATGGAGGATCTCCTGTCACCCAAAGTAACATTGTCTGATAATAAATTACCAAACAAAATTTGTCCGCGCTACGAAAATTAGATCGCTAGTTATAAGCATTTTAAATTTTTGACCCTCACCGTGGGGGGGGGGTCTCCTGTCACCAAAAGTAACACTGTCTCATAATAAATTACTTAACAAAATTTGGTCGCGCAGGGAAAATTAGATCGCGAGTTATAAGCATTTTAAATTTTTCGACCCTCACCATGGGGATCTCCTGTCAGCCAAAGTAACATTGTCTGATAATAAATTACCAAACAAAATTTGTCCGCGTTACGAAAATTAGATCGCGAGTTATAAGCATTTTAAATTTTTGACCCTCACCGTGGGGGGGGGGGGTCTCCTGTTACTAAAAGTAACACTGTCTCATAATAAATTACCAAAAAAAATTTGGCCTCACTACAAAAATTAGATCGCGAGTTATAAACATGTTAAATTTTTCGTTCCTCACCATGGGGGATCTCCTGTCACCAAAAGTAACACTGACTCATAATAATTTACCAAACAAAATTTGGCCGCGCTACGAAAATTAGATCGCGAGTTATAAGCATTTTAAAATTTTCGACCCTCACCGTGGGGGGGGGGGTCTCCTGTCACCAAAAGTAACACTGTCTCATAATAAATTACCAAACAAAATTTGGCCGCACTACGAAAATTAGATCGCGAGTTATAAGCATTTTAAAATTTTCGACCCTCTCCATGGGGGATCTCCTGTCACTAAAAATTAACACTGTCTCGTAATAAATTACTAAACAAAATTTGGCCGCACTGTGAAAATTAGATCGCGAGTTATAAGCATTTTAATTTTTTCGACCCTCACCATGGGTCCGTCCTGTCACCCAAAGTAACATTGTCTGATAATAAATTACCAAACAAAATTTGTCCGCGCTACGAAAATTAGATCGCGAGTTATAAGCATTTTAAATTTTTGACCCTCACCGTGGGGGGTCTCCTGTCACCAAAAGTAACACTGTCTCATAATAAATTACCTAACAAAATTTGGTCGCGCTGGGAAAATTAGATCGCGAATTATAAGCATTTTAAATTTTTCGACCCTCACCATGGGGGATCTCCTGTCACCCAAAGTAACATTGTCTGATAATAAATTACCAAACAAAATTTGTCCGCGCTACGAAAATTAGATCGCGAGTTATAAGCATTTTAAATTTTTGACCCTCACCGTGGGGGGTCTCCTGTCACCAAAAGTAACACTGTCTCATAATAAATTACCAAACAAAATTTGGCCGCACTACAAAAATTAGATCGCGCGTTATAAGCATTTTAAATTTTTCGACCCTCACCATGGGGGATCTCCTGTCACCAAAAGTAACACTGTCTGATAATAAATTACCAAACAAAATTTGGCCGCGCTACAAAAATTAGATCGCGAGTTATAAGCATTTTAAATTTTTCGACTCTCACCATGGGGGATCTCCTGTCACCAAAAGTAACACTGTCTGATAATAAATTACCAAACAAAATTTGGTCGCGCTACGAAAATTAGATCGCGAGTTATAAGCATTTTAAATTTTTGACCCTCACCGTGGGGGTCTCCTGTCACCAAAAGTAACACTGTCTGATAATAAATTACCAAACAAAATTTGGCCGCGCTACGAAAATTAGATCGCGAGTTATAAGCATTTTAAATTTTTGACCCTCACCGTGGGGGTCTCCTGTCACCAAAAGTAACACTGTCTGATAATAAATTACCAAACAAAATTTGGCCGCGCTACGAAAATTAGATCGCGAGTTATAAGCATTTTAAATTTTTGACCCTCACCGTGGGGGTCTCCTGTCACCAAAAGTAACACTATCTCATAGTAAATTACCAAACAAAATTTGGCCGCACTACGAAAATTAGATCGCGAGTTATAAGCACTTTAAATTTTTCGACCCTCACCGTGGGGGGGTCTCCTGTCACCAAAAGTAACATTGTCTGATAATAAATTACCAAACAAAATTGGGCCGCGCTACGAAAATAAGTTCGGGAGTTATAAGCATTTTAAATTTTTGACCCTCACCGTGGGGGGTCTCCTGCCACCAAAATTAACACTGTCTCATAATAAATTACCAAACAAAATTTGGCCGCACTACGAAAAATAGATTGCGAGTTATAAGCATTTTAAATTTTTCGACTCTCACCGTGGGGGGGGGGTCTCCTTTCACCAAAAATTAACACTGTCTCATAATAAATCATCAAACAAATTTTGGCCGCGCTACGAAAATTAGATCGCGAGTTATAAGCATTTTAAAATTTTCGACCCTCACCGTGGGGGGGGGGTCTCCTGTCACCAAAAGTAACACTGTCTCATAATAAATTACCAAACAAAATTTGGCCTCGCTACGAAAAATAGATCGCGAGTTATAAGCATTTTAAAATTTTCGACCCTCACCGTGGGGGGTCTCCTGTCACCAAAAGTAACACTGTCTCATAATAAATTACCAAACAAAATTTGGCCGCACTACGAAAATTAGATCGCGAGTTATAAGCATTTTTAAATTTTCGACCCTCTCCATGGGGGATCTCCTGTCACTAAAAATTAACACTGTCTCATAATAAAATACCAAACAAAATTTGGCCGCACTGCGAAAATTAGATCGCGAGTTATAAGCATTTTAATTTTTTCGACCCTCACCATGGAGGATCTCCTGTCACCCAAAGTAACATTGTCTGATAATAAATTACCAAACAAAATTTGTCCGCGCTACGAAAATTAGATCGCTAGTTATAAGCATTTTAAATTTTTGACCCTCACCGTGGGGGGGGGGGTCTCCTGTCACCAAAAGTAACACTGTCTCATAATAAATTACTTAACAAAATTTGGTCGCGCAGGGAAAATTAGATCGCGAGATATAAGCATTTTAAATTTTTCGACCCTCACCATGGGGATCTCCTGTCAGCCAAAGTAACATTGTCTGATAATAAATTACCAAACAAAATTTGTCCGCGTTACGAAAATTAGATCGCGAGTTATAAGCATTTTAAATTTTTGACCCTCACCGTGGGGGGGGGGTCTCCTGTTACCAAAAGTAACACTGTCTCATAATAAATTACCAAAAAAAATTTGGCCTCACTACAAAAATTAGATCGCGAGTTATAAACATGTTAAATTTTTCGTTCCTCACCATGGGGGATCTCCTGTCACCAAAAGTAACACTGACTCATAATAATTTACCAAACAAAATTTGGCCGCGCTACGAAAATTAGATCGCGAGTTATAAGCATTTTAAAATTTTCGACCCTCACCGTGGGGGGGGGGTCTCCTGTCACCAAAAGTAACACTGTCTCATAATAAATTACCAAACAAAATTTGGCCGCACTACGAAAATTAGATCGCGAGTTATAAGCATTTTAAAATTTTCGACCCTCTCCATGGGGGATCTCCTGTCACTAAAAATTAACACTGTCTCGTAATAAATTACTAAACAAAATTTGGCCGCACTGTGAAAATTAGATCGCGAGTTATAAGCATTTTAATTTTTTCGACCCTCACCATGGGTCCGTCCTGTCACCCAAAGTAACATTGTCTGATAATAAATTACCAAACAAAATTTGTCCGCGCTACGAAAATTAGATCGCGAGTTATAAGCATTTTAAATTTTTGACCCTCACCGTGGGGGGTCTCCTGTCACCAAAAGTAACACTGTCTCATAATAAATTACCTAACAAAATTTGGTCGCGCTGGGAAAATTAGATCGCGAATTATAAGCATTTTAAATTTTTCGACCCTCACCATGGGGGATCTCCTGTCACCCAAAGTAACATTGTCTGATAATAAATTACCAAACAAAATTTGTCCGCGCTACGAAAATTAGATCGCGAGTTATAAGCATTTTAAATTTTTGACCCTCACCGTGGGGGGTCTCCTGTCACCAAAAGTAACACTGTCTCATAATAAATTACCAAACAAAATTTGGCCGCACTACAAAAATTAGATCGCGCGTTATAAGCATTTTAAATTTTTCGACCCTCACCATGGGGGATCTCCTGTCACCAAAAGTAACACTGTCTGATAATAAATTACCAAACAAAATTTGGCCGCGCTACGAAAATTAGATCGCGAGTTATAAGCATTTTAAAATTTTCGACCCTCACCGTGGAGGGGGGGGGGGGGTTCTCCTGTCACCAAAAGTAACACTGTCTCATAATAAATTACCAAACAAAATTTGGCCGCGCTTCGAAAATTGATCGCGAGTTATAAACATTTTAAATTTTTCGACCCTCACCGTGGGGGGTCTCCTGTCACTAAAAATTAACACTATCTCATAATAAATTACCAAACAAAATTTGGCCGCGCTTCGAAAATTGATCGCGAGTTATAAACATTTTAAATTTTTCGACCCTCACCGTGAGGGGTCTCCTGTCACTAAAAATTAACACTATCTCATTATAAATTACCAAACAAAATTTGGCCGCGCTACGAAAATTAGATCGCGAGTTATAAGCATTTTAAATTTTTCGATCCTCACCATTGGGCGGGTCTCCACTCACCAAATGCTACATTATCCTACCTTGTTTTATCTTAAAACGATTCTTTTCTATACACATTCTATCAGGAATTTTTATTATTGAAACTATAGATTTATAGTAACTGAAATAAGATATATAAGTTTGAGACTTGATATCCTCTAAATATCTGAAAAATACCGCGTCAATGTCTGCCGAAGTTTACCGAAGGATACCATGCCGAAGTCTGCCGAAGAGAAACGACGTTAGCCGAGTGTTAGGTTTTTTCGTTACGGATGTGTTAGGATTTTCCGCGTTACGGAATTTTTGGATTCGGTCGCCGCGCTCAAAGCCCGTGATAAAAGCTATGCAATAGCTTAAAATCTGATTTTTTTAGAAATCGTAGAAATTGTAACGGGCCAAAACGGGACGGGTCTGTTTTTACTGATTGTTGTATGGGTCGGGCCTAAAATATAAAAATTGAAACGGGCTGGGCAGGGAAATTCCGGCCCGAGCAGACCTCTTGTGTAGGTGAATAGTCATTGAACTCAAACTACAAAGATATTAAAAATACGTTTAATTATTATGAAAAAATAACTTTAAAATCAATGCGTTTTCTAGTACTGCTGTTTTCCAATGTGGGAACATTTATTAACACGCAGTTTGTCTCAGTACTTGTCTTTGAAAAATAGTTAAGTAGAAAAAGCATGTTCTCATAAGCATGAAGTGTTGAATTTCATTAAGGATCTCAATGCTGATTTAAATATTTCTGGATATTGATTGAGGATTTTCCCTTGAAATATTATTTCCTGTTGAAATTGTCACGTCTGTTAAACAAATGAAATAAAAGACATATTTTGATGTCAAAACCTCGATCATTCCGCGACCCACCAAAACAATTGTTGCGGACCATCAGTGGTTCGCAACCCATACATTGGGAACCGCTGCTAATTGTAATTAGAAACTAACTAAAGAACTAAATGTTCAATCAAAACGTGGTAAATATATTGGCATCTAAAAAATAATTTTCATCTTTTTTTATAATTATTTCAGGTCGAGTATTTAATTTTTTTTCTCCTGGTGAGAAATTTTGGTCATTAAATATCCTACTGGATGAGGCTATTTAAATGTTATTTTATTTCTATGTATAATTTATGTATCGTTTTGTCGTTGTATCAGTAATGCTAGAAACGCCATAAGAGATCTTCTTACTGCCTGCCAAGTCGGTACTAGTCGGTTCGTATTAGGCGTTTCTACATAGGCTATGTTAAAAATATTCATAACAAAAATTGGCAATTTAAACTGTTATATTGCATATATTTTACATACTCTTAAATTTTAAACGTACATATTACACTTTTAAATGTACTTATATCCTTTCTTAATTTCTAATAGTTAACTTTATTTTTGTGGCTGCCAACCGCGTTTAAACACCATTTCTTTAGGCTCCCTAATCCCCTTGCAAATCGAGTCGCCTTTACCCCTAATAGCATGCATGGTCACAGTGACGCCACAGTGACGTCACTGTGAGTCACTTTGGTCACATCACATCTGTGACCAAAATGCCACCATTCAGTGACGTCACATTGTGACTGAGATGTGACTTTCTTAAAAATCTTTAGAAATTTATAAATATCCTTCAAAACATGTTATTTACTTTAAAAAACATGTTTCTGGCAATTTATATATCGTCGCTTTTCTCACAGTTTCGTCACAATGTTAATGTCAAATTAGTCACAAATGACACATTTTTTACAAATTTGTCACATTGTGACCACTTTGTGAAACGTCACAAAAGAGCTCTAAAACGGCCATAACGACTTCACATTTTAGTCACTGTGACTTCACATCGACGTCACGTGACGTCACATCGACAATCGATGGTCACAAAGTCACAATGTGACTTCACAACGACGTTGTAGTGACGTCACCATGCTTTACGGGTACCCTGGATGTTAAGTTCCATGCAATTAGGAACTCAATCGACCAGAATACAATCGTCTGTTGGCTAATTAAATAAGTTGAACTCTAGTTTCAAATAAAAATTCTAGTGTAAAGTACTTTTTTATAAAATTCAAGGAAAATTGTCCGTGGCTCTGGTGTTGAAGTTAGATTTTATACGTCCGTCTCATTTCATGGCTAGTCATAGGTATGTCATTTAAATGATTCTGCTATTATGTATCATTCACTCCTATTTTTTTATATTCAAATAGATAAATGTCCTTTTCTTTCATTTTACAGCTCATCTTATTACGATTCAATAGGCAGCGATATTGCCACCACTTCTGGTTATTCCGTTAATTTATTTTCTCAATCCTTCTACACATCTGTCTCATATCACAACAGTTTCACACTGGGAAATAATGTCTCATTTACGGAAACTTTTGACAACTATTTAGCAAGTTTGAACGAAAACGTTGAAACAAATAGTGAAAATATTTCGTGTCCAGGACCAAATGTTGAAGATCTTACTGATATTAAAGATGATGAAACTACCTTAGAGATTGATACTGAATCCCATTCCAATACTTCTAACTGTGATGTTCAAGTTAACGTCCATAACTACAATGAAAATGGTGTGTTACAGCAAAGTGTTGAAGATAACGAGACCGATTTTGATAAAGATGGCGAGGAACATAACGAGACCGATTTTGATAATGATGGTGAGGAAAATAACGAGACCGATTTTCATAATGATGGTGAGGAACATTTGTTAATATACGAAGAAAATAAAATGTGGGACTTGAGTGATGATGACACAAAAGAAAAGAACAATAATTTATATGAAGAATGCGACAACAACATAATAATAACTGATGAAAGAAAAATACTTGACTGGAGCGTTGAAATAGACAATGATACTACAAAAGAAAGCAACAATGACATGCATCATGAGTCTGAGGAATTTAACGAGACCGATTTTGATAATGATGGCGAGGAACATAACGAGACCGATTTTGATAATGATGGTGAGGAACATTTGTTAATACAACAAGATAATAAAGTGTGGGACTTGAGCATAGACATAGGTGATGGTGACACAAAAGAAAAGAACAATAATTTATATGAAGAAAGTGACAACAATATAATAATAACAGATGAAAGAAAAATAATTGACTGGAGCGTTGAAATAGACAATGATACTATAAAAGAAAGAAACAATGACATGCATGATGAGTCTGTTAGACATTCATTCCCCTATGATGAGTTCAAAGTTTTGGATTGGAGTGTTGAAGTAGAAGAAGATGATGAAACAGAAGATGATCAAGATGATTCTGTCAAGGTAATATAAACTTGTACTTGATAAACTCTTTCTTTCCATCTTTTCCATCCATCGAAAATCACATTTTATAGATACATTATTTGACTACAATTTAAAACATTTCAGCTACATTAAACAAGAAATTTTTTTAATATTAATTTTTAAAGGGAAATATAATTTTTTTGAATTGTTAAATATCGTAATTAATATTATACAATTAAAAAGTAAAACGAAATTGCGAAAGATAATATATTTATATCAAATCTAAAAGTTTTTAATTCTGAGGATTTGTATAATTTGTATAAATAATGCACAAATCCTTCTATGAGACCATTAACAAAGAGTACTGTAATGTGTGTTTTGCAGAAGACTTGTCTGTGTGGATGAATATAAAAAACGCAATTTATTGCTAACTCTGTTTTTTGTAAAAAGAAAGATCTCCAATCCACTTTTATTATAAAATACGTAATTTAAAAGAAAATACTTTTTAAGTTACTGT
This sequence comes from Maratus speculifer, assembly GCA_964019185.1. Taxonomy (NCBI): domain Eukaryota; kingdom Metazoa; phylum Arthropoda; class Arachnida; order Araneae; family Salticidae; genus Maratus; species Maratus speculifer. The sequence goes on from CAXHSM010000003.1 coordinate 1,174,088, forward strand.
ATTGATATCATAATAATTTAAACATGCGATTCTGTAAAAAAAAAGTATTGATTGTAATAAATTTAATAGCTACTTATATTTCTATGCCTCTTACAATGGCATTTAGTATGATAAAAAATAATTAATATCAAATTTATTGCATACATTCTGCACCATGTTTAACCCTTTCCGGGACACTGTGCCCGATCTGGGATACCTAATTTTAATTCCAAATTTACAAACGGCACCAATAATATTTTAGTAAAATTTTGCTTCTACAGTAAAAGCTTAAATTACGGGTTTCAAAATATCTAAAAAATCTGTTTCTTAATTCCTGTGTCAGTAGGTAATTTCTTATTTTACTAAAAGATTTTGCCCGTGCCGGAAAAGGTTAAATATGGTGCAGAGTGAAAGTTCTGCATTTTAATTCTATTATTAAATAAAATATGATATTTCAACTTTCATGTATATATAAGATACTATTAAATTGGCACTTAGTATTCAAATTTTAACATAAAGAATAATAATGAAAATTAGTCTATATGAACACTTTGCGACTCGAAAGGTAACTCCCGTTCGCCACTAGGGTTGTGAAGTGTCACTAGTAAATCGGGACGCTTTAGACATATCTTACAGTTTGTTTCGCCATGTTTTACGGCACATTATTCGGCAGTTACATAAGGCGAAGAAAATTAGTTTAAAATATTGGTATTCCGAGCGTTTGGAGCACCCATTTACGCGGGACACTAGTGGTCAGTGAAAATCTCATCTAGAGTTCACGAGGTTAAAGCAATTTGCTTTCCTTTAGACCAGGTGTAACATGCTGAACACCATTAAAATTTTATACTATCCTTAGTCTTATCTAATCATTGAATATATGTGATTCAAGACGTCGATTATTTCTTTAAAAATGTAGCGGCACAGAGTACGGACAGAGCTTCAACTCGGCTTGAAAAGAACGCCCTCAGTGTATCACTTAAAAACTAAACCATCGCGTTGGAGATTTTTATCCTCGTGATTTCTGTTTAACTGTAACCATATTCTGGCTTGGCACTTCTTGCTGAATGCTGATTTGATTATCTTTGCACACGTGCTTATGCTATTTGATCTTAGATTTCCGCGCTTATATTGATTCGTAATTATTATTGTTATTGTTCTTGAATTTTCAAGTTTAGATTATTAGGTCTTTATGTTAAGAAGAGACACATGTATTGTTTGCAAGACGAATACGTCAAAGTTATTTCATATTAAAATAATTCTTTCATAAATTTCAAAACAAGAAGCAGCAAGCCGTCGCTGTATTTTTTTTCTTTTTTCCTTTATCATTTGTCGCCAAGGAAGCGATATTTCGCCGAATTAGCAACCTCTCTTATGTTATGATCGTAGTTTCAGAGCCAACCGCTCGTATCGCTACTGTCTATGCGTAATCCCATGTTAAACAAGTTGCCATTGCAGTGTATGGAAGTTGATTCTCTGTTCCGTATTCTGTGTGTAGCGGTATTCGTCGTGCCACAGTTGTCCACCCCTGATTTAGACAGTGGCCTAACAAAGGAGGCGAGGGCAACAAAGGATCGATTGTTCTGCTGCACCTTAAAATATTACATTTATAACGACTTGTGATTAAGCCACTAAAGAGACTGTCCTATATTGGATTTATCCTTTTCATCAAAACCCACTGTTGACCACCGCCTAGAACATATTTTTATAAATAAGTAATGTTATTTTCATTTACTTCAGGTGAATCTTTGCTCATCCAATGATATAGATCCGTACAACTCGACAGATGTAGTTAAATATTTGAAGGAAGAATTATACCGTTATGCTTTATCCGGACACAAGTCTTTGATAGAGAATGTACCTGTCGTCGACATATTACCCCTAATAAGGGAAGAATCGGAATCCACGGATGAAGATCATGGTTTAGAAAAGGCTGCAGACAATTTGGTGGAAAGTGAAGAATCGGAATCGACGGATGAAGATCATGGTTTAGAAAAGGCTGCAGACAATTTGGTGGAAAGTGAAGAATCGGATTCCACGGATGAAGATCATGGTTTAGAAAAGGCTGCAGACAGTTTGGTGGAAAGTGAAGAAAATATTGTATGTGTAGGGGAAAACAGTGAAGTTGATGACATCACTTTTGACTCGCCTCAACAACTTATAGAAAGTTATGATTTAGTACCCCAAGTTGATGACATCACTTTTGACTCGTCTCAACATCTTATAGAAAGTTATGATTTAGTACCCCAAGTTGATGACATCACTTTTGACTCGTCTCAACAACTTATAGAAAGTTATGATTTAGTACCCCAAGTTGAGGACTCAGAAGAAATGACAGAAAACATTTCAGATTTGGTAGAAATGAATCATTCTTCCGTTCCAGCTTTTTACAATCCTCAAGAGAATTCGACTAATGGACAGAATCATTCAGCACAAAAAGACGAAATGGTTAATAATGAAGATAGGTTTTCGATAAAAGAGACAGAAGTGTTGGGTTTCAAAAAAGAATCTAAGGCGCTATCTCCTGGTGAAGAATTAGAACTATCCGTCGAAAATGCTATAATTACGCAAGAAGTGCATAGAAGTGCAGAAGGAAACACGCCCAAACTGCAGAAGGATAGCGTTAACATGATGGAACAACTTGAGACGATACGGACAAAATCATTGTGTCATAACGATAGTACGGTGTTAACATCTGGTGAAGATGAAGAAATAAGAGAAGAAATAATTTTGAAGAAGATTGAGAATAAAAGTATGACTAGTACTACATGCCATATTCCTGAGAAAGCAGAGCATTATGGTGAATGCTGTGCTAAAGAATATGTCGAAAAAACAGGGAGAAGTGACGAAATGGTGTCTAGTAAACCAAAAAAGAAGAAATTCCATAATCTTAGGAAATTTCTCGGCAACCTGTGTTGCTGGACAAAGAAAAAGACTTAGATAAACCACATCTTTGGCACGGCTGCTTATTTTTACAATAGCAATATGAGCCAGCTAAAGCAGCCAGAATAGTCAATCCCTATTCAAAATATTTATTCCTAGCCTCCATTTTTGTAAAAAAAGAAAAACATTATGTATATTCAAAACAAAGCATTTTATAAAATAGCAGAAGTGGGCCTCCAACAATAAATATAGCAAAAAACATTAGTAGTGTCTTGATTTGTTTCATTATTTGTTTTACAATTTCTTCTGCTTAAAATTTGTAGGTTGACATATGATTTTTAATAGTGACTTCATAAAACAAATATCAAAAGAAATTTTATACATTTGCATGTAAATTACGAAGAATGTTCTTTCACATCATGTAATGCATTGAACTTTATTTAAAAACGACGGAAGCTATCCACCATTAATTAAAAAACTGTTTAAATAACAGACCTCTAGTAAAGGTTTCTAAAGCTTAGAATTTTAAAAGTTTACAGAACCACCCGATGATCCAAATTCTCCCCTACGTATCACTGCTAAAGCAACTTTCAGTCATCTACTTATAATAAAATGCGTCTGAAGAAATGTGTAGAACGGTTCCAGGTTGTGCCACTCCTATCTGGATTCAACAGACGCCACGTTAGGCTTAATTGAAAACAGGTGCTAAAATGATGCTTTTAAAATTTCTTCCACTTGAAATAATGTTTTTTCAGCATATTTTCATAGCATATCAAACCCAATTATAATACATAAAGATAAAAGTGGAAGTGGAAAAGTTTTTTATTATCTGAGTACGATCGTATTTTATTTATCACTCTAGCACCGTCTCTCACAACTTTAGTGCTGCCATCTATGAACTATTTTAGAAGCTTTTTTGAGATATAAGTATTATAAAAGATAAATTTAGTTTTAGATGAATTTAAATTTAGTTTTATTATTATTATTTTTTAAATGCTAGCATTTATCCGGTTAATTTTTTTAAATTTTGTATTTTATTTAAATAAATAAGCTCTTTTTTTCTTCAAGTTTTTATGGATATATAAGATATCATCATGACTGCATTAGTATAACTGAAAATTATTTTTTCACATGGTCTTAAATTAAAACTTTATCTGCTTTGATGCAATGCATGCAAATAAATCAAAATTGTTAAAATTAAATTAAAATTTGATGATTTTTATTTAGTTTATGATATTATATATTCCTTACATTTAAATGGCATTTGATAAAAAATACAAATTTCGTTTACAATGTAAGCAAATTTCGAATGGATATAATCTAAGCTTTAAAAACTGGTAGATTTAATTTAAAATTTTACAAAAGAAACAATAATAATAATTTTAGTTTTCATAACTTACGGATTGAATTTTTAAAGTTGCAAGCTGAAGTTTTTAAAAATTGATTTTGATTTAAATCAATGCCTCCTACTATAGAAAATAGCAGTATTTTCTATAAGAAATAAGAAACTACGATTTAAAAAAAGTTGTTTCGTGTATATTAACTGCGTATAGATGGCACGAAACCTAAATTTAAAAAGAAAACTCAAAGTTTCATAATCGATGCCTAAAAGCATCGAACTAAGAATCTATCATATACCCACGACTAAAATCGCTGCTGAATCATAATAAAGAATGTATTTTAAAATTTTAAAAACTTCAATATTTAATTTAAATGTTTTGTGAAATCTTCAGAAATTGAGTTTTATTTTGCCAATTATTATTATCATTGTAATAAATACTGTTCTTTGTTTTGCAATTAAAATTTGTTCAAAAACTAAACATGAAGTAAAAAAAAAAAATCATTTGTATTTGTAAAAATTTATTGCTATTTTTAAAATTTGCTTTTTTACAATACAAACTCTTCAAAAATAAAATCTGCATTCTGTTTGTTTGTATGAAGTATTAAAAAGATGAAATGCAAGTCAAAATTCCGTCATTTTTGACAGGGTTATATACTGGTTTATATTTAATGTACGTATAGCATTATATAGCTTTATATTTAATTAAAACAAATTGCATTCTTACAAAATGTTCAATTCCATTTCAATTTTCAGTAACTGAATAACAGTAGTCAATTAAAAATGAGGTATGTTAGAAATTGAAAATAATATTTGCATTTATTTGCAGAAAGTGGTGCGAAATGAATTATAAAATAGCACATGAATTGCAAAAAAGCTTTTCGAAAATCTTTCTATGAAAGTAACAAATTTCTTGCGTTCGACTGAGCCATAGTGATAAGATTATTATTTGCTCTCAAAAGATTCTTTTCCCCCCAAAAAATATTGTTTGAATAATAAACAAAAAATCTCCTCGGTATGTATTTTGGAACCATTCATATTAATTTTTTTTTTTTTTGGGGGGGGGGGGGGGGAGAAGGCATTATGAGACTCCTGGAAAAATAGGAGATGACTCGTTAAACGGAATAGTATACAAATTCTACCATAAAATTTCACTCTTTTCGAAATTTACATGTGTTATTATTATTAAAAAAAAAAAAAAAAGTAATTTTTTTGACAATTACACATGTGTTAATTTTATATGGGTTTGTTTTTAATGAGATAATATCTATATATATATTATTTAAATATCTGAAAGACTACAACACTACAACACTTTTGCTAGCAACTATTTTTAATTCTATCAAAATGTTTAAATTTTAATCATAATTTCGTATCGATGACTACAAGAGATGTTTAACATTAATTGGAAATAATTTAATACCACTGTTTCTCTCTTATCTAAAAAAATAGTAACTATTACGGAAAATAAAATTTTGTGACCCGAGATCTTGTTAGGCTAATATTACGAAAACAAAAATACGCATATAAAATTTTTAGATATAATACGCATATACGCATATAAAAATGTAACAGAAGAAAAAAATGTTGACTGACCTTGGAAAGAAATCCGAGCCAAAAGTGATTCGGGGTCTTTTTGTCTAATTCCTATAATAGGAGTTCTAGTATGAATCAAATAGCGTACAACTTCCTACTTTATAATTCATATGCATACTTTGAAAGAATTCCCGTTGTACTATTCATTTATTTTTAAAAAGAAAAATCATATATATGCTCGCAACATTACAACAAAAGACTTATTTTGAAATTTATATTTACTTTTTAAAATATACCTTTAATATTTTGAAATAAATTCCAGTAAAAAATCTTTAAAAATTAATTAAAATACATAAAGAATTTATTAGTGGTTTCTAAAATATATACATAAAGTTTAACCAGATTTACCTTGTTTTAAAATACAATTTATAATGTCGTTAGAACCTTTTCAAACATTTTATTTAAGCATTATTTTATTATGAATACCCTTTTGGTTTTAAAAACATCCGCATGACAGTCAAAGATCTATAATCCGCACACCTATAATCCACTATTTTCTATAATTCACGTTATTTTACGAATGTAAACAATGAAATAAACAGTTAAAAAAATTACAAATTAGTGATCCAAAAACGTTTTTTTGGAAAAATTTAAAAAAAATGAGAAAACAATGAGGAAACAGTGAATTATGGGTGTGCGGATTATTATAGATCTTTGACTGTAATTTGTTTTATTCAATATGTATTTCTTATTTATAAATGGATAATATAAAAACCTCTATAGCCCTTTTATTGAACTATACCAAACACAAAACGATCCCTTTAATCTCTTATTATTACAACACCTAATAAAAAGAAAATCTGCCATTCAATTGTACGCTATTATGCATTTTACATCATTTTTTAAGAGATTACACTGCTGTAGAACTAGTAAATCTGCAGATCAGGAGCCTAAAGGTCAGCTCTTCTAATGATTGCTTTTTACCATACTTTGAGTATAATTTAACTTTATACAAACAGCAATCGAAAGTTTTCAAATTACATAAATATTTAAATGAATAAACAAATCAAAAATTGCGCGTTAAATCTATCAAATGAGGTTCGTTCTTACTATAACAAAGTTTAAAATATATTCAGATCGAGGTCTAAAAGTTGCTGCACTCCTATGCAAAAATGTATGATACAAAATTTATAACGATTTTATATATTAAATTCTCTGAAATGTCATATTCAAAAGTAAAATATTTCAAGCAACGGTTTCAAGGTTGCTCTTATATTTTGGAATTTCAGTGACGTATAGCACCACTATTTTTAAATTAGAAAATTTCAATTTATTTTCATTTCAGTATTAAAATTAATATTAGCAAATTAGTATTAAAATTAAAATTAGTAACTGTCTTCTCGATTAATTATTCACTGCGAAATGTGGTATCAAGCAGGTTCCTTACATCTTAGAAGTTCAACGGAAATTTGTCGAGAATTTCGAAAGATTTTCCATAAAATGTGAAAAAAGCATTTGGTGACTTCCCTTAATATTTGGTCATCAGTATATTTATACTTATCTATAAAATCTATCACACTACCCTACAGATATTCACTTTTTTTTTTTTTAGTTTAGTTATTTATACAAGCAAAAAGTCAGAATAATATTAAAATGTTTTAATAAAGATGTCATGAAACCTATTATTATTATTATTATCTTCATTCATTTTCCTTTTCTGACGAATATATATATATATATATATATATACCTCAATCCACAAAATTTGTACTATTCATGGAAGTAACTTTATTAATTAACTCTCAATTCTAAAAAAAAAGAACTAACACTGTCAGCGCCTCTAACACTGATTTTTTTTTTTTTTTTTTTTTTTTTTTTTTTTTTTGCAACTGGGGTCTTTCTTTGTTAAGATTATGAAACTTACTCCATACCGAAATATCAAAATAAATATTATTATAGAGAAAAGTCACATCGATGCAGGCAATTTTTAAATCGAATAATTATTTAAAAAATATTTAATGTTAAAGTTGTTCAAAATTGTTGCATTAAAAATGTTTTATAAGACCAAAATCTATATATAAGAATATAATCATTTTTAGATATTTTTATATATTAGAATTTCCAGGTGTGCAGACTACAATTATGTTTTTAAATTGACTAACTCTATGACATTTTATTTTCATTTTAGATTCAAATTTTCAGCATTTCGAGAGGTATTTTTAACTTATTTTCGAAAAAAGTTATTATTTTAAGTTATTGCTAATTTGTAAAAACAACGCAAAGATTAATATTTTTTTCAAATAAAAAATTACTTACACGCGATAAATGGAAAAAATACAAATTGGAATTAAATGATTACGTATCAAAAACTAAGAAATAATATATATAAAAAAAAAACTAAATTTACACGTGAATTTTAAAAGGGAAGGAAAATATTAAAATTATAAATGCATCAACATGCTACAAAAGCAGTAAATGGAGGAAGTTGCATCATATGCCATATAATAATCTTTCCAATAGTTTAAATTTAAAAACATATTTACATGACACATTTATTTCACATTTTTAAATACTCTTATAAAGTATTGTTGCAAACTTCAAGGACGAGCAAATAAAAATATTTCTAGTTCTATTTCTATATTTTTTACATGAATTTTATATGAGAAATAAATTTTGAAATAATAAAATCAAAATACTTTAAAAGCAATAAATAGGAGAAAATACAGTATTTAAAAATGACCAAACAATAATATTACAAAACAAATTAAATTTAAAAAATATTTATTCGAAACATGCATGCTTTTTGATATCTGGGGTGCCTGGTTAGCGAGATTAGCTCGTAGGGGGAGAGTTCTCTTGCTGTATTATGGGGAACTTTCAAATTTGGGAACCATTTTTGAATGGGAACCATTTTTCAAAAATATTGGTTCCGAAGGATTTCATGTTCTAATTCCAGGACTCGTAAAGACCTTGGTAATGCATAAGGCTATTGAATAAAGCAATTAACGAAATAATGAATATTTAATCAAAAAGCATCGGTAAAAATATTTTTAAGTTGGAACCGGAAAATGTATCTTAAATAATTTAACCAGTAAAAATATTTGTAAGTGCCCCATGTATGTATGAAATTTCGCTGTTAAATTCGCGTAATCATGTCGCGTTCAAAGGCGGCATAAAAAAAAAAAAAAAAAAAAAAAAAAGATGGACGGATTTTTTTATAGTGGTTAATGTGACGTCATTTTTGAAAAGATTTACAAATACAACAAATTCATCGTTGGATATAAAATCAAAATAATGAGAAAAGGTGTACTTGTGCTTGTTTATGTTATTGCATTCTTGATAAGAAAGGCTCTTTTAAAAAATTGTTTTGATTCAGTAACAATAACTACAGATAACAATAACTACAAATATGTTGAATTCTAAAAATATTTTTTATTTTTTGTCTATGCTACACTGATTATCAAAAGTAACTAAACCATGTCTGTCTTATTCTTAGTGTAAAGGCTGTCGCAATAAAATTCATAGTGTATATGAATAATTGTAGAGAACGTTAATAAAATTTATGTAAAACAACGTGCTCATCACTTTTATTTTAAAGAAACAAATACAAAAACGCCTGCAATCGTGGGCGGCAATTTTAATTAAACATTAAATTGAATTATGAAAACATCCTGAAATGACATGAATAATAAAATCAATCTTGCATTCGTTAAGTTAAGATTTAAAACAAGCATTTAAAAAAATAAATTGTCAAATTGCTGTTTCCAATTATTTCGACTTTTTAAATTACTTTATTCCTATAATTAATAAGTAACGTGCAATCAAGGATCAATCATTTATGAAGTAATCAATTGAGGCTTTGACCTTTGATAAGAAAAATGCGCTAAAATTGTGTTATGGAGACATAATCAATTTTTCTTCTAAACAAAAACAAAACTTAATTTGCCATGTGAAAATTTAAATGCATATTTGTAATATTCATATATACTATTTAAAAATATTTTAATGTACATTTGATGATTAATAAACAACTTTGTACATGAACATTCGTACTTTTGATCTAAGATTCTAATATGTATCTGCGAAATCCAGAAACTAATTATTTTGGAAGTATTCATAATAGTGAAATATTTAGTTTTATTACAGAAAATATTAGTTCCTTTTTTGTTATAATTTATTGTCATTTTCACACATCAAAGCATTTTGCTTCCCTCTGAGATTAGCATCTCTACTCAAAATTAGTGAAAAGTACAAATATTCAAATGTACCAGTTATATATCGTATAATAAGTAATTTCTTTAATTCAACACATTTAATTTTTTTAAAAACTGTAATAAGAAAATAGCATTTGCAAAAATAAGGCAATTTCTATTTTTTCCTCTTTCAACAATGGTAGTATCACAATTGCCACCAATGTAAAAAAAAAAAAATTACTATTTTCTTAATTAAAATTAAATTTAAAAGTGAGAATAATTTAAAAAATACCAAGTACGGTTATACCTATAAATGAACAATTTTCATAAAAATATTAATTAGTAAAATTAGTTTATTAAAAGTCTTAGGACATCGGAATAAAAAACATAATTGGCTTTTTAATATATAGGTAAGCCGAACGAAAACAAAATTACATATATGCTAAACTAGTGATTTTTTTAAATATCATTCTTTTATTTATTTATAGAGAAAATTTAATTTATTTGTTAATCTAAAGTAAATGTTATTTTTCTTTATGATGCACAAAATGTTTATTAATATTATGTAATAAAGCTGGCAGGTTATACATATAAATTACAAAAATTCATGCTTGACAATTCCTTTATAAAGCTTAATAAATTAGTGAATTGAAATATAGTTTTCAACCAATTTGTATTTGAACATGGATTTCTTTTCCATTACGATGATGTAAAAATTGAAAGCGAACGATGATTAGAGAAGCTAAAAAATTGCATCAATGAAAATCGCAAAAACGAAATCGTGAAGTGTTGCCTCTCGCAAAATGCTTCAGCATCATGCACAAATACATTTTTCCTTTATAATACCATAAACAGAAATAAGAGTGGAAAGATGAAGCTTTTCCGACTTTACACCTTCGCGACGACAGCCTTTTATGAAATGTTTTATGATTTGTCACCCGTTTTTAGCCCCTTCGGGACGGGAGCCTTTTACGAAATTTTTAATATTTTCCCACCGGTTTTGAAATACAGAAATTTATTGCTTTTTAAACCAAGAAAATGCTCCGATTGAATAAAGCAAATTTTACAGTATAATTTTACCGGTGGGAATAAACAAGCATTCTTAAGCCTTTTTGCGGCACGTATACTCGTCCCCAAAGGGTTAAAAGCAGAAATTTGCAGCTTATTACGTCGAGAACATGCTAAGATTAAATAAAGCAAATTTTACTATAACGAGGTAGAACCCGTCGAGATTTGACGAAAGAAAATCTTTAAAAGAGAACTGTTTTATTTATTTATAATAAATCTGCAAAATTAGTTACACTAAAAAATACATCTTATATTAGTTAGTCTAACTATCAATCAAATATTATTGAAAGCTAAAATTAACAAAATACTACAAAACTCAATTATTCAAACTAGCATACCCAGCCCGCTTCGCCGGGCTTAATTTGAAGGTTTATTTAATAATTTATGTGTATGGTACGCTTCCCGGACCATCGGCACTCCACGTGCGTCGGGTGAGCGTCAGAACAAACTTTCAGCATATACATATGGGTGGTTGTACTTGAATGCACAGACCTGCGCGTTTTTTTCTATCTTGCTTTTATACCTCTGGACCGAGTTGGCGCATTGCCAAGATTTGCTTCCTCTGGACCGAGTTGGCGCATTGCCAAGATTTGCTTTCCCCTGTGCCTCAATTAATTAATTATCCTCGGAATTCCTTTTATTTATAGAGATTAGTAAGCGAAATAGAATTGAAATTTACCGGATTTTATAACAGACACATTTTAATTTTCACTTTTTTTTTTCTTTCTTTTTTTCTTTTTTTTTTTTTTTTTTTTCAATTCTGAGAGAAAATGGAGCAGTTCTGTTGCCACAATTACAAAATTGATACTAAAAATTATAAAAAAAAATTAATACATCAAAAATAAACTGAGATAACAGTACAGCTTTGGAACAAATTGCATTTAAAAGTGCATTTATTTTTCGCTATACGACGGTGTAAAAAATTTAAATGTACAATGTTTAGAAGTGTAAAATTTGCAATACCAGAAATTGCAAAACCGAAATTGCATGGAAAAGTGTTGCGCATTTTAATTTCTATTTTTTTTTTTTTTTTTCAATTTTAAGAGAAAAATGGTGTGATTCTGTTGCCACAATTACAAAATTGGTACTAAAAACTTAAAAAAAAATTAATATCTCAAAAATAAATTGAGATACGGTTTTCAAACAACTTACATTTATAGGTACTTGTTTTTTATACGGCGGTGTAAAAATTAAAATTATGCAATGTTTAGAAGTGTAAAATTTGCTGTAGCGAAAATTGTAAAACTGAAATTGCAGGGATACCGAAGTGTTGCCATTCGAAAAATGACGTATGCATTACGCACAGGCACGTTTGGCCTTTATAATATAGATATTACCTTTGACAATAAAGTTCGGTGAATGAATTCAGAACGACGGATCTGACAATACTGGGGAAACAAAACGCTGCACATGTATAGAGGCAAGTGTTGACCATCTTACCCCACCATTGTTCAGCTGAGCGTCGTTTATGTTCTGTGTAAGACGTGCTTTACTAAGTGCTTGTTTAGTGTGTTGGTTCTTAACTGAGAACAGGAAAATGAAAGAACTAAATATCAGTTTCAAGTTTGGTTTTAAGATTTGCAAGACACCGAAAGAAATTCATAAATTCATGAGGGATGGTGCAAATTGAACATCCACCATATTCGCCAGATCCCAATCCTCTAGACTTCTTTCTGGACCACGACTCAAACTCTCTTAGAAAGAGAGTTGGCCATATTGCTGACATCAAAGAAAACGTGACGAAACTTTTGAACTCCATCTTAAAAGAACACTTCTTGCGAATTTTCCAGGAAATGTATAGCAGATCTCAGCGATGACTAGTTATGGGATATGACTATTTCCATAGCTGCCAACTCTTCCGACTTTTTGACCCGGAAAAATTTAATAGAAATTTTTCACTTAGTTAATTGGCAGAATACGGCGATTTGAAATGGTAAAATTTACTTTAAATTTTTTCCGGGCCGAAAAAGCGGAAGATGTTGGCAGCTATGCTATTTCGAAGGATGGTATGGTAACTTTCGTTAATATTTCATCTACATTTATGTTACAGGACTATTCACCGAACTTTATTGTCAGAGATAGTATATAAACTGCAATAAATGCTCTCTAATAAATGGATAATAAAAATCTATAAACTATAAATTGCAATAAAAAATATTCTGTACTACAATAAAAACTATACTGTAGAAAAAAAATATTGGTTAATATAATTAGTATTATTGGCGCAATGCTAAGAGCAGTTTCACCTATTATAGCGCGGATAATATGTAAGTATAAAAAAAAAACTTTTATAAATAAATCGTACAAAGATGTACTTTTTTTTACAAAAAATATAAAAATATTTCAATGATAGAATGAAGTCTAAGGTTTTAATGCAGCTTCACCATTTGTTGTAATCAAAGTGATTCACATTATTATCGGCTTAAACATTTATTTACACGAGTTACAGGAAATCAGAAATTGCCATCGGTTCAATTTTCGATTAGACACGTTTGATGCGCAATATCTTTCGGAAGGTCATTTGTGTAACTACGGCCGTCCATGGCTGAACCTTCCTGAACCCGAACGAGTGGTTTGAAATTGTTGCCAAAGCCTATGAACCACCGAAGGACTCACATTTAGCCATCTAGCCACCTCTGCCTGACTTTGCCCTGCCTTCACTCTCCCAATAGCTCTAAATCGCAGTTCTGCGGGCAAATGATTCCTCGAGGTCATTGTAATGAATTGGCTAACCTAGATTTATAATATCACTATCAGAGTGACAACTGCAGCCTTACTCTCTAATGAGCATTTTTATGTGCCTCACGGATGAAACAATACGATTGTAGCGCCACTAATTTGCATTTGGTAATTTTATTCAGCATCTTTTATTTAACAATATATGCAAATTTTATACGGATTGCTTTCTTTTTGAACGAGTTTCGCTATTTTTGTGATTTTTCCTTAATTTTTGGAAACCAGTGTATATTAAAACATACATTCTGTACAATCTGTGACGCAAATAATATTTATTTTTAAATTACAGGGCCACACAAAAGTATTCCATTACACAATCCTATACGGCACAACATTGTTTGGGGCGTGTGTTAATTACATTAAGCTATTTCCCATTTTATTAATATGATATGCATTGCTGAGGTGTAATAAAAGTTTCTTCCTGTATACTTACAGGAACACAAACAAGATTTCGACCACTATATTATATCTAACTATAACAGCAAGATCTGAATATTTTCAAAACTTCCTTATCGTACGAACGCACCTCATTTGCTATGCTTCACGTACGATTTCCAACTTGTTTTAATCTGTAATCAATAATTAAACACATATTTCGTTAAAATTTTTAAGCATACATAGTTTAAATGTAACTTTTCGCGTAAACTCCAAATTTACTTCTCTGATAAAACGCTTTTAATCCGCTTTTTAATGCTTTTTCTACTGAATTATGAATTCATAAAAATTTTATTGTATTTTTTAAACAGCAGAATCCATTGAAACGCATAATATACACACATCACGTCCCCAAATAATGAAAATTATCCTTTTTCAATTCAGAAGGGGAGGTACTTATTTATGCGTTAAAAGTTCGAAATACGCAAGTTTTTAGTTGGAAATGTTTGTCAAGATGAAATAAAAATCGGAATAGAAAGCTAATATAATATATTTCAATGTTTTTTGTAGAGAAAATCATATAAAAGTCTATAGAACCATCGAAATAATCAGCACTCGCGGTTTTCGAAAAACGGTATTCCTGCAAAAGACGGGGAATTTGACGTCAAAAGTTCTTGCCAGTCAGGCTTTGAGAAGGTGAAACACGGTTGGGAAAGCCGAAATATGTATCAGTCTAAAAATTCCCGATTACACCGTGATCAAGAAGGATTTTAAATAAACATTAAATACAAAAGTTACGTATTTTTGTCTGTAGATTCCGAATCTGCAATAATAAATGAGGGTTACAATTTAAGATTTCAAAGTTGGACCCGCTTTGACACCCAGGATTCAGTTGCGGGGGTTACATTTAGTATCACTGAGTAGCTTATTTAAAAATATTTAATACGATTATTTTTGTTTTTCAATCTGATATATATTTTTCGAGTTATTCGACCTTTTCCAGACTCTTCGGACATCCTGTATATATTAACCTCAATAACTGATATATGTTCAATTATTAAAATTATAAAATAAAATTCACGATCATATTTTTTTAAAACAAACTGTTGACATAAGTTCAAACTTGAGAAAAGTTTTTGAATATTTAATGTATCAAAGATATGCTTTGATACATTTGCGACGCTTTACAAACAGATTTTTACTTCACATTTTTCCTTATCCCGGTTTCGATTTTCACCAACGGAAAAAAAATAACAATAACAAATATTTGAACATTTAAGCAATTGAAAATGCATTATTTCATGCTATGATATTTGCATTTATCAAAGTTTGGTTACTTTATTTTACATTTCGCATATTTGTTTTCTCTTATTATTGAAGAACGGGGTGGGACAACGGTTGTATAATCATTTGTAAAACAGCTGGCATTGATGTAGCTATTTTCGGATCTATTCCAGATATTTCAATAAATTTTTTAGAGATTTGCCAATAGTCAGCAATGAGTAAAATATACATTTATGTAAGGAGGACACAATTTCGTCAAAAGCAGCTATTGTATTTTGAATGTGTTTGTGTATTTTCTCTAAGTATTCAATCGTATTTTTGCATTATATGATAGAAAGAACATTCAATATTTTAAAATCTAATATTATAAAGGAATTCATATCACTAAAATTGAAATAACAAACCGGAAAAATTATAAAACAGTGGTAAATTTAATTTAATATACTAGGCATCGTTATACTTTCGTCTCGTAGGTTGTTAAATCATGAAACGGAGCTGATTTATGCAGCTTTGAATATTAAATTGGTGTTTTCTAAGCAACTTTAATGCCAGTGATGGTAACTCGTGGGAAATTTCCCTTTTTGTGGGGAAAACAGAGGCTTGTGGGAAAAAGGGAATTTTTGTACTTTTGTGGGAAATTTCGGAGTTTTTGAGATTTTATTTCCACAGCTTTTGTATCATCAGCATTTTTCCCCCGAAATAAGAGGATTAATATTTTTGCTGATGAGATTTACTGTGCATAATTCTTAATTCTTCATAGTATGAAGGAATGGTTATAGATGTTGGATGATCATTGCCACAGCAGAGGTAGGTGGGACAAGCAGAGTTAAAGCAATTTAGTAGCCCCCCACCTCTTAACTGGACAGATAAATTATATAACTGAGAAATGTTAACTCTAGTAGGGTGCAATAGATATATTGTATCCTCATTAGTGCTAACTTCTGTTTCTCTCAAATCTGTTTTTGATGCTGAATGTGATCTTTTATAAAAGACGGAGGTAGAGAATTAAACATAAAAATATTTCCTTCGTTATGCTGCATTCAAATTTCTGGGAAAGCCATAGAATCGAACTAAAATTGATTAGGAAAAAAAAGTCTTGAATTACCTATGTCTAACATATATTGTAAAATTATATTTTGCTGTTTGAGAGTGAATCCTCGAAGAAAGAAATATCTTTTTCAAAGAGATAATATAACGTATACGACATTTTAAAAATATTATATTAACAGATGTAATACACCTATTTCGAGCAGATATATTAAAATTTTTTAAAAAACAAAAGTGTGAATTTATTATTGATCGTTGAAAGAATGTGCTTAGTTTATATAAATCAAGTTTCTTTTTTTTTATGATGTTGATTCTTAAGTGCATATTCTGCTATTTAATAAAATAAGAAAAATCTTGGAAAATTTTTACTTGCTTACTTTTACTATATATTTCCTTGATATTCCTTGATATTCCTTGATTTTCCTCCTATATATTTCCCTTTTTAAATGTTCAAAAGTGCAAAAGAGGAGCGATAATATAGGAAATAATGTTGCTCGAAAGCTTTTGAGTAAATGAAGCACCGGGAAGCTTAATTATGAGGGGGAAATCAGGCCGATGTGGGAATTTTTGAGGGAAAATCAGGCTGACGAGGTTACCATCACTGTTTAATACTTAGACAGGCCTGACTAACCTTTTTGTGAGTAGGGGCGCACCTTCGCCTTGGGACTCAATGAAGGGCGCCATTACTCACATCACTGAATATATGCAGCAGTATTATTGCACAGTATAAGCAGATACGTATGTGTAAACATACCGTAAATTCCTGCGTATAATCCGCGGATCAAACAAAAAAATTTTGACCTAGAAAAAATTTAAAATAAGATGTTACGTTTTAGATCGTAGTAAATATGTGCTTTAAATTACTAAGTAAAATTTCTTGCTCGAAAAAGAATTGTTTGATCCGCAGACTATACGCAGGAAATTACGGTAATAGAAAGGAAACTTACAGCGATAAACAAAAGGCTCCTTTAGTTCTGGAATTACACATATAAAATTTCAAATCATACTTTTTTCTATCTGATGAGTATCTCAAATATGCATCTAGGATAAAGTGCCAAAAACTTTAAGGTGCCTATAATAACAATAGCAAAAAATAAGTAAATATGTCTATGCTCCTTTTAAAGTGGGAAAATATGATTTGACTTATTGTGAAGACGCAAACTTATTTTTATAAAAATTACAAAAGTTAAGACATTCATGATAGCGATCAATCCTTACGGGTTCTTCTAGAGAGATAGTCTGGAAGTGTTTTGATAGATAGAAATCATTCTGTGTTGTTCTAAACAAATTGAAATTAAAAAAAACTCCTAAATTATGAAAGTCAAGAAGGAAAGATTAGATCATTTATACTATAGAACCTTTAAAATAGAACCTTTATAGCACTGTTCTATTTTCTGTTTAAAACAGAAAATAGAACAGTTTGACAATAGCAAAAAGAAAAAAAAAGACTGAAATTTCATGCGCATGCGTTTTTAAAGTGACTTGGGAAGATGAAAAAGGTTTATTTTTCTTTTGTTACTTCTTAAGTATTTAAAAAATTCAATTATTACTCAATTTTAACATCATAATTACAGTTTATAAACAATAACTGCAAATCGGGAAAATATGCATGATTAAAATATGCATGTTTCCAATTTTTAATCCACTACCCGCTCATGTTGCATTGATGCAAAGCTAAAAAATAAATGCGCATGCTTAAATTAACTATCAAGCTATCACTATTTTTGAATTAAAATATTTGTCTTATTTAGAACCGAAACTTTGATCATTCAATAATTCAGATTTTTTTTTTCAAGATTGGATTTTTTTCAATATCGGATTTTAAAAACAGAAATTTGTTTTTTATTAAAATCGAGAAATTGCTCTGATTAATTAACCCCTTAAGTGCCACAGACGTATATATACGTCGCGCATAGTCGATGCGTTAAGTGCCACTGACGTATATATACGTCAGTCCAAAATAATGTCCTACTGCACTGTACCAGTAAAACCACGCCCACGGCTTTGGAATTTAAAAAAAAGAAAAGGAAAAAAAAGACTTTGAAGGTGTTTTTGAAAGACTGACCTATTTCCGAGGAGAAGGGGTAGAAGGAAATACCTTCATAAAGGCTATCGCACTGAGCTAGTGACGTGAAAATACAAGCGAATTTTTATACATATTTGACAAGGCTCCGCCCTTTTGGTACACCACTATTATTTTAGAGAAAATATTGTTTGGTTTGCCTTTCACTTTTCGCCTTTCTATTGCAATGCTGTTTTTATGTCACTACCTCAGTCTGATAGCTTTAGCCGTGCAGTTACAGAATTCGCACGCTCTTAAGCCACGCCCCATTTTGTACGGCCACTAAGTTCTAACTGTGGCACTGAGGATTGAATCTCGTAAGCTTTTCTCGGCACTTAAGGGGTTAAAAAAAACGTACATATAGCATTTTTTTAAAAACTTTTCTTTATATCCAAAGCATTTCAATGAAATCCTTTCATTTTTTGTATGTAAATAAATATATATTAATGAGCCTCGAAACATGTTCTTATTTATATTTGTCATATGTTTGTATAAAAAAAATCTGATATTGTTGTCTGAAAATAACTAATTGTTATTTTGTATGTGTAAAGAAATACCTGGATGGATTTTGAACCCACCGACAGACGCGCAGAGAAACGATACAATCCAGCCGTCGCAATGAGCTCAATTAATCTGCTAACATACTAATACACCACTAATGAGTGAACTTTGTGAGTAGCTTTATAAGGCTCCCTTGAATATCACAATTTATCTTTGTGATATGTTTATATATTAACTATTGTCTCAATACCCCAAGGCTCACCGAATTCGATGTCTCGGAAACTCTTCTGTAAGACAAAGAAAATAACAGTTATCCTTTTAGATTGTTTTGCACATTTATTGTATTTTCAAACATTTTTGTTGGAGACAATAGTTAGTAATTAATTCTGAAAATTTCTGGATAAACATCGCGATTTGTTTGAGAGAAAAAAAATCAGCATGCCTACAAAAGGGTGGGCACTGCAGATGCCTATTTGTATTAGCTTAAAAAAGTGACACATGAAATGTACAAATTTTAAGAAGTTATTAACTAGAAACATTTACCGGAGAAAAATTTAAATTAAAATAAATTTCTAAAGGTAAGGTAAGGTAAAAATATCATATATATTAAATAAAGTATGACCATATCGGTCGGTTTAAGTTAAAATATAAAAGATCACCTAAAAGAATTTCAAAATTCTGTTTCGATAAGCAAATATGAAATATATGACGGAATGAAATTTTCGCCTCGCTTTTAACATAAAATATATGACGGGGTGAAATTTACGCCTTGCTGTTAACATAAAATATATAATTATATGAACTTTAAAAGGTTCAGGTTTATTTAAAAGGTGATTAAAATAAACAATTATAAATGTTAATAGTTAATTTTATTTAAAAAACATCTTAGTACTGTTCAAACCTTTTTAAACAGGCTCTTCCTCAGAGAATATTTTTCTTCATTTATACAAATACATGATTCCGTTTTGAAAATGATTTATTAAACCGCGGGTCTCGTTCATTTTCAAAACGAAATCATACATTTGTATTTATAAAAGAAAATATTCTTTGAGGCAGAGACTGTTTAAAAAAGTTTGAAGATACTAAGATTTTTTTAAATAAAATTAACTATTAAAATCTATAGTTGATTATTTTAATCGCCTTTTATGTAAACCTGAACATTTTAAAGTTCATATAATTATACATTTTATGTTCTTTTGATAGTTTGTACAGTTGATACAACTAAACGGTAGAAAAGAAATTCAAGATTGTGTTAAGTAATGCTAAATGATCAGTTGCACAGAGAAAAAAACATAAATTCGGATGAAATGGAATTACCTAATTCATTAAAAAAATTAAAAAATCTGATTTTTCATTTAAATTCTTGAACAAAAAAAATAAGTATTAGCTAATAAAATTAAAGATATCCATTGAGACAGTTAAAACTTTTATAATGTGCAAGATTGTCCATTATTACTTTCTTCCAATCTTTAAAAAAATAAAGTATTGGATTCATGGAAATTCCGGTTTTCGATGGATCTACACATATTAGAAATCAGAGCTACAGAATAAAATAAAATAAAATAAATATGTGTTTACAAAATTCTGTGTATCACTTAGTGAGTCTGTATGTGACACAAATTTTGTCGGTGCACTACCTCGAGAACTAATGAAAGAAATTTAATATAACTTTAGATTACGTTAGTTCTTGATATAAATTGAACTGATTATTTTTTTTTGTTTAAATCGCCCAACAAGTAACGCTGCTATGCTGCATTTTTCACAATTTCTGTAATAGCCTGTATCGCAACCTAATGTATGGGTTTTCATATAACTACAGATTTAGTTAGTCGTCCATATTATTTGGTGCTGATTATTTTTTTGTATAAATCGTCCGACAAATGACACTGTTATGCAACATTATTCCCGATTATCGCAATGTCTTTTTCTCGAGATATAATGCACGAGTTTTCATTCAACTTCATATTCAGTTGATATCGGTTGATCTCTGGTATAAAATGATACTATTTAGTTTTTGGTGTAAATCGCCCAACAGGTAGCATTGCTATGCAGAATTTTTTATGATTTCCGCTATAGCTTTATCTCAAATACTAATGCTAGATTTTCATTAAACACTCGATTCAGTTTGATGTTGACATAAGTTTGCTGTAAGTGGTAATTGCTGTAAGTTTTGGTGTAAATAACCTGTTTGGTAGCGTTTCTATGCTGTATTTTTCAGGATTTGCATGATTTTAGCAGTTGTCATATCTCAAGAACTAATGCACAGAATTTCATATCTTTAGAATCTTCATGATAAACATAGATTGGCATTTAATTTTGGCTCTGTAGTAGCAAATTTTGCATGATAATTATATAGGAGATAGAAAAAGTTTTGTGATTGCCACATCTGACGAGTTTTAATGTACCATTTTACAACAGTTTACAAAATTTTTCTTTCTGACGTTTCCCTTGAAAATACCTACTTAATGTACTCTGTAACTAATTTTTCTTTAAGCACTAAATTATTCACAGTTTGTAAAAAGATAATTTTTGTGCTTCTAGAAAATATGCTTTTTTCTATTAATTTCATTTTGGAAGCGTGGCATAGAGAGAAAATTTTCGTTTGTTTCTTTCATGCATGCATATTGGCTATATCAACACCAAACTTCGAATATATTTTATAAATATTTTATAAAGAAAAAAAATCATAAACATTTTAATATATATAGATTTTTAGAAGTTTATAATAAATAAATATCAGAAATCGTGCAATAGAATTCGTATTTTTAATGTTTGAGTTAAAAAATAAAGTTACGTTTCAGACACAAAAACTGAATTCTTAGTTATAATTAATAGTTGTAATTGAAATAATAGTCACAACTTATATCCTAATAGCTGGCATGGACGTATTTGTTT
This sequence comes from Maratus speculifer, assembly GCA_964019185.1. NCBI lineage: Eukaryota > Metazoa > Arthropoda > Arachnida > Araneae > Salticidae > Maratus > Maratus speculifer. The sequence goes on from CAXHSM010000003.1 coordinate 1,195,983, forward strand.
TCAAAATTCAACAAACTTGAAATGCAGCTGAAAGTGGAATATTCGCTGATAAAAAGAAATCTGTTATGTTGATGATGTTTTCATCTTATGGAACCACAGTTTAGCTGATTTATATGTTTTTCTACAAGATGTCAATAAATTAAGCAGTAGTATTATTTCACCCTTGAAATCGAAGAAAACGCCACCCTTTCATTTTTAGATGTTCAAATTAATAGATGCAATTCAAGTTTAAAATTTTCAGTTTATAGAAAACCAATAAAAGAAAATACAGTTATCCCATTTTCAGCCAACATGCCTTTCGAATACAAAATATCTGCTTTCAGGTCATTTATTAAAAGAGCTTTTATGATTTGTTCAGATGACACATTAAATAAAGAAATTGATTTTATACAGAAAATAGCTTTTGACCGTGGTTTTCCAGCAAAATTTATAAATAAAATAGTTCAACAGTACAATACTCCTCCCACATCTGGCCAACGACAGAATAAACTTATAGTTTACAGAAAATTTCATTATATCCCTTACATATTTGAAAAAGTAAAAATGATCGCACAAAAATATAACATAAAATTTGTCGCCATTCCTCCTCCTTATTTCATTGACCTCGTTACAGATAAAATCGACAAAATTCCAATAGATCAAAAATCTGGTATTTATGAAATCCCCATCACTTTATCTAATAATCTTAAAAAAATCTACATCGGCATGAGAACGCGGAAACTTTTAACTAGAATTAAAGAACATCGTAGAGATATAGAACAATATAAACAGAATACTGCCCTTGCTCGCTTCTATTTGGCGAACAAGGGTTGCCATATTAATTTTGAGGAAGCCAAAATCATAGTTCCATGCAATAACCCAGTTCAAGGTAAAATAATAGAATCCATCGAAATCATAGCACGTGAAAATAAACCATGTAATGATAATTTATCCTACAATATACCAAAAATATGGCATAACATCATAAAACCTTAAAATTTTTATTTCCTTGCAATATTTTAATTTTTACTCACGTGTAATTGGCAACATTTTTAAATTTTAATTCATTTAATTTTTAATTTAGTAGAAATATCTCTCGAACAAGATGCAAACGTAGTCCTTCCATTTCATATTTTCCTGAAGACGCCCGCAGAAGACGGCGCGAAACGTTGAAAATTTTATTTTATTTTAATATGTACTAATGTATATTAAAATTCCTGGTTTGTGCACCACTGAGCAATGTGTTATTATTAGTTATTATTAGTAAAAAGAAATCTATCCTCAAAAACATCGCTAGAGCTTTTAGATAAAAAAGATTGAAAGTTCCAGGCAGATTGCCGTTTTCAACCCACAGCTGCCAACTACTAAGCCTGTTTAAATCATATAAACTTGTTTGGAACCACAATTTTATTTTAGTAAAATGTATGCCAAATATATTCAATGCTATGTATTTCATTACATATTGTGAATAACTAATTAAAATTTCTGTTTCTAACATGTTTATTTGAATTTAAATAGGCGTAGTAGTTGGCAGCCATGTCAACCTAATATCCACTAATGGATCCAAACAGCAAAAGCTCCCTACGAACACTATCACCGCTATTCCGATTTTGAATTAATGGAAAAATCCGGAGCTAAAAATGTTATATAAATCGACACTGGATTTGCCTGTGTATTTGGAAATTCTTTTTAAAGCTGTACTGCCAATCCTGATTACAACTTTAGCACTAAATGAGCATGCGCAGGAAATCTCCATAGGGAGCTATTGCTGTTTCGATCCGCCTGTCTAATATCCTTAGATTGAAATGCAAGTCTGTGGTACATTTCAAAAATTTCCCAGGTAACGTTTGAATAGAACGCTATTATTAACAAACCCCTAAAGATCTATTGTATAAATTTCTGGTGAAAAATTAGGAAAATTTTTTTATTCTGCATGCGAGACAAGATTTTTTTAAATCAGGGATTCATCGCAATTTGAAATGAATATGTTGGAAAAAATCATTCTAAGGTAAATCCACGATCTCAAAGCTGAAAATCCAGTCCATATAAGACTGTTATATATATTTATATATTTAACACCCTGTATACTTTACATTAAACTACATGTATGCGATTATAACGTATACCTTTGATATAAATTTTCATTTGTCGCAAAGTATAAAATTGATTTGTTGAATCCTGGTTGTGTTCCCACTATCAAAATTCAAATAACTTGATTAAATCTACCATATGCACTCTACCATATGCATAAATCTACCATATGCACAAGTGTGGAGGTCTAAATATTCTGGATACTATTCGTTTTGTCAATTTCTGTTCGAAAACATTTCTGACATTATTAAAGTGGAAGAAAACTTTACAATATTACTGGTATCCAGAGCTTTTGGACCCCCCACCTTGGCTACGCCACCGACTATATGAATGCAAAAACTGACTGTATTGACAGGGTTGCCTTAGGCGAATATTTTTTAATTCTAACTTGCACCACTTTCTAAAAACAGAAATACTCAATAGGCACTTTGGCAACATTTACAAGAAAAATCTACCACAAAATTTATATTAGAAAAATACTGGTACTTAAGGAACCAAAAAAAAAAAAAAAAATAGTCCCCAGTGGCAGACCGGTATTTATTTTTTACTCACTTCTATCTTTACAAGAAAAAAGTATTGGATTCGTCAATACTTTCAACGTCCGGTTTCCGACGGATTTATATGTTTTAAGAGGCACTGAACACAATTCAACGGATTTGTCTGCTGTCACTTCATATCTGATAAAACTTCTGTAGGCGCAATATCTCAAGGTGCATTGCATAAAATTTTAGAGCACTCTAGATTCAGTAGACCTTGATATAACTAGTTTTGATTACTTTTTGTGTAAATCGTCTAACCGGTGGCTCTGCTATGCTGCAATTTTCAGGATTTCCCCAGTAACTATGTATTAAGAGCTAATGTATACGCTTCAACTACAGTTAAATGTTTATTCGTTGCTGTTTGGTGTAAATCTCCTAACCGATGGCGCTAAAATGCGGAATTTTACAAGAAGTATTAACATGCATGAAATAGAAAAAAATTTCGGGATTGCCAAATTCGATATGTTTCATATGGCATGTTAAAAATTATTATGTATGTTAACAATTTAGGTTTTTACTCGTAAATATATACTATATAAATTTTAATTGACATTAGATAAGATGCTGATTACATTCGCAAATTCTAGTATATATTATAATTCTTTATCTGCTTATAAGTACCATTAAAATAACTTATTATAAAATTCTTTTAATACGTCAGTTAGTTGCAATACTGTTTAGAATGAGTTACAGATACATTACTTTATCTTGTGCCAAAAGCATTATTGGTTACACAAAACAAAAATAATTTTAAAAGAAAGATTTCTGTTGCTTTTCATCTTTACAGCTTTCGTGTCGCTGAGGGTGGGGGGGGATGGGGATTATTCAATGCGGAAATATTTCTATATTTCTATCGTAAGAAAATCCTATTTGTACACTTTATAATTATACAACATACTAAGAAAATAATTAAAGATAAAAGATTTGAGTGGGGTTATAAATATTGCACAAAATTCCTGCAAATTCAAATTTATTTAATCCTTCTAAATCCTTCAATCCTATAAAAATCCTTCAAATATTTATTAAATCTTTATATATATAAATCTTCTGTGCGTGTGTTTGTCACTGAACTCCTCCTAAACGACTGGACCGATTTTAATGAAAGTGTGTGTGTGCGTTCCAGTACTTTTTAAGTAATTAGGCAAAAACTAATAAGTGATTTTTTGCTAATTAAAAGTGTTGGATAAGTTCGATGAATAGAGTGCGGACGGAATGTCCGAGCGGTCTAAGGCGCCAGATTTAAGCTCAGCTTCTCGAAGAAAGAGATCGCATGTTCGAACACCACTCCTGACAAACGTGTATGCTTTACAATAATGTTTCCTGTATTATAATTTTGATTAACCGACTTCAGAAAATCGTTAACTTTTAACTAAAAAGAGAAAAATAAACTTTTCTATCAAAAATTGAAC